>CM026210.1:6755500-7445500 GCA_014839995.1 Xenentodon cancila | reverse complement strand
GGTCATAGAGGAAGCTTGGCAGAAATGATTTTTGCGATATGTGCATCAGTCGTAAAAGCCTCACAACCAATTTGTCAAAAAATGTGAGGTCGGGACAGTTGAAGGCAGTAGGGCATTTTGCCTAACGCAATGAAAAACCATGCTTTTCCATCACTCTTCATTCACAGCCGGACTCTGGTGTGGTGCAGTGGTCCAGGGCAGCAGACAGTTTCATTACATCAGCCTTGGGTATTTGTTATATTTATTTGATCGTATTTCTTTATTTTAGCATCATTACAGCAACTGTAAATTTACACAAGAAAACAAAAAAAGAAAAGATATCAATTTGTTTTAAAGCTTACTCTATTTTATATCACCCCCCCCCCCCCCACCCCTTTGCTTTTTTTTTAATCGCTGTAAAAAAAAAAAAAAAAGCAATTTATTTGTATATTCATATTTGTTGACTTTCAGATTTGTCTCCCCGAGCTTTTAGCATCCCCCGCCTCCCGAATCACTGGCATTGGTTATATTACCGACTGGCAGCTCTGGACTCTCATAAAACGGACCAGAGTGGATGTGGCAGTGTTACTTCACACAACTCAATGTCTGTCAAGTGATTACGTCAAGCGCAGACAGTGAAGGTAAAAAAGAAAAACATGAATAAGCTCAAGACCAGTGGGACAGCTAGGGAACGCCTATTGTTGCAATTACAGTTGTGCAACTTTACATATCAATGAAAATTTGGACTCGTAATTCATAAAAAGTTTTGAACCTATGCTTTTAATCCTATTCGCTATTTTACTTTACTAGAATGCATTCAGAAGTCTCATTCTTGCCTTTTTCTTGAGTATACTTCACACAGCTATTTATGTCGCTGTTTAAGTAACACTGATGTTGTGTGACAGTTGAACATACAGGGGTTAGGATCAAACTGGAGCACAAACAGAGAGGGAGGGGGGGGGATTGATAGTGGGGGTAAAAAGAGAGAAAATAAACCCACCCAAAAAAGGCAAATATCTTTTGCCCTTTCCTGTTAAATCTGAAATGAGAAGACTAACAAAGTAAAAGGTTCTGCAGGAACGAGGAAGGTTGTGGCTCTCCTGAAAGGTTTGCATTTGTAGAAATGAGGTGTCAGAAGAGGCAGGATTTCCTCAGGGCGCGGCACAACATGAGCCCATTTCTTATCATTTTCCCACTCCCAGACATGATCTGCTTTGAATTCACTAATGCTGAACGAACCCCACAGACGTAGAAGCCAGTTCAAGATGAAATCACAGCGCACATCCCTGACAAACTGCCATTCTCCACACAAGGATTAGACGGTCCTCACGTATCAAATCCCCACTAAAACGAGAAAGTAATATATTCACTTAAATACATACAACAAAACTTCAGCCTCAGTTTTTTTTTTTTTTATTATCCCCACACTTTTAACTATTTTGAGCTGTTTGCCAACCCTTATATATTCAAGAATAGAAGAAAATGACCAGAAAGAAGATGAAGTCACATATATTAAGAAACTCTCCAAAAACAATTGAAAGTAAATCAAAAAAGTGCCTCAATGAAAGTAATTTCATGATGTATCTTTGTGTAAGATCTAAGTTCTGTGCTAGTTTTGATAAAGTTGTAATTTAAACAAAAAGTGGAATGATTAGGCTTGCAGTTGTTAAGACGCATTTATGCACCCGCACCTTGTGTGTGGTTAGGTTGCAAACAACTGTCAAAACATGCAGGAACATTAAATGAATGAAAATATTAAATGCATTAATTGTATAAAAACGTATGCTTAGTTGGTTTTGTGCTGGCATTACCCCTTAAGTTTAGTTGCATGACTTCTTGTAAAAGAGAAAAGTCATACCCGTTTAATCCAACCTATTTTACACATTTTGCATGATCATTTCCTGGTTAAATTATGTATGAGGTCTCAATGGGGAGAAATGTGACCATTAGCATATCTGATAGGAGCAGTGGAGCAGTTTTCCACCTCTCTCTGTCCTTGGAACCGGGCAGAAAAACCTGACTGTTCATCAATACTGGGTCATTTTATCCAGGCCAGTGTAGTTCATCTACACCGTTCCGAAGCTCCGCTAATGACACATGGAGACATCCTCAACGGGATGGGGGACCCAGAGGGCTCCAGTACCAATACGAATGTAGTCTGGCCACCTCTGGAAGCCCTTTGACAAAAACAGCAATTAGAAACACCTCAGACACACCAGTCTGAAATGAGACACTGGTAAGGTTTGGGAGCAGACAGAGCCAGGCACTTTCTGGGCATATTTACTAATGTTACTGTCTACACTCAAGAAATGGGGAAAAAAAAAAAAAAAATGTCTTTGAGGTTGGTGACCTTTGCATATGTTACTGGGGTTGCTAAAAAAGATTATGGTGTTATGACCACAAGATAAAGCTTGATAAAATCCAAAGCAAGACATGGCTCAGATTGTTTTGTCCTTAGTTGTTGAGATAACTGCAGATATTCTTGGCTCAGAAATTGCAGAAAGAAAAAAATATATATTTTTTTTTAATTGATTTTAATTATTAGGGATTGTGTGAAAACTTCATGACATATTTTCTGAGAGTAATAACTTGTGTGTTTATTTTAAAGCTGCATTTTATTCTGAAACATGGCGGAAACGAAGGAAAAACTCATCTTAAATCGCCTTGAAGTCAACTCTCCGAATTATGTCAGCAACTATCAAATATTATTAAACCAAAAAAAAAAAAAACTAGTAAGAAACGAACACAAACATGCTGCTTTAATACACTGTCCCGCTGGAAGACGTCACATTATCCCTTTTCTCGGTGGGCCGTTTAGATCGCTAAGACTAGCATTTGAAAAGTACTTACCTTGTTAAAGAAAGTTTAATGTCATATGCAATTGTTTGACCCTTATGAATATTAAAGATTACCATCTCGGGCTTATTAAAAATGCATGTGGCATTGTGGTTGTTGATCACATTTTGAACACCAATGCAAATTGGCCTGTCTTCCCTGTCAAGGCCTCAGATGAATAATGTAGTTATGTTGTATATTCAGGAACACACCATTGACAGTCAATTAACAAGTTTGATTGGTGTGTGAACTCATTCTTTTGAACTGTTAATTTTATGTAAATAGTATTCACTCGCCCTTCTCCAATACGCCCCCCCCCCCCAAAAAAAAATCCAGGATCAACACAGAAACCACAAAACCCCAGATCCCCAATTCCACCTCCCACTAAGAGTAACCAGAGTGGGATCCTCAATAATTGATCATCACACACCTGCTCGGTAGACGCAATGGGAGTCCGCCTTTAACAGTCAAGGGGCCCCCATGCTTGCACCTTTTGATATTCAAATTGACAAATGGTAGCTGGTCTTTATAAATTCAGAATGGAGCGAGCCCTTTTCATGACGACAAGCTTGTTAAAAGATTGTGGCCACCCATCCAACCTGATAGAGCTCGTCTTTGTTGGAGTGGATATGATGGCATTTAATGGCTCATAAATAGAATGCCAATGACAATTCCTCATTGATGTGAGGAAATCTGGCTTTTATGTTAGGCGCTCAAAGTAATGCGGACGCCTGGGCAGATCAGGCTAGGCAGGTAAATGATCTACTGATTGATCCAAATGGTTGAAAGTGGTGCAGCCCTTATTTCCCTCCTCCCTGCCCTCTCCCTCACTTCCCCACTTGTAACTCGTTTTCCCTCTGTCTTTTGTCTCCTGCACTGTCCCAGTAATTTGCAGTAGCAGAGATGGAAAGCTGAAGGTTCGTCAAAGCTGACAAGCGGACCCAGAAGCTGGGGATCATGGCGAAGCCATTCGATTATGGAGACGGCATTGACAGTGTCCACCCTCTAGCTAAATAGTTCACGTCTATAGTGTGCTTAACATCACGTTCTGCTGCTATTCCAGAAAAAGCAGGTTTTACCCGTTTAAATAATGGTAAACACTATGTAGGACATTTTCCACTTATGAGTAAGGTATGTACTGGCCTTCCAGCATCTGTGGAGGCTTTGGTGTGACAGTTGCAGTGAGTTTGATTCGGAGGATACCAAGTCTTAAGTTATACCTCTTCTTCATATAAACCAAACTAATCTCACATGAACAAGATACCACTGGCTGTATCTTTGATACTCAGTAGAGGACTCCGTTGATCCTCTCTGGAGATGGGCCGGTGCGCTCGGGTTTCTGCAGCTCTCAACGCACCCCAAACATCCATTTGCATTGGACGACAACATTGCTGATCTACCTGGGTCTCCGAAGGCCTGACCTCTTAATGCCAGTCTTCATCCCTACTCGTCTGTCTGCATTAAGCAGATAGATTTTCCTATAGGTTTCATTATTCAGGGAGCTTATTTCCAACATAGGTATTTAACAGAAAATTGAGCTAATTATCACATGGCTAATTATGCAAATGAATAAAATTGATGCCACTGAGATATATTGGCAGCCATCTAATACCTGTGTGCTATGTAAGTGTGAAATATGCATTGTTGGTGATAAAAATGGGAGATGGAACTTGTTAATTAATGTACTGCTAACCAAACATAGGCTTGTAATGGATGTTGATTTGATTATAGCACCTCACTGAATAGTGCACTTTTTTTATTTTTTTTTTAATTTTTTTTTATAATAGTCCTTTTGAAGCATCATTGCTTGTTTTTTTCATCTATTTTCTTTATAGTTTTTTGCATAGCTTTACATCATCAGTGGCCGTTTTTTCAAGTGAAACGTTTTTCATGATTCTTACTTTGGTTCTGACAACATAGCCAATCGTCTTTTATTTTCTTCTTCTTTTCTGTTTCCATCTTCCAGGTAGATGAGGTGGTGTTCTGCGCTGGGCAAATTGCTTTGGTCCCCTGCACCATGGATTTAGTGAACGCTGGCGCCTGCACACAAGCATGCTTGTCCTTCAGCCATGTGAAGAAGGTCCTGGAAGCCGTGAGGAGCGGTTTGACCGTGGCTCATGTTGTCCAGGCCCACTGCTACGTCACAAGACACCAAGACATTAGGATGATCAGAGCAGTCTGGGAAACCCTGCAAACGTCCACGGTGGAAGAGAAGGTCAGCATCCCTGGAGTGGATTCTTTGTTTATGACATTTATAACAGTGGCGAAGTAGAATAAAATGTGTTTTATAACAGATGCAGCTGAAATATTAGTCATACAATGTTACACTCAGATAAGATAAGCACGTTTTAATGAATTAAAAGACAGAGGGATCCATGCATCACTGAGTAAGTAAAAGAAGGGAGACTTGAAAGGGTATCCAAGTTTTTCAGAGAGCCCTTTCAGAATCATGTTTTATAGTTGTAAAATAAGGGAATGTTTTGCACCCCTCTCTGTCCCCCTGAGACCCAAGCCGCTGCTACTGATATTTACCAGTGAGTGCACTCATGAAAAGTTGATGATGTGGGAAACGCTGGTGTCTTTGATAATGCGGAGCTTGGCACAGAAGCAGATGTCTTCCTCAGAGCCTCCCTAATCCTTTGCCCCCACACACCATTTTGGAGCGCTGCTCAACTCTCAGAGCAGCTTATCCCCCTCCTAACTCGTCTTCCCTGCCACCGCCCTCCACCCTTCCCTCCATTCTACCGCCCTGGCTTACAACCCTTGCTCCGTACGTCTAATAGGGGCTCCACACTCCCTTGGCAGCCCTTCTCCTCCCACAGTAATCTGTCTAACCATGGGAATAGAGCCTCAGGGAGAGAGGCAGCAGCCCACCTCTAACTTGGCTTGGTGGAGTGCTGTTAAGACTCGGGAGTGAATGTCAACTTTATGTCTGTAGTAGAACTATATGTAAAATTCTAATGCTTTTTAAAGCCAATAATCATATTTATACAGATTAAAAACATTTCGGAATACAGAAATGTTTCTCAAACGTGTAACACGTAATGACTGGTGTCTTTTTGCTGATTTCTTTGATGAGTTTTGCCTAACTGCTGCCCACAGTGGAACAGAAAATCTTGATAGCTTTGGCGGAGCAGTGCTCATTTACAATGCAGACGGAGCGGCTCGGATAACAAAGCTGATCAAGGGCGAACCTGGGAGATGACAATTCTGCGCTCATGTCAGAGGTCGATGAAGATGGACGACGTTGTCCATCTGTTGGGCCTCCCTGCAGCCTGTCACATTAATCTAAAATGTTCATTCAGCTGACCAGGGATTGCTACCAGGAGACCCCCTTTAAAGATGATTCACAGGTTAAACAGCACTGATTGGCAGCTCGGCGTCTTGCTTGTAAATACGTTTTAGAACAGCGCTGGTGCTGGATCCCAAAACCAACTACAAACTGTTGCTGATGAACCATTTTCTCAGCTTGGTTTTTACACTTTCCTCTACTTTCCAATGCGAGTGCAGTTAAGTTCAGTAATAATGATCAAAAAGCTCAGACTCATTTGAACTGGCTGTCACAAGTAAGCATGTTTGCAGTGCATGTGTGTAATAAATGTGGCTGCGGACTTTTCTCAGACAGCATAAATCATGGAAAGTTTCATTTACACGTCGTGTTACAAGATAGTACAGTTTAAGCTGTTAAAATAGAAAGTAATTTGGAGAAAGATGATAAAAAGAAGTGTTAAATCAGATAATACAGACAGACATGGACACGATAAAGAACACACTTGCTGAGAAAAATGACTAAAAAAAGACAAAAGACGGTGTCGTGCAAAAGTGTTTATTCTCTTTTAACACAAACCGGACTTTACTGTTGATTCCACTGCATACTAATAATGCAATAAAACAAAGACAGAAATGATGGTACCCTTAATTAAATACTTTCAAAACTGTCACTGTCCATGAGCGATTTTCTTTTTTTTCTTTTTTTTTTTGTAACTCTCAATGAAACATCTGTATCTGCAAATTGCTCTACTGCTTTTCCACTCTGTAGTTTACATAATCATTTAATCTTAGACCTCTGGGATGAAGATCGGGGCATGTAGAGGGCCAAATGTAAGGATAGTCTGATGCTTTCTTATCAACCATTCTTGGGTGCTTTAAAGCTTTATGTCTTGCGCCGTTATCGTGTTAAAGGGTTGACGACGAGCCTCCTGACTGTGTAGGAAATTCTGCACCAGGGTATTTGGGACGTCATTGTGCCCTGCACAGATTTGAGGTACCCTTCCATGTTTCACAGCATGTATGGGGTTACTTTCTTTGAAAGCTTTAAGTGTATTTTCCTAGAAACGTCCTCCCTTGTTAACATGCATTTTAGGAAATTACAGTCTGACGTTTTTATGTTTTACTATGACTGAATGAACGCAAGACACTTTACACTTTATTTATTTTCAGCAGGAATAAAGCATCAGCACCATCAGCACAACATGCATTTATGATTCGGTTAAATATGGTGGCTTTTTCAAGCCTTAAGGTTTCTGCGTGCAAAGACAGACAGTGCACTTTTCTCACAAAGGCCCTTGTAACCTTCATGTTTTTGATAGAAATGCCTGGTGGTGTTGCGCACTGATAATGTCTCTAATCAGGTGGATGAAGAAGCTTGCAGGGTTAATTGGGAGCATACTGGAGTCGCTACACGTGGGAAATTGTATTTACGCTGCATTAAACCACAAAGAGCCTGTTTGTCGATAAGCATACACAAGGTTTGATGAACAGGGAGATGGTGATGGGATAAGTCAATAAATGTTAAACAGGCATTCCTTTGTGTAGGAACACCTTCTTAAAACATACCAGGTTTAAACGTTGTTTAAGGCTACTATATTTTCAGACTCCGCTTTTTTTTTTTCTTTTGTTTTGTGAAAACTAAAATGATGAAATATCAGTTGTGTTAGTGATGAGATTGAGCCACAACAGACCTTGTTGTGTAAGTTTGGCCACTTCTGTTATTTTGAAATGGCTTTGAAATAACTCTAAAGTTTCTGTCGCCCTGCTGACATGGCCCTTTGTGTTTAATTTATACAAACAGTCTGATGAGCCTCGGGGTGGAATCTTGTGAAAGGAGAGTGAATAAAAGAGTGAACGGGACAGGATATTATTGCAGACTGACAGCACTACAGTAAGTGCTGAGACATAAGAACCACATGCTGAAAGCGTCCTGCTGGGCAGGAAATGTAGGGGAACTGGCTAAGCAGTGCAGTCACATCAGCTCCCTGCTGTTCTCCGCCTTTACACCACTTCCTTATTACCGTGTTTACCGTTCGGCTTTCACGCCTCTCGGCCCTCCAAGCCACCACACGCTCTCGGCACATGGACGTGAGTTAGTGGGAGGAAAATGAGGAGAAGGAAAACAAACATAAAGAAAAGCAGGTCACACCCCATCAGTGTAGAAAGCTGAGCGCAGCACATTCAGACTGTATGCTTTTACCTGCTGCCTACTGAGTGAGAGAGCACAGGGGGGGATGGCTGCGTGCCCTGGAACTGAAGTGGCATGAAGTAATGAGATGGATTGCGTTAAGTGGCCGATGAGGAGTGGAACAAGCCCTCAACACACACACACACACACACACACACACACACACACACACACACACACACACACACACACACACACACACACACACACACACACACGGTCTACCACCTGCCAGCCCTCCCAACTTCCTACTCCGGCACTCACCCATACATCAAACTTTTTTGCTTTATCTGATTAATTTAATTAATGATGTCTTATTAAGGGAGAATGAACGTGCCCTCCACCCCCCCTACCAATCACTCATCTGCTAAGGAAGCATGAAGTAATAAAGCTGCAACCACAGTTCCATATGTGCAAAGAAAAACTTACACAACTTTGAACATTTATTACATTCAGAGCCACGAAACTGCTAAATGAGTTTCCCATTTACTGCTAAATTGTACGAGATGCATTTAAAAAAAGAAACAAACGTGGAGTGATGTAACCTCATCTGACAGCTCTTATAAAAAGTCAGCAACTGTGCCACGGCAATAAAATCCTGCCAGAGGCTGGAGCCCGGTGCGGAAGTCCTCGAATGCCTCTGCACAACGTCGGTCGGGTATAGTACCTCGGCACCCAAGGCCTGCAGGGTGGCCTTTAAGCCTGGCTGAGCAAGAACTCCCTGTCCTGTCATTCCTGTCCCCACTTTGTACTCTCGGTTGCATGTTCAATCGCTATTGACAAGCGCAGGAGCACTTCCCTCTAGGAGAATACCTAACCTGTGCCAAAAGTGCTAATATAACATTTATCAAAGCGCTGGACACGTACACATGCTGTCACTTAGTCTGACATGCGAGGACGTCTGCGCCGACATGGCTGTTGTCTGCTTCTTTTGATTGTTTTTGATGACTACAAGTAAGTTCTCTTTTTCAAATAAGCCAAGAAATCTTAACTCCCTTCACCCACGCTCGTTAAAGACACCTACCTTTTTTTTTTTTTTTTTTTTTTTTTTATTTCCAAAGCGAGATGTTAGCTGTTGATACTCAGTGATGTGTTTGCTTAAGTTTAATCTGAAGGTAAGTGCTGCTTCAGTGACTGTGACAGATTGGGTCATGAAGGGTCCGCTCGTTGAAGGGACAAAGAGGCTGCAATCTGCTCTTGTCAATGATTTCTTCTTCTTCTTTCTTTTTTTTTTGTGAGTGAATATCAAAATAAAATGTAAGTAACCTGTTATTATTCTGCATTTACGAAGTGGGGTGTAAGTGGATGAAAATTGATCCAACAAATTGAAAAAGGGGTTAAGTGTTTTTGCCCTATCGACTCTGACTGGAATGACGGTTACATAAAACACTCATTTCTCTCCCATTAGCAGATGAAGCCACAGCCAAGTATTATTAGAGACCCACATTGTAGCACTGCTCCAAGACATTTTCTTACTACTAATGGCTCTCGGTCCAAAGGAGAGGAAAAAAAAAAAAAAAAAAAAAAGATATTTTGCTTCTGTGGATCAAATTGTGGTGAAACAGCCTTTAAATGTTGCGAGTGATCATCTCAGAAAGGTGAGAAGCCTTCTTGTATAAAGCCTGTCATGATGGCAAATGCGTCTTGAAGTGAATTCATTTGTGCATTTTATTTATGGTCACTACAAACGCTGGATTCTTTTCTAAATTGTCTGTACACTATCATTACTAAGGGTCACTTCACAGTCTTGCATTAATTGATGGCCTGTCAGTCTGTCAAGTAAAAAGCCTCTTCTAGTGTTTTGTGGTAGCATTTTTATGATTGGCTTTACAATATCGTTGATGGGTTAGTGTTTGTGTTCAGAGACCACAGCATGCGTCTCAGCAGGAGGGCCATACATTTGATTGATTGTTGTTTGTGGCAGCGAATAGTATATAATTTCCCATGCGGTTAATTTGAATACCATCTGTCTACATTGCAGGAGCTGCTGTGGGAATCTGAGATCAAACCTGTGCCATTATTGATCGCAGTGGTACCCACCTTACCCAGGAATGCAGCTGTTGAGCTTCACGTGACTGCAGTTCAGGATGATCCCGGCAGAAGAACTTCCCATCACGTGACTGCCAAGGTGGCACACGGATCTATCGAGTGCCACATTGTACTGTCTGCTGACAAACGCAGCGGTTCCCTCTCAATTTCCCTGGGTGTTGGTCCATTTGACAGCCTGGAGACCGCTGATGTGAAGTGTTTAACCGAGGAACTTAGTGCCAGGTTCATGAAGGCAATAAAGATGGTGGATGCTGAACTGGTACCACTGTGTGCAAGGGTGTTCTACAAGTGCAGCCACCCCCTGGCCTGGCAGATTATTCAAGGTGAGTCACTGAAGATACTGACATCAATCAGCAAGAACATTAAACCCACTTACCGAATATTGGTTCCCAATTATTCGGCCAAGTTCCGTTCAATTTATTTCTGCTTTAATTATTTAGCGACAAATCATGACAAATGTCATCTAAAGGCACTTCAAGAATGCAGTTTGCTTCATTACAAATTAGTCCAATTAATACAAAACCAATAAAAAAAAGCAATAATAGTAATTGCCAAGCTAAAGAAACCAACAGATGGCAACAAAACTTTTCTTTGTCCAATCCCCCATCCTGAGCAAGCACCTCTGGCAGAATCAGGGTCGGCAGAACCAGACTCAGGAAGGGCACCCATCTGCCTCGACCGGTCGGAGGTTGAGACGACAGGAAAGAGGAGAATAGAACTGTAGATCAGGATCACCTGCTGGGAAGAAGGAGCACAGGTTAATAACAACAACAACAATAGTCATTAATAGAGTTGGAGTAGAAGAGAACAGTGAGGAGAGGTGCATCATGGGAGGTCCCCCTGCAGTCTAGGCCTCTAGCAGCATAACTAAGGGATGTTCTAAGATGCCTTCCTTAACTATAAGCTTACTCAAAAAGGAAGGTTTTAATCCTAATCTTACACATAGAGGGTGTCTGGTTCCTCCACCTCCCATTCTACTTTTAGAAACTCTAGGAACCACGAATAACTTTCTGTCTGAGGGTGACGTGCTCTCAATTTAAGATGTGAAGGAGTTTGGTCATTAAGTGCTTTATATGTGAGGAGAAGAGTTTTAAATTCTGTTCTGGATTTTACAGGAGGCCAATGAAAAGAAGCTAAAACAGGAGAAATATGATTCTGCTGTTAATTCTCATCTCTGGCTTCAGCACTTTGGATGAGCTGGAGTTTTTTTTGGATAATTTTTGGGACAACCCAGTAATGAAGAATTACAGTAGTCCAGTCTTGCAGTAACAAATGCCTGGATCAGTTTTTCTGTGTCACTGAGACAGGATGTTCCCAGTAGGCAAGTTTCCACTTCAGGGAGTTCCGGGTAGGTTTTTCCAGGGTCGGATCGTTGACTCGTGTATTAGGAGAGGTACTCAGGTTGACCAACAGGAACTACCTGGCAGGGGAAGGGGTCTGCTAATCAGGATTTGTAAATTACTTCCAGGACCTTCACGTGAACATAAATCATGTGAGCACAACTCAGTTGAACCCATTGGACCAGAAACCTTTTGTAGTGAGTACATTCAATGAAGTTGGAGATTACAAGGAAAACCTATAGATGGGCCAAAGGGTTGGATCAGGACCTGTTGGCTTATTACGCCAATTTAGAGGTCTGGTGGGGGGGGGGGGTTTCTTTTAATCTCAATTGCTACCACGTAACGTATGTTAAGAAAAGCAAAAAGCTGCTGCCCGTTTGCAAACAGCAAAAAACAAATCTGCGTTACCGCCACCTTGTGGTCAGCTGTGTTATTTGTTCGGTGAATGCTTCGCGTGTGGCGCTACAGTGTAATGGAAACAAAGCTGGTCTCTCTGGTGGATTTATATCCAAAAAGACCAGTAATATTTGGATTAGTGTTGGTAAATGAAAGGTATCGGGAGCGCCTGGAAGGTCAGTCCAGTTCAAATCAGTGAAAGTTGGTTCTGAGCAGAGCCTTGCATTGTGGGAAAATATTAAGTTGTATTCACTTCCACTAATGGTGGTTTTAATGTTATTGCTGATGGTGGTGTGAAAACATTTAAAACGATCTCGTGCTTTCATCCATTAAGAGTGAAAACATTGATAATTTATAGTGAACAGCAGATGTTTAGCCCACAGAAGCGACTTTGTCAACAGCAACATTCCTGAGATGCAGCGCTGAGCTCCGTGGCGGTGTTAATGAAACAACGTGACAGCCCGCATCGCTCTGCGCTCTCTTTTCAAAGAAAGTTTGAGTTAACATTGGTTAAGTTTGCATAAAGTATTCAAGGAAACAGTCTCTCCCGAGGAACTCCTCTTCTTCCTGTGTTTAATTATTGTAAACCATTTGTTGTGTCTGCACTGTGTACAGTAACCCAAGCAGCTGGCACGGTGTTTTGTCATCATTATACTTTTATACGCCGCCATTTTCGGCTCCCAGGATTCTAGGTTCTCGTCGAGGCGAATGCGGAGCGGTATTTGTTTTAGCCCGAGAGACGTTCTCTCTGAGAGAAAAGGGCAACAAGCACATCGATCACTCAGAGTCAGTTGTCAAGCCCTTGCCGGAGCAGTCAATTAACATTTTTGAATCTTTGCCAAGCCAGCCATCTAACTGTCATTTTTAACTTTGATATGACTTATCGTAATCAGAGCGGTGAAATATGGTTACCAGAACTGAATTGGAAAAGGTCGATCTGTTTGGAATATGTCTTACTATGCCTGACAGAAGAACAGTACCATTTTTGTTCTTACCTAATTATGCAGTTCAAACTGAACAGTATTTCTTGATATATGATATATGTTAGTTTTGTGGCATATTATCAGAACTAAACAATATCCTATACCAATATACAACATTATTAATGCAATAAAAAACTAACAAATTCACTTTTGGCACTTGCAAATGCATCAAGCCTCTTTAGGATAATTATTTTAATATTAACCACTAAATATCCAACTTGATCATCAATTAACTTGCTGAAAAATCAGCATAAATCTCAACTCTTGGCATGTATGCTTCTTTGATTACGGACTGTGGAGAAAGCTTCCCTAAAACCTTTTACTTACTCATCATTGAATTTGAATCTGCTGCCTTGCGATGCACGCTCATACAAGCCCTCCAAGCTCACCCGTGGGCATTTTCATGGGTCACAGCCTTTGCTCATGGGGTGACGAATCCAAAAAGTCAAAGAAGAAAAAGTAACACCTCTGGCGTTAGCAGTCACAGCCTTGCAACCGCTGCTGTCAGCACGCAGACAGACAACACTGGAGCAAAATGTGACTACACCCCTCCCTCCCTACATGTTTTACTTGCTTTAGGATTCACAGCTGATAGACGTGACATATGGTTCAAATGAAACCTTTAAACATCTTGTCTCAACTTGTTACTTACAATAGAAAGGTTTTCTCAAAGAGGCTGCTCAGACTTCGTTTCAGCGGGCGCCCTGGCAGATCTAATTGTAAATAAACGGTGCTGAATGCAGGTATGAATGTGCTCAGGGTGCACTGAGGTGGCATTCAGGTCCAAAACAAATGTAGAGCTAGTCTGTGAAGGATTTGTACGTGCACGTGTCCTGGGTTGCATCGAAAGACAACCCCCCCCCCCCCCCCCCCCCCATTGACTTTATGTGACTCTGCAGCGAAGCAGATTTTCCACCTGTGCTGTTTCACTCCTTCAATTTCAGGGAAAAAAAAAAAACATTTGTAAATACCGGTGTCAGAGCTCACTGGATTAGTGCTATTTTCTCTTTGTTAATTTCTGCAGTGACAGTCAAACAATGCTGGAGAACAACCAGTTTCAGAGGAGCAAAGAGAAAATATATATCATAAATACATACGTCATGTTAACTCAAGTAGGCAAAATTTTACACCAAATTTGAGTGCCAACTTGCAGTATTTCAAAACAAAAGCACTACAGATCCACATTCAGGTATACACAGTCATCCTGTTGGCTCCTTGTCAGAAGATTATTTACGATTGACTCAGCCTGAACCATGCGTGGGTCGCATTCTGACTTTAAAAACACAAACATAACAAATTACTTACAATAACGTTAAACCTGGTGAACCCAAGAGGCTTTCTTTAAAGACTGAACTCCAGAATGCAACTTTGCACGTGGTGTTGATCTGTTGCTCTTGCTCAAAGTGTATGACACTACCACAAACTAATTAATAAGTAGTTTCTAAATGATATCATCACTAATATATGCTCTGTGTGTAGTAGGAGAGCAACCTACTGCCACCACTATCAGAATCTGAAACAATAAATGCACAAAACACTCAGAGTTCACAATGTTGACTGATAAAGACATGTGGCGTTGCTGGGGTTTAGATTTTTGATTCCATAAAACTAAATTCACAAATGTAGCTCTAGAATACCTTTTATAGCACTAAATAACAATATAAAGCTAATACTTTCCGCAAGCATCAAACATATCTAGTCATGTTTCTTGAAGGAAAAAAAACAAAAAACTCAAGTACGAGACATATTCAAATCCACAGGTATTATGATGTTATTTGTTGTATTATGTTTCATCAACACATAAAGTTTAAAAACTTAAGGGACTATGGTCCTTCAAAATAAAAGTCTCTGAATCTAGTGGTAATAGTAGGCCTGTGCAGCTACATGTGGCGACCGGGAGCGACGTGAGCTGGCACAGTGACTTCAAACTTAACCAGCAGAAGGACGCTTAACAACAACCACGCAGGGGTTTTTATTCGTTTAAATTGTAATGCATCATCCATCACTAATGTCAGTGATCCTTGATATCTGGTTTTTGCATCTAAACTTGAAATAAGTTAAACAGAAACCACTCTGGTAAGATATAACATTAAAGCAAATGTTATCCAAAATAAACATTTGCAACAGAAGAACTTCACTTATTTAATCTAATTTAAACGGTCTCTTTTTTTTTAATTGGAAGTTTATACTCAAAAACGTTTACTTTTTGTCTTGCACTTGCATCCTTTTTTACTCAGCTATATTTCTGAGGATCTGGTGCAGATACAAACATGACGTGAACACATATAAATCTTTAACCTCTGGGTTTTATTTCATATGACTGCTTTTGCACTTGTGTAATATCAGTGGTCAGTGTTTTTTTTTATTGATACCCGCACGTCACGTTGCTAAAATGATGACGGCTTGTAAAATAACAAGTTAAATCAGGCTCCACTAGAAAAAAAAAGTTCAAAATTTGCATTGGGTTTTACAAGGGAGATGCATGAATATTTGCATCTAGTCATAGTGCTTTAAAGATGAGCTGAGATTAAACACAGTGCTCTGTAAAAGCCGTGTAACAATTCTCTGCAGCTTTGTGGCTTGAACTGCTTTTTGCATATACAGGAGGTCATGTGATGTGCGGTCATTTGCTTCCATCCATCCACCCGTTTTCTATACCCGCTGTAATCCTTTGCAGGGTCACAGGGAGTCCTTTAGCTGCACACACCCAGCCTCTTGGCGTCTGCCTGTTCACCTTGTTTTTTTGTTTGCTTGTTTTATGAGCCAACACTTGCTAATTACAATCTTGTTCAGTGGTTAATTTGAGCAGTTTGGAAGGCAGCGTCGCAGAATTAAAAACCACCGGCTCTGGGTTTCCCACTACTTACAAGCCCCATAAACCCAGCAGGCGACACCCATTCCACAGAATCACTGCCTCTTTGTTACTTTCTACCACATCTTTCACTAACACTCACCTGAGTTCATTGTGTATGATTTTTATAGCGCTCGTGTGTTTGAGGCTTTAGTACGGGTTTGGTTTGGAAACGACAATCTTCCCGGCAGCCTTTTTCCTGTACACTTGCCATGATGCAGAATAATGGCTGTTCTTCTTGGATAGATGGTCCTGCTCTCATCTAATGCAGGTATGTTTGAAGCTATTTGAGCTCCACGGTACCACTGCCCAAGGACGATGTGATGTGACAACGTGAAGCATTTAGTGGGTTTGCATGGACTTGCGCCGCCTTTGCTTCCAGTTTCACTTAAAAAAAACATAAAAAGACACACCAAAAAAAAAAAAAAAACCCCTGCATGGTCATTCATATCACCTTCACCCCTCTCGTTGACCCTCTTTCATGCATAAGCAGACACGTTTTTACTGGCGCTGAAAGAGAGTCAAAGAGAGCGCGCAATTATTTCCCATCCGGTGGTACAAAGATTAAAACATTCTGGCATAAAACAGGCTTAGTGTTCAAGGTGTGATAAAGGGTTTGTTCCTTCTTTTAATAAAACCATCCCCCTGTCTGTGATCTCTGCAGCACACCCAGTTGTCAGCTAGCGATATTTCCCGAGGATCCTGCCTCCCATGGTGCTCTGATAACACATATTTAGGCTTTTAATGCCCAGCAAAAAGCCCCATGTTCAGTAGGGGCATTTTAAGCTGTAGTGCATATTAGCTAATTAGGGTGTGGAAGCTCTTTGTAAGGATGTTTGGCATGCTGTGTGTGTTTCCAACGGGAGAGGATGAGGATTATTTAATTGCGCTGAACAGCACTCCCAAACCTCCGTGTCCTTATTTCACTTTCAGGAAATTCACACAGATGTCACACAGTATTACACTTATAGTAGATTTTATTAAAAGAGCACTAGTTTGTTTGTCTATCGAGATCCAGATAAGCAACGAGGATCTGTATTTTGACGTGAATTATTTCTGGCAGATGTCACCGTGGATGCTGCAAGATTGACATTTCTAATAGCGATAGTACGACTGTGACACCGCACGGTCCCCGGGATGTATGTACTTGATTACGGCCGTGTCAGAACGCAGCGACCACACCCAGGTCCCGTCCCAGGATGCTGTTATTACAGAAGAAATCTGGCTGGACAGTCAGCCGTGAGACCCCTGTGACCAATTAGTGTGCAGGGCTCAAGAGCGAAGGCGCACACCTCAGCTGGCTGCTGCTAAATAGACAGGCTGCCATCAGGCATGGTTCTGAGGCGCTCGGTGAATTCTCACAAGTTCACTGTCGTTATCGTCCGGCCACACACAAGCACACATTGTTCATATGTGGCTCAGATCTCTGAAGAGCCGTTTACCATTTAGTCCTTTCTGACCATATGTCTGCACTGCAGGGGGATGACTGGGGTGGGGGTTAGAGGCTGCAATCTGCCAACTATTTAAGAATGCCAATAATGTGTAAATAAGCCTTTGGTCTCTGGTTGAGAGGTTAAGTGTAGTCCTGCTGCTGAGACAACCCCAGTGGGACAGATATGCAAGTACCAAATGTCCGTTTCCTGTTTAAGTCCTCATGAGATTAACAGTTAAATTCTCAATTCCTCATTTTCTCCCTCTCCACCTCTATCCTCCAGAACTTGAAGCAAGTTTGAGAGGGACTTTAGCAGAGTCCGCTCCGTCCGTGGCCTTGGTTCCAGTCAAGGACTTGCCGGACTCGCGGATCTTCCACCTGTCCTGCTGGCTGAGTAAATAGAAGCACAGGCAGAGTGAACAGTGACACTGGGAGAATCGTCAGCACGGGGGATCCAGTGGGGCTTTTCTGACGAAAAGGCTTTGACAGCCCAACATCAGAAGGACATAAGTGACTGTTTAACACCAACTGTTCGGTACAGTTCACTCTTGAAATGCGAAGGTGCACGTGCTTTTTTGAGTATGTGTTTATTCCACTTTAGACCCGAGAACCTAGACCAGTAATCCACCTTGTCCTCAAACCGAGTTTACGACCGCAGCAGCTGTTTCTCCACCTCAGATGCAAGTCTGATGGAACTTCTCCAACCTAAAGCTACATACCAGAGGGCTGGAGACCCGAGACTACAAAGGAAGACGCCAGCAGTGTCTCATTCCACAAGTCGATAAACCGTATCCCCTGATATCCCGCCGTTTCTGGTGGAATTTCTCTTCGCTCGCTAGCCGACACCCCTCATAAAGGCCCAGCACCACCTCTGACACCACCTGTTCAGTTGTAAACCTTTCAGATTTACTGTGGGACTGGTTTTGGGCTGCCTCTAATGCGTTTCGATAAGCGAGTCATTCGCCCTCCTGCTCCATGGGGCTGTAGATGCGTTATTACTGTGTAATAGGCAATCAGCGCCAAGCACCTCATAAGATTAGGACTTTTTATGTTTTCTATTGATTCTAAGGCAACCTGGTTAATAGAAGAAGGACACTACTGCACAAGGCTGCAGGGCAAATGCGGTCTTCTGTGAGAGTGTCTGTTTAGCGGGTCGTCGTCGGGCAGTGTGACGACGTCAGGAGAAAATACCGCTATTAACCATTACTCGTGGAACATTTATTTTCTCAAAGATCTTGAACCGTATTGATAAGCTGAGCTGGAATGCATCTTCACTCCGGCTATTCTCTTCATTGCCCTTCTGGAGCGGAGAAGGCTATTGATCTTTACCCTACACACTGTTGTTTTGATTGTTGTCATCAAAAATTGAACAATAGAGACAGGCAATAGACCCTGAAGATTTTTATCGAGGGTTGAAAAATACAAACAAGCAATTATTTATGAGAGAGGGCAAGCCGATTCTCCATAAATATACAATGTGTGTTAATGTTCTCCCGTTAAGTTTTAAAGGCCCCCACTAAGGTGGACATTTAGAACGTTTCCCATGAAAGTTGTTCAAAAAAAAGTTTGAATATTTTTAATTATTTCTGTTATTTAACAATCACAGGTTAGCCTTTATCTGGCCAAACTGTCAGGTTTTTTTTTTTTTTCATTTGATCCCCCTTATCTTTAATTGTTTTATATTTTAAATGCCAAATAGTATGTACCAGACATGCATGGTTTACATGGAATAAAAGTATTTTTTGAATCTGTTTTGTTCAAGTTTACCAATTAAAATAAGGAATAAATGAATGTCACTCAGTAGAGACTGGTGAATCTGATTCTTTGTATTTTTTCGTTCCTGGGTTCTGAATCCATCCCGCTCTTTTTCCTCAATGAAACGACCGGCAGCAGCGCCAGCGCAAAGAATTCACATGTAATTAAATTCAGACTCAGCACGACCACTGAAATTCACTGCACAGAAACCACTTGTCCATCAGACATTAAAACATTATATTCTGTCTTTCAGCAGGCATGTTTCATACACACACTGGCAAAGCCACAAGTATATCTTCACAGCCTCATCACAACCCGTGTCATGGCCTATGGCAGACTTGCTTCTTTGTGTCCTCACCATTGGATATGATCACAAAATGAATAAAGACAGGGTGACATTCAATTTTTTTCTTTGTGTTTTTTTTTTTTTGGTCAAATCTACATGTTCTACCAAGCTGACCTGCAACAACTCTACAAAGAAATGGGCTGTTTTGGCGAGTATTGTCCTTTGTGTGCAGTGTACCAGCCTGCGGCCCTTGTCATTGTGGCCTTGCACATGGACTTTAACTGTGGTTTTCTTCCTCCAGGCAAGCTTTGCAATGTGTGTAAGTCTCTTTCCCCTTAGCAGTGGGCTACAGTAGGGGAGCCCAGCTCAGGAGCAGCGTCGTCTCCTGAGACGCCTCCACACGCTGTGGTTTGCTTGCCTCAGCGAAAGTGGTTTTGTTTGTTTTCATGTTAGAATCCTTTATGTTTTGCAATATATTTTTTTCTGACCCCTGACAGATTGTGAAAGCATGTCTTTATGGTCACAGCATTGGCTGAAAGAAACTATATTTTCTGAGGAGTCGATCCAACAGTGGGATTCAGTGGTGTCTGCTTCCCTCTGGTGGTCAACTAGTGTACTGCGATTTTCACAGTCAGGCGCTGTGTTCTTTAAGTGAATACTGCTCAAATGTGGCTAATATGGAAAAATAACAAGTAATTGTCAGATGTTTCAGCTCAGTGTCATTTTAATATTTGGAACAAAAAATAAGAAATGAAACAAAATACAATAATTATGGGTCCCTGGCACTGCAGCTCCATAATTGAATACAGATGTTAACATCATTAGATCTATACTCTCCCCAGATCTACTGAGCAAATAAATAAATTAAAAAAAGTTGCATTATTGTATAACATGTTTTAACTGTATGTGCTGCCTATTTATGTTGTAATTATTTGATGATGTTCTGTACATGTGGTCATTAAAGACATGTGAAGATGGTCTGGAGTGTCTGGTACCATGATGTTAATAGATCCTTTTTGGCTTGTGGGTTGTGAAGTGGGGGTCTCTGTAGATGCCGATTGCTTCTCACAGATGCCATCTCAGAGTGTGGAGACCAAATGAAAGATTCATACTTTTAGTAGTGTTCTTTGTGAACTTCCAACATCAACAGAAATTGTTGAGGGGGCCCGGCGCTGAACTGCTGGGTGAGGTGGCTACTATGGGGTATGATGTTTCCATATTTAGGAGTGTGATTGATCTACATCTTTTTGAAATGTTGGTGGCAAGTGTCAAAATAACAATCGTATAGATGCCAAGAACATGACATTGTAACATGATGAGCAGCGTTGAGTCACTCAACCTGTCAGAGGTCGTAAAGTTAAAGATGTTACATGATGCTGTTGGCCAGTGATATCCGCAGATCTGTTGTAAAGAAGACGGTGTGAAGGCCCCGACTCTTCAAGTTAACGTTTCCCTGCACAATTACATAATTCCAGTAATTAATAAAGATTTATACTCCATGCAATAATAACATGTGCCTATATACAACAGTAATTAGTGTATGGATGATTTTATTAATACATGTGTCACATTTCGTCTTTCCTGGCAATTGAAACAGAATCCATCATGAAACTAGAGGTGTGAAATCAAATGTCCTAACATGTATAGACGGCAAAGCTACTTTTTCTTTATTAACTTTTTTAAACAAACTTTCTGTCAAGTTAAATGGAGACAAAGCAATAAATTAAGGTCGCTTCCTTCCCATTAACACCATGTGCATTGTTATTTTCATACTTTAAACATAAAATGTTATACTTTACTTTAAAGTTAACTATTGTTCGGCCATGGCCTTGTACGGTCTTAAAACATTTTCTAATCAGACTCATTGATTGGATCTTTTCAAGGCTTTCTTGAATTTAAATGACGTATCTTTTGAATTATTTATACTTGGTGATTAACAATTCAGAAGAAAACATTTAGGGTGAGCCCTTATTGAATGTTGAAAACTTTGCTTTCACAATGTAATCTTAAGTGACGTTGTTTTACTCAGAGCAGTCGGGAGCCCCTGCATCATAAAATCCAGAAAGGATTGCCTCTTGTAAATAGAAAAGCTTTTTGAACCAAAGGATTACCTCAAGTCCAGATTTTTGGAAATGCGGGTGTCTCTGTAAGGCATGCCCACAATGGAAATACCAGCTAAGTACGTCTGAAGTCACTTTCCTCATCGCGTCAGCTCAGGAATTATTCAGCAACTCATAACAAACTTAAATAATGTGAGAGGGCCAAAGAGGCTCTCTCTAAAAATGGCACAAGTTAAAGAAGAACAGATTTGCCTTCAAAGTTAAATAATGTTAAAACATAATTTTTTGAAAAACTTGTATTCACCGTTCAAATTGAATTAAACATTCTATATTATAAAGGACACAAAGCTCACCAGTGTACAAACTGCAAGAAAGCTTTCAAGTAGAAGGCAGATTTGAAATCTAATTTTAAGGATGTCAAACAAATGATCCCTTTATGCATGTAGAAAGAAAATGAAACACAGAAGCATAATTGAAATCAGACTTCTAATTTGCAGCTTCAGTCAACACTTCAGCTGCAACCCATCCACCACTCTGCTGCGGACTTGGAGCTGCAGTGAGAAATAAGTGTTAATTCTATGCAACGCTGAAAAAAACCTTAAAGACAGATTCAGTCATAAAACCAGAGAAACGCTTCAATTTAACTGTGTGTTTAATGGAAGTTGATTTTTAAAAAGGGTTGAAATATATACCAGTGGATTTTCAAACCATTCCACTGTGGGATCTGCTCCTGAACCTTTCTCATGGAAATTTCTTTCAAGGCAACGTCACATATGTCATTGGTGCCACAGACAGTTAGGGGGTTACACTTGTATGCAAAGCAGACATTTGAAGCAAACAATAACAAAATGAAATTAAATGAGAAGGGGAAAAAAAACATTTACTGAAACCCTGTCATACGGCTTAACTAGAAAGTGATTCCAGTGGCTCTTTTTCTCAGGAAGCTGGTGTAGTTACATCTGGAAAACAGCAGAGGGGAACCAGCCATACCACCGCCAAGTAGCAGAAAATGCATTTTTACATGAATATGATTTGTATTTTCCAAGTGTTTTCCTACTGAGTAAAATAAAACTTACTGCTGTGTCATATTCTATCTATCTATCTATCTATCTATCTATCTATCTATCTATCTATCTATCTATCTATCTATCTATCTATCTATCTATCTATCTATCTATCTATCTATCTATCTATCTATCTATCTATCTATCTATCTATCTATCTATCTATCTATCTATCTATCTATCTATCTATCTATCTATCTATCTATCTATCTATCTATCTATCTATCTATCTATCTATCTATCTATCTATCGCACTTAAATAATAAACCCTGAATAGAGTATGTGGATAATGGTTAAAAGAATGAATATTGTTATAGAAATGTCATAAGTTTAATCCTAATTAATTATGCATTATTATTACCTGAAAGGAAATACCCTAATAAATTATATAAATTTCGTAATGGAGATTTATAATCTACATTTATGAATGTAAAACATAATAAAATAATAATAAATTGTCTTTTTCTATTTAATTGTTCAGTGTGTTGTTACAGTGTGTAATGCACTTTACTCTTTTTGTCATATTGTGGGGGAAAATACTGTTTGATTTAAATGTATAAACATTTACTAATCATTTAGTTTATACATTTATTCACATTATTCACATTATTCATATATTTGAATGGATATGTCGTAAATTTAATCCATTTTCATAATAAATTATCCTTGAAAGCATATTATCTAACAATTTTATATATATATATATATATATATATATATATATATATATATATATATATATATATATATATATATATATATATATATATATATATATATATATATATATATATATATATATATATATATATAATTGCACACTTTTCTTCTCTTTGTACTATCCTGAAAACAAAAAAGAGAAACGTACGAAAGAAAATGGTAGCGGAACGAAAAACGACATGCGTTCGTTTTTTGGGAAGATTATGGCGGCGCACCCGTTCCGGAAGTCGGACGAGTGAAGCGCGTCGTGGTTGTGTACGCGCGTTAAAGTCTTCTAACTTATGCCGAATAAAAAGTAAAGGTTGGTGAACTCTCGTCATTGTTCTCTTACACTTCACATCACGATAATAACGTAATAATTCTGTCCGTCGTCGTTGTGTATGTGTGCGCGCGGGCTGCTCGCTGGCTTCGCCTTTTGAACGCTAACGTTAACTAATGTTACGACTGTGTTCTTTTTGAAGATGTTTTAAGAAGCACGTTTATTGACCGCTTCAGCTGGTAGTTACTTCACTGTCTCCAGCCCTGCACACCGCCGCTTTTAATGAACAAACCCGCCGTATCTGATCGTAACAGTTGGTTGCGCTTAGCCGGAGTTTAATCGTCTTGTTCTGCTTTGTTTCCGGTTTTTTTTATATAAATAAATATTTATCCAGTTCAGTTTAAATCCAGGATTTGTCTACTGTAGTATCATCCTCAGCTGGTTGAGATGGCCACCACGGAGAAAGAAGCGCCCGCTAAAAAGGTCGCAGCGCCTTCAGTCTCTCAGATCAACGCAGAATATGTCACGCAGGTAATTTGATCATAAAAAACACCTCTTATGTATGATAGTGTGATTATGTGATTATCTGCTGATCCTCTGATGGGCTGCCTTGTACTTCTCACCACTATACTAATCAAAAATGTATGTTGTTGGTTCTTATGTTGATCGTATTCATGAGTTCAAATCTCATTTTAAATATTATTTTCCTTGGGTTTTTTTTCAGTTGGCCAACAAATATTGGGCTCCTCACGCCCAAAATAAACTACCCTTTGACCCTAAGGTGAGTTATGCTTTGCTGCATCTTATATTTGTCTGCTTGTATAAAATGTATGTATATGTGTGTGTGTGTGTGTGTGTGTGTGTGTGTATATGTATATATATATATATATATATATATATATATATATATATATATATATATATATATATATATATATATATATATATATATATATATATATATATATATATATATATATATATATATATATATATATATATATATGTATGTATGTGGGGGGGTGGAGTGGTGGCCTAGTGGTTACAGTGGTGGGCTTGGGCGTGGAGGACCCAGGTTCAAGCCCAGGGCTGCCCACAATGGTAAATCACTGGGGGCCCTGAGCAAGGCCCTTAACTCCCAATTGCTCCCCGGGGCGCTGCCCTGCTAGCAGCCCCACTGCTCACTAGTGAAACTAGTTGATGGGTTAAAAGCAGAGACTAATTTCGGTGTGCATCGTACATACAGCGTGTGCACGATGTCCACACTGACAAGAAAGGGAAGAAAAAAAAAAAAAAAAAAAATATATATATATATATATATATATATATATATATATATAAACCACAACAGGATTTCATCTCTTGCGGCAAAAACAGCTCTAACCCGTCTGGAAATGGAAACCTGACTTCGTAGTGTCGGTGTCGGGACTATGGTGATTGTTTTAACTCCAGTTCATGCTGGATTGGAATGGGATTTGGGGAGTTTAGTTTTGTATTCCTGGAGCTGCTGCTGAACAGTTTTTGTAGGTGGTGAGGTGTCTTGTTCTAGTAGCGTTGGCAGCTGCTTGGTCTCCAGCAGTATTTTTTTTTTTTTTTTGGTGGGTGGAAGGTGTCAAAGTAATCTGACTTCCAATGCAATAACTGCTGGCAGCAGTTTTAATATTGTACTACAGTGATGTTTGCCTCAGTGACTGATGATTTTAATATTCTTTGCTCTATGTTCAGGTGATGGAAGATATCTATGAAAAAGAGATTCTCTCTTCTAAGTGGGTGCACATATTGAATCGTCCACTTAAAGTACATTTTTCAGATTTCAGTCTTTTCCTATTGTCATATTGATATGTGATTCTGTTGCATATTTATAGATTTGCCATCCGAAAAATTATGCTGCTGGAGTTTAGGTAAGTTATGTTCCTAATCCTTTTTTTTTTTTTTTTTTTTTTTTTTTTTTTTACTAGAATGCAGACACAAAGAAAAGAAAGTTGTAACAGAATTTGCAAGATCTGTATTCAATTATTATGTCCTCCTCCTTTAGTCAGTACCTTGAAAACTACCTTTGGGTGAATTACACACCTCAGGTGTCAAGCAAAGCCTATTTGATGTCCATTTGTTGCATCGTCAATGAGAAGTTCAGAGAGAATGTCCCAGCTTGGGAGGTGGGTTTCTCTCTCTCTGTACAATATATAAAACACTAATTTTAAATCTCTACGGGTCTGATGGCTTTAGATAACAATCATTTTGATGTTGTGTTTTTCAGGTGTTCAAAAAGGAGCCCAGTCATTTCCCATTCTTCTTCAAATGTGTGATGGAAGCAGTTTTGGCAGGGGATGAGAATGGTCTTACTTTGAAGGAACAAACCGTGCTCCTGGTCTTCCTGGACCATTGCTTCAACAGTCTGGTGTGTATTACCATAGCAACAGATGTCTTTACAAACATATTGGTGAAGTGATTCTGAATTTCCTTTCTTTCATAAATGACAGTGTATGTATCTACGCCAGCATTTTTATTATTTGTGATCACTGGTTTATATTTGCATTGCAATATTGATATAATGCAGTGTAAAAAAAAAAAAGTTCTGTATTATAACCAGGTTATAAGTATATCTGCTTATCACACCTCCATAAAGGTAAAGAACAGCTGTGATAAGAGGTTTTAGATTTTATTTCATCATAAAAATCATAGGTTACTAGACTTGAAAAATGTAAGTAGTGTAAATAACTGTTATTTTAAATTTTACTTAAATCATTAAGATGAAAATGTAAATATCCAGGTCAATAACAACAGCAACGTGACTGCAAGTGAAGTTGAAGGCAGTTGTTTGTAATGGCCACTGGGTGGCAGTAGTGGACAACGCATTGATACTGGTGGTCGCTCTTCTGTATCCTGAATAACTGCAGCAGAGCACAGAGCAGCACTGCAGATGTCTCACTTCGAAAATTGCTGTGATAGCCTGCTGCCCTTTGATTGTATCCTATAAAGGCTTGTAAATATTTTAGATGCAGACTTTTATTGGGAGCTGAGGTGCAATAAAACTGTGTCACGCAAGGTGGATTTTGACAAATCCCTCTCCTATATTTTCTATCTCTCTCTGAATACACCTTCTTCCCAGGAGGTAGATTTGATCAGAGAACAGGTACAGCAGCTCATCTCTCTTCCTATGTGGATGTGCCTCTTACCAGTAAGACGTTAATTAATACTTTTTATTATTTTTCTGTGCTGATTATTTACACCCTAAAATGATATTACAGTCCTCGCTGTAACAATTCATGATTTCTTTTTGTCATGTGTGCAGTCCAGACTCCAACAGGAGCTGAAGAAAGTCCCAAAGCTGCAGAAGTTCTGGAATCTAATCAAGAAGAAATTTGATAAGTTGGATGCTGATGCAGCTGAGCAGTAATATTGTTTTCCTTGCTGGCATCCTCAAAAGATCTATACAGACTAAGAAGTTACAGATTTGTATTGCATCAGTTCCTTTGTCTTTTCTAATTTGGTTTTTGTGTGTGTGTGTGTGTGTGTGTGTGTGTGTGTGTGTGTGTGTGTGTGTGTGTGTGTCATCTCCAGGGCAGCCAAAGAGAGGACCTTCCTCTCAACTCTCATTAAAAAGTTTCTTGGTGTTCTCATGTCAATTCCACCATCAGGTAATAGCAAAAAAAAAAGAAAGAAAGAAAATAACTATCAGAGCTTATCTACATTAGATGAAAATTGCTTTTCTGGCGTTGATCACGATTCCCACACTGCAAAAACCCATTTCTATGTTAAAAAAAAAAAAAATCAGTAGACTATTTTAGACTAGTTTTAAGAATTCTAGTCAAGAACATTTTTCTTACCCCATTGACAAATATATGTGTGCTTAAAATAAGACAATTTTGACTAGATTTATGGAAAATGATGCTAATTTCTAGAGGGTCTGTTTTTCTGCAGTACAAATAATGATATTTATAATCCTGTGCTTGGGGCCCTTTTTAGGTCTTTACATGTGCCATATCCACATTTAAAATCACAATTATTGTACTTCGCTTTGCAACGTTTCCTTAATTCACCACCAGCAGTTGCACTGCTCTCTACTTTCTTTCTGAGTCATGCAGCTGCCCAAGGAGCATGCAGCCCAGCTTCCACAGAGCGACAGGCACTGACCACCATGTTATAATACAGGCCGACACACAGGCCCCCCACCTGAATGCTAAAAACAGAACGTGTGTTTAGATAGAATTCAAACCTGACAGACCAGATAACAATCTAAAACTCAGCAGGATTCACATCACTCTAATACTTGCTGCATGCTTCAACTTTAAGAGCACAAATAACTCGACAAACATACACACGAGTACTTAATTGGGAGTGAGGTCCAAAGCATGCTGCTGAGCTGGACATGCACATCTCATAGTGAGGTTCGTCCACTCAGCATGGCGTCTTGGGGCCGTGCACGTGTGTGCTGGCCTCATATCCTCCTCTGCGCTGCAACGTCCACTCTTCCTTGTCTCTGGGGACTTTGTATAATCATCTGCTTACATTTGTCATTGACAATATGAGCGAAGTTCAGTGGTGAACTCTATGATGTTCCTTCATTTTTTACAGGGTCTTTATCCATGGACAAAGTGCATTATTGTGAGAGATTCATTGAGCTTGTGATTGATTTGGAGGTAAGTCACAACTCCCAGCTTTAAAGCATAATTGAGTAAATCTTACAATCTTTCACCATTTGATTGTTCTCTGCTCTCTTTGGATTTTGCTTTCTGTAAAATGTATAGTTGAAGCATGATGCACTCATATCCACAGCACAAGAGTAGGTCTGCAGTCATGCAGGAAGTGGCCTGGACACCAGTTTCTGCAGAGTTTGTCACATTTACATCTTACTTGGGTCCCGAGAGTGGATGGATATGAATTTACAGCTCCTCTCAGTATGATTCCTAATGACTTTTGAAATGTAGTTCATGAAAAGTGTGGTGTCTCTTTGACATGGTGGTTGGATAATAATATAAAGTGAAATAAATCTGAATTCTTATGCTGCGTGGGAGGAGTGATGCAGATATTACCAACACACTTGTATGAAAAGTAATACTAATCTGCAGTCACTAAAATAACAATTGGCCTTTAACGGCTAGTTTAAAAAAAAAAACAACAACTGAAAAGCCGTTATGAAATATCAGCGTGCTAGTTGGCTCTAAAAGAAGCGGTGGAGGAACAGCAGAGCTGAGTATAATGTTTCAGAGAGCCAAACTTGCCGGTGATGTTGACATGAAGACACGTTGTCACTTAAGATTGTTATTCCTGCTGCCGTAGCAGATCTTCCGTTGGTAGTGAGGAAACTCGATAGATTTCATCTGGCTGTCTGCTGACAGGCTGGCCTCGCTGTTCCTGGCAGCGGCTAGTGGCCAGCCCGCTTACTATCTCCAGAGACATCGCCCGTCCTTCAGCACTATCCTTTTACAAAGTCTCGGTGGCCAGAAATCCATACTTCCTCTCTGATGGCGACCTGAAAATGAATGAAGGGGAAAAGATCCCTGTTGTCTTGCCCGTTTTATCTCTGCGCTTGGGACTGTGTTGAAATCAAAGATGGCTGTTGGATATCAAGTTATTTGTTCTATCGTTGTTTAGGCGTCTCTTGCTGCACCTGCTGCTTTTTAAAGAGCAATTTTAAATGGATAAGACGCTCAACATTTCTCTTGGTTGTGTATATACAGAAGATATATATTTAAATGTAAGAATGCCATTTCCCACTCTGAAAGGATGACGATGCTGAGAAGAGAAAACAACACCTGACAAACAAACTTTATCTCTATTTCCCTCAAAAACTGTGTTTTTTTTTATCTCATTTTGACATTTAGTTTCAATTAATTTGTCTGTCAGTGCACCTTATTCCAGCCTCTGATATATGTGTCAAAACAACCACAAGGCAAGACATAAGTGTAATAAATGTGATGTAAAATTATATTTTCATTTTAACAATGCCACACTGAGAAGGGCTCTCGCTTTTTGTTTTCTTCCATGTTTTCTATCTGAATTTATTTCCATCCTCTACAATAATATTTTTTTTTTTTCGCTGTAACTTTTTGTTCTTATGGCTTTGAAATCTGTCATGAGCATGCAGTGCGAGGCAGTAAACGCGCTCTCCCATGTGTCCAGGCGCTCCTGCCCACCAGGCGCTGGTTCAGTACCGTACTGGATGACTCCCACCTGGTGGTCTGCTGCCACCTGTCTGGTCTTACTAAAAGGGAGAATGAGGGACATCTCTTCTGTCAGGTACAACAAAGGAACTTGCATGTGCACAACATTCATTCATGCAAGATGCATTTTTTATTTGGACGTTAACTCTGTTTTTGTCTAATCTTTTGTAGCTTCTTGACATGCTGAAGTTCTATGCTGGTTTTGAGATCAACGACCAGACAGGAAATGCTCTAACTGAGAAAGAGATGACCACTTTACATTATGACAGAATCACCTCTCTGCAGGTAAATGTTATACCTAAAGGCTGTCAGTCAGGCATCACCGGCACGTCTCCTCCACTTTCTTCTTGAATTTGTCTGTGATTTAGTACGTTTTGTTCGTACATTTGAGGAACATGGGCCGTGTGCTATTATTACTGCCACCGAAGGAACCCTATCAGATCTTCCTAGGCAGGAAAGAAATACTCACATAATTTGAATCTTTGTGTAATCACATATTTTTGTCTAATCTCATATCATACCCTTTTTGATCATTCTAAATGACTTTTCTCCTGATAGTAAAAGTTTATACAGCGATGTGTTGTGTGATATTAAACTCATGATGTTTTACTGCCTTTTTATCTTGCAGAGGGCAGCCTTTGCTCATTTCCCAGAGTTGCATGACTTTGCCTTGGCCAACGTGGCAGCAGTGGACACTCGAGAGTCCTTGACCAAACACTTTGGACATCTCAGGTGAATAATGACAAAAAGAAGTAAAAGAGTTGCCAGAAGAAGAGTAATCCATAATTTTTATTTTTTTTTATTTTTTATATATATATATATATATATATATATATATATATATATATAAAATTTTTTTTTTTTTTTTTTTTACATTAAATGGTCTTAAACAATTGCCACCACCATTTTCGTGCTAGATACAGAAGGTCTTGCATTTACAATAAATCACAGGTCCCGTTAGAAACGCAGACAGGCGTGTGTACAGTTAACTGGCTGCTGTGTTGTAATACAGCAGCGCCACCGGTGCTGACATCCCTGCTAAAAGGCAGATAGCGAACCGTTGAACAGGCAGCTGGTACCAGCCAGACAGAGGCACGCCTCATTAATTTAATCGATTTGCAGCGGCTTGAAGATAAACTCTTTGAACAGCTGTGTTTGTCGGATCATATTAGCTTGCCAAAGAGCCAAAACCACCTTCACTTTGATGAACTGGCCGGCGTTTGAGTCTTAACTTGCACTTGTGCGAATGTGGCTGATGTACTCTGATTCATTGCTGGTTTGTAAATGCCGAAAGGTTCAAAGGTTGTATTTGACGAGCTAAAATTACTGACTAAATCTTTCTTTTATAAACGCATAAAAGAATTGACTATTTTTTTTTTTTTGTTTTTTTTTTTTTTTTTTTGCACATGTATTTAAGTGAAATGCCTCTGTTTTGATTCCTGTGATGCATCTTAAAAACTAAAAATGTTCTCTTAGCTTCCATGTAGCTGTATGCAGTAGTGGATTATAAATGCTTAAACCGCTCACCAAGTTTCTTTGAGTCAGGCGGAGTATTATGTGTCAGGCTGAGCTGAATCAGGTAAAGACTTCTATATTTTTAGAAGCTCCGCTTCTTTTCCCACAATTAGGCTTTTGAATTCAGCAGCAGGAAAGGCATTATTCCCAGCTTCACAACTGTCACGGAAGCAGCTCCAGGGTAACTCCAAATATGCCGATCAGATTTAAGGATGTATTTTTCATCCAAACAACTCATGGCAGTTTATTCCAGCTGTGCTGCTCACGGGCTAAGCTCCCAGTCAACCGCCACTCAGAATTTATCTGCTAAGTCCCACAACACACAAATGAAGCATTATTACATCGCCTGCACACGCTTGCACACACCCGTAAGAAACACACTGGCACTTCTTCCACTTATGTAAAATATAGTGGGTGCATTTCAGGTCACGACAGACGCTGAATACACGATCAAAGAAAATGCAGCACTTTGAATTGTTGACAAAAGTTCAAGTAAATGTGCAAATAACAGACGTGGGCAAGTTTGTTGATACCCATCTGAAAAAAAGAAAAAAGAAATGGCACGACTGCCTGACAAAAGTCAACAGCTTCCTTTTTCTTTTTCTTTTTTTTTTAATTTTACAATAAAAATCTTTAATTAAACTTAAATAGTTTTCAGAATTAAACAGTAGAAAATATCAATGCCAGGCATGATTGTACCCTCAGTGGTTTCTCCCGTTTTGTCCAAAAGTGATCTCCATGCCACAATTTTCAGATCCTTTGTGTAGCTGTTCATCGGGATTAATCATTTCACTTAAGGTCAGGGTTCATGTGGGGGCATGTAGGGATGTTTTCTTTTTTTTAATCAGCTCTTCTTGGTGCTTTAAGTCTTATGCTTTGGCTCATTGTCCTGTTGGAGGAACTTTAAACTAATACAGAGAGCTTCTTGATACTTGGCAGCATGTTTTGTTCCAGGATGCCTTGATAGTCCTCAGACATTGACACATCGTGTACAGATTCAAGGCCTCCCAAGTCGGATGGAGCAAAGCAGCCTTAAAAAAACCAAAAAAAACCAACCAGCCCTCCACCCCCCACCGTTTTCTTTTCTTTGAAAGCTTCATCTTTCCATCTGTGAACATAGAGCTGATTTGACTTACTAAGTTCCAGTTATGTGACATCAGTCCAAAGGGCAATCCCCCTGAAACGTTCTGACTTGTTACTATGCATTTGAGCAGATTCAGGTTCTTTTATTTGTTTTTCCCTTATTTTTTTTTTTTTTTCCTTCAAATGGTGGAGTCTTCCTTGGTCTTCTTCCATGGAGTTAATGTAGTTCAGAAAGCATGATTCAAACAGTGACATACCTTTACCTTCGAGTTCAGCTTGAATGTCCTGTCATGTGATCTTTCCCCTTTGTCAGCCATCTACACTGTTGTTCTGGTCCAACTGTGGCTGCATGTCCTCTCCGATTGTCCCTATAGTTGTATATAGTATTTACAGCTGTGGGCACTGGAATATGGAAAAATGTAGGTCCTATGCTTTGGCTCATTTTCCTGTCGGAGGAACTTTAAACTAATATCCAGAGCTTCTTACACTCCTTTCTGTTGTAGTGAACATTTAACTCCCACGGACTATTAACAATTAGCGGTTAAAATTGACTGTTTCTGCCTCCTGGAGAAGAAACCGTTTAGTGGCAAACACAGATCTAAACAGGAATAGACCATCCTGGCATTAGGTAGAGTTACTGTTGACGTCTCTATTACAATCCCACCCTTACCTTACCGTGCCAGCAGCTCTGCTGTCGGTCATGACCTGGTCAAGTCATCTCCCTTTATTCAGAGTGAGCCGTTGTGCTGCTGTTATTTTGTTGCTAAGGAAAGACATGTCCACATGACCCGTGGCAGGTCATCCTCTGGGCCACTAAAGTGCAGCATTGGCAGTATTGCCACCCCACTGCTCAAGCGTGGCATCATAAGAAGCTAAATGGATGCACGTACACGCTCAGAGTCGGTCAGTGCCACGTGTGGCTGTCCAGGCCTGTCACAGTGTGTCCAGGCCCTGTCCTTCGTTGTTCGCCAGACCTTGCCTGTGTCACAGTGTGTCAGCTTGATTAAAGCAGGTCTGTATGCGGAGAGCCACGCGAGACAGAGATGGGCTTTGATTTTCATAATCCTGTCTCATCAGCGCGGCCTCAGCTATTAACACACACGCTGGCTGAGCAGGAGTGCAGCGTCAAAGCAAACAGAGGAATTGCTTTGCAGCACAGTGCTAATGAGCATAAAGATCTTGATAAGGCTGTACATCCTCACACATGCAGTATGGTCACCATTTGAAAGATTCAAACAAAAACAAAAAGCAAGACTTTCATTTCTGTTGTAATTTAACAATAAATCAAAAGGATTTCTGACACGTGATATGAGTGGACTCTAGATTGTTTGTCATTTCAGACTTTACCAAATCCTTATCCCTCTACTGCAGTTGGTTATTATCTGCTTATTGCTGTCCTTGCTCTGGATAGGAGCATCAACTGTATTGTAATTTCCAAATGCAAATTTTCTCGCTGACTAACAACTTATCTCCTGTTTCTCTGCAGTCCCAATATGCTCCACCAGGTGGCCTCGTATCTGTGTTTGCTGCCAGAGCTGCCTGAAGGCCAAGATACCGCCACTGAGAAGGAGTTTCTCCTCGAGTTGCTGGTGAGTGCAATGTTGGCTTTTGATACGTGATCCACGTAAACATTTGAGCATTTGATTTTCTCTGTGTGTTAAAATGTGCAGATCCCACCCACTGCAAATAAGAAAGCTATGCATTTCTCTTTAAATATGATTTGAATCTAAAAGTGAAAAAACCTAACATCCATACAAAACACTTTCAGTCACAACCATAACTGATAGTTACTCTGACTTTGTTCTTTAAACTCATTTTGCTGTGGGCCTTTTAATACTACAACATATCAGTAATAAAATCTGTAAAGCAGCTCATCAACATGCAGAGTAACGTTCTATAAATAACTACTTATACATGGTTCCATTTGAAATCGTACTCAGAATAAATCTGATCATGTTTTTTTTAAATGAAGCCATTGGTTTGGATTCAGCGGAATACAAAAATGCACCTCAACATCAGTAAATCACTTAAAGTGAGTCTTTTATAAAACATTTAGGATATTTATGACACTGCGGTCTCAGCCACAAACCCCTGGCATGTGAAAGGTGTTTGGATCCAAGTGTAATGGTGGTGAAAAAAACATATTTATAAATGTTGAACAACTACATCAGAAGTCAAATATGATGGTGTTTCGAGTGTATAAACAACAATAATAATTACAGGGATTTTTTTTTTTTTACTTTTACCTTTAGTGCATGTCCTCTTACATGGCTTATACTCTTTACTAGACATGAAACCTGAAAACAGCTGTCTTTAACGATGACCCAAGATACAGGTCTTAAGCCTTTAAAGGAGACGGCACACACACACACACACACACACACACACACACACACATAAAAGCATAAGAGCTACTTTTACAACGAAGATGGATAAAACATAGCAACAGACTGGATAGAGTGACCCAATTCTTTGTTTGTTGTTTTTGTTGTTGCTGTCTGTACTCTAGAAAGAGAGAAAGTCAAGATCCCAAACACAATGCCAAGAGGACAAAATGACATTTTTTTTCATTAACCCAGTTTTCTCTCTGCATGTTCTCTGTCCTCTGCACAGGTGTCCCGTCATGAGCGCAGAATCTCTCAGATTGAGCAACTGAACCAGATGCCCCTTTATCCAACGGAGAAGATAATCTGGGATGAAAACATCGTCCCTACGGAGTACTACTCAGGCGAAGGTGCGTGTGATGTTTGAAAGTGTGAATAATCATTGTGAAAGTGTCCGTGTTACCTAACATTCACCAGAAGACATGTCAGTTACATCGTATAATAAACTATTGACTCATTATATTCATGATCTGATCTTATTTACCTTATTGGCACATGCTTAACTGTGAATCGTTTTGATTGTTTGAACTGTTTCTTTGTTTTGTTAGGCTGCCTAGCTCTACCGAAGCTGAATCTCCAGTTCCTGACTCTCCATGACTACCTGCTGAGGAACTTTAACCTCTTTCGTTTGGAGTCCACGTATGAGATCAGACAAGACATAGAGGATGTGGTTTGGAGAATGAAACCATGGTGAGCTTTCCTCACATTTATGAGCGCTGAAGAATCGTGGTCCTAATTAAAGTTTCGCTTTAAAGTATGAGACAATTAGAAAGGACACTGATCGCAGCAAAGCTTATTAAAAATAATATTTTAGGAAAATAAAACATTTCAGCACACTGCATTCGGAAACCCATTTCTTTTAAAACAGTAGGTGTTCCCATTATGTCAAGTGATGTAACATCTTGCTTGTTGTTGGCACTGAAGTAAATCAGTAAGCAGAAGTACAATGTGCTGCCCCAAATCCAACTGATTTTCAACCCTGACAACAGCCCACAGCACTTGTCGAAACTTCTTACCATGTTTGTCTCTGCACACAGGCAATCAGAGTATGGTGGAGTGGTGTTTGGAGGATGGGCTCGGATGGCTCAGACCATCACCTCTTTTTCCATAGTGGAGGTTGCCAAACCAAACATCGGCGAGAGCTGGCCTGCTCGCGTACGAGCTGATGTCACGATTAACCTCAATGTACAAGATCATATCAAGCACGAGTGGGAAGGTAAACATTGACACTTTCCCGTTTATCTCGCTCCCCTTCAACTTATTTTTCCTATTCTTTAACTTTCTTATTCGATTTGCATCGTTTTTCCATCCCATTTGGTTTTGTCCTATCACCAACTATTTCTCTGGCAGTGCCCCTGTTTGTTTTCTTGTGAAATTCTATTACTTTTAGTCTCTCTGTTTTGGTTTTAAGGGAGTGTGTCAGTCTTTGACTTGCTTGAAAGCATCAAATCCTGACTTGTTTGCTGCAGCTCACGGAAAAAGAAACGGTTTATACTAACCCTGGTGCAAAAATGTTGAATCTTGAACCTTGAAAATAAATTTATATAAATACATGGTTCTGTTATAAATAAAAAAATAAATCTATACCCAATGTGCAGACACCTATCTATATATACATATATAGATAGGTGTTTACATGCACACACACGTACAAATTGAAGTTTAAGAAAAAAATGAAACACACAGGCAGACCAAGTAAAATGTTAACGCATCAGGACAAAATTTTTTAATATTCAATTATAATCTTTCCTTCTGCCTTATCTGAGGAATGCTATCAATATGAGTATATCCTCATCTTATCTTCTAGCAATGTTGGACAATGTAAAAAAACAACTATTGATTGAATTAGTTATTAATTTCTCCATCGGTATCCTGCCTGTTTTGTGGACCTTTCTTTGTAATTCAGTAGGAAGTATTATTGAAACGCATGTTTTTCGACCAGCCCTCACTCTCCTTTCTCACCTTCTGACCCTTCCATCTGTCCACGATATTTCCAGGTCTGCGGAAGCACGATGTTTGCTTTCTGATCACAGTTCGGCCCATCCTTCTCTACGGCACGCGCTTTGACCGGCGCCAGTCGTTTGTAGACCAGACCGGCCTGGTGTACGTGAGAGGCTGTGAGGTGCAAGGCATGCTAGATGACAAGGGGCGGGTCATCGAGGAAGGTACATTCATCTTCCTCTGCATTCATCACGCGCACGCACAAACAAAGAACACGTTACAACCGGCCGCTCATCAGACCTATACTCGGCATTCCTAAGTCCTCCTGAAGTGTGTTTTCATCATGGCGAGCACACTGAAACCTAAGCTGTTCACATTACAACAACACCTGAGGGTTTTATTTGGTAGAGTGAACCAGTGGCTTGAATTGATTTTATTTGTGTCTTGGTCATTTAGCCACAAAACGCCAAAAGATCTTAGTCTGCAGATTACCTCAATGTAAGCTGCACTTATCTGCAAAATATTTTATTGACGGAAATAAAAAATAATTTTATTAAAATATTGATTTCAGCAAATGGATGAACTACTATATTTTTGTTGTGTGGCCCTGCAGGAGGAATTTCCCTGGATTGATTCTTGGTTTGGAGAAAAAAAAATGTGCGCCCATTAGAAAAATCTGACCTTTTTTTTTTCCTCTTCATGTTATGTCACAGTTGGCTTTAGATTAGCAGTTGTAGTGCAACCATCTGTTTGGTTAAATGTAAGAAATTAGCAATACAGTTGTATTTGGCTTTGCATCCAAGTTCATCAAAGTTCAGTTTAGTTGAATTCAAAATAAGTATATGTGCCAAGTTACGAGATGAGTCCACTTTTGGGACAGGGGCTGGTGCTGTGGCAGCAGTCTTTCCAAGAAAGAAATGATGAAAGGCCAAATGATAGAACTGGATTTCACGAGGAAGGTAAACCATTGCAGAAGATTAAAATGGTTACCATGTCTCTTGGTTGATGACAGCTGAGCTCTAAGCCTGGCCCAGGACGACAGGAGGTATATAAGATGGGTGGATTGATGGATATTGATCAGCTTAAATAATTGGTTCAGGCCTAGTAAAGAGTCTGACATAAGTTTCAAGGAATGAATAACCTCAAATCAAATCAAATCTAGTAATTCCTGGAAAGTCAGATATATTTATGCAGTAACACGATCTCTGTTTGCCATTTCTGCTCTTGCTTCCGGCCCAAAGCAGCAGCTCTGAGTGGTAGATTCACCTGAGTTGGCCTGCAAGAATTTGTCTCTACTTCTTCCAGCAGAATGTGTTCTGAAGCAATCTTTCACTTTGTTTTCTCATCTGCTTGGATTAAAGATGCAGAAGCAAGGGCTTTCTGAATAAACACCGTTCCAGGGAACATGCCCTGCCACTGTCAGCTTACTTAAACTCAGATCTCCAACAGTGACACGCAGGCTGACTGGCTAGTGCAGAGTTGTCGGATAAATCACTGGGCATTTGGATTCATGTATTAGTACACAAAATGAGATTTGCATCTTGGGACATTTACGATTGATTTTTGCATAATTTTAGAAACGCTTTACTGCCAAAACACTAAAATAATATATAGAATATAGTCTGATCAATATGTTAATTCTTTGTGTCTTATATAAATAATCCATCTCCATTCAAACATCGATTTAATCTCAGCTTTTAATAATGGCACACACCTTGGCCCAGCAGCTCATATTATTGTTGCATTGAGTCAAGGATGTATCTAGCACCCAAACCATCACTGCACTCATAATAGTCAGTAACTGCACGTGAGCACAGGCATAAAAAGCAAACATGCATACTTACACTCTAGTTCTGTGGCACACAACTCTACACTGAATTTGTTTAGATATCAGCAAAAGCTGCTCATTGTGCACAATATAGTGTCTAAATCCTGTGCTCTGCCAATCAAGCATAACATTTAAATGCTTCATCATGAGTAGCTTGGTTACTTTCTTTTGAACTGCTTCTTCTTTTAATGAAAAGGTGGATTTTGCATAAGAGACGTAGCTTATTAAGATGCAGTTTTAGAAGTTAGTCTTGTTCTTCTGGTCTCCAATTAGGTCTCATTTAGGTTTACACATCTTCAGTGCTTTAGTGGATTTTCTCTCTGCCTCTGTGGTCCAGGACCTGAACCAAAGCCCAAGCTTCGAGGAGACACCAGAACATTCCGTGTATGGTTAGACTCGAACCAGTATCAACAGGACATGACCAGCAGTATTCAGAGTGGCACCGAAGACCCATATGAGACGTTCAACATCATCATGAGACGCAAGCCCAAGGAGAATAATTTCAAGGTTAGAAATGCTTAGCTGCAGCTAATATTGTATTTGATTTTGTTTCTTGTTTTTTTTTTTTTTTTTTGTTTGCTTTTTCCATCTTGAGATATCGAGCTTTGGTCGTTCTAACACCACCCTAAGTGATGTATCACACATATCTTTCTCTCTTGGGTGTTGCAGCTGGAAGGTTGTGGTCAGGATGTTTTTTATATCGCTGCCCACTCGAGGGCCTCTCAATAAAAAAAAAAAGAAGTTTTTCCTACCTTGTGTAATTTTAGTTTCATGAAATATAGACATAAAATCAAAAGTAGTCAAAAATGACCAATTATACCCTGGACTCCAGAGGGTTAAAAATCCATGTGTGGCTATAAATCCTCCTAGAGTTTTATTTTATTTTTATTGACAAAAAATAACATATAGTCATATATACAGTAAATACAAAATGTAGGTGCTGTAACATAAAATGAACTTTTGTGTGTAAAACTGGTTAAAAATCCCAATATTATTATAATATATAATATATTATATTATAATTTGTCCTATTTTATAAAACCTCTTTACAATGTAGAGCAATGTGCAACAATAAAAAATGTCATCGCACTTTTTTAAATGTAAAAAGTTTTCATTGTTGCTTTATCCAATTTGCTATTTGTGATTCTGCACACCCGTCACTGTGATTTACAGCCCGGTGCGATAGCAGATGCTTTACATTTTTTTTCTTTTCTTTTATCCCGAATATAATAAGGGGAACTAATGAGTAATCAAGAAACATTTCCGTCTATGACTCATACTGAAGTAGACACATTTTCTCACTTTGTGCTTGATGTCCATTGAATTAGACACTTTGCAGCTTATTAAAATATAATTGACAGACTTACAAATTACACGTTGCCCCATCAGCACACATCAAAGGTGCTCACATCCAGCTAAACCAACTTTTGAGGGATGATTGTCAGTTCTGATGCACTGCTTATTCAGTTAGTTTTCAGCCAGTTAGCTCTACCTGCTTCTCCTATTAAGCTTAACTAAAACACGTCAGCTTGATGTCTGTAAAATACTCCTCTTTCCCTGTTTTTCAGGCGGTGCTTGAGACCATCAGAAACCTTATGAACACAGAGTGTGTTGTCCCAGACTGGCTTCATGACATTATCCTCGGCTACGGTGACCCAGGTAGCGCACACTATTCCAAGATGCCGAATCAGATCTCCACGTTGGACTTCAATGACACTTTCCTGTCCCTTGACCACCTGCGATCGAGTTTCCCTGGTTATACCATAAAGGTCATGGAGGAGAACAGTGAGCTGCAGGTCCCCCCGTTCAGGTGAAAAACAAACATCCAGTGATGAAATGGTGCAAAGAAACGTATTTGGTTTAAATTTACCTTATTAAAAACAAATGTTAAATTACCACCATTTTATTTAATTTTTGTCACAAACATAATATACTGATGTGATATAAAATTCTTAGACGTGAACCTTATATACTAATCATACTAACATATCAAAATGTTTTGAACATTTTGTTGATCCGGATTAATTAAATATGATACATTTTCAAATTTTTTCCTTTGTTTCACTAGAATCAAGTTTCCCATCTCAAACAAAACGGACAACGGGAAGAAAAGAAAGGCTGATGAAGCTTTGGATGACAAAGAGGAAGACAAGACCCTGATTGTTGAACCGTATGTCACTCCCAACCGTGGGCCATACCCCTACAACCAGCCTAAACGGTGAGAAGTCGAGGCTCGGCCGCTACCAATTAAAAAAATAAGTAGATGATGCGTCACAAACTTGTACACTGTACTATTTAAGTTTTAAAGTTGTGTATCAAGCTTTTCTGAATGTAGTTTCCAATAATAGCTGTCTGCTCATAGATCATAAAAGGTAACAATTTTCTTATGCTAAGTCTTTAACCTCTGTTTTGAAAAGCGTTTCAGTAATACACAGCAAAGTGGTGCAGCGTTTAAATGGGCTTATTGTAGGCACCGCAATCAAAGGCTTTTTTTTTTCCCCTCTGTATCCATAGTATCTGACGTGTGCCATGTAATGCTGTGGAGCTGGTTTAGTTTTATCTATTTCTCCTTTTATATGTACTTTTTTTTTTTTTTTTAATGCAGTTGAAAGTGAACAGAACAGGCTTTGATATTCTTGAGTTAATTAAAATGTAACAAAGCAACTACCCCAAGTGCAACGATTCATCTTTCTCTGTTTGAGCATCGAGTTTGCACTTCATTGTTTTATAATCCACGGATAAACTCAATCTTCAAAATCTTTGAAGATGGTCTCCAAAAGTTCTGAAAGAAAGAGGAAACATTCTGATATAACTGTTTATACTGGCAATGATGCTTATTATGTTAACGGCATCATAAATGTCTTGCAGGAATACGATTCAGTTCACACCGACTCAGATTGAAGCCATTCGAGCTGGAATGCAACCAGGATTGACTATGGTAAGGATCTGGATTAGTGCAGGTGGTTCACATTAGTATTCAAGACTAAACTGAAATAAATGAGAAAAAAATATATTTATTGAATTTGTGAAAGAAAAAGAAATCCCAAGTGTCCATCGCCATGTAGAATTGTGAAAATTATCACTGACAGCCATCTTTAGCTGGTCCTTGTAAATTAAATGGTTGTCATGGCAGCACAGCGACGTCATTTACCGTCTTTTCACAGCATGCTTCATTTTATATCTGGAGTAGTATAAAAGTGTGTTTTGACAGTGGTGCTGTACAGATGAGGTGATTGGAGGCTGGCAGCAGGATCTGAGTTATTTATTGTGCCACTAGCTGAGGTAAATATTGCAAAGAAACTATCAGCTGGGTTGTAAAACATCTCTGCAAGCATGCTTTCATCTGGCCCGCTCTTCACCTCTTCTAACCTTCCTTCTTGACATACACTATATGGACAAAACTATTTGCTCACCTGCCTTGACTCACATATGAACTTAATTGACATCCCATTCCTAATCCCTAGGGTTCAATATGACGTCGGACCACCCTTTGCAGCTTTAACAGTTTCCACTCTTCTGGGAAGGCTGTCCACAAGGTTTAGGATTGTTTATATGAATGTTTGACCATTCTTCCAGAGCTCATTTGTGAGGTTACAAAGGTGTTCTATCAGGTTGAGGTCAGGACTCTGTACAGGCCAGTCAAGTTCATCCACATCAGACTCTTCATTCATGTCTTTATGGACCTGCTTTGTGCACTGGTGCACAGTCATGTTGGAAGAGGAAGGGGCCAGCTCCAAACTGTTCCCACAAAGATGGGAGCATGGAATTGTCCAAAATGTCTTGGTATGCTGAAGCATTCAGAGTTCTTTTCACTAAAAGTAAGGGGCCAAGTCCAGCTCCTGAAAAACAACCCCACACCATAATCCCCCCTCCACCAAACATTACACTTGGCTCAATGCGGTCAGACAAGTACCGTTGTCCTGGCAACCGTCAAACCCACACTGTTCCATTAGATGTCCAGATGGAGAAGCATCATTCGTCACTCCAGAGAACACGTCTCCACTGCTCTACAGTCCAGTGGCAGCGTGTTTTACACCACTGCATCTGACGCTTTGCATTGCACTTGGAGATGTATGTCTTGGATGCAGCTGCTCAGCCATGGAAACCCATCCATGAAGCTCTGTGCTTACTCTTTTTGAGCTAATCTGAAGGCCACATGAAGTTTGGAGGTCTGTAGCGATTGATTTTGCAGAAAGTTGGAGACCTCTTCGCATTATGTGCCTCAGCATCCGCTGACTCCGCTCCGCTCGTTTACGTGTCCTACCACTTTGTGGCTGAGTTGCTGTCGTTCCCAAACACTTCCATGTCCTTATAATACAGCTGACAGGTGACTGGAATATTTAGGAGCGAGGACATTTCACAAATGGATTTGCTGCACAGGTGACATCCTATCACAGTTCTACACTTGAATTTGCTAGTTGTAGATAGTGCTAGATAGTTGTAAAAACAGTCTGCATGCCTGGTGCTTGATTTTAAACACCTGTGGCCACGGAACACCTGATTCTGATTATTTGGATGGATGAGTGAATACTTTTGGCAATATAGTGTATGTCACATTTATTAAACACTGTAACAAGCATCACATAGTTTTTTATGAATGCCAGTGTGATGATTATGCACTGATTTATGCAGAACAATATAATTGTATTCACTATTTTTAGCTGTGATTAGTCACCTGAGACACCCATACTAAGACCATTCCTTTTCATGAATATTTATTTAGTAAATAACTATCCTCATTTACTCTCCAATTAAGTAAACAAGGCTTTGGCTTATTATAATTTGTACACAGTGATGATGAAGCACTAATGTATAGGAAGCCCAACATATATTTGTCCTTTTTCTTAACAGAACAATCAAGACATTTCCTATTTACACAGCTGAAATGACCACCTTGTCAGATAAAACCAAACTACACCGGGTCCCTCTGGGTACGGCTAACAATAGAGCACCTGCGCTGCCTGTTGTGACATGCCCATGGCCAGGCTGTCACAGCCACTAGTAATGCACACGGGAGTACTTTTGTGACCTGATTTCTGATTGTGTTGTTGCATCTCCTGTTTCCCAATGTTAGTTTTTAATTCCTTTCTTCGTAACCCTTTCTCCCTGCTGTCTCCAGGTCGTAGGACCACCTGGCACTGGAAAGACGGATGTTGCTGTTCAGATCATCTCAAACCTCTACCACAACTTTCCTGAGCAGAGGACTCTCATTGTCACACATTCTAACCAGGTCAATACACGCCTACCCCCTCAACATTTAAAAAAAAAAAAAAAAAGAAAGAGATGAATTATGCCAAAATACATGTCCAGAGAGTATTTGCCAAGGAACAGGCATATTAAGCTATTCACCAGGGAAATTTTTTTAATCTAGCCTTTTCTCGCTGCTAGTAATCATAAAGTAATCCTTTAAAAAAGAAGCGTTATTCCAAACTGATATCAGTATCAGAAAAACATCTTCCATCTTTGACTATGGTTGCTTGTTGGTTTTTTTTTTTGGCTCTTCCCATGCCAGGCTCTGAACCAGCTGTTTGAAAAGATCATGGCTTTAGATATAGACGAGCGCCACCTCCTGCGTCTGGGCCACGGAGAGGAGGAGCTGGAGACAGAGAAGGACTTCAGCAGGTGGGCACGGCGGGCGACAGGTGGAAGGAAGACATGCACACAAGGATTATGAGTCTAAACAAACATAGACACCACAAAGTCACACATTCATCTTTTGAATATGTGCCTCACACACACAAACAGCTGCCCGTGTGCAAAAGGAAGCTGTGCCAACTTGGTGACGAGGCTACATGATATTCTCATATGTCACACTGTGGATCTTCATTAGGCATTGCTGGATTGTCAGACCTTCCCACCAGTGAAAGGGATCCTTCCCTGCAGCCCACCCACTTAGGGACAGTGTGCGTCTCATTATTCCTTTCCTTAGCTGCGAGACTTACTTTAAGAAACATTTTTAAGAGAAGATGAAGAACAAACGTGTGGAAAAACCTTCCTACTTCTCAGAACTTGTCTTAGCAGTGATGAAACGTATTTTACCAAGATTGTAATTATAGTTGTGGATGCCCAACATGTAACAATTTTGGCAAATAATTTAATCCATAACATATTGCTTTTAAAAGTAAAACTAATGGACTAAGATTCCCTTTTGTATGTTGAGTAGGTAATTGGGTTTTAAATGTTGCTCATTTCTTGCATCAGTGACAGAGAAAATCCTAATAATTGATTTGCAATGCTGTGATTGAGTAATTGAATAAAATCGTAGACTGGAACGATTATTGGGGTCAAGCAGGAGCCCCTTTTTAAATCAGATAAACCATGTAAACAATGTACCTGACCCTTTTCTTGTAGAACCCACATATTGATTTAACGCTTGTTTTATTCCAGGCAAAGTTTTCTGTTTAGGGGTTGATCTGTGTTCCTCCCCTCACCTATGGTCATGAACGGTGGGTACTGGCTCATAAAATGAGATCACGGGTATACGGACACAAGATCCATCCACAGGGTGGCTGGGCTTCTCCTGTGGGATTGGGTGAAAAGTTCAGTAATCCAGGAAAGATTAGGAGCAGCGTCAGTGCCAGCTAATGTGGTTTGATGCACCCTGGACTGGTGTTTCAGGCATGTCCAACCAGGGGGATGACCTTAGGCAGACTCGGGACGTGCTGGAGAGATTATATCGCTCAGCTGGCCTGGAACAACCTTGGTATTTCCACTGAAGAGCTGGAAGAGGTGGCCTAAGAGAAGGAGATCTGGGCCTCTGCTGAGGCTTCTGGCCCCACATCCCAAATTCGGATAAGTGGAAGTCAGTAGATGGAACAGATGGACGGGCTGCTTATGTAGAGTTGGTGGCAGAGCACAGAACATGTAGCCTCAGACAAAAAGCACCATTTCGACTACAGGAGACCCAGGAGTTTCTCTGTATGTGTGTTTGCGTAATGCCTTGAAGGATAGTGACTCAATTTTTACTACTGAAACGCAGCGAGACAGAGAGAGATGAGGTAGTTCTCTATAAGGACTCATGACAGAACTGAGGAAGACTCGGCGATCTAAAGATACCCAAAACATCTGCACCTCTACATGACTACTGCTATTTTTAACACCAACTGTGAATGAATCACTCAAAGCAATTTTTTTTTTTTTTTTTTTTTTACTAGCAAAGTTTTTTTTTAGCCAACTTCTGAATATAAATAGCTCAGTGTCACTGAAGATTATTATGTTTTTTTGTACTGTTACTATTTAAGCTCTCTTTACAGGCTACATCATTAATTATGGAGCAGATTCCACCCAGCAGCTCCTGCTTTTCAAGGAGGCTTTACATTTGCTGTACCGTTTGTGTAACGTGTGAGTGCACGACTGTGTTGTATGAAAACTGGGGTCTGCGCGTGAAAGCAGTCTTCTGCTTTTCTTAAATTATGCAGCAACACTAACATGAAAGAAAGGGCTTTAGCTTGCGGGATTTGATACCCCCTGCCCACACACACGCAGCTTCACGACAACATGCAGACTCCACACTTCTTCCGCCCCGATAACACCACCGAGAGGAGAGAGACGGAGAGTTTTAATTAACACATTTTACAAGGTTTAAAAAAAAAAAAAGGATGGCAGTGCTTCAGTGGATGCCTAACAAGGGGCATTAATTAACAATGCTGCCTCACATGCATGATTTTCTTTTTTCCTGTTTAAATGAGATTTTGAAAGCAAAATCTGCCTGGTGGAAGTGAAGATTGGTGGAAGCACAGCTCAGGCTGGGTTTAGTCCTAAATGAACAATATAATGCCATTCTTGTTTAAGGTGAAAATTAAACACATCCCTTAATTCAAGTTTGAGCTTTTTACACTTTTTGGCTTTTACACAGAATCCCTAATTCACACCTGACTATGTCTTCCACCATTTTCAGAGATGGGCGATGACTAAATTCACAACAGATGTATCACTCTGAGAAGCAAGTCCACTTCTCCATTTTTAATGTTATTCTAACCAAACCAGCCGAGTGATGTGATCCTCTTTGGGTCATCTGCAGACTGGGATTTTTTGTAGATGGTCTAAAAATAGTGTTTCTCTGGTGTTACCTTGCGACTCCGCCTACTTCCTGTCTGTGTGTGTTCTTTCATGGTCAGCCAACAACAAAAATGAAAACAGTCAGGAGTCGAACTCATCATTAATTTATTAGAGGATTGGTCGTTTATAAAAGAGAGTCAGTGCAACCTGTATTGGTGTAATATATCCATCCGTAAAAATATAAAGTTTACATTTATTTACAAGAATCAACACACCCAATTAATGTTATGTTTATTTCTTTCGAGCAACAATTTATCTTGACTGTTAACTTTCACGCTGCCTCCAGATATGGAAGAGTGAACTATGTCCTAGCCAGAAGACTGGAGCTTCTCAGAGAAGTGGGAAGATTACAGGAGAGCTTGGACGTCCCAGGAGACGTGTCCTATACCTGCGAGACTGCTGGACACTTCTACCTTTATCAGGTTCGTAAACTTTAGTATTTTTAAAAGCTGAGCAGAAAAAGCAATGAGAGAGCCTGGATTTTGGTTGCTGGTTTTCCTTCCTGGTTTTTGGAATCACCTTGTTTCATGATGCTATAATTGACTAATGTTCCTTATAAAATGTCATTTAGGTTTATCCGAATTTCTGAAGTCCTTCACCATACTCCTATTATTCTCTTATCAACGACTCAACAATATGGATATTTGTACATCTATATTTATTTACAGATCAAAAATGTTAAGGGTACAAAGAAGATATTTTGCAGAATTTATTATAATCGAGTGTCCTTTTTCCTCAGACCTCTCATTCAAATCAAATGCTAATATTATTCCTAGACTTATTGTGTCTTTTTTGCATGGAGTGCAAATGTGTGCAGATTCTTGGCCTTTGCTGTTTATTTATATTTCCTCCTCATTACTGTTATTGTACCCTCAGACAGCATGAGAACATCTCACTGCTGACAACTGTTTATTTGCACCTCCTTGCTTCATTAAAAGGCATCTACGATAGAAGTGTTTTCAAAGAAGCCTTTTTTGAAGGGAGCTCAATTAATTTACCATTTTTTTCTGTATTTTTAAGCATTTATAGGAAAACCTCAGATTCTAGTAGTCTCGGTAATGGTTGAAGATTAAACTGAATGTTAGCAGATAACTGAATTTTGAGTTAGATCTTGTAAAAATGCCTAAATGCTGTGGTCATTACCCAAGTTCTAGTTGTCTGCTTGTCAAACTGTTTATTTTGCACTTTGCCAGTATTTAATTTCTCTGACTGTGGTTTTATATTAATTTGATATTTCAGAGAGGCTCCTTTTTGCAGCGTTTGTGTTTATTTAGCTCTGAAATCAAGCCAGCAGAATAAATATGTGAGATTTCAAGAGCTTGTTAGGGGGCTAAAACCTTAACTGTGGATAACCCACTTTGTCCATTTTCTCTGTTAAAACTGTATACACACATGCTTAAGGTTTCCACGATGGTCTTAATAGTCCGTACTGACAGATTCTTAACGTGCAGTTAAGCTGGCTCTTGAAGCAGTCTCATTAATGCAACTCTAAAAGTTGCTTTTTCTGTGGTATTTATAGAAGTAGGCTGCCCTGCTGTTTAGTTGAAGCTGGTTTATTAGCTACTCAGCAGGGGTTTTTCTGTCTGACTGAGGCTATCTGTTCTCATTTATGCAGTTTGATATAGTGCTTTTTTCCATACACAAATTAATATTGGGGGGAAAAAAGTGTGTGTGTGTGTGTGTGTGTGTGTGTGTGTGTGTGTGTGTGTGTGTGTGTGTGTGTGTGTGTGTGTGTGTGTGTGTGTGTGTGTGTGTGTGTGTGTGTGTGTGTGTGTGTGTGTGTGTGTGTGTGTGTGTGAGACTTTGAAAAGCCATGCAAAACTATCTTTGTACGCATACAGCTTTGTGGAAGTCAACAGATGTACATAATCCAAACCTTTAAACTATAAAGGTTACTCATTACCGTGCCATGTTAGAAATATCCTGAAAATACTTTCCTTCTGATCAGGCTAATTTGAAAGGACACAGAATTACATTAATCTCAAATATGCAGAAGTTAGAGATCGAACATCACAGCAGGAAGTCATTCAGAAGGTGTTAAATGACTCAAATGTGTCTTTTCACACTACAGGTGATGTCTCGCTGGGAGGAGTACATGAGCAAAGTCAAGCCCAAACAAGGGAAAGAAGTAAAAGTGGAAGATGTTGCTGCACACTTTCCCTTCCACAAGTACTTTTCCAACGCACCCCAGCCCGTTTTCAAAGGCCGATCGTATGAGGAGGACATGGACATCGCAGAGGGCTGCTACCGACACGTCAAGAAAATATTTACCCAGCTGGAGGTAAGAAGGTCAACAACATACAGAGTCCACTAGTTTCCTCACTGCCAGGCAGTGCGCAGTGGGATGTTGAGGTTACTTGAGTACAGTGATGTAAAGAAATGACATTTTCAGAGCCCTTGTAATCACATTTAAACTTGAAGTAAACTTTTTGCTCATACACTGAAGCTATGCCAGCCTTAACTAGGGCAGCTCAGTGTCCAGTTTATCACTAGTGTCTTACAAGTATTTAGAGTTTAGACTGTCACCACTTGCTGCAGTTGATTTTGACACATATATATATTTTGGGGGGTAAATGTCCCAGTCCAGTCCTCTTCCAAAGTTAATGAGGATGGTTGAATGTCAGCTGTAATTGTTTGAGAAAGACAAGAGAGACAAGCCAGCAGTTAAGTCTGGTAGAAATTCATGTAGAATGTGAGCCCTTGTCACAGAGTCCAGTATTGTTTTCCCACTAAGACTTCAGCATCACAAGACAAGCACATTGTTTTGTGTCAATAGTACAAGAATCTGGCAACACTGAAAGTCACGAAGTCTGAACTTGGTTGAAAAGAGTGAAGCAGATTAGTGATGGGCTGTATGGACACAATTTCTTTCTAAATATTTGTCTTGAGTTCTAGTCATCTCTTCAGTCACTGTGAAAGTATTGTACAAGACGCTCAATAATTCTGTTATACACCTATAGATACGCTCAGTAACCTGTTTGACGAACAGCAGCATTCCCTCTTAATTTTTGTTTTCTCTTTTCACTCACATACCCACAGCTGAATATATGGCATCCTTCCTCCTCAGCTCATCAACCCTCTCTAAAAGGATAACAAAAAACATTTCAGATTTACAGGAGCACCATTATGGTCTCCAAAAAGCAATAAAGAAGTTATTGGCTAGAGGTAATATCCCGACATGTGTGGTGACCTTGATATATCTAGCTGGCCTCTGTATCACTGCATCACAGCACCTCTCCCTCCTCCCTCAGCCTCACCCATGCTGCAGTGAAATCTGCACACCCATTAAGAGGTGCTGCTTTTCATGGTGCAAGGTAGCATAAGCAACATCCTGCTGCACTTGCTTATCTGTCTACCTTTCAAATGTAAAAGCAGTTTTAAATAAGCTGTCACAGAAATAGTCCAAGAATCTCTTGCCAGCTAGGCAAAAAGAAGTGCAATGTGGATCCCAGGTTTGTGTCGACATTTACACCTTAGAACCAATATATCTTTACAGTTTTTTTTTTTTTTTTTGTGTTTTTTTTTTTTTTTTTTTTTTTTTACTTTTTTTCCCCACTACCTTCTCCTGTCAGTGTCTTTGATTGTTTACCATCTTGATTTCCCACTCCAATGCCTCTAGAGCCTGAGGGGTTAAAAATAACCCTCATCAATATTGCATGCTTTGATTGGTTTAATATTAATGCTAAAATAGTAACACATCAAATATTTACGCCCAGTGCTGTCCGAGTGTACTGCACCCTTCCTCCCTCCTTCCTCTTTCTCTTTACAGCTGGTATCAGCTAGTGTGGCAACCTGAAAATAGGCTCTTCACCCATATTCCCCCAGTCTTTCCCCCCCTACACTGCACTTTATAATGCGGTGATATCAGTATGTATCAGCTGTATTTGTAGCTGGTATTGCTATTATAAATATGTGCCAGAGTGCTCCTGAAGTTGTACTTATTGATCATTAAACTACACCTGGGTCTGTAATCTGCAGTTTCAGTGACAGTAGAAAGCAGAGATTAGTTTCTTGGCAGTAGAAATGTAAAGCAGACTCTTATCTATTACCCATAGATGTTTGTTTGTTTTCCAAGCCTGTTGGTATCATAGACTGTATATAAGCCGACTGGAACACGGCCACCGCATGTGTCGGTCAAAGTTAGCTTTGTGGCTTTGCTCCCAGGGGCGGTAGTATGGCGGTAGTATGGCGGTAGTATGGCGATTACAAATACGGAAATAATAACGGCTAGCGATTGGCTGAGCCAACTGCCAATCAATCATATTATTTTTTTAAAAGATTTCTTGATATAAACTCTTCTGGTGCGATACAAAGAAATTCACCCCCCTCAGAGTTGTCATGTGTGTGAAATCAAATGATAGTTTATAGTTTAGAAGCAGATTCGTAAGCAAGAGGCTGCCTTGAGAGCGTTTCGGTATGGGGAAGTGGCCCATGGCAGCACCTGCTGCTCACTGAGAAATAAGTGAAAACGATACGTACTTTCGCATTAGTCTCCTATAAGGCCTAAATAAGTGGCTAGTTTGTCACTAGAGAGGTCTGAAAACTCATTAAATGGTGCTACAGTGCTTTATTGCTGGCTTACTCCACTTGCTGTTCCAATGAATCACATGACATAAAGATGCAGCCGTGGGTGCGTTTTGGAGCATTTGGGAAACTCGGAAGTAAGCTTGCAGACAATGGGAGCCTTTCCTTGTGATTCAGCTTGTGAAATAAAATGCTGAAGAATGAGGTTGCACGTAGGTGTTAATCGCGATCGTAGTAATTAAATAGACTGATGATGGCACTCGCATCATATTGAGAGCTCCCAGACAAAGAGACAAATGGGTCGCGCTTTGAAAAGGGTTTCCAAATGTAATGTACTTTGATATTTGATTGTATGTAGAGAACTATGCAAAAGGCAGGAATGAAATGCTGTAAAGGAGGATTCCATTCAGCTCTCCATTATCAATACCTGCTTCAACATATTCAGGATCACATGCATCTGCCAGCTACAAAGCTTTTAAAATATCAAATTTATCTATTTATGTATTTGTTTATTTTTTAACTACAAAATGCAAAATGAGTAAAGAGAACATTGTAATTAAAATATATATTTGGAGTGACCATTTTGCCTTCCAGAAAATGATGCTTCAAACTTGATACATCTGACTGTACAGAGTTAACTATGGGAAAATGGATAGTTGCAGGCATTTTATACCTTTAAATTCTCAAATAAATTGTAGCAATAGATCATTTTTATAATTTTATGCTATTTTTTTTCTGGTCATGCTTTGTTCCCAATCACTGCTGTGCTCACTGTCTCATCTCTTGACCCTCCCTTCCTCTTCACCTTCTCCGGTAGGAGTTTAGGGCCTTTGAGCTCCTGAGAAGTGGGCTGGATCGTTCCAAGTACCTTCTAGTCAAAGAGGCCAAAATCATTGCCATGACCTGCACACATGCTGCACTCAAACGTCATGACCTGGTGGAGTTAGGATTTAAGGTAGACTTTTCTCTGGATACCCCTGATAAATTTGTATTTGGTGCACACCCAGTTTGGAGGCTTCAACTAACGTCCTTATATTTTTTTGTTCCTATTATTAGTATGACAACATTCTGATGGAAGAAGCTGCACAGATCCTGGAAATTGAGACCTTCATTCCTTTATTGCTACAGGTAACTTCTTTCATATGGAGTCGGAAATCACTCATTTATGATCTGTAAAGTTTATGATTAAGAGAGAAGTGTATGTTTCTTTATCTTGACTGTAAAATTCTATGTGACAAAATGCTGGTTGTGAAAACAACCATGAATGTCACTAGTTCCCATAAAAAGCCTAAGTTTACCCAATCTACTTGATGGCCCAACTGATAACAACAATATTGTAATGGCTTTTGCACCTAATTTTCTGGGATACTGCTAATTCTTTTGTGTCTTTGAACACATCAAACTACTTGCCAGAGCACCTTTTTATGTATTTATTTATTTTCTCTTAAATAGGGAGTCACAAAGGGAGACATCCCTACTAGATATGCATATGTCAGTATCACTTCTCTTTCACTGTCTGATCATAATTCAAATATATTTTTTCTAAAATCAGGTTTGAATGGATTTGGATTATGATGTGGACTAGAGTAGAATACCGCAGTGGCCCTAAATCCAGCCCCTCTACACTTAAATGTAATTTTCTGCTCACAATCTAATTACCAAAAACTATCTTATTAGGAAAATCTGAACTAAATACAGTTAAACAAAATGACATGGCTATGATTCAGCTGGTTTACGTATAAACTGTTGACACTGTTGTTAGACTTTCCATGGAAGATGTTTGTTCATAGATCGTATTCAGGTACCTTTACTGTTGCATTAATCGTTCTGGTCAAATAAACGGTAAACCTAAGTTAACCTGTACTTGTGGAGATCCTTTTGCATCTGTATTTCTGTAACAAATATTCCTGCCACGTATTCATTGCATCTTTTCTTGTCTGTAGAACCCAGAGGACGGCTACAGTAGGTTGAAACGATGGATCATGATTGGAGACCACCACCAGCTGCCCCCAGTCATCAAGAACATGGCTTTCCAAAAGTACTCAAATATGGAGCAGTCTCTCTTCACTCGATTTGTACGTCTAGGGGTGCCCACTATAGACTTGGATGCACAGGGCCGAGCACGTGCAAGGTGGGTCATCTCAGAAGAGAATGAAAAAGTTGAAAAATTCTAATTGTAAGAGGAGTGGTGCTATTCCCACACTGGAAAAGAAAACGTTAGGAAAAATCTTATTTATTGTTTTGGGGTGTTTTTTTGTCTCTGTTCCACAGTCTTTGTAACCTCTACAACTGGCGCTACAAACACCTGGGGAACCTACCTCATGTCCAGCAGCTCCCTGAGTTTCAGGTGCCCAACCCTGGCCTAACCTTTGATTTTCAGCTGATTAATGTGGAAGACTTCAATGGCGTGGGAGAAACGGAGCCCACCCCCTACTTTTACCAGGTCAGTAGTACAGCACATCAGTACACAAATACACAAAATCTACCATATATGTGTATTAATAATATTATGTATAACATTTTAGCATTTAACTGAAAAAAGCTGTTTCTCTAGAAGCATCTCCTGCATTTAGGAGATGCATTAAAATGTATTATCTAAGACTTAATGAAAAACACTGGAATTGAAAACCAGGGGAACTATGTTCACAACCCTTTAACTACCCTAATACCTTAATAAAAGGTGGAGTAGGAACAACAACATTTAAATTATTGAACAGCAAGAACAAGCTGTATACCTATAGTTGCGGGCTCCATCCTCGCCAAAGCCAGTTATTGATCTCACCAACGATAAGCTGGCGCTGCTAAATGTCCAGCAGTGACAAATGAGAATGCAGCTATTCTTGATCAGGGTGGTAACTTGTGCATCAAACAAAGTTAACCATTAGATCCTCTTTTGTTTCGGCTGAACATTGGTGCATAGGCGAGCCCAGGGTCGCGTGCCAAGGCTGACAGCCTACTTAATCATCTCTATTGCTGAGGTTGCTAGTATGCGAAAGACTGCTTTTTATCTACTTATTGTTTTGATTTGGCTCCTCTTCTATTTTTTCCTTTAGCAGTATACTGTATGCTATGCTACTGTCACCAACTTTGCATTTAGTTATATCTACTCTCTAAAGGTGATAAAATGGCAAATGTGGTCAAGGGGATAAAAAAATCCTCAAATTATTTTGGCGTATATTATTCAATGATGGATGGATGGATGGATGGATGGATGGATGGATGGATGGATGGATGGATGGATGGATGGATGGATGGATGGTATTACTGAACATATTTAAATAAAAGTTGTCTTTTCCTTAAGTGGGGGCTATGAAGGTTGATGTTTTTACCACCTGATCAGGTCTGAAATAAATCTGATGCAGTCGGCATTCATCTTCCTTCTGCATCAAAGTCATTAATGATACTTGAAAGTTTTAGTTTTGTTAAACTGTCCATTTTAGTGCTCAAAAACGAGGCAATTTCTGCAGCTGGCTCCAAGAAATGTGAGATGTGTATTTTCCTAATCCCAGCTGCTAAGCAACTACAAACACAAAGCAAGCTTAACCTTCACGTCAGGATGACTCTTAAAGGGGCAGTAACTCTCATATCACAGTAGCATAAAACTAACAATAACATGCTGCATCAAATATCCAACAGGGTGAACTATATTATCATATTTTCTTTATCTTTTCAGGAAGTGTAAAGGAAATCGAATGCGTCTTTCTTAAACGAGACTTGCAGCAGTTGAGTTTGTGATTATGCTTGCATCCAGACTGCAGTGATAGTCCAGTCCAGTTTTTATGGCAGTGGCGTACCACACCGTCTGTGGCAAAACAGAAAAAAAAGCCTAATCAGTGTCCATCAGTTTTAGTTATTTACTGCAACAAAAAAAAAACAAACTCCACCATATACATCACGAGTCCTCATAGATCCAATGACTTTGGTTTCAACAACTAGAAAGACGACCATGACACCAGCATCCGTAACATCTGCAGCTCAGGTACAATGTCAGATCAGCTGAATGGGTCGTGTTACACACCGGCAGCACTGTCTGAACACAATTCAGATACTTCTTTACACAAAGAGAAACTTTGATGCACTCTTAAATTCATATTTCTTGCTTCCTTTTATTTCACATAAATTGGTTGTTGTGCAGCAGTTTTAATTTTAGTGGTTTAGCAGCCAGTGCATGTGATATATTCATCATTCCACTTGGTCTTCACTGAACACTGGCTACCCAGCACAGATCACTGGGTTCGTCCTTCACACCCGGAGCCAGATTGTGTTTCATCATGACATTGCAGAGACTCCAAGACAGTGTCTGGGTAGGGGGCTAGGTTTATAGAGTTGTTTTGTGGAGTGGTTTATTGCACCACACCAGCACACAAGACCACATGTTAATGTTATTGTACATTATACATCAAAACATTTTAATGAAATTCATAATCTTTTTTTCTTTTTAACTGTAAAATGTTGAAAATAAGCTGTGAAATGGATTAAGTGCGATTTTTGTACTCGTGAAAGATCTGGTTGCACTTGATTTCAGATAAAACTGATCTTTTTTGCTGATCAAAATATCAAATTGAAGCTGTTGGTTTAAGATTTTAATCTTATTTTGTATCACATTGCTTCATCAACATTACAGATGATTTCAGAGTTGTGCACACTCCTGCCCCTGAAGCTTCGTATTGTTCGTTAATGCAGACCATGTGCTCTTCTGAAGGCACCGGGTCACATGAAACTCAACTCCATTTGCTTGTTGCCTTTTTCAGGCTCCTCGAGGGAATTGGGAGAATCACTCCTCGCCTGACACACAGACACACACACACATGCATATTAACTTTCATAGGAAACAGATGGTATAATTTTTTAAAAGTTGAATACATGTCACAGCTGAACAAACGGTGGCAGAACTACTTCACTGCAACTGTGAACATATTCATAAAATACATACGTGCACACAGAGAATCCATTGTGCAAACATCTTTCTCTACATCTTCGGCTCATTTGCTATGTCACAGTCCATTTATAGTTCTTCTGTGTTGTCAAATAGCTCGTGAACTGTAAGACGCTTATCTAAATCCACATTGTCTAGTGTTAGGAAATTGCCTCTCTCAGTCACCAGGCTTTGACATTTCTGCTTCACTTGAGAGTACATTGGCATGATGGACCTGCGGGTTGTTTAGATTTATGCTTCTTTTTCCTTTAGTTTGCTTGCATTTACGCTGTTTGACCCTTCTGTCTTCTGTCCTTTATCAATCATTCCATCTATATCCATCAATACCCGAGTCCAGCTAACTTGAATGCAGCAAAGCCACGATATGTCATTAACGTCTGACAAATCCCCACCTGGGCAGATAAATCATCCTGTCACAGCATTATATGATTGTAATCTATGAAATAGTCTTTAAATGCAATATTTATTAGCTCAAATGTACTGTCTCAGTTCAATTTTCCTTGAGGAAACAGTGAATTTTATTAAATGAATGTGTTAGTGCTGTTTGAAAGCAGGTCAAATTGTTTGTGATGTGTTGATTCTGGTGCAGCCAGATGAAGCTTTATATTAGCAGCGATATGAGACTGCAGTCCACATTTAATTGCAGCAGGATGAATACTGCATTTGGGGGGAGGGGGAGGGGGGTGATTAAGGGGGCAGAAGGTATTCTTGCTGCCAGGACTTAAAAAGCTGCTGAATGTATTCTTTGGAAAGTGTGGTTCGTGAATAAGACAATATTGGCCTTCAAATGTACTCGAATGGGAGAAAGCCTTTGACATAATCCCCATTTTTTGAGATTTGCAGTATCAAACGATGCATACTACCACTTGTAAGGAAACTTTAGAATGGTAATGTAACCCCCCCCACCCCACCCCCAACGCACATAAACAAATTGAAATCAACACCAGTTCTTAACTGTCCACAGTTTTTCTTAAACACTTGACAGATGACAAAGAAAGAAAACACATAATTTATTTGTAATTCACTTTTGCCCTACAAAGTTTTACTAATCGGCACTCTGAAGTTATTTTAGATAGCACAAAAAAAGCACAGTGTATTCTCTTACTCAGTTATGTCCTTGTCACAGGACTCTGGTAATATATTGTGATCATTTTTGACAATTTAAGGTTTTTCTTACCACATGTCTTTTTTTTTTTTTTCTCTGTACAGAACCTGGGTGAGGCAGAGTACTCTGTGGCTCTTTTCATGTACTTGCGTCTTTTGGGATACCCTGCTGATCGCATCAGCATCCTTACCACCTACAACGGACAAAAACACCTGATCAGAGATGTTATCAACCAACGCTGTGCTGGAAATCTTTTCTTTGGCCAACCTAACAAGGTAAGAACCAATAGGAATAGATCTCTTGACAAAAACAAAACAGCTTTTCACAGTAAGACCCTTTTATAAACCCTAACCTTTGTCCGTGTCAGAGGGAACCATGTCTGCATGACTGTGAATCTGCAAACTAAAAGATAGTATTACTGTGTCGTAAGTCTTGTCATTATAGTTTAGTACTCAAAAATCTAAATCTTTGCAAATCAGATCTTTTTTTTTTTTTTTGGGTCGTCAACAGAAAATCCTTATATCCTTATATCCTTTCACGCGCACTACATGTTGTGTAGCAGAGCAGAATAGCAGGCACCACAAAGGACAAGCTGATTTTCCACGTTTGTGTGTGGAAGACGGAGAGGGAAAGAATTCCATGACCTGTAGAGTAAGCGGCAGATGTAGTGTAAGTGCAGATGCATCCTCCTTGCAGTTAACATATATATGCTTCTATAATAAATATCCAACTATACAGTTCAAAACTTTAAAAACTCAACAAGTTTTGCTCTGAAACCCCTGAGTCCTCCAAACAGTCTGCTGAGCACAGAAACAAGCACATCACATTCACAATCATCCTCTTATTTTGACACGTTCGACAAGAAGGGATCCGCAGTCCCAGCAGACCTTTTTTTTCTCCCCATATACAGTCCAAATGTTGGATTCAGAGTAGTTAAGTTGACACACACACATTGTTCATAAACGACTTCTCCACACATTTCAATGGCAGCTGCTGTTAGTCGGCCAGCTTTTATCCTCTGTTACAGAAAGAAATTCAAAACTCTCAATTATCTGATTTTTTATTTATGTAACTTTAAAAACAGCAATGTTAAAAAATCGAAAGGAATTTCAGTGATTCAATTAACTTCACATAGTTACGGGAAGAGGGAAAGTTCATTTTTAAACTGTGGCTCCACTGTCTGACTTTCTACGACTTTTGGAATGGCGACAGATCACAAGACTAAACGGAGCGGGACATTTTCTCTTTTTCCTTTTTTGCCTGCATACCTCTGTGAACCAAACCTAAGCGTGTCAAAGCTCGGATGCGCATCTGTTTGAAGAAGAATTTCAAATGAGTGTGGTTGCAGGGACCTTGTAAATCCTGTGCTCTTTTCACCCTTAAAGGCTGTCTGTGCTCTTCTATTCCCTAATATTTACCTGAGTTGTGTTTTTTTTCCATCATGGAATGTCTCATGCCAGCTGGTAGAGTTTTCCCATCTCTGTTCTGTTAGTACTTCTGAACAGTTTTACTCACTAGCCTTAGGTCATTGCTTTTCTCTTTCTTCATTGTCTTTTACTCTACCTACATTCACTCTTTTAACTTCACTCCGGGTTTGTCCGGCTTCTTACACCTATAAGATATTTTAGGCATTCCAGGGAAAGATGCAAGATTGCTGTTTATCTCTCAACCCTTTGATCAGGGATCGAGACGCCAACCATTTAGTTAACCGTATTTTGGAGACACTGCCTTTTTTTTTTTTTAAACAAAATCAAATAAACCTCCCACCACTCTTTTTATTTTTTCGTTTCATGACAAGAATAAAATGATTTGTGATTTGTGCATGAATTTACTGTTCTGTGCTTCTGAGATGTGTTGTGGAACGTTTTAAGATGGAGGTTGATAAACGGTTCTCCGTCATAACATCACAGCACGCCAACAGAGGCGTTGTTGTCCTTTGATTCACAAAAGAATCTGGTTGTGGTCTTGTACATCTATGAGAAATCTTTAATCTGGTGCTTTAAACTTTGGCTTATACTCTTTAGATGTAAGAAGGTGTCTCATGTTATTTGAAACTAGAAATAAAAAGTAGTTGCATATACTTGGTTTGATGTGGTCCAACATTTGCTTGAATAGTTTATTGCTGTGTCAACCACTTCAAACATTTGACATTTGTTTATCTTAGCTTATCTTTATTAAAAAAGAGAAAATAAAGATAAGGAAATAACGGCTATCACATAGGCATTATAGCTGTTCTGATATTGCGCACTGGAAACGTGTCCAATCTTTCACACTCTTCTCGATGTTTGATTCAGATTTAGTTCCTTTCTTCACGCTGTGTCTTCCACTGTCATTATTTGTAGCGTCGCTTTGGTTTGAGTAATTGGTTGGAAACTGGGATGTGTCTTTAAACCTCACTATCGATGTCTCTTAGATGTTCAAACATAGTTGATCATCGTTTGAGTCTTGATTGTTTTGCCACCAGCCTCGGACATATTGGCTTGCAACGTGAATTTGCGTATATATCAATTTTTACAAATAGTATTCAGAAGGTAAATCACAGTAAAATACGATAAGAGCAAAAAAAAAAAAAAATGGAATCAAAGCCATAGCATAAAAATACTGACTAAATGGCATGTTTAAATAAAATCTGTCAGCTGCTTTTTTTTTTTTTTTTTTTTTTTTTTTTTTTTTTTTTTTTTTTAAAAGGACTCAATGCAGTTAGTGATCCGTAAAAAGAAGTGATGGATATTTTAGCGTTGAGGTGCGACTGCCTTAAAAGAACAGTCCTCAGTTTTAAATTGACTGCGGGGAACTTGAGGCTGGAACAGATGTGTGAAGGCGAGCACAGCTTAAACAAGTGTCCAGTAAGATGCAATGAGGAGTGTTGGCATGAAAAACCTAAAGGTGAGCACCACAAATCTAAAATTAATCCTAAAAATGACTGGTACTCCATTAAAAAGGCAATAAATCAGTACTTATGTAAGGTCTACATAGATGATCATCACCAATTTAGACTCTTGACACCAGTCTTCTTAATTGAGAGCTATTCCCCATGTAGAAAAATCAGCTCTGGGCCAGCAGTCCCTTTGTTACTTCCAAGTTAAAAACAGGTCACGCATGTGCGGGTCCCTCCAAGTCATTGATAATAGCAGTTTGGAGTTGAAATAAATGGTGTGTTCTTTCTACCACCTGCAGGGTATAAGTGTGTGGGCTGACTTCCACTTGTTAGGATTCTGTTTTGCGCCGTGCCACACATACATACTTCCGTGTTTTGCCTCGAAGTGCATCCCCTGTTCTGACAGCCAGTCATAAATTATGCTTAGCCACACAGAATGTCCTGCAACTTTAAGTGTCACTCAGCACGCTCACGTCCGTAGTCAGTATGCATGCCCAGCTGATATAGTGACAGCAGTGACAGGCTGCTAGATTTGCTGAAATGAAAGATGGTCAGAGAAGGAGAGAGATGGAAAAGCAAGAGGGGATCTTGTGGGAAAATGCTGAGCAGCTGAAAGGTCACGCGTTGAGCACTGGGTCCACAGTGTGTCTGACGACGTGTCACAATAGCTGAAACAGGCAAATGTCAACAGCCAGTTTGTTTTATTCTCTTGACTTTAATTAGACACAAAAGGGGAGAAAAGCCAGTTAGCACCAGCCACAATCTCAAAATAACACAGAGTAGCTTAAGCTTTTTACTGAATGCACAAAATACTGCAGTTCCCATACTTAAACATAACATGTAGTTGTACATATTAAATAACATCCGTGCTTTCTACATTGCGTTTATTGAGCTGAGATACACAATGACTATCAAAGATGAATGAAAAGTTCTCCGATTTCAGTTCAGTCCACATCCTCTTCCTCATGACATCTAAACTTCATTTACTGAGAGCAGCAGCATCTTTAACGCATTAAGAACACATGCAACTAGTGTGCTTGTAACTTTGAAGCCTGGAGAGACAAATGTCACATCAACACCAAACATCACTAGTTTTTTTTTATAATCATTAGTAACATAGTAACACAAAGACGGTGTTCCTACTTTTCAATAAAAACATAAGGTTTAATCTCTTATATTTCTCTCATTTTCATGTTTCTAGTTTCTTCACGGGGTGAAAAAATGTTTTACTGTTGTTTTCAGTTTCCAGAAGACTATAAGTTTTTTTTTTTTTTTTTTTTTTTTTTTTTTTTTTTTTTTTTTTTTTGTTTATTTATTTATTTATTTTTTTGTTATCAATGGCCTAAATCAAGTTAATAGCCTGACTTTTCTAATCGAACAGGAAGTCGTGATAAAGGCGATAGACAGCATATCGGTCACAGAGGCGTGAGTTGTGGAGAAAGAGCTTAGTTTTTTTTTTAAACTGAATAACTCTGCACTCTGACTTTTCAACATTCTTGGGAGTTATTTGCCAGAAATATGACTTAGCAGGATGGCTATAATAAAAAATTGAGAGCGAGAGAACCGATTCATCCAACAGCAGAGCGATAGTGTGCCATTGTTATAATGAAGATAAGAACCAAGGCCACGTGAAAGACAATAATTCCCAGTAAAATATCTGTGTGTTGGCTCACAGTAGAACATGCATATCTGTTTGTGTGCATCAGTATGTCCACAGATACACAGATAGATATATGGCCAAAAGTATTCGCTCACCTGTCTTGAGTTGCATACAAATTTAAGTGACAACCCAGTACTAATTCAAAGGGTTCAATGTCCACCCATTGCAGATATAACGGCTTCAACTCTTCTGGGAAGGCTGTCCACAAGGTTCCCATAAACATTTACCCAGAAGCTCATTTGTGGAGGTCACAAAGGTGTTCTATCAGGTTGAGGTCAGGACTCTGTGCAGGCCAGTCAAGTTCATCCACACCAGACTCTGTCATCCACTTTATGGACTTTATGGACCTGCTTGGAAGAGGAAGGGGCCAGCTCCAAACTGTTCCCACTGTTCCCGCTGACCCCGCTCCGTCAGTTTATGTGGCTTACCACTTTGTGGCTGAGTTGCTGCTGTTCCCAAACACTTCCATGTTCTTATAATACAGCTGACTGGGGACTGTGGAATATTTAGGAGCGAGGAAATTTCATGACTGAATTGTTGCACAGGTGACATCCTATCACGCTGGAATTCACTGAGCTCCTGAGAGCGACCCATTCATTCATAAATAGTTGTTAAAACAGTCTGCATGCCTGGTGCTTATACACTTACTATATACACCTGTGGCCATGGGAGTGATTGGAACACCTAATTCCAATTATTTGAATGGGTCAGCGAATACATTTGGCAGTATAGTGTATGTTTCACATTGACACAACCTCTGTCATTCTCTCCCTGGAAGATTTTGCATAAATAACTTAACACCGTGCAAAATGGTATGCCCCGGGGAGATTGTCGATACGGGCTTCTGTGTCTGTGGGCCAAGAATAACCCCCTGTCAAAAGCTTCTCTTATCCGCAGGTTCAACATTTCATGTATGTGGAACCATGCAGCAGATTCACAGCAGATGTATGGCTTGAATTTAAAATTTTTGCCTGTGGTTTCCTGTTCCACGAAACAGGAAAATGTGCATAAATACCCGAATAGCCCCATTGTTCACTCGTAAGCATTCAAACTCTCTCCATACATAAATTTTTTATATGCAAAAAGGGGTTTGACAGTTTCCAAGTTTAAACAGAGCTGCATTTCCTAATGTGAGACAGCCAAGACCACAGAATGATTTATTAATGATGGCTGGTTCTTAACGTTGCTTACTGTAGTCCCGAACCTGAGCGGATTCTTGATGGTAGCTGGTGTCCTATTGATCCTTTCGAGTGCCTGGATCTATAGAGGACAGGGCAGCCTTTTTTTTGCTGTGTATTTCAAGTAGCTTGTAACTTCTTCATATGTTTTCTGTACATTAGCAGATCACAAGGACTTCTGATTGGTTATGGTTTTGCAGCATTGGTGTTTGAGTGTCTTAAATTTAAAATTTAAGTCCTTGAAGGGATATTGTTTCATCTTTTTGTTTTGTCTACACACTATTTGTCAGTTGTTCACTTGCTTAAGTTCAGTCCGTGTCAATGTTACAGATGCTGTTAAAGTGATAAAGCTTGTGTGTGGTAGTTTTATTGTGAAGGAAGCATTTTTGTACTTTTGTACCAATGATGCTGAAATCATCACAACTGATGCAGGATCCAGAAGCAGACTGACATGAGCATGGACTGCACCGTCAGGAAGGCGCTTATAGTCTCCACTGAAGATTTCATGTATTCGGCCTGCAGTCACATTGAAGAACAAGATGCATCATAAGTATCATATAATAATACAGTGAAGGGGATTTCTTTCTTAGTAAGAAAGAACATGAATGCGAATGCTTTAGAGGCCATACTCTGTTTTCAACGGGTCCCACGTCATCAGTTTTCTTAGAGCTCATTCTCAGGGGTCGTGGTAAGAAGCTAGTTGTGGCAAATAGCCTCTAAGCCATATTAACACTCCTGGCTGCCAATGTGGCTCTCAGTGATAACAGCAGTAACAAAAAGATGCAGGCGTCATTGCCTTTCATTCCCTCCATTAAAAAGATTGTTTTTGTTTTATTAAAGAGCAGAGAAAGATGGAAAATGTTTGCACTCGTGTCAGAACATCTCAGCTAAATCCCTCCACCTGACTGAAATTAAAGTATTTCATCTGACAAAGCTTGGTTGGCATAACTTTGATATTTATGCATATGCGAACGCTGGTTTGTTGAATAATAAATATGTTTGTTTCTCTGCAGATTACAACAGTGGACAGGTTCCAAGGTCAACAGAATGACTACATCATCCTGTCGCTGGTCCGCACCAAGGCTGTAGGACATCTCAGGTAATTATTTCAGTGCGTGCCGTGGAGAAAAATGTACCTGATACAAAACATGTCTGGGTTCCTCACAGCTATTCTACTGTAAAGTAGCTTATGTAACGGCAACTATATCAAAGACAAATACCCTCGAGGGAACTAACACAGCAGAAATGCAAGCACTTGAGTCTCCTCAGACAGCTGCTCTCAGGAGACCTTCTCTTTTTGTCATGTGTCACCACTGAATGAAGCGTGGTGGAAGCAACATGCTGAAATATGCTTGGGCGTATCGTCGATCCAGGGTTGATGACGGCGCTTTAGGACAGGCAGACAAAGATGGTAAAGATGTACTGAGCAAAAACACACATGCACACCAAGCAAGTGGCAGGTGCTGGCCCAAAATGTAGATGAACCGTGACAAAAACACAAATAGACTTGAGCACTGCAGGGCGCAACTCGTGGCTTCTTTTTTTTTTTTTTTTTCCCCCACCAAGGTGACATTTTGAGTTCAAAAGCTCTTCATCTGACAAAGTTTTAATTCTGCATCTTAAAATAACACGATGGGACGATCTCGGTAAAGTTAAGATGGTTAAAAAGAACGCATCAAGCTTGCGTCTCCGTGAATGCATTGTGGTGGTGTGTTCGTATCCTGGCAACAGCGGAGCTGATGATGTCACATGCAGTGTCGGCCGACGACGCAGGTGAACTCTCAGAACAGAAGTCATGGACAGAAGCTCTCAGCTGCCAGTTCAGTGTTTGGTTTCAGACATGCAATAACATGTCCAGGATTTCAGCATTTGTTGTAAAGAAGCACTGCAGTCCTTCCTCCTTTCAGTCCAGAACATGTTCCTGCAGCCACGTGTTGGTGAAACTACTTAATCCCCAGTGGTCCTGTTATGTCTTTACAACCTCACAGGCTGGTCCGTTTTATTGCCAATGATCTCACATTCTCCATGATGTTAGATTTTATATGCTAACGATCTCACCCACCTAAGATTATTAATCAGGGTCTCACTTCTGATAAAAGGGAAACTGTACAAGCAACATCCTGGATAACTCGTTGTTTTATGTCGTTACACTCCCTGTGCCATTGCGCTCAGCTCAGTTATTCTTCTCCGCTTATGAGCTGATTATTCTCAGCACATCAGTCCCTGCTCCACTGAACTATGATGTCAGCGCAGCGACAAAACATATACTTAAAGACGCGCTCCACTCACTGCAGTCTGCATATTGAGAAAGTGACACAGCTAAAGTGCAGGAGCAGCGGCAGAAGGTGGCTCGGACAGGTGACATGCAGAAAGCGCGGCATTTAAACTAAAATCTACAGCGTTCTGGTTTATCTGTTTAATTTATTACCCGGTTTGTAGCATTTGCAATAATTGATCCGTCTTTGGCTTTTGTCACGTCAGTTTTGGTGGATGTCATGTGTTGCTGGTGAGGTAAACAGCGATGACCATAAAATCAACTTTACTCTTTCAGCTCTGTCTCTGTGTCTCTCTGCTCATTGTTCTCCTGATTCCCGCCTCCTTCCTCGTGTCACCGAAAACACTCGTGGTCAGATGACCTTTCATTCTTCAGTTGCCACAAGAACACAATGAGCTCTTCACACTTAATACGACACATATTTTATTGTCAGAAAGTAGAAACTGAACTCCTTTTCAGCACTTTCAGCACTGTATGTCGTGCTGGCCATTGCCTACAATGTACATGGACTGCAGTTGAAATTGCTCTGCTCACAGCTTTATCAAAGCCTCGGACAGCCAGGAAATTGGAATTCCAGTGCGAGTAATAAGCCATTACTTTTGTAGCCAAATACAGGCTCCCAGTATTAGATCTAACCCTCCAGCATGGCCACTTTAGGTGGCTTAGAAACGCGATTTTGTTCTTTTTTTTTTTCCCCTTCATGCAGATAAATCGATGACTTGCAAAGCTCAGAATAACAGCAGGCCACCAAAACTGGTTGGAGCTTCTATTCCCAATGATAAAGTTCTTCCAGACTTAATCATATCTGATCAGCTATATACAAGTATGAAACTGCTAATAAATAATACATTGTTTTACTTAATTTCACATTTGTGCTCATTTAGCAATTAATATTTATAACTGCACTTACGAGTGTCTGAGATGTAAATGGACTATGACTATGTGGTTAAATTCAACCCAAAACTATTGGCCTAGATTAAACTAATGAGATGTATCCGTGCAATCAAGTTCTCACAGAGTGAATCCTGGTTTTACGACCAAAACGTTAGAATAAATCATGAGCTGATGTCGAATCATTTCAAATTAGGGAAAATAAACGCACACAAAAAAATACAAACGAAAGTGATGAAGAGGGAAAAGAGAGTTACAAACCAAAACACTAGTCATCTTAAATAGTTTTCAACTATTTAAGATGACTAGTGTTTTTTTTTTTTTGTTTTTTTTTTTACAGAAACACAAGGCTCAAGTAGATATTTCATGAGACTCCTCCTCCTCATTTTGTTGCTTTGAAACAAAAACGTACCCTTTTCCCCATGTTTTGTAGACTTACTTAGGATTCGTTCATATTGGTGGTGATGCTTCAGAATCGCCAGCGGTGAGGAAGCAGCAGGGGCTTGTGGTAAATTCTTGCGCTGCCCATTGTGTCTTTTCCACACTGGGATCATTGTGGTTTACCACTGAATCTTCCAATCCCGCTCCCTCAGGCGTCCTGCATCTCTCCTCATCACAATCCGTTGCCACGACAACCAAAAAGAGTATAGCTGACCATATTACGAGCTGACCACGGTTTTGGCAGGAGTTTTGATACACATGAACACTTACAAATCCGGACACATTTTGACATGTACACACACAGACCAGACCTGGGAATGCACATACAGAAGTAGTGTTCATCCAGTTCGCCCCCCTTCATTTCACAGACCAGACCAGGCGGGAGCCTCTGTAGCACTACAACCACACACTGTCATGCTTTACGATGGTTCACGTCCTCTGCAACTCTGTGCATGCGGTTTTAATTTCTCTCTGTGGAAATATTATATATTCACAAAGAGAAATTTATATATTCAATATTGTGCTTTCGTTTTACCTTCTTTTTCCTGAAGCATGAAGTCATCCTTACAATATTGTCTACAGTAAGCCATTGCTCATGTTAACTTACTCATACCCCTTACAGCAGATCTGCTTTTTTCCCCTTTTTGCATATTCATAAACCATCACGCATATTGCGAGATATAATCCTCTTAATCTCTGAAGGTGCTCAGGTGAACTCTGTATTCAACATTTTTGGCTGCATTTCAGCATTTGCATTGTACACGTTCACATGTATTTGTAAGTATCTTGACACCAACACGACTGCGTGTCATATTGTTAGTCAAATCAAAGATTGTTTTAATTTCTGCTACAGCTACTTAAGTTAAAACTAAGTTTTGTGTATTTCATGTCTGTATACAGTATTATTATATCTGACAGTACAATAGGTGGCTGTTGTTTGATAAACATCTCTTATTGTGCGACATAACTTTTGTTTTGGTGTTTGTTTACATTCGCTACTTGCTGGTTTTTGTTTTCCAGCTTTTCAGTTGTGTATAGAAACATCCTATATAAAGATATAGACCCGCAGTGGCATTCCTTGATAGTGTGGGAGATAAATAACCGTTCTTGCTGTAGCAGCAAGCCCAGCAGGATTTCTCCTCTTCTAAGAGAAATGACTCCCCTGTCTCTAAGCTCTTAATTCTCCTTGATGGCAAGAAAAAGTAACCTCAACCCACCCTTTCCTGTTCTTTCCCACTTCTTTCTCTTTGTCTTCTCTGTTTATCCGTGCCCTTTGCTGGCAGCGTCTTTTATTTCTCTCTGAGCTTCTATATTTGTTCCACTCACCTAGTCCTGGTTATCCTTATCTGAACCTCGTCCTCCTACACTACACCGCCTTTTTCCCTCTTTAGATTTTTTTTTTTAACTTGATCCTTTTACCATGTACATAGCTTTGTTTTTGCCTGAGCACATGATTTTCTTTTCCTTTTTTTTTTTACAATTTCAGTTTCCTTCCCCTCCCACTCACGTCTCTTTGAATTTTTGCACTCCTTGTGTCAAACCAGCTCTCAACTTTTCTTTCTTTTTTCTGCTCTCTCTCCACAGGGATGTGAGGCGTCTGGTGGTAGCCATGTCAAGAGCCAGATTGGGTCTGTACATCTTTGCGCGAGCGTCACTGTTCCAGAACTGCTTCGAGCTGACTCCAGCCTTCAACCAGCTCACAGCCAGACCACTGCAGCTGCACATCAGACCACACGAGTACTACAACCAGGAACACCCTGTACGCTGGCATACACATCTCTTACAGTTTTTCATTCAATCTTGTTGGTTACAGTGTCCTGTGATGTCCTCCACTCCCTGGTCTCCGTCTGTATCATATAGTCTAAACAGATTCTTAATTCTGTCTGGTCGTCACTGGTTTCCGGTCTTACTGTGGCCTTTTGCTTTGGCCTGGGTCTGGAAACAACATTCTGCAGGGTGAAATATGGTATAGTAAACACTGGTTTCACTATAATTAACCCCCAGAGATCAGGAGACAAAACCACTCTCCCAAATCCAGCCTGAGCAGCATAACGAGGCTGTTGTTTGCTCACTGTATCTCACTGACGTGGCGTATGTGGCAACTGGGGTGTCTAAAATACCCCCATAGTCTCTGACGCCGGAGTGTTGATCCCCACGAGGGACAGCTCTTTTCGGCACACACATGCGGCCCCTGCTCTGCCCGTCTATCTGGAGTGAGCGGACCCCTGCTGCTGACACACAGATGCAGATTTTTAAAAGTCAGATTTTGTCTTGAAGCACTTGACTAGAACCGTCACGAGCGATTGAACTGTGCTAATTCAGCAGCTACTGTGAGTATAAACGTACAGTAGTACAGAACTGTTTGGTAGGATTGAGATAACGGTATATCTCACCATTGCAGTATACACCCTTACTGATTGTTTTAGTGCAGCTGAAACGTAAACAGTTAAGCAGTACAGTGGTGGAGCTTTCAGTCTCATTGACTTTGACGCGATGCCCTCGGGGCTTCTGTGAGCATCCCTCATGTATTTACGAGGCAGCAGCCTTGCAGATATTCTGCTCGCTTCACTCTCCAGTTTAGGCTGCAGGACTCTGTCTGCATACTAATTCTGTCAAATTACCAACTCTGGATCCTGGACTTGGTTTGATTAGTATGTGAGCAGTAATAGCCGGAAGGAGAATTTTGCTCACAAATAATTAAATGGAAGTGGACAAGGGGATTTTAATCTCGTCACTCATTTTGACTTTGTTCAGTACTTCGGGCGTTGCCTAAAACACTGTTAGAATCTTTCGTTTTTTTTATTTCCTCCTACTTTGTATCATGAATTAAAAACTACCTTTCTCTCCCTGTTGTTACTCTCTTTCTTCCCATAGAGAGATGAATCTGGACAGCCCGACCAAATCGTGAAGGACATGCCAGAGATGGCAAACCTTGTGTATAACATGTACATGCACATGATCCAGACCTCCCAGAAGTACCGAGAGGTAAAAACCTTGTGGAATGTGGCAAAGAAACGAATAATATTGTCAACAGTGTTTAACTTACTGCATATAATTACTAAATTCCATAAAAAATTCTACAAAACTGTTACGTTTGCAATTATTTTAAATTTTTGTGATGGCGAACACACTGCCTTTACCATACTTAAGATCTCGGTAACTTTCTCCCCCTCTCTAATCTTTATTTTACCATTTTAAACTTAAATTTAAACACTTTAGAGTAATTCAGTCACAAAACGTAGATTTATATATTAAAAAGCAAGTCAGTTTTACTTTCAATGTAATTTCTTCTTCAAAATTAAAAAAGAAGAATATTCAGCACAGTCATATCTGTAAGTAACGGTGACATGTTGGTATAACACATTATTTAAACAGAACACCAGACCTTCATGGAGCTGAGAAAAATCTTTAAAATAAGTGCTGAGGAGGGCAGATTCAATACAAAGCTGTAGCGTAGGACCTTTTTTTTTTTTCCTTCATATGTTGAATATCCTTGTTTCCTTCTCAGCAGCAGCAGCAGCAGCAGCAGCAGAAACTGGATCTGCCTCCACAACAGACCAAAACAGAAGCTGCGGTTGAGAAAGCAACAGGAACATCTGAAGAAACTCCCATGGAGCAGGAAAACCCAGAAGGAGGGCCGAGCTCCGAGCCAAACACGGAGGACACCAGCGAGAGGGAGGAAGAGCAGGGTGCAGTTAGCCATGCGAAGATGCCGGAGCATCCGGGCAGAGACAGCGACAGTGACGGAGGGGACAGCGCCGACGACCAGGAGCAGTAAAGCATCTTTTATGGGACTATTTTTGGGGACCAAGTGGATTCCCTTTAGAAAAAAAGTAGTTTTGTGTTCTGATTCCTTTTTTTCTACTGAACTGTTTTGATAATATTTCTTTTTTCTTTTTCCTAATACATCTCAATGTTGCCAGCTGTACTTAATAAAAGGTTTTCTAGTCTTTAATACTCAGTGACTTTTTAACTTGTATGGAGCTGCCAGAGTGGATGTTGCACTTGTCTCCAGTCTTCATAGCCCACAGCCTGCAGTCAACATGCTGGGGATTTGTTGGCATCTCTCTGTCATGATACTTCTATCCATTCACCTGCTTTCTTCCTCTGTGTTAAACACAACTCCAATCTGTTTAGTTCAGCCTACACCAGCAATGCGATCTGCAGCTAAGCTGCATTTGTAGGTCAGTCACTTTACCCAAGAGCCAGTGTTCAAGCTGGGGGATTTCAGCTCGCCCTCTGGACGCAGAGCCACTCAACCAGCAACACTAAATCCTCCACCATTCATATATTTGTGTGCAGCGCTAACAGCATGTTGCTCTGCTGAGCAGTTGGCATCAATCGAAGCAGAGATGAGATTTGCAGAATAGATTGAAGAAAATTTCAGGAGGCTTAGTGTCTGAAAACAGCTGGGACAAAAGCAGAATTTGAAACAGAACCTGCTTATTTAAATGCCAACGAAATAAATTTTAAGTGGTTACCCCAGTCTAAAAGCCTTTAGGCAATAACACAGACTGGAAATGTATTCATTATCACGCACCAGAAGTTAGTCGTTACATCACAGAGCAGGTCGACGGCACAGCTGCTCATAAAAACCTGATGGTGAACCATGTGTTGATGGACGTGAGCACGTTTTCTGTACTCATTCAAGTATGGTGCTATGACATCTGCCTCTCGTCTCCTGTTGTTGAAGTACATGGTACTCTGGGTAAACTTTTACTGGCATGTTTTGAAGTAACTAGCTGTGCCTTTCTGTCTGCTGAGGAGCAGATTATAACGGGGTGGATAAAAGAGATTATCTCTGCAGGCAGAGGCTGCAACTGCAATACTGACAGCCGCTAAGAGCAGAAAAAGAATACAATGCCTTATAAAACTTCCGAATTTACACTGTAAAGTGTAATATGGCAATAAAAGCGGGTTGGTTTTAAATGTAGACATACCACAAAAGCAGAAATGTTCTACCGTGCCACCAAACGGCTTAAGATCCCATGACACCAAGCATACTTTTTGAGTCACATGAATGTCTGTATTGTGCAATTGCCTCCCTCCTGTTGAGGCTTCCCGTCGCCTTTCTGCTTTCTCACAACTGGCCTCGTGAGAATTCAGTTGTCTGTGGTACCTTGTTGTTGTGAATTAGAGCTAACTGGTGGGAAGTGGCTACTGCTCGTACACATCTCTGGAAGTCTCCAGCAGGATCTGGGAGATCTGCTGCAAGCAGGAAGAAAACCGGGTGCTCGCTTCCTCCAGAACCTTTCCTCCGCTGAAGGTGAACATGTCTTTTATACTCACAGGACAGGTATTCACTAGGGTTAATACCTACTTTGCAAAGCTCTGACTTCTAACATTTGCTGAGGACTAACATGCAACAGAGACTAAACGAGATGCAGTGAAACGGGAACAACAGACCCGTTATTCTCTCGGTGCTTGTTACTGCAAGTGCCTCCACTATTGCAGATAGAATTACATCTGAACACTTGTTAAAAGTGTTTAATCTAAAGGCAACATTGTGAAAATTAACTGTTTAGTCATATGAAGTTGCTTGCTGTGACTTTGGTCAAACATAAGCGATAAATACAAGGGCAGTTTTTTTGGGGTATTTTTTTTTGCATTTTATGACTTAATTCTACTCGCCTTGTGAGTTGTGTCGTGTCAGTATGTCCTTAAAAAATGTTTTTAAATGTTTTTATTGCTCTCCATTTAATACGAGGGAGTTAACCACAAGCACGGGATTCACCATGAGACATGCTTGTGAAGAATGTGTAATTTATTCCCCAACCCTACGTGACAGTAGTGTCACAACAGGAAATTGCACATTACTCGGAGTCAAGGCAGCAGTGCCTGGAGGGGAGGAGGGTCTGACTATTATGTCTTAAAGCTGAGACGAGGGAATCAGACTGACAGCAGACAACACTTTCACACTCATAAAACCATCAGTTCGACTGTCTTAACTTCAAGGTTTGGCCTTGGGGCGCTTTTTCTTTATCTTTTTTTCCTTGGTGGATCTTATCACACAAAACGATTTACAGTCATACTTCCTCTATGAACATTTTAATTTGCTGAAAAGTACAATTTTACTGTAACAAATGTAGGCAGGCCAAGTGGAGTGCTTTTCATTTGCAAAAAATAATGTAGCAAGATAGCGAAATAACAGCACGTGATGTTCCTGCCTGGTGTTTATCGGTGTTGACAGTTGCGCTTATTACGAAAGTTCTGCGGGATCTTTGCTGATCTGCTGTTAGTGGGTGACTAATGTGCCACTGCCTGTCTTCAACACAGTGTCAGTGGGCATACAGTTGACCTCAACGGTCGTATCGGCCCAGTGCTTTTTGTTTGAAGCGTATCATGCTTTGTAAAGACCACTGTCTAATCCCGTGAACGTCTCGATCTGATAATCTCCCTTCATCGCCGAAGAAGAAATGCCGCTCCCAGGAGATGCTGATGACGCTGGTGTGACTGACAGTATCACATGCAATTTAAACTGCCCTGTTACAGTTGTTTATCGGCTCAGCTAAACTAAAAAGCTTTGCATAACATGATAGCCTCATTTTTGAGTCGGTTATCAGTCGCTCTAAACTTTGTCTGTTTCCTCCAGACCAGGATGGCTAATTGTGGGTCGTGTTTCTGGTGCATCATATGGTTGGTGGTACTGCTGTGCATTGGATGGCCCCTCAGCATAACCTTAGGGGGTCTCTACGGCCTTATCAGCCCCCTCACCACCTGCCTCGGCCTGGACCGACTTTCTGATTTACTTCTGGAGGGCGCCAACATTGGCCGAACCTGTGCCAACAACATGAGGCACAGCAAGCCCCTGTGTTGAGGCCCATTCTGAGGGATCGGGACCAGATAACGCGGAGCTCACAGCCACAACACTGTTGCCTTTCTAAGGAGAAAAAGCTTCACCTTGGGGAGATAAATCAAGATGACTGGCATTTAATACACTGGAAACATCCTGCAACCTATGTAACAAAAAAAGGTAAAGAAGGTCTGGGAAACGGATTCAACTCCTACTGTTAACACGCAATTAACCTTGGATTTCAAATTTGTATGGGTTATTCAAGAAGAAAATAGGCTTTGTGTTCACGGTCTGTGTTTGCTGTATGCATGCAGAAGATAAGGAGCAAAACAGCAATTTAACAATGAAAATACTTAGACTTTTAAATGACTGTATGAAAACTTATAATGCGATTAAACTGCTTTGAACTTGCCCTCTGTGTTTGTTGAGTGACTTAATAAATCCACATTATGAAAGGTTCAGGTGAATAAAGAAAGATGCATATAAGCTGTTTCATTTGCCAGTTTTGTTTACCAGCTTGTACATTTGTTTTCTTTCTTTTCTTTTGCACATATTTTGTCTGTCATCAATAGAGCATTTTAAAACAGGGTGTTGTGACAAGTCTAGTCCTTAGAGCACCAATTGTGCTTATTTACAAAGTTCAGCCCAACGTTCATGTTTTTTTTTGGCGGGAGTCTAGTAGAAGGACTTAAAAATAACCTCTTTTTTTTTTTTCTTACATTGTTGTAACATCTTTTGACACCTGTATGTCACTTATGTGTCTAGTTTTGCTCTGGTTTAACACTTTGCAAACCACAACATTTTGACTTTAACCCAGTTTAACCTTCGGACTGATGTCAGAATAAGGCCAAGTTTCGCTAATCCGGAGCCCACAGAGGATCTTGCTAAAGACAAGGGTAGACAAGAAACGCATATCCTCCACTCTGAAGGAGAGGCCCACTTCTCCACAGTCTGTAGCCAGGACCTTCTCATTAAAGGGTGTTTTATGCTCCGTGGGACGCAGAATTTGTTCTTGAGAGGAACCTGGCTGCAGACTGTGTAGAGTGTGGAGCTCCACTCTGGATCAGATACTCCTAGGAAAGAATTATATCCTTCTTTTCTCAATGCTCTGGTTTGGGAGGTCTCCCTAAGTATCTGACAACTGCTGTGTGATTGGACAGAAGTTGTAAGGGGGCATGGTTAATGCTGAAAAGCAGAAATGTCATTCCCACTTTTCTACTGGCAGAGAAGATTGTTCCACAATGGATGGATGCAACATGAGCCCTAGAGTCAGTACAGTGTACATCATTGTTTCTCATACATTTCACATAAACTAAAAAGAATATTTATTCACTGTAAAAAGAAAATACATGCATTGTCATTATTTGAGTATTTATACAACATTTTTAGGTCAAAATTAATATAACCAACTTCTATATAACTTCTTTATATTGATGCAGATGAGTTTAGTTTGATCCACAGACACAAACCAGGTTGCAGTAGGGTTGAAGATCCCCCTGACTTTTGTCCCACAGGGGTTCATCACTGGGTTAAACTCTTAACTTCAGTTAAACTAGTGACTGTGTAACTGGCTTCTTCAGAAATGCTGCATCGGAGTTTTTGTCTCTTTAACACTTCCCAGGATGAAAAGCCCAATCTGCCCTGATTGCTTAACGGATTCAAACTTCGTGGAGTCTAAGGATTCCACCTGCTGTTCATTCTTAGTTTGGAGTGTGCCAAAAAAAAGAAAAGGAAAGAAAAAAGTCAACAGAAAAGCAATATGCTGAAGTGTTTCATGGTAATGTCATCAGAGAAAGGAAGAACATGGAAGGAAGCCTTGACAACAAAAACATAAAAGCTTCTCAGTCGACTCTGAAGCAGAGTCTGCTATTGACAGACTAACTCCCCTGCTGCCGTTATGTTTTCTGACTTTGCATTCCCTTCATGCACATAAAAAGCTCTTAAACTGTTTGAGTGGATCTTAACTCACAGACACAACTGGACAGTTTGAAGAACTGCTGAAAGTAGGTTTGGCGTAATTTTTGGACATACTCCAGTTAATTCTACCTTCTGCCTTTTTAAATTTTGGATTAAAATATAAGAATTAGAGTTTAAATGTAACTTTAAAATTGTCTCTAAGTATAATTTTAAGATTTCTTTTGCAAAAGATATTTAAAAGCACAATAAACTGAAGGTGAAAAAAAATACACACATATATATACACACACACACACATATATATATATATATATATATATATATATATATATATATATATATATATATATATATATATATATATATATATATATATATACATTGGCGTGTGGGTAGTTTGGTATGATAGATGAGTGTATGATGTTTTGTGGTTATGTTGGATGAAACCCCCCAATTTGTGCAAGAGCTGAAACAATCAGAGCTGAAGAGATGCATAAAACAGTGGTGTTGACCTCTAACACAAGTTCGGCAACAACTTGTGATCGCAACCAAAACTTTGGGCTGAATAACAGTTGGTACTGGTGTGTTGTTTCAGTGTCGTGCCGCAGATCCAGCCCATCAGGAAGCATCACGCTGGCCAGTCCCCCACGGTTACCGGTGACAGTAGGCGATACGCCCCCATTCCCAAGATGGCGTAAAGCCATTAACAGCCCAGGATGTACGGTGTGCACCAGCCGGCAGGGCTGCCACACACCTGCAGCACCGTGGGACGGTACATGGGTGTGGAGGATATCACCAGCTCCAAGCCCCGCCCATCGCTGTGAGGGCCGCGGAATGCACAGGAGGCACAAGGCAGATAGGAGGAGCTGAACTCACAGGGCAGAGTCCAGAGACGCTTCACACCAGCCCCCCCTCCAGCCAAAATCTCTTCAGTACATTCAGGTTTTTGTTCCTAATGAGGAGGGCTTTGTTACATCCTTCAAACTGCAACTGGCTGTTGGTTTGTTATGAAGGCTTTGACATTCTTGCTCAAGGTTTAAGGCTGACATTCCTCCCTAGGACCATGTTTACAGAAGACAGAAAAGCTGTGAGAAAAATAATATTTGAGAGTTGTTCAAAGAACTACATGGTTGCATTGACACTTTGACGTTATGGGTTCTTGTCTGCGTTTTATGAAATTTTGAAAGCAAACACTCAAAGAAAAAAGTTTAGCAGCTTTCGGCCCTGGTACTTACAACTTAGCTCAAACGTGAAATACATCATTTCATATTCTGTGTTTGTGTTGGATAACTGGTGGATGCGCTCTTTCTTTCTTTCTTTCTTTCTTTCTTTCTTTCTTTCTTTCTTTCTTTCTTTCTTTCTTTCTTTCTTTCTTTCTTTCTTTCTTTCTTTCTTTCTTTCTTTCTTTCTTTCTTTCTTTCTTTCTTTCTTTCTTTCTTTCTTTCTTTCTTTTACTTTTATACTTGCAAAGATCTGTAAAGTGAAGAACTAGTTATGGGGGATTGGGATGGGGGGCGTGAGTGCAGTTTTTATCGTTTGACTCATTGATCATTTATGTGACTGAGGTTTTAGCCAGTTAGAATCTATGTGGCTGAAATGTCAGCATCCATCCATCCATTATCTATACCCGCTTTATCCGTTTCCGGGTCACGGGGGTCTGTCGGAGCCTATCCCGACGCATATCAGGCGAAAGGCAGGGGTACACCCTGGACAGGTCGCCAATCCATCCAGGTGAAATGTCAGCAGCCTAACTTTATTGATAAATCCATGTCACTGTCCGTGGTGCTGAAATACCAGTTAGATTTCATTATGAATTCTGTTTTGCCATGTAAAGCCAGTACTGTGGTAAGCTAATTTAGGAGAAAGAGCAAATAATGTGACTTCCAGTGGTTTTAAAAGCATTATTAAAATGTTTACTTTCATAATTAGGAGAATCTAAAAGGAAAGTTCAGTCAGGGTTTCATGACCATGTCATTTAGAATTTACAACATTTTTGATAAGACAGAGAGTTGTCCCTTTTCTGTTTACATTCATTTTCTTTTTTTGAAAATATAAACAAACCTCATATTTAATGCCATTCAAAAATAAAATAAAATAACAATATTATTAAGAAAGGGGCACGTTTATCATCCTATGCATCATTTTCCCTCTTAGTAACGCTTTTTCATCATTTGGAAGTATGTTGACACTTTTTGGAAACTGTAGACGTTAACTTTTGCAGTTTTGCGTGACAAATCTACGTCTACGAATACAAGATTTGAGCCGCAAAATAGTCTGTGGGCATTGTTGTCTCATTCTCCCCTTTAAAAATGCCCCATAAATATTCAATAGCAGACAGATCTTGGCTGCAGGCTGGCACGCACACTTTATCTCCATGAAGAGACGTGCTTGTCAGTTATGCAGAATGAGGTCTGTCGTTATCCTGCAGAAATAGCCACAGATCTTCCTGAGAAAAGATGTGTTGATGGTAACATATACCACTCCAAATATCAAACAAATAGCTTACTTCATTATCCAGGTACCTGAAAGTCACACATAGGCACTAATGTACCCAGATACTGTCACAGATACAGCCTTTACCAAAAGCAAAGTGAAATATCTGAAAGGGCACTGTTATTTTATTTTTGCCCATCTAACATTTGAATTTACTCTTTCATACTAAGTGACTTCAGTAACAATTATGTTACATACAGTGAGAAACTCCGGCATACATATGAACTACTAAATCTATGAAATGATTGTATAGGTGGCACAGATACATATTTAGGTTACTTCTAAAGTAGTGCATGTCAAACATTAGGACTGTTTAGAAAAGAGCATGCGCTTTAAAGTGATACGTCTTCAAGACGTTCTTAAAGGTGCAGCAGGATGCTCCTGCTCTGATAGCATTTCTGATAGATGAGTTCATTCCCACAGAACTTAATGGCGTTTCTGCACAGTTGTAAAGGTTTTTTCCTCACTTAAAACAGATTCATATTAAATTTCTGGATGCAGTGAGAGGTTGTGTTAAAAGTCAATGATTTTCAGAGGTACTCCTGTGCTCACATGGTTTTATTACGGTTTTATTATCTCTGAGGCTTTATGGAAGTTTCATTACAGAATAATTATAATAATGAAAAACAGAAACAAACACATTTTTTTCTAAATATTGTGCAAATACACAATATTATGTACCAACTTGTGCATCTGATTTTACACATGAGAAATTAAATGAGTGAAAACATGTTAAAATCAAAAGAAAAGAAATATATGGAACATAAAGTATATAAAACATGTACTTTACTCACAGGAAATGTGGATTTGGAACATTTCTGTAGCGTAAATTTGTGATGTCCATGTAAATCAATGGGGTCACAGTGAAATAAGCTTTCTTTTTTTTGCATGCAAATCTGTGTTGACTGTTTTTGTGGGTCTGGCGGCTTTTATTGAAGGTGTGGACACACAGCAAAGGGCCACAGGCTGGAATTCAGTCGTGGGCTGACGGCACGAGGACTGTAGCATCGGGAGTCAGGGCGCCTGCTGAACCGGGAGCGCTCCACTATCTCAGGTGAATGAGAACTTTGAAGACTCTGCTGATGGAACATGACAAACATGACTAAATAAGTAATAAGCATTGCAGGTATCATTTTGTACCACTCTTGCTACAAACCCGATTTGATGGATCATTGCTGTTGTGTAACTCTTCACTCATTCTCACACATTTAAGCAGAGCAGTCCGTAACTTCGGCTTCAGCCATGCCTTCACAGTGTGGGCTGAATGTGAGCATATGTTGCTCTAACATTTCAGTGAACTTTTCTAATTAATGCAGCCATCACAGAAGTGTAAATGACCTTTGCCCGCAGCACTCATACAAACCCCATACCATCATAGGCTCTGGTGTTTGGACATGTGGACAGTCCAAGTGATCCTTTTCATCTTTACTCCAGAGCACAAAGATAGATTTTTCTGACTACAATACACACATTTTATCTGTGTGACCATCCATCCAAGATGCCTCCAAGCCCGGAAACGCTGATGACCCCTCTAGCCGAGGTTAACGTCAGGTTTAGTTTTGTTTCACTGTAGTGTTTTAGTTGGCATTTGTGGATGAATTTCCACAGTGTAGCTCTCAGTAAATGTTTCCTATAATTCCTTGACCATGTGATCGTACATTGCCCATCTTTGATTTTCATAAAATAAGCTTTCAATGGGTGCTGCTTCATATCAAATCATACAAACAATCATCTGTTGTCTTCATGTGTTTCATATGACTTTTTTTTACACTCATTAAATGCTTAGGATGGATATTATTATGATGTGCTATAGACCTAAACTGTGGGAACGGGTGAAATGAAGTTGACTAGACAAAATATGAAACATTGGTTCATGGTTTATGGTTTTTGCCAGTCTTGATTTTCTTGTTCGAAATCTCTGTCGCTTGAAGTTATTATTCTTTTATTTAGCCCCTTCTTGCCTGTATCCACCTCTACTTTCTTACCCCACATGTTGCCAGGTTGGGTTCTGTCAGCCCCCGTGTTTCATTGGTCTGTGCTTGTTCATATGCAGAATAATCTACATATATTTTCTTTTTTTGTTTTTTTTTTAAATAAGGGACATTATTTGCACCTCATCACCTGCATGTGGCTCCTCACCAACATCCCATTTTTGCAAATACCTTTCTACTTTTACTTACACAGAATTTTAACTTTAGTACTTTTATTTATTCCTGTGAATTTATTTCGTCGGAGTATTTTTTTTTTCATTTTGTTCTTTTATTGATTTTAAGTAAATCATCAACTTACTCCTTCTACTACAAAATGTTGTGAGATGTGAAATCAGTTTGTGGCCTTATAAACACACACTTGAAGATATTGAAAAGTCAAACGATATTTGACAACTGTAACCACCTCGTTTACAGCAAACGTCACAGTTGATTAACTTTCTGCAACTGTGCTACATCGCTTTTATCTTCAAAGACATAAACTTTGGCAGGTGATGGTGAAAGTAATACACAAAGCTGAATGACAGTTAGCAGCCATTAACAGGAAAAGGCAGCGGTAAAGAGCATTCTACGGCTGCTTTGTTTACCAGGGCTAAAATGAGCAACACTCTCTCCCAACAGGAACGTTGACTGTTGAGACTGCAGCAGAATTTCATTCATAACAGCATCCCTGAAGTCAATAATGAAGCCAATAGAAATCTTTATAAATTCAAGCAGCATGTTAGAATTACAAATCTCTCAATTAAACAGCCCAAAGAGGCTTGCTCAGAGAGTAAAACATGTTTGGCTGCACCGTTTTAAGGGCGATGGTGAAGTAGCGTTGCTTAAAAACTCATAAGATGTTGTATTAATTTTGACATGTATCGTGCACCCTTGGTCAACACTAAAACAGCTCAGGATTCAGTCCTTAGGAACCCCCATTAATACTTACCCAAATAATCTCACTGAGCTGCCTTCCTACAAATCTATGTATGTTGTAGCTTATTCAAATGTAACTCATAAATATTTCATTTTGAAACCAAGCTGCTTTTTATCCTAATTCCCTATCCCTCACTGTTCACTGACACATAATGACTGAACTTCACTTATTCTTTAAAATGCAGGCCATAATCTGAGACTGTTAATAAAAAGAAAAAAGAAAAATGAGGCTAACACCCAAATGCTTAATGAAATATTCATCCGCTTTCCATATGAGACCTATTTTGATTGCTTTTCTGTCTGCCCAGTCCTGCTCCCAAATATCCTGAGGAAAACAAGCTACCAGCCTGTTTTAACTCGACTTTTCCTACCAGAGGCTTTGGCAGAGGATGCAGGAGACAGAAGACCTCAATGCCAAGCCGAGAGCACTGTGAATCTTTCAGCGGGGTCAGAGACGGGCTATGGAAAAAGACAAAGAGAGAGAATATAGCCCTACACATTTAATTAATCACATACAGATCTGTGATGGTTTGTTGTTGTTGTTGTTCTTTTGATGAATTTGATGGGTCATACAGTTTAGGAATACTGGAGCTTTACTTTGGAGCCAGACCAGGGAGAGCAGCTTGTAGGACAACACTTGGTGGAGCCTGTGTGCATGGGCTAGGCTGGATATGGGCAGCTGGGGTCTTTGTGGCCTTAGTGTGCTTTTTTTAGAGATAATGTCATCCTGTTTGCATGATTGAGCCAAGATCTCCGATTCTTACGTGAGTGGTTTGCACCTGACTATGAAGCAACTGGGATGAGAATCAGCAACTCCAAATTTACGCCCATCATTCTCAGTCGGAAAAGGGCGGAATGCTTCGTCCAGGTTGTGGGTGAGGTGCTGCTCCGAGTGGAGGACTACAAGTATGTCAGGGTTTTGTTCATGAGTCGGGGAAGAATGAAGCGGGAGATGGACAGTCTTCAGTACTGGTCTGTTGTGGTAAAGAAAGAACTGAGCCAAAAGGAAAGGGTCTCTTTTGACCAGCTGATCTGATCTATGTTCTCGCCCTCATTTGTGGTCACTTCTGTCGGGTAGTGACACACAGAAGTGACTGCAGATTAAAGTGGCTGAAATGAGTTACCTCTGAGGGGTGGATGGACTTTCCTTTAGAGATAGGGTGAAAAGTTCAGCTATCTGGGGAACACCTCAAGTAGAAGTGCTGCTCCTCCGCACTGAGAGGAGCCACCTGAGGAGGATCAGATGTTTACTTGGGATCCCTCGTGGACTAATCCCCGGGGAGGTGTTTCAGGCATGTGTAAAGGGGGCGGGGCCCTGAGGCAGACGCAGGACACAATAAAGGGATAATATTTCTCGGCTAGCTTGGGAACAACAAATGCTGGTTAATGAGATGGCGCTTGGGGCCTCTCTGCTTAGGCTGCTGGCCCGGCATTTGAAGACGCTAGTGTGTGGATAGGAGATTGAGCCGGTAGATTATCAAAGTTATTTAATGCTTCTTCACCTGGCTGGCTCCGGGGGTTTCCACCATTTGGTTCTTCTTAACCACATCAAGACGAGACCAAACAGATTTGTAAAGTGTAACTTGCGGTCCAAAATATCAGGGACAACGAACAAGCAAATGTTTGCAGCATTACTCTCCTGCTATAGTGAGAGATTTGCAGGTTTTGTACTACTGATGAGGTTCTCCTAAAGGGATTCAGTATTCCGTATACCAGTCAGGAAGAGGAAAGCCCACTTTCACTGGGCATCTGAATGATTCATCACTTCTCTCTGCCGTGACCTTCAAATGACCCCTTTTACTCATCGCAGATGAACGAGGCTCGTCACAACGAACAAAGTCCTTTTAAACCACATTGTATTGATGAACAGCTCAAATGCTTCACCATTCCAATAAATCTGCACATTATTGACTGAGGAAAAAAAACAGGCAAATTACTTCCCTTCATGGTTCTATAAAAAGGTTTTACTCTATTTCTGAGGTGAAATACCCGTAAAATGCATATATGTTTGTTATTCTGGGGAGTTTTCTCCTGATAATCTCATTACTTCTGCTGAGTAATGACGCTGATCTCCAGAGGGATTGTGAGTAGTAGACTGACTGTGCCACAATAATTTAATCTCAGTAGCAGCCACTAAAGTGAAAGTCACTCTGCAAGAATCTTTGTGCCACGTCCAAACATCAGCTTGAGCCTTTCATACCAATATATGTTCTGAGAAAATACACAAGCTGTTATCATGCAAAACAATTTGCAAGTCCTTGCCTTGGCAGTCATTGTACCTGCACATGGAATGAAAGTGGCTGCAGGAAACACTGAAGTATCTTTATTTAACAGTTTAATATTGTAGTTCGAGGACTATCCTTGGCTGAAATGCTGTTCTCCATACATATGCTTACAAGTTCTGGCCAAAAAAAAATGTTAGCAATGTTTGAATACTGGGGCAAAATATGCTTAAAGCAGACTGCTGCCTACAATTCATTACATAAGACCAAAAAAGAAAAAAAAGTCACACAGTGAAGGGTTATGGCTCGAGGTTGGGTGACAGCAGCATATGATTCATGGCTTGCTGTGCCCTTTTGTCTTGTCCTCCTTGTGGTGGGACCATCCACTGCTCTTAGCCAATGTTATTTTACATCCTTCAGAGCTTGATCTCTGCCTGCTTAAAGTAACACGGCAATGTCATTTCCAACATCTTGTTCTTTCCTCAGCGCTGAATACAGAAGAAATGTGGCATATTTTTCTTATTTCCTATTATTTTGATACTGGAAATAACAAATAGTAGCAGCATCTGCACATGTTTCTCACTCTTTTTTAGTTACATAAAATTGCAATAATCTGACCTGTTGTTGGTATCAAACCATGCATTTAGGTAGGATGGCTAGGACAGGTGCTGCAAACATTTCAAAATGTTCAATATGTGAATGTTGCCATGTATTGCTACAATATTGATTTGCAGTCATGCATGCGGCATGGTGTTCAAATCAATATTAGCCATGCAGAAGATTATAATTAGATTAAATCATTGATTTTATACAAATTAAAACTGAGATTGACTCTGCTGAGATCTATTTTTAATGCTATGTTGAGTCCAGCAGCTTATTGAAATGAAATTAAAATGTTTTGAGCACAGTTTAATTCCAATAAAAAGAGACTGTTTGTATGTAAAAAAAAAAAACCCAACAAAAAACATCACTACTTTGTTGAGACAAATCTAAATTAGGTTTTATGTTAAAGAGCTGCTGAGACCAGCTAGAACAAATGCTTGTCTCCATTTGGTACTGTCAGCTACAGATGTCCCGCAAGTCTAAGAAAATAAGAAGAGGGAAAACTAAGAATACAGTATGACTATAACACTAGAGCCCTTGAGACCAAGCAAGCAATGCGTCTTCAGTTTAAGATGAATTACATGTTCTGTTTATAGCACATGATCTTAACAATGTCGTTTACTTTGAGCGCAGACTCTTGTCAGGGTATAAAATGACCCAGTGTGACTTTGCTTCTGATGGTTCATCAGAAGATAAAAGATCAGAGACGCCTGTCATTGTCTCTGTACATGTCTCTAATGCTTTCATCCATACTTGGAGGAGCTGGCACAGACGTCCGTCCGGGAGTTCCCTCTTCTCATGCCATTCATGGAGCGGCTGTTGTCAATGCTGAGGCTACTAAATATGGAGAAGGGGTCGCGCTTCTTCGCTCTGGCGCGCACACCCTTGTCAGGGTATAAATTAACCCAACGTGACATTTCGGCACCCCTGGTTTTCCACACTCACGATCCGGTCTCGGGTGCTGATCTGGTGAGTACACGGCTGACCCAGGCTGAATAGCAGCAGCCACCGTGGATTCATTACAAGAGGTTGAAGGAAAAAGTTCAACTTTTGATTTAACCACTTTTTTTTTCCCCATCTAACTGAAACCGGTCATTTAGTTGAATTTCAATTTGTGGATTATTATTAGTGAAATACTAACCGACTTAAAACGTCAAGTAAATCATTCCTTTACCATCATTTATAGGTTACATATCTGTATCTCATATGTGAGAATGTGCAAAAAAAATGACCTTAGTGCACATGTATGTTTGCTGTCGTTTTGTCGAGACAATTCCAATCAAAACAAACATGGTATTTGCACGTTGAGCTTCAGTTCACGCGTGCGCGGTCCCTTTTGTGGTGCAGAGCTGACACCATGTGTGACGACGAGGAGATCACCGCTCTGGTATGCGACAACGGCTCGGGTTTGGTCAAGGCTGGGTTCGCCGGCGATGACGCACCTCGTGCCGTGTTTCCCTCCATCGTTGGGCGCCCACGTCACCAGGTAAAGAAAGTTGTTCCTAACACAAGATAAATAAAGCAAAATACCTTTGAAATATCCACTTATCACTAGAAAAAACACAGTAGCAACGAACAAACTCATCTCACCCGTGCGCAATTTTTAGGCACAATTCAACTCACTGTGACATGAAAGCAAATTACCCGTGTTTCATTATTTTTTAATTCACAATTCAAGCTCTCCAAAATATAGTAGCACTTGTGTTTTGGATGATTTATTGTCTTCCCATCGTTTCGATTGCCTTTTTCAGGGCGTTATGGTGGGTATGGGCCAGAAAGACTCCTACGTCGGAGACGAGGCTCAGAGCAAAAGAGGCATCTTGACTCTGAAGTATCCCATCGAGCACGGCATCATCACTAACTGGGATGACATGGAGAAGATCTGGCACCACTCGTTTTACAATGAGCTGCGTGTGGCCCCCGAGGAGCATCCCACTTTGCTGACAGAAGCCCCTCTCAACCCAAAGGCCAACAGGGAAAAGATGACTCAGATCATGTTCGAGACTTTCAATGTCCCAGCAATGTACGTGGCCATCCAGGCCGTGCTGTCTTTGTATGCCTCTGGGCGCACAACAGGTATGACAGAGCCCCAGGTGTGTCAGATACTCCCCCTCATGTGAACAGATTAACGGAATGAAAATATACTGACAACTGGCTACAGGTATCGTTCTGGACTCTGGTGACGGTGTGACCCACAACGTGCCTATCTATGAAGGTTATGCTCTTCCTCACGCCATCATGCGTCTGGACTTGGCAGGACGTGACCTCACAGATTACCTCATGAAGATCCTAACAGAACGTGGATATTCTTTTGTCACAACCGGTGAGCGCAAACTATGATCAAAAATCACCCAAACTGTGGTGGGTTGTATTCATTCGTAACTCCTTTTCTCTCTAAATAGCTACATAAATTGGAAAAAAATGTGAAACATCGCATCTGCAGAGAAGAGCCCATTTGAATAACTTTTACATCTTTAAACTGATTCCCTTCAGCTGAACGTGAGATCGTGCGGGACATCAAGGAGAAGCTTTGCTATGTAGCTTTAGACTTTGAGAACGAGATGGCCACCGCCGCGTCCTCATCCTCGCTGGAGAAGAGCTACGAGCTGCCCGACGGTCAGGTCATCACCATCGGCAACGAGCGTTTCCGCTGCCCGGAGACCCTCTTCCAGCCGTCGTTCATCGGTGTGTAATGGAAATCTCGGACATCTAAACGCAGGGACACTGAAATGGACACACCAAAGACAAATTAATTATTTATAAGAGAGGAATATGATAGGTTTAATAACTTTATGAGCCAGAAGTAAAAAATGACCACTTGTCTGAGTGTGTTTACAATGAACTTTGCAGGAAATTTGTTCAAATTACTTTTCTCCTCTTCAAACATCCGAAAAGCACAACTTAGAGCAGATTGCTTTGAGCAGGTGATGCACTGATGTACTACACTTGTAAGACTTTCTGGAATAACCTTACTGACGGTGGAAAGTTTATTTGAAAGTTTGTTTGATCAACCTTTTAAGGTGGTTGGAGATTTTATGTTTATAATCAACATCTAACTACTCCGTTTAAACCTTCTAGAAGTGCTACACTGTTTTGTGAGCTGTTGGCAGAACTGTCCAATTCAGCACCTGTTACGACAGCTGCCGGCAGTGCTACATGTCCGTTTTCTTTGATAAGCGGGCCAGATTTTTTAATTTGTTCGCTGTCTTTTCACAGGCATGGAATCCGCTGGCGTTCACGAAACCACATACAACAGTATCATGAAGTGCGACATTGACATTCGTAAGGACCTGTATGCCAACAACGTCCTCTCTGGCGGCACAACTATGTACCCTGGTATCGCCGACCGCATGCAGAAGGAGATCACAGCTCTGGCACCCAGTACCATGAAAATCAAGGTAACTACATTTCCTTTTAGGGTTTTACAGCCACGTTCTCGATGTCCACTTTCACAGATGTGTTTTTGTGTAGATCATAGCCCCTCCTGAGAGGAAGTACTCCGTGTGGATTGGCGGCTCCATCCTCGCCTCTCTGTCCACCTTCCAGCAGATGTGGATCACCAAAGAAGAGTATGATGAGGCTGGACCCTCCATCGTTCACAGGAAGTGCTTCTAAGAGCTGGGCTACCCCTTCATCACCGTCTCAACCTTCTGTTGCCTTGTCTTGTCCGACCATGTGTCTCAAAGGCAACTTTTCAAGTATTTTCAAATGTTTACAAGTGTAATTTTTACGTGGCTATGTAAAAGTTTATGAATAAACAACTACCCGAACTTTATTTATTTATTTATTTATTTATTTATTTATTTATTTATTTATTTATTTATTTATTTATTTGTCTGTCTGTCTGTCTGTCTGTCTGTCTGTCTGTCTGTCTGTCTGTCTGTCTGCCTGCCTGCCTGCCTGCCTGCCTGCCTGCTGCCTGCCTGCCTGCCTGCCTGCCTGCCTGCCTGCCTGTCTGTCTGTCTGTTTGTCTGTCTGTCTGTCTGCCTGTCTGCCTGCCTGCCTGCCTGCCTGCCTGTCTGTCTGTCTGTTTGTCTGTCTGTCTGTCTGCCTGTCTGCCTGCCTGCCTGCCTGTCTGCCTGCCTGTCTGTCTGTCTCTCGAAAGCAGCGGAGCCCTATCCTTTTCCATTGCTATGAATGAGTAGAGGTTATTGAAGATTTAAATTTGGAAAGATTAATGAGGGGAGGATCAGCCTCCGCACGTGAAATTAACACAAAGTTTTATTCAGGGACAACACTGCTGTCACGTGATCAGTAAGCACGGATTGCACAAAGCCAATAACGTTGAGAATAAGAATACACTGTATACATATGACGGTGCTAAAATATAAGATTATAGTAAGTCACTTATGAAGAACTGATTTATAAAGGTTAATTTAGGGGAGGGGGTTCAACGACAAAAATGTAATCAATATGCATTTATAACATTTTCTTGTGCTGTCACTTTATCACAATGCAGCGAGGTGAGGTGAAACCTCAGAGAGATTTTCAGGGCGGGGCATATTATTTTGTTTCTATTTTTAAACTACAGCTACGGAGGCAAGCAGGCGAACTTGCTTTGTAAAGCGATTAGCAACTCGGATGGTACTTTCACTCTGTCACAGTATCCACAGCGTCATCTTAGCCCGAGGTGGAAACAACAGCTCTACCATCCGGGCCTGTGACACTGAGGGAAAGGTGAGGGAGGAGCGTGGGGTGGGGGCTTTGGGCACGCTAGGGTGTCCTCTCTTGTAAAGGAAGGTTGTCTTCATTTAACCTACAGCCACGTCCATGGGTTCTGGGTGTAAAGTTGTAAAGAAACAGAACAAAAGGCTTTGTTAAACATCTGAATCATGCAGCGCACAAGCCAACAATTTTTGTTGGAGTATGTTTATCAGTAGTGAGTGAAAAAACAAACAAATAAAACAACATCAACAAACACACACACAGTAAAGTCACCTTGGACACAGCATCTACAAGCTGGGGACATCCACAATACTGCATGGTTAGGGGTTTGAGTCCCACATGAAAACATCCATGTGAAAGAACACAAACTCACCTATATGATTTTGTGGGCACACCAGGCTTACGTCCGAGTGGCGCAATGTAGTTTCCAAATTTTAAAAACTGGAAATCAGAAGCTTCGGCACTCCTGGCCGAGCTCCACCGACCTGTCTGTGCGTACGTGACGCATGGGGAGGGGGTGGGAGGGGAGACTACTTAAAGGCGGATTAACGCTGGCAAGACATTAAATCCAGCCTGCCTCCATCTATACGCAGCGCCCAGCCCATCAACCTGATCTGAAGATCGAAAATAGGAGGGCTTATAGTAATCAGCCCTCAGACTCTCATGACAAGGAACAGCGTGGCAACGTTGTGGGAGCGCTCGGCACACACAGCAAGACTCTCATTGGCACTGCGCTCTCGGCTCATAACCGAGCAGACGGCGCGCACAGAGATAGGAGAGAAGCGAGGACGGTAGAAGCATCCCCTGACGGATGCATGGTTTTATTTTTTATTTTTTTTAGCTGATTTTGGACCTAGTGGAGCCTGACAACAACCAAATACAGAGAAAAACTGATTGGATTCTTTTTCTTTTTGGAGGGATTTGAAGAGAGTACCGTTTTACCTTCGTCTTCTCCGGATGCTCAGAAATGGGGGAATGGACTATACTAGAGAGGCTCCTGGAGGCTGCTGTCCAGCAGCACTCTACTATGATAGGAAGGTAAGATGATCAACAAAAAAAACAAGAACAACCGAAGAAACCCAGCAGCCTCCAGGATCGTCTTTAGCATGGCTCCCAGTCCCCCGTTTCTGTGTTGTGCCTCCAGGATCTTCTGTAGCATGGTGCCAAGTCCTTCGTGTCGTGTCGTACTGTGGATTTTTCTGTCTTGTTCCCCAGATTTCCGTTTTTTTCGCTCTTCCCAAGTGTGACAGCAAAGTAGACCAGCCCTGTCTTCTAGGAATCTGGGATGGTGGTGCAAATTTAAACAACAAAAATTCACGTGCTGTTTCATGTTTTCATACATCCATTTGTTCACTTGATGTTTCTTGGTGAGTTTGAGTGATGGTTGTCCAGTCAGGGTGAGAGTTATCGCCTCATTCCATTAACATGCTCACACAGGTGCAATCAAGGCAACACCGATTGCTGACGTGTCATAATCATTAAATCACAAAACACACGCTGCAGAGATAGACATACATACAGATAACCAAAAAAAGATTGTTAGAAACACACATCTCCATGAGCGTCTTGTTTCAGCACTGGACAGATCCCTAAATATGAAGAATTAGACAGTAGTAAATGCTGCTTCAATACTGGACAGCTCCCTAAATTATCAATTTGTAATACACACTGTGTCAGCACTGGACAGCTCCCCAAACTACACTGTAATATTTACTTACACATATTTTCACATTGTTTGTTTGTTTGCTTGCCTTTTAGGATCCTACTAACAGTGGTGGTCATCTTCCGGATTCTAATCGTAGCAATAGTTGGAGAGACTGTGTATGATGACGAGCAGACCATGTTTGTTTGTAACACCTTACAGCCGGGCTGCAACCAGGCATGCTACGACAAGGCATTTCCCATTTCACACATTCGATATTGGGTTTTTCAAATAATTATGGTGTGCACCCCGAGTCTTTGTTTTATCACATACTCAGTGCATCAGTCGGCCAAGCAGAAGGAGCGACGGTACTCGACAGTCTATCTGACATTAGATAAGGATCAAGATTCTCTGAAGCGAGACGAGAGCAAAAAGATAAAGAACACCATTGTCAATGGAGTACTTCAGAACACAGAGAACTCCACCAAAGAAGCCGAACCGGACTGTTTAGAGGTAAAAGAGATCCCCAATTCGGCCATGAGAACTACAAAGTCCAAAATGAGGCGACAAGAGGGCATCTCCAGGTTTTACATCATCCAGGTGGTTTTCAGAAACGCGCTGGAAATAGGCTTTTTGGTGGGTCAATACTTCTTGTATGGATTCAACGTCCCGTCGGTGTATGAATGTGATCGCTACCCCTGCATAAAAGATGTCGAGTGCTATGTCTCGAGACCCACGGAGAAGACAGTGTTCCTGGTGTTCATGTTCGCGGTCAGTGGCTTTTGCGTGGTGTTGAACCTGGCAGAACTGAATCATCTGGGCTGGAGAAAAATCAAAACGGCCGTACGAGGTGTGCAAGCCCGGCGGAAGTCCATTTATGAAATCAGAAACAAGGACTTGCCCAGGATGAGTGTGCCCAATTTTGGCCGCACTCAGTCCAGTGACTCTGCGTATGTGTAACACATAGAAGGAACGAGAACGCGTAAAGACCATGATGGACATGCCTAAATCGTATCATGACTTAAAGAGTGGGCTTTTTTTTTTTCTTTTTGATTTATTGGTCTTTTATGGACTTCATGGCAAGCGTGGATTAAACGTTTGTTTACTTATTTATTATTGCACTGATGCAACTTTTTAGTAACGTTTATACTCTGTAAGATGCTAAATGGAGACCATGTCAAAGTGTTCGCAGATTTACTCTCATTTGTGGGCTGCTCTGCTGTACTTGAAGAGGGTTAATGCAAAAACAAACAAAAAAAAACAAACAAACAAACAAAAAAAGAAAGGAAAAAAAAGGAGAAAAATGCACTGGAGGTGAACACTCGAGAGCTTGATGTTATCCAGATGTGCTTCTGACCTGACGGTGTTTTTATGATATTTTCTTTCCACCTCCTTTTTCTTGCGTTGATCTTGTTAAATGGCACAATTTTAATGAAAAGAAAAATCTAAATCCAGATTTATATATGCATAGATATATAAATCCTAAGTATGATTCAGCTTAGATAAAATGCATCAGCTTAATTCATGTTTTTTTTGTTGCCTGTGTTGCACCACTGACCTTAACATATGTAACCATTCCATTGCTTATTAGCTAACTTGCAAAACAGTATCTGTTGAATTTGCTGCAAACGCTAACGTCTGTGACTTCCTTAATTTATGACACACCAAAGCGCCCACTGCTTTTATTTGTGAAGTGTTTTCTTGCTTTTTGTGTAATCAAGTGCCATACTTGTATATAAGACATAAAATATATATAGATGTGTATACATATGAATATATGAATATATAATAATAATTATGAAAGCTGATTCCCTGCTTGGATTATGCTTAATACTGACCAATTTTCTTTTAAAAATTTGCTCTAAATGTATTGGTTGTGATTTCAATTAAGAAAAGAACATATACAGTTTTATCTGTTTTATTTTGCAAATGACTGAAAAAAAGATATGAAGTGCTAATCTTTTTTATATACAAGACTCTCCCCAATCAAAGCTGATCGAAACTGAAAAATAGCACAAATTGACATTTTTATCAAAGAATGGGCAATGAAAATCTGCTCTGGTGCTACAATTTTTCATAGAATGGTTTTAAATGTAACCTTAACGGATCAGAAAGAAACAAACATCATCTTTTTTCTGTGGAAAATAAAAGTGGGATTCATGTACACCAGAAATGTGTGAGGTGCAGTACTTTGTGTGGTCTGCTGTAGCTTCTTTCAACATAAGGAGATCCTGTGGAAGTTTTGCCTTGCTGCAGTGAAGATGCTAGCCACACCCACTACTGCAGGACACACGTTGTACAGGATGTCACCAGTCTGCAATGTGTTGCAATACTGATGCTGCTTCCATGAGGCACATCCGTACCTATTCTGAGCTGAGCAGCCTGGAACCTTTATAGTTTATATGGTATGGATGAAATGAGACATCGGTCTAAGCCCTGATCTGCGCATTTTAATAGCTGAAGCCTAAAATATAATATGTGATCTTTTGATGCTATTCAGAGAAGACAGAAAAAAAAATCTTTCTGACATACACAATGAGCTGCCTTTTTTAGCTTTCCGCTCACCTCTTCTTCTCTAAGAAAAGAAGCAGCTTGAGCTTAAGGGAGTGTTGTGGGCTCCGTGTGAAGGTCAGTGAAAAGCAAAGATCAGGTGAAAAGGAAAAAGAAAACATTATATGACCACTCATTGGGAAGAGAATGTGAAAGATAAAATGAAATATTTGATGCTGATTACTAAAGGTGAAAAGGGAAAAGCTGGTCGCTCCCCCTGCAAGGATGACTCTGCTAAGCCGGGAGAAATCGAAGAGTAAAGACACCTGCGCATCCATCTCCAACTCAGCAGAGACCTGAGATTCTGTTGTGAACCTGAAGAAAAAAGAAAAACAGAAGAAAGAAAAGTCATTTATCAACTTCACACCGATGCAGTAACTTTCACAGCAGTGTGCACGTTTCCCTCCCTCTAGTTCTTCTGCATTTATTTTGGCCACTTATTAGCTGCCCTGCAACAACACACCAGTTTAATATTCACAAAGCAGTTCCAACCAGTTTCTAATAATAAAACATGGAAAGAAAAATCCGACAAAAATGCTTCAGTTGTCCCTGAACATTCACCATATAATTATTGTAAATACTTACAACCATTGATATGATTTCATGTCATTGCTAAATTTAACCTTGTTTGATCATTGCGTTAAGAGTTAGGTTTTGATGCATGATTAAATGTAATTAAACATGCTGACACACATCTACATCATGTGAGTGTCACAGGACTGAGCAGAAATTGCACTTTGGTGACTTTCCTCTGGGTTTGTGTCATGTCAGGTGAAGGTGGGGGTGAACGAGTGGGTGTACAGTCATATTACTTGAGTCAACATCCATTACATTAAAGGGGAGGTCTTCTCCTTGACTGTGCACTGTGGCCTTCTCACTGTGGCCTTCTCACTTTGATACTAGAAAAAAAACATGTAATGGAAGTGTATTAGTAGTGGACATCAGTCTATATTTTTCATGAATCATTTGTATTGGTGTTGTGTAAGCATTATACAGTACTGGTAAAACAATAAATATGCCATCTTAAATGCAAAAAGAAGATTAAAAAAAACAATTAGTTAAATGTATTCATTTTTTATGTATACATTTCTAAATTTGAATGCACAAAGCTCAGAAATGGCCATAAATAACACAATCATCAAAGAAAACATAAATGCAGCAGCTTAGATGTTCAGGGCACGCACTAAAAATAAATATTTCATGTTAAATTTCATCCAAGGTAACGTTATCAACCAGTCCTCAGGTGTGCTGCTCCAAATTCTGAGACTACAAAACCGAATGTAGAATTAAACGACTTTTAAATCTCAGGGACATCAGATGGCAGGTGAGGGTTCAAAATGGCTGATGGAGCACACCGCTCACAGTTGTACTGACACTGAAGAAGACCTGTCAAAGTCAGATGAGGGGAAATTAAAATGGATTACATTTGCATAGGTGGAGTTGAAAACAGTCTCTGCTTTGCAGTTTAAAGTTTTGAATGATTAAAGTTCGCCGTAGCAACCAAAGCATTTTCCTTTAAGATACGGTGGGACGTCGGTTTTCCACTGGTGTCTCGGCTGTTGGCGAAGTGAAGGGCAAATAAATATTTGGCATTGTTTGAAGTTTAAGATGGCATATTTAATCTGAGCAAAAAGTGCATACATTCTAGCAACAAACCTCAGTCTGGAAGACGTGAGGACTGGTTCTGAGTCACTTACATCTTTTAGACAATTATAACAGTCAATTTAAATTTGAAGAAGCACTCGTTGGAACTATCTGCACATGTGTGTGACGTTTGTGTCACGAAGGTGCCGGAGTTTTAATTGAAAGTCAAGTACAAATTGAAAAAAAATCAAAAAACAAAAAAAAAAAACCCAACAACATTGTGCTGCTATGGACAATAGTGAACACTTCACAAAACTGGGAAAAGCTTGTAAACATCTACATTAATGTCATACTCGATTAAAAACACTGCACCCCATTTGGTCATGTAGTGTCTAACTATCTAACTATGATGCCTTAAAAGGCATAATTCTGAATAGTAAGACAGGAAAGAAAAAAAAAATCCAGAGTAAAATAAAGCTTTTGTTGCCATGGCAACACACCATGGATGAATCCAAATATCTATATATATATATATAATAAAAACAGTGCTGCTTACTGTAGGTTTGTCAAAAGGCACCTTGAAACTTCAACACACTTGAAGGAAAATGTTTTGTGGCTTTAAAAATGTCTTGTGATGAATGGTGGTGGGGAGGCGCTCCTGAATATTTTCAATTGTTTTGCAGGTCCGAGACCTGCAAGGTCATGACTTGTTGTCATAACAAGGAAAGTATGTTTTAAAGTTTTCTAGGGAACGTCATCAGCTTTGGAAGCTCATGGAAGCTGAGAGATTCTGCAAGACAAGAAACAAACATGCGAAATGAACTCGTGAGAGAAAGTCAGACTCCAAAACAGGTGCTATGGAAACAGTTTATAGAGTTGTTAACAAGAGATACTAATTAACAGGGTGCGCTGAAGTATTTCTATGAGCAAGGAAAATACGTTCACAGAGTGAGATGTAAGACAAAAGCACTTTAGAGGAGTCTAAATTCCAACAGAAATTGATTTATAAAATGAATCAAATATTTTAAATTCTTCATGTTACCTGTTTCTTCTGATTGCTACATTTGTCTTTTTATTCAACAACATCACCACAAAAACACTTCTGGCGTGTCCCGGTGTCTGGCCTTTGGACAATAGAAAGAAGTTGCCTGAGTCATTTCCAGATTGCCTGGTGTGACCTCTGTGTGACCTCTGTGTGACCTCTGATGGGAGCTCTGTGGGACCTCTGTGGGACTTCTGATGGGACTTCTGATGGGACTCTTCACCCGTTTGGATGCATGGATGTGATTACAATTTTGAAGCTCGGGCTCTTTGTCATTTTTTAAAATCTTTTTTATGAGCAGTACTAATGGTGAGGAGGAATGAGACATATTGTCCTCTTCAGGGAGGTCACTACTGCTGGGGAGCGTTATTGTCATGGAGGGTTGGAAGGGGGGAGGGAGTCATTCACGTGTGTCCTAAGTATGGTCCATGTGATGAATTGTAAGGAGATTATATTGTTATTCACCTTATAATGTTCTGATTTAGTGGTTTATGTCGTATTATATCACAATCTACTTTTGTTTTTATTTATATTTGATTTAAGTCATCCTTTTCGGGGTAATCTTTGAAATATGAATCTATATATAGAAGAACCCATATATCAGTGTTTATCTTGCCATGACCTACTCTGTGGAGCTTTTAAAAAAACGTGACAGTTTAATTCTGGATTTTCACCTGAGAGTGTAGCCTGTGATCCCTCTGGCCCAAAACAAGCATGCCTTCCCAATTTTGCCTCTTTTTGCTCCTCTTTAATCTGAAAAGTGGAGGCTGGCTCCAGGGGAGTGCTGCTTGAATTCTGCCTTTCGCGCAGATTACTGCATCAAAAAGAGAAAGCAAACAGCAAAGCAAACAGCGAATGTGGGTCTTTTTGATCAAGTCAGGCAGGAGAAATGAAATTAGCCCGGTTACGGCAGCACACAAGCACAGAATGGCATGCCATCGGCAGATATGGCAAACGGCGAAACAAAAAACATTTGATGTTCGAGTTTTTGTGGGGGAGGACGCGGTGATGGCGCCTCACAATGTGACCAAGTTTCTAACACTCGGTCAAACAATCTGCTCCAGCATCAGGTTGGTACGCCTGCATCGACAATAGTTTTTACTTCCCCCGCACCACTGCGCTTCATAGTTTAAAGACACAGAAGAGCTCACTTTTCATTTCACTAGTTTGTGTCTAGAATTCACCACTTTAGTCTTAACTCCACAATGCAAGGACAAAAGAAACAAAAAGAGAAAACATTTCAGACAGAAATCTGACGAAGTCTGCATCAAGGGATTTAGCTGGCTGGTTTGGTTGGTGTTTGGGTCGTATTGACCTATTCAGAAGGATTTGGTTGGAAAATAAGCACCGGCACTGACAAAATATACCTGACAGACCTGACAGCAGATTAATTTCTCATCCATTTTTTAATGTGACCCCAGGATTAAGAACATTAGCGGATTATACTCAGATCTGTCAACCAGAGGTTCACAGTAGGACATCCAGCACCTGGATGAGGACACAATCGCCCAAAACCCAAAAACCAATGAATTCTCTTTTTGCCAGGTTACAAATGGTGTCATCCTTGATAAAATATATACAAAAAAGAAAGACAAAGGGACAAAATAGTTTATACTTATTACACACATTTATATTTTACTAACTTTTTTCTTCATGAGGTACAATTTTCTCTAGTGAGTGTTCAGCATTTACAAGCTGCAGCCTAGGGAATATTACAACTATATTACAACACCAACTGCAGTACAGTTTTTAAGTTGTTTTTTTTTTTTTTTTTTTTTTTTAAACTGCACCAACTGCTTCTGGTGAAGCTTCTTTTGGAGCAGTTTGTCTGTAATGCAAATTAGGCAGGGCCACACTGCAGCAAAAACAAACTCTAAGCTATTTCTTGTTTGTGACATTTTTAATTTTCCTCAAGAGGTAACCGCTCTTTCTGACATCTACTGTGACACTTTCTACACCCACTTACCTCCTCTGCATTCCCTAATAGCTTGTAGCTGCTACACACAGCCCATCGACCCTGATAAATGTTTAAGTTCTGCACCATTACACAGCCAATAAAAATCAGTGGCTTGCAAGTCTTAATGGGACACGAGCTGTCCGGTGGCCAATTGGACTTGTACTGATATAGGAGGTACAGAAAAGTGGAGCGCAAGAGGGAAGAGGCTGGGGCAGATGTGTCATACAGAGATATGAACTTACGGCTACCCAACTGTAAATCACCAACTGTACAATACAGCGGAAGAAGGGGACAGAGGATGAGAAACCATCCGGTAAATGTGTGCGCGCAGAACAAAAAGGACCACCTTTTAACTTGTGTGCTTAGCAGGCAGATGAGTGAACAGTCTGCGGTTATTAGAAAAAAAAAAAGCTGCTAGGAAATCTAAACAGAGAATAAGCAACAAAGAAATGATACAAATATTTTCACTTTGATCATGAATTCAGTCGTGCATCCCAGGGGAAGTGACAGATTATGCAATGCGGATTGGACTCACTGGTTATGCTGCTGATGCTTGATTTCCACAGTCTACTTCACCTAAGAATACCTTTGAATTCTATATGACTGTATCCTCTTCCCTTCCCTGACGGCCGTCATCATTTAATGATCTTCAGTCTGTTCCTTTCTTTCTCTCTTTTGTGTTTCTCAGGTCTCTTCTTTTTCTCCTCCCATCTGATGTTGTGCAGATTTGCTGTGAATCACATGGCTGTCATTTTAAAGAGCCCTGAAAAGGTAAGAGATCACACAATGCAGGGAAGAGTTTCTGATGCAGTATTGTGTAGAAATGATAGAGATCCAAAGCTCGCTGTACTGCTGCATTGCTGTTTGGTCTTTCCTTTTTTTTTTTTTTTTTAGATATTCAACACTAGAATGTCAGTAAAATTGATTAGAGTGTTATATATAGTGTACGTTTGCTCCAACACTTCATTTTCTTTGAACTTTAAGTCTTTTTGGCATGACACCAAAACAAAACTGCAAGTATAAAAATGATTAAACTACAGAAAGACAAAAGAAAAAAACAAAACTGAAGAAGATTCAAGGTTTGTTTTTGAAAATGTAAAGTGCAGTACAAATAATTTTATCATTATTATTATTATTATACGACAAAAAACTGGTCCTTTTTCCCCTAATCCTTATTCATCAAAGTTTCGAACTTTTACATAACACTAATTAAAGATATGCATAATAAAGATTGTGCATTGTGTTGTCAGGTTCTCAGTTTCTCTCCAACAAAGATGATGACAGCTAACGACTGATCAAATCTATTGACCAATCACAAGATAACACCCCTAATTACCCATAAATTTAATGCTATCCTAATTCTTTTCCTCTTCTAGGGTGGTCGAACAGGAGTCAAAGGTTTGTCATGTACATTTTTTAAATGCACTTCCATGAATGCAACGGGAAATAAAAACCAAACATATGTTTATGTATAATAAAAAATATGAACCATGGTTTTGAATCATTAACTGTGCTCTTTCCTTATGGTCAGGTTCATGCTGTCTGGGGTTGTCTAAACGTTTTAGTGTTATTTGTTTCACCTGAGCTTTTTCCCACATAAAAATAAAACCAAGAAATGATCACAGATCTGAACTAACACTTCAGCGGATGCTGTGAGTTGTCTGATCTCCTGGTCCATCATGAACCAACCAGAACCCTCAGGTCTCGAGAGTCCCAACTGCTTTCTGGACTCAGAGTTAGTGTCAAACACGATAAGGCAACGTTCAGCTTTCATGCTCCTTACCCGTGCAACTACATCCCAGAATGTATCAGGGCTGCTGAAACTCAGTTGCTTTAAATCAAAGGTAAAAAACCTTTTTTTTTTTAACTGCTGTATTTTAGTAATCTCTCACAATGCACTACAACCTTTATTTCTTGCATTTCATTTGTTTTAAAACTTATGTCTCTTTAATTTTTTATTCTGCTTTTAAACTATTTTTCTTTTAGATGCACGTTTAATGTTTTTATGTAATGCACTTTGAGTTGTCTTGTACATGAAATGAGCTGTACAAAGAATAGAATAATAGAGTCATTTTACAAACAAAACAGCTGAAATAACTCCCACATGAATGGATATGTTTGGCACAACTGAACCTAAACTGAAACCAGAAACAGTCACATGTGAGCTACACACTGACTCATATTTCACAGAGGCATTCCTGACAGGATTGGTGTAATGGATTGTCCTACTCTGTGTTTTTGGTAGGGTGCCCTTTTCATCTTAAATTGTGTGTGAAAGTAAGCTTTTGGAGCAGCTGAAATATTACCTAAATCTTAAATATGTGTCTCATAGTTATAATCAAAACTGACAGAAACGTTTAAATTTACTGTGATCTTCATCCATTTTGGCAACATAATGCAGATGGCGGCTTTAGAGAAAGCTCGATTTTCTTTTTGACTTTGGACCACAACTGCTCCCAACCTTAGTCAGACTGCAGCAGCTACCAAAATAATCTACACTATCACACACATTTCTTCGCTTTCCAATGAGCCATCAAAGCAAACTGGCTTCGCAGTCCCCATGTTTGTGTTTTTTTCCTAAATGAAAAATGGGCTGCTGGGAAATTTGTTTAGAAAAGTATGCTGCCATTGTTGCTGAGGTGTTAATTAGACTGAGAAATCCTGTCTTCGACCCTCCCTCCAAGCTGGCCAGAGTGAGGCACCCACATAACACCTCCTCCAACACTGCAGAAATCCAAGTGTGGGAGCCAGGAAGTGCCCTGTTGTAGCTGTAAGCCACCTAAAATACGCATGTAAAATTTCACCCGATTAGCTGAGATAAATCTTAATCTGATTTCCTTTTTGATTTTACTCTGCTGTGGCAAAGCTATTGTAAATGTGTGACATGGATGAGAGCAGATAGGCTCTCACATGCAGCTAGTGTTGATTGAATGATCCTCAGCCTTCTCTTACAGTCACAGGTGACATGTGGTGCATTCAGCAGCTTAATTAGAAAATAAATTGGCTTTAATTAGACTACAATAAAGTAGAAAAAAACTATATCACCTATAAAAGCAAAGCCATTGTCTAACAGCGTCAATTAATGTCTGTGCATTTTACAGCAGGACCACAGTTTAACATTGTTTCTGTAGTTGGGATCAATAAACCAACAGCTAACAGATGAGTCTTCCCTGTGATTGTCTAATGATCAATTGATCCATATAACTGCAGTGTAAAACAATTGTCTGTCCAATTGTTAAAACCTTATTTTCAACCAGCAAAGTGAAATAATGCCTATTCTTTCCATTGTAATATTTTTTCAGTGAATCTTTAATCTTAATATCAGTTCAATCTTACTGATCTCCCCCACAACCCTTCTTTAAACTAAAAGAAACAAAAGAAAACATTAGTCAAAAACCGTTCGCTTCTCCCACTGAAGTATTTCAGGAAGGTGGAGTATTTTACCTAATAAACAAAACACACTGATTTATGTGCAGAAATTGCTTCTTGTCACATTCAATGTTGCAGTGTTATTTTTTTTTTATTTGACAATGCTATGAGTAGCCAAGTGAATAAATAAATAATAAATAATTTTACTCATGGAGACCATAAAATCCACGTTATTTTATTGATACAAAATGTCACTTTCAAAGAAATGTCGGATAATTTCTTGTAGTTCTTCACCATGTTTGTATTTTTTGCAAATTTTTCAGGTTTCATGAGTTTTAAGCTTGAAAATTGGAGATTTGAAGCATGATGTGGATGTTGAGAGTCTTTTTAAGGGCAAACATGCTTTTCTACATCAAAGCCAAAGATGGACTCAAGTGCCCTGGATGACAGTTATGTGTGTAACGTTCCTTCTTTATCCTCCAGCCTCCAAATATAAACTTGCCTGTTTAAGAGTTAAAGATCCAAATGAAACAGGTAACATAAAATTCTGTAAGCAGAGTCCTACACCTAATTGTCATCATATTCATGTAGACTGAATAAAATCACAGACATTTATAAAAGAAAAGAAATTGGATTATAAAAATGGATTTTTTTATCAAACTTCCATCAAGTAACTTGATTTTATTTTTCAAATTATTTTTGTTAACCACTGCAAAAGCAAATCAAACATGCACTCAAAATGTGCAGACTAGTTATTTTACCCATTGAGAATCTTGTGCACACTCCTTGGTTGCTTTGCATTTATGTCCACTTTGTCACTTCACTTTCAAAAATGTTTTCTGAGCTCTGATTATATTAGCAAAACTGTATTTCTTGAAAACAGCAGCGATCTGTCTAGTATTTTGATAATAAACACAATGTTACTGCTTGCATTCCTTTTTACGTATGTTCAAGCATGTCTGTTACTTGCTATCACGTTCGAAAAAAGGACTTTTGAATTGAATTTGAATGTTCACAGTGTTACTTTGAACAAAATCAGTTGAAATATTTCCTTATGAATATCTAAGATCTAAAGTTCAGTAAAATGAAGAAAACTTAAATAATTGTACTTCCATGTTGTTTTACTTTTACTATTTTTTTTAAATAAGAAGTTTTGCTGTTTTTACTAGTTTCTAATAAGCCACGTAAGCCATTAATAAGCCAAATCCTGAATGCCATTGGAGGGGAGTCTGGGTAATGCAGGATGCGCAACATAAATTCTCTCCGATCATATTCCTGGAGATGTCGTTAGCTGTTGATGATGAATGATCATCTAGATGCTCACAGCAGCGAATTAATTCCACAGGATTTTAATATTTATATAACTGTGATCCAATCATGACATGATGATCCATCAAGCATTATATTATGATATACATTATTAATGAACCCATTTATCACGTATCAGTGTTAATGTAATACATCTAACACTGATTTACACATGAGCCGTACATACGTTTTTAGTCTTTTCAGTTGTTCTTCCACATTTTATGCTTCCAACTTATCATCAATCACCATTCTCCATGATGACGAATGCAAAGAACAGACAGAAGTCCGGTTACACTGATCTTTAATATGAAATTGAAAGACAGAAATATCTTATGAGCACAAGTGTTCTGTCCCTTTGATATGCCACTCACAGTTATCTTCCTGCGTCCTACTTCTATCTGTGGTCCTTGAGATGCTTTTGAAAACCAAATGGAGTCTATCTGTGCCTCAATAAATGCACTGGACATATAGTGATCAAGAAACCACCTACGCATTTATAAACATTAAAAAAAAAAAAGTACATAAACAAGCCTTGACGCCAAGAGATTTGCCTGGAGACCAGCAAGACAGGCACAGCTTTGTAAACAGATGCAAGGAACCTCCTTCAGATTTGACAGTAAACATGTTTGGAACAATCAACAGTTTTTCTTGAGCTGACTTCACAAGGAAACTGAGTAATTAGTGCCTCTGTCAGATCCAAAGGTCTTTTGTGGACACTGGTTAACTTTACAAAAGGACAACCATCGTTGTGGAACCTCGCCAGTTCAGCCCAAAGGGTAGCGAGGCTGGACTAAAGACATTCAACACTAAAACATACATGACAGCTTGCTGAGAGTTTGCCAAAAGCACTCCAAAAACCTACTTTCACACCTTGTTAATGACAAGCAACGTGTCTGGGGTGTACTTTAATTCTCATCCAATGACTAAGGAAAGAGGATTAATTTACAATAAGTGTTATTTAAGCTTGACTTTTTTTTTTCTTTCTCTCTTTCTACTGATTTGTAGAACAAGCGTGGTAGAAAGAATGCCCAGTTGAAGCCGCTCAAGCTCACTCTGGTCTGGGCGCTTTCCAAAGGCCTGAGGAGGCACAACTGGAGACAAGCTGGTTTCCCTCCAAACAGAGATTTAGGTTCACATGACCTGAGCAAGCAGCTGTCCCCCAACAGGCCACCCCTGCAGCGGCATACACTGCAGACCGGGAATGTCCTCTGTTCATTTAGTTCACCTCAACTCGTTTCTGTTTATGTAGCTAGAAAATCTTAACAATGGTAATATAATAGCTTTTTACATATTCGTCCCTGCATGCATGCACAGCCACTCTATACATTATATACCGAAGGTGACGCATTATTTGTGGGACCAAGAAGAATCACAGAAAACATTGATAATAGAATTGCGTGGAGTTGCCCATTCTTTTTGGATGAAAATTTCACTGTAGATGCTCAGCTTAGAAAAATGGATGTATGAAGCGCCTTATAATTTAAGTTGTGGAACAGCTGACAGCCTGTAACTAAATAAATAAATACATGCTCATAAATACTCAAGGGACCTTAGAACCCCAGTATTCATGTGTAATCCGCTTCCTTGATCCCCCTGGTGTGTTAGGTGGTATCTGACAGAATCTTTTGCACTCCAACTGACTCCTGGCTGATTCATGTGGCAATCAGCTCCTGTCCCGCCTCACGGCCGCTATAATCCCTCACCTGAGCAACTGACGTAGTCTGCTGTATAGAGACAGCATCTATCAATTGCCCTCTCTGAGCGTAGTTTGTGTACAGTATGACATCAGAGCTAAAAGCATGTTGTGGACATGTGTGTGTTGTTGAGTAAAAGGAGGGTGGCTAGACCTGGCCATCCATCAAAGACGTTTCTCCATACTCCCTTTTCGTTTGATTGCCTGGGCACGAGGGAGCGTTTAAATTATGTTTTCTTTTATTCAAACGATTACTCCTGAAGCTCAGCGCACCAGGGTTCCCTTTGGGAAACCTCACACGTCTAATTCCCCCACACATTTTGTGATCTACGTTAAACATATAAGCAGTTATCTGTGAAATCAAAGAAGGAGAATAGAGTTTTGGGTTGTTCCCACTTAGTAATAATGCAAAAGAAATTTTAGTGGTTTTTTTACGTTATGATAAAGGCATGTCAAAACGGCTTTCAGAAACACTTGTGTGAACTCATGGTTCAAGGGCAAACATATCTTATGTTTTTATGCACAGTCTGATGGTAATGAGAAAAAAAAGAATGAAAAACATGAACCCATTTCGATGGGTTCTGCTGGACCTCAGCGCTGCTTTTGATACTATAGATCACAGCATTTTACCTCAGAGGCTAGAGTATATTTTCGGGATTAAAGGGACAGCTCTAGGTTGGTTTAAACAATTTCTTTCTGACAGATTCCAGTTTGTTTATGTTCATGAGGTTTCTTCAGTACAGACGAGGGTCTTCTATGGTGTCCCGCAGGGTTCAGGGCTAGGACCAATCTTGTTTGGTTTATAGATGCAGCCTTTGGGAAGTATTATCCGGAACCACAGCATTAATTTTAATTGCTATGCTGATGATACGCAGCTGTATTCGTCTATGAAGACAAATGAAACAGAACTATTAGCCAAACTTCAGGCATGTGTTAAGGACATCAAGGACTGGATGTCCATCAAGTATTTGCTTCTAAATTCAGATAAAACAGAGGTTATTGTTTGCGGTCCCAAACACCTTAGGAAGGGATTAGATGGTCTTGCGATGGCCTCCAGTAAAACTGTGTGAAACCTTGGTGTTATTTTCCATCAGGATTTCTCATTTTAACAGCATTTTAACCAGGTTTGTAAGACTGTATTTTTCCACCTTCGTAATAAAAAAGATTCACAAAGATTATAAGCATCTGCTCCCAGAGTGATGCTGAAAAACTAATTCACATGTATGTATCTTCTAGACTGGATTACTGTAATGCATTATAACCAGGATGTCCAAGTCATTCTCTAAATAACCTACATCCAAAATGCAGCAGCGGGAATGCTGACAGGAATCAACAAGAGACCACGTCTCTCCTGTGTCGCCTCCCTCCATTGGCTCCCTGTAAAACTGAGAATCCAATTCAAAATTTTATTACTTGTGTATGAAGTCTAAAATGGCCTAGCGCCACAATATTTACGAGACATAATAGCACCATATGTTCCTAATAGAGCTCTCCGTTCTCAGAGTGCAGGTTTACTCGTAGTTCCTGAAGGATCCAAATGTGGATTTGGAGGACGGGTCTTCTGTTATCAGGAACCATCACTATGGAACCAACTTCCAGTTTGGGTTAAGGAGGCTGACACCACCTTCACCTTTAAAACTAAACTTAAGCCATTTCTGTTTAGTAAAACATATAGTTAATGTAAACCTTAGTGTGTGAGGACCAGTAGTCGCAGCTGCAGCTGCAGGACCAGACTGGAGCAGCTGGTCTTCAACACAGCTTCATCCTGGATCTGCTGCTGTAGACCTGCTGCAGGGGGACACCAACATGATCCACTGACTGGAGCCCTTCACCTCCTCTGTTTCTCTGTCCGTTCTTCAGCTCAATCCTCAGTTATTCATTAGAAGTATGTCATAAGCATAATTGTGCTCCATTGTTCTTGTTGTTTGTTGTGCTGGTCTGTCCCCTCTTTTTCTCTTCCTTACATGTTTGTAGACCAGAGTCTCAGGAGCTGCATGCTGCCCCACAGTCCCACCCTCTGACCACCGCAGTGTCTGCTGTCTACACCTGTTTATAAGGTTGTCTGTACCAACCAACCATGTATCAGTCATATAAACATGGGAGTCATGTTCTGCTGCTGGCGGATCGTTATACTTATATATCTTGTCTTTTGTACCTTTGACGGTGTGTGTGTGTCTCTCTTCTGTGTTCTTCATTCTCTCTTTCTTATCTCTCTTCTCCTGCTCTACCTGGCTGGTCTTCAGCAGGGGGGTCCCCCCTTATGATCCAGGTCCTGATCCAGGTTTCTTCCCTCTTACAGGGGAGTTTTTCCTGCCACTGTTTGGCTTAAGGTTTTTCTCCCACTAGGGGAGTTTTTACCTGCCGTTGTTTATGTAATAATTGCTCGGGGGTCATGTTCTGGGTCTCTGGAAAGTGCCTAGATACAACCTGTGTTGTAATAGATACTATATAAATAAAATGTAATTTAATTTAATTGAGAACGATGACAACAGAACACAAGACCATATACCCACCTACTTCATTAAAATAATCTATCTCTGTTTCACACTAAACTCTCACATTACTAAAAAAGGGTGTGAAATATTTCTTTAAATATATTTTTTTCTCTTGTAGACGCCAATGACATCATCTTTTTATTCGACAATGGGTACATATATCAGAATAATGCCTGAACGAGGGGGGCATATGTAAGTAATGTTAAGTGGAAAAGAAAATATATCCTTGCAAGAGCTGAACAGAGGACTGATGCCTTTTTTAGCTCGACAGACATGACTGTAACACAGATTCCCTGGTTGTAGGTATGATTTCCCTCATGTAGACAGTTTCTGTATCATCTGGTATTCGTAAGGCAGCAAAAATACTGTCGTACCCTCCTTCTCTCCCAGAACCTGCTGCAGACATACAAGCTGTTTTATGGCCTCTGATAAATGATGCAGTGTTTACTACTACACAGACTACAGAGGAGAAATCAAAATCCCCTAAATGCATGTGGGATGATCTTTCAGCTGTATAATTAATGACAGCTGAGATTCAACTGTGCTCTGGCATGAAAGTGTCTGGCTTAAATACATCTACCTTTAGACGTTTTGAGCTGGGCCTTGCATTTACTTACAGTGTTTTACTATAAATGAACATATACATTATTTATGTAGTTAATGGATAGTTAAAAGATGAGAAAAGCAAAGGAAAATAATCATCGCTCTGGTGGGAGAGACAGTATTTAAGATACTGATCTAAATATGAATCTCATTTTAAATACTCCGTATGGTTTGGAAAGTCTGGGATTATGATACCAAAATCTAAACAAAAATTAATTGAATTGAATCACAAAAAAACCCCAACTTTGTGCAAGTATTGCCTCACCTCAACAGCCCTTTCACCCCTTCATAGTTTTGATGGTGACACAGTTTGGGTGACCTTGTTTTTTGCCCCCATTCTGGCACATCTTTAGCCATTCCGGCTATTTCCACTCACCCACCTCTGGGTGTCCATGTCTGCCAGCAGAGCAAACACTCACTGTCAGTCATTTTTTTTTTCTGTCAAAAGTCTAAAAGTGTTCCCTCAGGACTTACATCTCTGTTCAGCCAAGTTTCCCCAATCCTGTCCAATGTCCCAGTGTTCCTGTCCCACTTTGCCCCCCTCAAGTGACAAGACACGCAATAATGAAAGGTTGTGATGAAAAGTTAAGAAGTTTGCTGATGCAGACAGACAAATGGTGACGCAGGGTGTCCCAAAGTCCATCTCCATGGAGACAGATACAGGTAGGACTGTGTGTCAGAAACACGAGTCTGCACCTCCACTCCAATTTCTGGCAGTTTCTATTTGCTTTTTTTCTCTTTTATTTTTGGCCCACAAGAAAAGTACCGTAGAGCTAAGAAAGGTATAATATTGTCAGTACAATATTATATAAATATATGAATACATAACTTGGATTTAAAAGGCAAACATTGGTGATTTAAAAAAAGAGACATTATACTTTTTCAATTCTCTCGGTTCTATACTTGAGAACATAATAAAAGATAAATCATCTAGTCATTACCAAGTATTAAAAGTTAGATAAATAAAACCTCAGATTAGCAAAAACGTACAAATATTATGGCATATCACAATTTAACAAAACCTAAGAAAAAGTGCAGAGACCACATATAAAAAGCTAAGTTCATCTCAAACTTCAGAAGCCAGTAGAACCACATTTACCAGCATTAAAGTTGTAATCAGTCCTTGTATTTCTGTACATCATTTCTTTATGTTGTTATACCTCTGGCATGACTTTGTGGAGGAATTTCACCCTTCTTCACATTATTCGTAAGAACAAAGTAGATGCTTGTGAGGAAAGGTAAGTGGAAAAGAAAATATTCACTTGAGATGTTTCTGCTGCGTTTATTGTGATTTGAACACCTCTCTCCATGTTACGCCACTGCATTTAAGTTTGATTTATGTGTGGCTGGAAGTTCCCGGTTGACTTGACAACAAGTTCTCCAGATCACGTGGCTGCAAAACAAGCTCAAATCACTGTCCCTCCAGCACCACGCTTGACCATCGCTTGACTTTAACGCACCATTGCGCGGTGCAATATGGTTAAACATCTCCACTTTGATTTTATATGTTCAAATGAAATTACACCCTAAGTCCTATGAATTGTTCTGATGTAACTTTGCATATTTATGTTGGTTACGCTTGCTGATGGTCAGTTAATTGAGAATATGTGATTGGCATCACTTGGCAAAAACTGGCTTTTGTTTTATTTTATTTCATTTTATATTCTGATAAAGGAAATCTTTAAACTTAAAAATGGTGTACTGCTTCACAGGACTGTCTACTGCACATGTTTTTTTTCTAAGCCTGTTAATACAGCATTGATGATTAGGTGCAAATATCTGTCTGTGATGCGCATTGTATTACATATCAGGTGCACACTTATCAGCTAATAAAGTCAAGCTGCTTGTAACGACTACTGTTCAGCATGTGTGAGGATGAGCAAACACCACGCGTCGCACTTACATGATGAGCCCCAGTCGTTGTTTTGCATGCAGGGACACAAACATTCATGCTCATCCACTAAAAGCATTATAGCAGCACAGACAACCACAACAAGCAGTGCTGTGAAACACTACAGACTAACATTTCTTTTCATCCTTCTTTTGTTTCTTCCTATCTCGGAGTTCATGCATCTCCTCTTCTTCATGTCTCTTTGATTACTTGTTTGCTCATCAGTGCCTGACCGCAGCTGCGGTTAGTGTGCTTTCTTCATCTCTCCCCTCCTACTGTGCGCTGCCTGAAGCGATCAAGACTGCAAATATACTACACTGCACCAACAAGCTAGCGTTCAGCATGCATATGTGTACAATAATCTTTTATTGACACTTACAGGTAACGGATATGCACACAACCGTTGTTCACCGATGAGTGAATATTGGTATGGACATGGTTAAAGATTTAGTACAAGCTTCACTTAAATACATACATTTAAAGCAGACATAATTCCCACAGATACAGCAGAGACAATGCTGCATTTACATTTATATACAAGCTGTTGCCTGGTTACGCTTGGTTAGAACTGTTATGGTGTTTACAAACCCTTGATGCCAGAAATGTGACTCTTTAGAAGTTAGTTGCTCCTATGTGTATGTTTGGTAACCAAAGTTTAATGTGTATTGTGTTGACAGCAGCTCTTTGAAAACATCTGAAAATTCAACATTTTATAAAATAGCAAAGTACTTGGACTTGTACTGTTAAAGAGAAAGTTGGGGTGAGGGGATGGGGGGTTAAAATAATAGAATAAGCTTGAATAGCTCTGTTTGATTACTCTGATAAAGATAACACGCTGCTTGTTAATGGCGCTGTATGACTAAGTGATTGCCAATTTAGCAGCTGTATTATGTAGTTGACAGTCACCTTATACCTGCAGCAAGTTGCTATGGTTTCATCTCTGTAAAGTGTTTTTTTTTTTTCCCCACTTAACCTTTGTTTCCCCTTACCTCATGTCTGTTTTCCGTGGAGGTCTGTGTTTGTGCACCTGCTAAAGATTAAAGCGTGGTTGATGGTCTGAGGCTCTTTTCGATGTGGCGTGGCTGCGAAACAGCCCCTTTCCATTAGCAAACATAGATATGAATGCTCAGGACTCTGTGCTCGTTGTCTCTTTCGGTTTTTTTCTCTTTGTTTAGCCTCCAACGGCTCTGCCGCACTACAGGACCAACATTGAGCAATTTATGTACAACATCTAACCATGTTCAAATCATTTTTTTTCTTCAGGCGCTTTATTTTCCAGGAGAAAAATTTCAACAAGAAACAACTTATTTTCTCTCTTCGGATGCATTTTGCGATATCCTGCCTTGTCATGTTCTGTACTTAAATCCTAATACAGTAGTTTGCATTCAGCACACCATCGCTTATATTTGGTGTAATGCAGAAATGTCATTCAGCTTCATGCCTCTTTCGCAAACATTATCATTCTTATTTGTATGATAATGTTTGAGAAAGAGGCATGAAGACGGGGGAGCAAAAGAATCAGGACTGATGTTCATGAATCAAAATCACAGCTTTAGAGAGCAAAACCCCATGATAAAAATAATAAAAGCAATAAAATGTTGTCCATTAGTAACATGCAAGATATGTATTGGTCTAAACTGCCCTGATAAATAATTCTCTTTCATTGGTAATCACTTTCAGCATTGGAATTGAATATACGTAACTGCACTGCTGCTTTTTTATTTTTTGATCTTTTTTTTTCTGGTTCAAAAGTTCAGTTCAGGCACTTAGAACTCAAAGAAATTGAAATAAATTACACAAGCAGTTACTTGTCCATTTTTACTTGCAATTGACTTTAAATAATCACCATGTGGTACATTTCTACCTTTCTCCAGTTGAAGCAGCTCTGGCTCAGCTGAGGATGTGACATGTTATAGTCATGTAAGAAGAGCATCGCACATGTCCGACTAAAATTGAAAGCAGGAACCTTCTTACTATCAAATGAGAGCACTTAACACCACATGTGTTTTTCCTTCCAGATACAGCCCATGTGCGGATTTAAGTTAAATACCATGCATTGCAGAACATGACTGTTAAAAAAGGAATGGGGATACTTTTTCTATTGATGTTTGAGATTAGTCCTTCGTGAGGATTATTTTTGTCCAATTTGTTCAATTCCATCATCTCCAGAAGAAGGCAGCACAATAGGCCAAGAATTTGCAGCCTCTAAGACTTTAAAGAGCTGTACATTTTTGGGATTCGTGACAAAAACGTTTGATCTGCACTATCTGCCTCTCCTCATTTGGAGCATGGCTTAGCTGAGGCGAATGAAAGGCAACACTATATCATTGTTTCAAAAGCAGATTATCTGTGACTTCAAAACCCCCCACTTTAGGCAATGCAACACATTGCTTATCTGTATCCGAGTCACTACTCTGTTTGACACTATGGAAGATGCTGAAAGAAGACAAGTGTTAATCTTCCTGATTCAGGCACGCTGGAGGAGGTTTGGAATCAGCCTTAGCAGAAGCACCGTCTCTCTCTCTCTATGCCTCCATCCTTGCGTACATTGTATAGGTGTACAAGCACAAGTGTGTCTGAGAGCCAGTATATCTTTGCAAGGATTCACACTGTCATTGACTGCTTCCTTGTCACTCTGAGTCAATGACTGGTGAGAGTAGGGGACAGCAGATAAGAGGAGATTCATCATAGTACCTTTGTGAAAGCTTGCTCTCTTGGTCCCCTACAAGGTCTCTTTGGGACCTCTTTATTTTTTGACATTATACTTATGTAAAATTCTTGTTTTTAAATCCTACTACATGTAAAAATGCACTTCTATGAAAGTAAATAAAAGCCTTTTTTTTCAAGAAAATAAATCCTTGTTTTAAGAATTCTAAACAAGAAAACAATTATTTCCTCATTGGAAGAGATTTCTGCTTAATTAGACAATTTTGACAAGATTTAGGAATATTAGGCTGATTTCTGGAGAAGCTGTTCTTGCAGTGTAACTGAGGACTGACTGTACAAAAGCATCCCTCTCTGCTTGCAATGTTTGGATGAAATGTATAAAGCATGGAATTTTGTTAGGCATATTAAGAAATCATTATTATATACAGTAAGTAGTAAATGCAAATCAGAAGGGTGCTAGAGAGCACTTCTGCAAAGGCCAATGTCCTGTTTAACAGTGTTAAAGAAAGTGATGCATGTTAAAATGTAATGCTCTCTTCCTTTGCCCATTCCCAGTCAAGTTTTGAAGTTCGGAGTGATAGTTTTGGCAAATTCTTCCTTTTATTTGGGACTCATACATTTTATACAATCAAACAAACCATCTCTTTCTATGTGTGCACTGCATTCAAAACTCAATATTTACTGTGCATTATTCTAATCGCAAAATACTTCCAAAATCCCTCTCTTCAGTATCTGATTAAAGGACTGCAGACTTCTGCTGTGTCACCTCCTCATGGCCACAGCCTCCTCCCTGCCTCGGGAACAGACACATCTTTATTCAGAACTGTCCCTGTCCAGGGGCAGAACATCAATCCGCTTTGTGTTAGCAGCCCTTGCCTCACTCTGCTGCCCTGCTCTGCTTCTTGCCTCTCTAGGTGGGGCTTCATTATTGAACTGTCTGTGGCTTTGTTTTAGCTGGCAATCTCTTGCTCTCTCTTTTTCCTCTCTCTCTCTCCCTCTCCCTCTCTCTCTCTCTCTCTCTCTCTCTCTCTGCTCCAAAATCATGGCCCATTTATTCTAACACAGTTATTACTGAAGCCTGGCTGAGCACAGTGATAGATGGTAGTTTGTTAGAGCTACACACATGGTATATTCTTACGAGTAAAGCACAAAGGCGCTGATTTGGCACGCATGTGCACTCACACACACATACACATAATTTACGACAGGTGACAATTTCACTAATTAACATGACCATGTCATGCAGTAAAAAGAAACCATTTGAACATGAACAGCGTGACTAATTGCCGGGTAGCTGTGCGGCAGGGGTTGGGGTTTGTTGTGCATGTTTTATTTTGACATGGCTCACAAGTCCCAACACAAGGCGCGTAAATGAACAGAATTTATGTCAAAAAAAAAAAAGAAAAAGAAAAAAGAGGGCAGGGTGGTGAACACCTGTCAGCACGATGATATAAATCTGTGAGAAAACCTCCTGCAAATCTAGTCCAACCTCTGAAAGGTACCTTTAATCAGCAGATTTCACCCGTGGTCACACCGCACATGTTTAGGAGATTGCTCGGCTGCGCTAATCCCACTGGATGATCCTGTCTGCTTGTTAGACTCAAATCAACTGGAATCACAACACAATGACCTTCTCCTTACCTGCCACGGCAACTAGCTCACTGTTACTCTGTCTCTCTTAATGAGGACACGAGCTACCGGTATGCTCACAACTGTCGCTTTGCAGTGTTTTCGACACTCTGCACGGTCAGTCCTCTATTGCATCAATGTAAACTGGTAAGGAGGGAAATAATCATACTCACTGTATGTGGCGTAGCAAAAAAGATCAAAGTATTACTTGTATTTATTGTGTTATCTTTCACATGCAAAGACCAAATTGCTTGTTTTTGCAACCAACTCATTGCATATGGTTGCTTGATCAGGGTCCTTGGCATCACATTGGGCGAAGATTCTGGATGACTATCCTTTATCAAAGATCAAACATTTATCTGTAATCCCCTTTGTTATGCTGGTGTAGGAAGCCTACTGACTGTGTTCTTCTGTGCTCTTCTTTACATATAAGTCATTATAATTGCATTACTTTTCTTCTGAATAAAGTGCCTTGGAAGACCCTTTGTTGTGAATTCGCACTATTTTAAATAAAGGTGAATTTAATATATATAAACACATTTTACATAATATAACGTCATTATCATTTCATTCATCAGTCACAGTTGGAGCCTGTTAGCACCACCGCTTGATGGCTTCTCCATCATTCTCCAACATCTGTATTTGTTCATTTACAGGTGTGTTCCACAAGAATTTGATGTTTTAACTGTAAGACCAGCATTAACCTGGTCAAGGGCAGAAAGGGGTGAGAGGAAGTTAAGGCGGAATGAACATATGGCCATCATAGCTTGTGAGCCAACGGCCTCCCAGCTCGCTCCAACGTGATGCTTACTCTCCTGGACGGGAGAAGAGGCGCTGCCTGCATGTCAATGAGCCTGATTCCCTGTTAAGCAACTGAATGCACAGGGTCTCTTGTCTCACACACATTGGCTGCCATCTGCACCCTGAATGGGCTGCTCCGAGGCTGTGTGTGTTCGTGTGTGTGTGTATGCATTGGGGGGGTGAGGGGTGGTAAGAAAGCAAGCGCTCTCGAAAGCATGGGCTGTATTTAACCCAATGCACATGCCAGTCTTGCAGCCTCCTGCTTTGAGAAGCAGAGAGATCATTGAGAAAAAGATCTATTTTTAGACATGAAATAGGGAGGGGATAAGCATGAGTGATGTGCACTTGGATGCGCGTGTTCATGTGCGCGTTGGGGTCCTTGATTCAATGGGTGAGAATGATGCACAGTGATGGTGTTTTTTTGTTTTGTTTTTTTTTTTTCTGAGAAAACGTTGCAGGGGAGGCACAAGTTGTCTTACACTTCACACACGATCATACAAACCACACATGAGTCCCGGAGAAAAACAAGCACACACATGCACAAACAAATCTAGATGTTGTCCGGTTGTGCCTGGAACTGGGCCTGACAGTAGTGTTGGATGTAAATCGCATATGCAGAAGCACACGCGCACACATCCTCCCTAGCAACGGAACACGTGATGCTGGTACTGTATGTCCAACCTTTTCACTTTCTCTCTCTGTCTCTAATCCATGTCTTTCATCCTGACAGGTGCCAGCGGCTGGTGAACCACACTCTGGACTGATGATTAGAATAGGCAGAACAGACATATGGACGGGTATCAGTTCGACACCATATATGAATTTTGTTGTTGTTTTGGTCTATTTCTACTTTTTAGCGAAGAATACGCCTTACAAGGGCTGGAGAGGTAATTCTCCTGCTACACACACATAAATATATATGTATATATATATATATATATATATATATATATATATATATATATATATATATATATATATATATATATATAATGTCATAGTAAAAGTGTGCAAAATATATGAAATCATTTAAGTTATTAGTTTAGTTTTAGTTATTTTTGAGCTTACTTTTTTTTAATTGCAAAATGTTTCATTAATTTTATTCATAAGCAGAAATTGTCACCATAAAAAGCAATGCTACAACAGTAAACATTTAAACATGTTTGCCTGGCTTTAGTGGCATAACGATTGAGGCTTTCCCACCATTTTATAGACTAAATGAGCCGATTATTTCAAAAAAGAGAAAAAAATCTATTTTTAAGCATGTGTGAGAGTCAAGGAAAGCATGGGCTGTTTTTAATTGGATGTGTGTGTGTGTGTGTGTGTGTGTGTGTGTGTGTGTGTGTGTGTGTGTGTGTGTGTGTGTGTGTGTGTGTGTGTGTGTGTGTGTGTGTGCGCGTGCATAAGGGTGTTTGCTTTTGTGGCTATTGATAACAGTTCTTTTTTATTTATTCATTCAGAACAGGTAAGTATAACTAAGCATACAAGCTGGCTGCTGCTTAGTAGCAAATAATACAAATAAAATTGCAGAAACTAACTGTCACAAACATCAGGGTTTTTTTTTTAAACTGCCAAACAGTTCCACCAAATCATTTTAGTTTCCTATGCACAGAAGCATGTAAATGGTCTCTCTGAGTCTGAAATCATCCACAAAACAGTGACAGAAATGCTTGTAATGCTCGAACAGACTTGTTAGCCACCCTCACAGTCACGATCGTTTCTTAGTTCAATAACCCAAACCAGCATCGTTTTTTTTTTTTTAATTCAAAAGACCTGTGCGCTCTCCTGAAATCCATTTCATCTCATTGTAAGCCTTAATCTAATATCCCCTCCAACCCCCTGCCCACCCAGTGTCCAATCTCAGCACCACACCTCTCTTTCATCTGTGCGCTGCGGCACAAGCTTGTTTTCCTTCCCTGCCCCCTTCAAAACAACTACGTCTACGCTTTCGACCTTTCCCACTGGTTGTACGCTGACCCTGCAAAAAAAAAACCAAAGGCGTTATTTCGGTTTTAATTATTCATGTATGATGAGAAGCTTCTGCTACTCAGTACTGCAAGCCCAGTAAATACTGCCTCTAAATACTATATTACATACTGAATGAGGAAATAATTCTGATCAAAATAATAACATTACCACATATCTCCAATGTAATTGCATGAAGCAAACATAAGACCTATAAAATGTATGAATTATGGCAGTGAACATATTGATTTGCTTCACCTTTATTCATGAAAAGCAGGTGTCTGGCACAGTTATTCCATTACATTTGAGGTACATTTCCTGGATCATTAATACTGTCAAATACTCGGCTTCAGTGAGACTGGAGACATCCTAACTTCTCTAAGTTTAAAGTGATTACTTTTCACACCAAACAGCAAACTCGCTTCTTTTCTCACTGACAAGTGTACATGACACCTCAGGGAAAGCACAAATTTAAACTCCTTATAAATTCCACCATTAGGCTGACATATGAAATGCAGGCTTTAAGTCAGCAAAGCAAGCCTCAAAAGCTGGTATGGAGTGGATGGAAGGAGATTATGGCCTCATCTCACCGATACAGAGCGGAAATTGCTGACAGTCAAGGCGATGCGGAGCGTCACGCTTCTGAAGCATAAAGTCTGGAAGTTCATTACCCTGCATATCATCACTGAGCACACTGAGGACCCCGGAGGTCTCTGCATTCCTCTCACTTCTGTCCCTATTTCCTGTATTTACAAAATCTCACTTTTTTTCTATCGTTTTTTTTTTTCTGTTAGCGAAGATAAAGAAAGACTAAGGATGACGTAGCCATCATTATGCACCTCAAATCCTGAAACGTGTCATGTCTGGGCCAGGCAGAATAATGGGAACCTCTTGGTGTAACACACTGACACGGAAAGGAAGCCAAAATAAGGTGATGCTGTGGGTGTAACTGAATGCAAATTTTACAAAAAAAAACAAATTTTCTTTAAAGATAATTCCTCAGTTTAGTTATTTGTCTGCTGTACATCCTAGAATTTCAGGAAAAAACAAAATAGGTTTTCACTTTTCTTTCAAAAACACCTCCTTGGCACCATGACTCAGATCCTTCACTTCTTCATCTCCATGGCGACACCACTCCTCTCACCAGGCACCAGGGTCACGCACTCAGGCAAGCTCATTAGGGCTTTTGTCACGTTGCCTAAGTTGCCCCTGGGTGTTTTTGAAGATGACACTGTGTGCGTGTGCGTGTACGAGTGTGTGTGTGTGTGTGTGTGTGTATGTGTGTGCGTGTACGAGTGTGTGTGTGTGTGTGTGAGAGAGAGAGAGAGAAAAAAAATCAGATAAAATCAGATACAGTGGAAGAACAAGGTGTTTTTAGTTGTACTGTATCGTGATGTTCAGTCTCACGTCTTTCACAAACAGGGATCACTAGGACTCGGTCAGAGTGCAGGTCCGGACCACGATCCTGATACACACACATATGAAGTTTGCACCATAGATCTCAGAACCGCCCCAGACGGTGCACAAACAGAAGTTCAGAGCACATCTGAATGAGCTTTATATGAGCTTTAATGGTTCTGATGATTTTCAAACAGCTCTGACCAAGAGGCAGCAGCGACTATACGACAGGAACACTGACAAAAGACAAAATCAGTTAAAGCCAGTACTCTACTAAAGACTAGTTGGATTAATTTGTACAATTAATATCTTTTTGGAGCATGACCCATGTGACTCTCGCACACACATGCATACAAATACTCAGCTGATCCGAATTGGAAATATTAAAGGGACTGGAAACGATCACTCTTCACACTTGCTATCATAGTATGGAATTAACTAAAGGCTCCTGGCAGCTACACATGTTATTGTGTCCCCGGCTCGACTCTTTTGAGGGGATTCAACAATCTGCAATTAAACACAGAGATGGGACTAAACCTTACAAATCAGTTATCTGCATTTTATCTTTATTTTCTCTCTCAAGTGTTCAGATTTCTTCACAGCATTTATGCATATTTTCCAACTTAATAATATCCTCTTTATTTATACTGGACATAGTAAAAATAACCCCATGAAAGTGATTTCAATGAACAACACTTTTATACAGGAGGAATAAATGGGTTTGATTAAGTAAAGATCATTAACAATAACAGAAGCAGACTTTTCATATCAAAACTTTATTCTGACGGTTATAAGAACTGCTGCATTTTATCTGCCAACGTTGTCCATGATGCTCAGAACACTGACCGTGTTGCAACACAGATGTTCTGCTGTGAAGAAAAAGCAGTGACAAAGTAAATAACTGTCTTAAGCAAGAGTGAAAATGTATTATTTGAGCTGGTTTAGGCGACGTCCATACTTGTAGACTAGGTTTCATTTAAAAGGAAAAGAAACAAAACGATCTGCATCCACACTAGCGTTTCGGGTCTGGAAAAGGATCTCTGTTCGTGCTACACCTCCCTTAACTCACATCCGGTGACCTTCGTTCAGTGAGCGTGAAAAGTAAGCTTTTGCAGATTGCTCTCATAAAGGTTTTCCTTCCTCATATGTGGGCATTTGCAGTTTGATCAAAAAAAATGTTTACTGCACAACTTTTACTGCATTCTTTCATCTAAGTACTTTTCTACTTTTTTATTTAGTTTTTTACACATGAGGATGTAATAGTCATATAATTTAAGATTGGCAAATCAGGAAAAGATGTCTAGACACCATAAAGAGTTTTTTTTTTTTTTTAGTAGAATATGTGTCGGATCATGTTATTGTTCCTTTATGCTTTTTTTTAATCTCCATTTTTAAGGTTCAGACTTTTGTGAAAAAAATACACCCATGTTGGCCTCTTCTAAGTGGCTTCTATCCCAGTCCTCACCATCAGAATTCCTTCCTAATTCTCCAGATTGAGAGCTGAAAATGCTGTTCATAAATGCTTCACACAACAATAACTTACAAACAATATAAAACAAAACAAGGAGAAACTTATGTGCAAAGGAAGGGTAAGGAAGGGTTAATTTTTACATATATTGGTTAAAAATATACTCGAACAAACTATAGCAGTTTAAATTTTGTATAACTTTCATTTTTATAACATTCAGTTTATCTGTGCTGGTCACTGTCATGCAGCACATGCGCTTTGATTGCAGCAAGCTGTATCTTTACAAACATTACAGATGCACCAACTGGAATTCCGTGCACTGTCTGGCTGAGCTTGCCAGGCTCCGGAGTGGATTTGCTGTGACACTGTCTCTTCGAGGGCCTTGTGAAGGGATGCTTGGCTCCCCTCAGAATGGCCTCTGGAGCTTGTCAGTGGACTGCCTGTCAGCACACAGCTTGGCCGGGGACGTTTGACGAACCACATGAGGTTGAGAGGACAGATGGGAGAGGAAAGGAGAGACGGATGGACCGGGATAGAAAAAGTTGTATAAAACCAGGGAGAGAAGCTAAACTCTTGCATAGTGTATTTGAAATGTACACTTTTTATATTTGAGAAATAATGAATTCCAACTGCAGCAGTGTTCCAAAGTCAAAAGATTTGAGAAATACAGGAACAAGCAGACAATCTCCAGTCTTGAGTGGGGCTAATTAGACAAGCACTACCTTGTATTATACATTTTCTCTTCGTTTTGGGAATAGGAAACTAAAAAAGGAAAGCCCCCTCTTATTCAGAGCCACAAATGCCACATATTAAACACAAAGGGGACATCGGCAATCCTGCTAATCTTAATAGCGTACTCAAACCTAGGCTTTGTGATCACCATGAAAGCGCAGTTCCCACTAGGTTCCAGAAAACTGTAAAAACCTGTCATATTGTCTTGTTCTATGCAGTCTAATTACAACATGCACTCCAACACTCACCGTGGCCTACATTTTAAAAGAGATTTGGAAATAATAAGAGAAGTTGGTGTGTCCTTGGTCTTGTCTTCTTGCACCTTCTCAGGGAGGGCATGGCTGTCTCTGTTCATAATGGTCTTATGGACATGAATATGGCTGTATTCATGGTGTCCTCATTAAAGCCAACTATGGCTACCTGCACACAGAGTATCCCATCCAAACATTGCTGATGTTTTCTGTTCTGTCATTTCTTCAGGCAGCCTTCCTATTAGAAAATAACACCTTCATACATAAGATCACTAAATATACTGGAAGATGTTTAAAATCTACTCCTCAGTTGTCGCAGTAGAGACATGAACCCATGCATATGTGAGTCTGTGCGCTGTAGGCAGCAAACACCTTCACACCGTAGAAAGATCACAAATCTCTGCTGCAGTTTTGCTCATAGCAAACTAAAACAATGAGAGTAGGTGACAGGCCTGGTGCTTTGGGAGCGCACCAGCCGATCTGGATGCACTGCACCATTTGTTGCCCCAATTAAGAATTCATTCGCCGCTAACGATGAGTTCTGACCTCCATTTCCTCCACCTTCAACCACCCCCCCCCAGCTGCGTTTTAATTTAGCCAAGAGTGGTTTGGCGTGAAAGGCTCAGCTCACATAGTGAGGATGATTGGTACACAACAGTAAAAAGCAAGAAGAGGAGGGACTACGAACGAGGGTCCTACAAATTTGACTGTTCAAATTTCCATGCTTTTCCATACTTACACACCGTTTCATTATGACCAGACCAACTCTTACTACGTTTTTCACGCTGCAAAAGCTTTGAACAAAAGCATCAATACCTCTGCACAAGGAGGAACCAAATGGTGTTATTACAAATTATGATTTAGTTTTCTATTTCATATATGTAAAAGAAAAAAAAAAAGAGTGTTAGAAACTGTTAAATATTTCATAGAGCAGTGGTGGGGCTGGATGCCTGCTCCAACAAGCATGAAAGCTGCACATACAAGATTGACTCATTTTATTCTCTCTGTCTCTTTTTCTTTTTGAAAAATAATCTCCCTTTTATATAAAAGATTGGTTCGTTTTTAATTCACTTGGATTTCCACTTTGGTGCAATCCTCAGCAAGCATGAGGTGACAATAGAACCAGACTCAAGCGCAAAGGCATAGGTCGGGACTCTAGGCCAGCACCAATATATACGCTTTATTAAAAAGGACATTTTTAAGTCTAATATTGGAAGCAGAGGTGGTTTCTGCATCCTGAACACTAACTTAGCGCTGGTTCCACAAGAGAAGAGACCGATCACTGAAGGCTGAGCCTCCCATTATACTTTTGGAAACTCTAGGAACTACAAGTAAGCCTGCAGTCCAAAAACAAAGTGAACTGTTGGAATATTATGGAACTATAAGTTCTTTAAGGTAGGAAGGAGCTAGGACTTCAAGGGTTTCATATGCAAATTCTGTCTTGGATTTAACTGGATGTCACTGAAGAGAAGCTAAGATTTGAGTAATATGATCTGTCCTTCTAATCCTCGTCAGAACTCTTGCTGCAGCATTTTGGATCAGCTGGAGGCTGCTCTAAGTCATTTTTAGGAAATCCTGCTAACAAGGAAGTGCAGTAGTCCAGTCTTAAAATAACATATGAATGGATCAGTTTTTTTCTACATGGCTCTGAGAGAGGATTTTCCTTATTATTACAGTGTTACCAAGGTGGAAATTGGCACTTGATGATAATTGTTGTATGAATAATTTGAAAGACAAATCCTGGGCAAAATATCTGCAAGAAAAGTAATAGATGCAAAAGTAATGTCAGCCAGAGTGACAGGTTGCTAAAAGAAAGCAAATTGTTGGTTTTGAGGGGGAAAAAAATTAAATTAAATTGTTATTTACTTTTGTAATGAGCTAATGAGCCCAATGACCAATGAATTGTATTTAATATAACATGATGTTAATTTAGTTGAGTGATTTAGAAAAAGTATATTAAAGAGTAAAACAGACAACACATGCTTTAATTTGTCACTCAGTACATTTACATGCAGTTTCATCAGGGCTGGCAGCAGCTAATGGGAACAAAGATTAACAGTGAACCTGACAGAATTAAAGCTTTGTGAGTTTTATACCCCTACATTATATGTTTTTTTTTTCTTCTTCTTCTTTGTATCTGAGTCAAATCCTGGAGCCTGGAGTGAACTGTGGCACATATGCAGAATGCATAAAGCAGTTTCAGTCCAGTTGCACGTTTATATGAAGGGATTATTTCAACCGCATTAACCTCAGTGTGTAATTCTGATTATGAGAAGCATGTATCAGTTCTTCACGTGCATTTTAAAACTACAATTTCAGTCGGAATAATGAAATAGTGTGTATTTTTCTAAAATCATATAAACACACTGACTGAGCCACCAGGTAGTAGATAACTTCATTGTCCCCGTGGGGCAGCTGGGTTTCCAGGACAATCACAGTCACAAGGCAAAAGACACCAACGAATGACATAAGGAATGTCCCTCCCACCCACACCAGCAATGCACCATCAGAGGAGGTTCCAGAAATGACGTTGAGATGGCAGAAATTTAAATGTAAAAGCCAGATTGGGTGTTAAATTCTTTTTTGTAAATGTTTTCCATTGCACCCAAACAGCTTTTTGAATATGCTTTTTTAATTATATATTTGTTATGTTGGTGGGTTTTCAGTCAATAACTCAAAGCAAAGGATCTCTGACAAAACAAAATAGCAATAAACCCACTGGTGGCATAATGTTGACTGTGAAAAACTTTATATGAATCTTTCTGTAAATCTTTACACATATAATCACGCAGTATTTTCAAAGAGCATAGAGGTAAGATTGTAAATAGAGAATAAATTATATGGAGGAAGAAATTGAAGATTAAGTACAGCAGAGCAAAATGAGATATAAACTCGCTGCTCTCTAAAACCTGCACAGTAAAGATGCAGCGGAAGAATTCCATTAATATGAGTCCTCAGGGAACGCCTGCAGCACTGATAAACACATCATACTGTCTGTCTGAGCTGTGTTATCATTTGCACTGCACCATTGTGATCTCAGTGGGAGGCAGAAGCAACACTAATGCGGCCCTGAGGTGACGCTTGCACCTCTGCTTTCCCCAGATGTTGCAGTGCTGATCTCTCCAACGATTTCTCAGTGATGGACTTCCCGGAGACCCTTCACACATGTGCAACTCCATCCTATCGCTGAAACAACTTCTAGTGCTTCACTTATATGTATTTTTGTTGGCTCAGGCAGCACAAGGCTAAACAGAATAAACGCTTAAAGGAGAATGACATGTTGGGGTATATGCTCATCTGTTGTCAACAGTTACTACAAAAAGACGACATATTACAGAAAGAAGTTTTGGTTAATAACATTTAGAAAGTCTTGACTTGTTTCTTAAATGAAAAGGCTTATTGGTTAATTACAAAGCATTATTTAATTACTTAAAACTTGATGTGAAAGTCCTCTATCTAATGATGCACCTCAATATCTTCATATTAATAAGATAAGATAAGGTGCCAGAGAAAATAGAGGAACAGATTTACAATATCAAAAAATATGTATAAAAAGAGATAAAAATGTCAATTTTAATCTGAGCTAGAGTACCGGATATAATAAGTATAATGAGTAATAATATTAACAAATCTACTGAGATTTTTTTGGTTTGCTTTTATTTATTTTTTTTACTAATGCCCTCCTGGGGCTTTGCATGAACCCACACTGGATTGCTGTCTGTCACTGATATTCCCACATTTATTTCCGCAGATGGCAGAAAATAAACAGATATTTTCAGCAGCAGCATTTCCCACTGCCAGAACAATGTCAACTGAGTTAAACTGCCACAGCTTTCTTGTCACCACAGGCGGAGCCGGGGCCATGGCTGGATATGCTCGGCTGAATATGAGCAGGACAGATTGCTCATTCACGCAACTTAACGACAGAGGCAAATCCTTCAAAGTCTCTCACTTGCACATGCACATCCAAATGCACCATCTAGCAAACGCCTTTCACCACCAACACACACACACAGATATTCCGCTCTGCGTGATAGATGGGAGAAGACACAAAGGTCAGCAGTCAGCAGGGCTTCACTTAGACAGGGCTCGGATTGTTTTACATCACCTTGGCTTAGGAGACAGAGCTGACCCAAACAGATCTTTTCCACAGTCGCTGCACTGTAATATACAGTATAGGTCAGCAACAGTTTGAAAGAGCTAGAGCTCTAATCTGCCTCCAGTATTCCCAGAACTATTTACTCGCCCCCCGCCCCCCCGCCCCCCTCGCATGTGAAGGAACCCCATGTGGTTGTGACTGACAAATCCATTTATCTCGTACCCGTTTGCAGATCAGCACTCCCATCAATGTGGCGGTATATCCCTCCCTGCAGGGGAAGTCAAACACGCAACATATTATTCACACATGCAGCTTTTGAAAGAAATGGCTCATTTACTGGCTGTCACACCAACTGATCCTTTTCTTATGCTGCAACATGAAAACAATACAAATAAAAGCACTGGCACATACACCAGGCACTGCATTAAAGCCTGACAGGTCAAGTAAAGAACAAATAAAAAAAAGAAAGTCAATGTTCTTCTGGGAAACCAAGTCCTTGCATCCACGCGGATGTTACTTTGACCCTGACCACCTACCTGAGCACTGATTTAGACCAAGCACATTGCACATGACAACCGTCTACAGCTTCTCGCTGTAAAATAATCTACAGGGCCACATCACGAAAACTTACCAGAAGTGGTTCAAGTATCACAGAGTATCGCGTTGAATGTTTTACATATTTAACTGATTTTGCACCCACCAAAAATGTATATTTTATAACTGTAATAAATGAATCCTGTCACCATTAAAGTATTTGAAAAGCTGCTACATGACAGTTTTATCTCAGTTCTCTGTGATATTTATTTTACACTGACACTTTAAAGGGACCTTTTATACTGGCACGACATAAAAGACCATCCTTTAATCCTTGATGAGTCCCTTTTCTTATTATATTGTGATTTGACAAATTGACAAAAAAAATTAAAGGCAGAAATTTAACAAAAATTACGACCAAGTTAAAATTAGCGTCACCAAAGTCTAGTCACGGTGCGTATGTGTTTGTGTCTGCGTGTGTTAAACAACATACTATAAATATGTATCTTTCTCTCAGTCTTCAATTGAGAGGTAGCGAGTGTAAACATTACTATCAAACGTGAAATACATGTCTCCTTGAGTTAAAACACATCTTTATCCTATGTTAAAACTTACCTATAACAGGTTTAAGCAAATGCACAGCAAAGGAGTAGACCAAGATGTTCATCGCTTCCTTATGTCATATAGGGGTTTGAAGCAGTGCAAAGGAACTTCTGCAAATGTTAATGTAGAAGAGGTGGTTAAGTCACGTTTAAGACGATGTCAGGAGCTACTTTTATTTGGTCTTTTAAGGGTTGTTCTTTTGTTATCTCTTGTTTACTTTATTCAGTCATTGGAATCTGCAAAGATGTCCACTGTAGCTCTGTGAGCTAGTTCAATCGATACTGATGCATGATGATATTGATTAATCAATAAATGATGCTCAGTTGTCCAACCAGGACAGGAATCCAAAGTTACTTTGGCTGGTTTTTGTCAATATCAGGGAAGTTAGACAGCACTTCTGAAAAGTAAGCAAATGCTACCTCAAATAAAACTGATACTGATATTATATGTAAATAAAAGTACTTAGTGCTGCTTTAAAATGGTGGTTAGACACTAAACCTCAGGTAAGCAGGACTCTTCAGGTCTCACTTTGAAGGCCACATCTGTAAACTGCTTACACCCCTGAAGAGTCAAAGCTGTTTTTGAAACAATTCATTTTTTGTCTCTGTATGCTTGCAGTCATGCCATTTTATCCAAGTTATCTGATTTTTACAAGTAACAAGTTTTCACCAGCTCAGCAGCATGCACGCTTGAGGATTCAGAAGCAAAAAAGCTTTATCTCGAAAAAAATGCACAACCAAAACCTCTACTCTCAGCATCTTGTCAGCAGAGGCCATCTCATCAAGTCTGCAGATGTCCATGCTCAAGGTTTGTGCCCACACTGTGTCACTGTGAGCATCCCGAGTGCACAGGAGCCAGTCAAACAAAATCAGAAGCTACGGACAAAACCCCTGGTTGCATGTGGTAGATGTGTCATGCAACTACGTGTAAGTGCTCAAGCGAAGGCATGCAGACACTAGTCCCTTCTCTGTTGATGCTGCACACAACTTAATTCAATCTGTGAAAGTGACAGAAAGCACAATGGCTCGCTTGTGATACTTACAATTGGGTGAGATTTGATGGTAAATCTAGTGAAATATGGTAAAATAAGAAAAGAAAAAAATCCTTTCAGAATCTCACACCATCACATTATGTTGTCTAAAAATTCACATTAGATTAGACACAGTAGATTGAAACTGAAAATATCCCTTTTTACTACGTCTTAAAGTCTATGTGTGTAATGTAACACGACAAGGACTTCAACTTCACCCGAGGAACCTGTCTACACCACCACAGTTGTATGAGAAGCTGCATCGCACACAAAAAGGACTTGCTGTTGCTGCTAGTTGTCGTTGATAAAATCATAGAAGAGGGAATTTAGAGTAAGCTGTTACTTATCTATTTAGTAATGAGATCTGTCAGATCCTGATGAACAGCTTACCATACAACGCACCGCTGCTCTGCGTGTTTGTACTTTGATGTGATTGCTGCAGTTGAGACTTGTGCCATGTTGAAAGCGATGCAAATGGATATCTCTGTCTGACTTAGTCTGATTGCTGCAGTAAAATGTTATGAAAATGCGTCAGCGGGCGTTCAAAAATCACACTGGTATGATCAGTTGCAACCAGTTTAATGGAAAGCAGGTCATTCTCAAAAGGAAGTAATTACCAAACCTTTTATTCAACCTTGCACAGACATTAAACTCAGCATTTGATTTGACAAGTTTAAAAATCAAAAAATACAAAACAATACAAACTATATGCATGCCCTTGAGGTATTTATTTTGGTTTTTGTGGTTAAAGATGGTTAAAGTCCGAGAAAACAAGCAGACACAGCCACACAAGACAATCTAGTGGAAATAGTTCAGTTTAGGACACATGGTGGGACGATGAGTTGAACTGGAATAAGCTTGGCAACCCGCAGCTTCAGGCTGGAAAAGAAGGCTTAAAGTAACCGGATTTCAGGTGTTTATCATCTGAACACGGGACAGCAAAGTGGATTACAATCTAAATGATTCAAGATCTTTATACTAGCAGTTTTCCTGTCCCGTGCATTCTTGGAAAGCTACTACTTGGTGCTCATGTCGTAGAGTTACACAACATGGATAGTGAAGTGTGCACGTGAGCTCACTACAGGGCTACCGATGTTCCTGCTGCGCTTCACTGCTCAATTAATCCCATTTCACACACAGCACAAAACAGTACATCAAAAGAAATCAACTACAATATTTAGTATTTATTTACAGTTTGTGTGTTCCAATTCCAATGAACGCATGTCACCCCATGGAAGTGGGGCAACGGCGTCTCCTGCTTCGTTGTGTCATAAGAATTCTCATCAGTGGCTGTCCGAAGACAAAATGTCAACTCAAACTCATCAGTTGACAGCAAGTTTTCACTTAAGTGTTGCGGCTGCTGCGGCAGATTAGCAAAATAGAGAGCAGAAGATCCTCCTGACCATGGCTGTCACTGTGGCAAGATAGACGGCATAATTAGCACTTAGTGCCAGCATCCACTGACTGGTGGAAACCCAGTGGGACAGAGAGGGATGCTTCCTTCCTGAAGGGCCAGAGGCTGACTGACAAAGGAAAGGATGGGGAGAGGCGGGCAAAATAGAGGGATGAGGAAAGAGATGGAAACAATTATGAGCAGCAGCTCTGGGCTTCCAAGTTTCTCCTCATTTTCTTTTCCCTTTTGCTTACTCCCCCGCTTTGCATCGGCGGCTATGGCCCTCCAGTGCAGCGATGTCGCTTTCAAAGTGTCTAACTGTCCATTTTGACTCTGTGGCAAACCAGACGGGATAGCCACTAACAAAGGCACATTCCAACAGCACAGCGGTCTCTCATGTATTATTCATGCTCAGTCAGCATATTCATTCCAGATAATGGTAATGCAGCAAAAGTCTGCTCCCACAGAAGACCACGTGCACTGAGTGCAGTTTAAGAGATTGTGATCAGAATGCAAGTGAGAAGGCTGCGAAGAAAGGGATTCTAATTGAAGTAAAACAATAATTAGTTTTCATTTCGCGTTAATAGTGATTGTGCGTGTCAACAACTAATTAGACTCGTCGACAGAAACGTGCCATTAAGGCAAAGGCACGTTTATTTGTGTAGCACATTTCAGCAACATGGCAATTCAAGGTGTTTTGCATAATGAAAGCATGAAAAGTAAATTGAAGAAAAAAGCTAGAAACTCAGTTTCTTCCTTTTTGTTGTCATTGATTTAAATACACATACATTGTATTTACTGGATCATTATGTGTTTGTTACATGTTGTTCCTATTTTCTGATTATTATCTGCTGTATTATGTGTTTATTGGCAGCTACACTATGCACCTGAGGTTACTTATGAACCTGGAGGAGCATCAATATTTACACGTTGTACATTTAGTGAGAGTTAATATGTTTATTCCACAACGTGACTAGAATAAACACCGTATGCAATTAAAAGGTACACCAATAAATCGGTTGCCTAATAATTCTGTGTTTTTAATCAGCCAAAATAAAACCCGTGTTGGCTGACTTCTAGCGATGTATACATCACATAAAACCACCCAAGGAGCAAAATGACTAACCATCATTTAGTGAGACCTCCCTCTGAACCAAGCACAGGTTTAATTATTTCTTAGGATATTGACTAATAAAGTTTGTAATGATATTACTTAAGATACCATATTATTTATGTTCTAGAAAGACAGATTTCAGGTTTTAAACGTAAAGAGGCTAAAAATATAAATGCGGATGTCATTTAAACTTTAATAAAACAACATGACTATGGGGGCCTAAGATGTTTCTCAAAAATCACAAAATGGTTTTTTTTGTTTGTTTTTTTGCAGTTTTAGATGGGTTTTTTTCTTGCAGGCATTGAAAAACAAGTACAAAATATGACATAGAAACGTACCTATTCACAGGACCCAAACATCTCTTACCTGATGCAGTAATGTCGATATCTAACTCGTCCACTGATGATATAGAAATCAGCATCTATTATTACCATCAATACAAGTGTTCAGTTGTGGACACAAGCACCTTAATATTATAATTAAGCTCAGAACCTTTTTTTTTAAATAAAGCTTATGTTTAATGGTCATTCTTTGCACCATTCTTTACTTACGCTGTTATAGATCAAAATGAGGAATCAATGTTGCAAAGGCCTCTCTTCACTCTGCAAATTTCCTTACTAGGGCTTTAGTTTTTAATAACATGATATGAACAAAATAATTGAAATTTTATTGAGAACCTGAGCTGTAGAAATGAACTTCATGAGATTCAGAAGACATTGCTATAGCAACCTTACAGACTGTTGGAGTGTCTGTGAACAGAGGTTAAGAGTTGGCTCTGCTTATTCAGCATAATGAAGGTCAGAGTAACAGAGAACTTCCCTTCAACTGGGAAAACCATGACAAGCGGGGATTGTGTACTTTGTACCTTGTATCTTTAGACACGCATTATAGCAAGAAGAGCTGTATTTTTATTTGTTTGTCTGAATGCATGACCTTGTGATGATCATGCAAGGCTGAGGGCTGTGTGGACGAGAGGTGGGTGGATGTTTTTAGGCGTATTGCTGTTGTTGCTAGACTGCTTAAACAGCACATCGTGATTAACCCACAGGTCACTCTGGTGGTATTAAGGCCATCACTTCAATCCCCACATATCCATCACAGGATTTACAACACTGGCCCTAGTCTGACAGGTAAATGCTGGGCTTCCACCGGGCAGGAAGCCCCCTGTTTTTGGCTATAACTTACAACATGTGGTCCTATTTGGCACAAGATTCACAGCTCTCCTCTCAGCAATAAGTCAACACTTAAGACTGATGAAAATCTGCGATCAATAAGCAAATAGGAAATAAAATGGGAGCCACGATCTTAATTCATTGGTTTGTGAGACTTGGATGAGGTGGTGCGTGATGGGACTTTGGTGTTTCATCAATCCTCTTGCTGGACACAAGCCGAGTTGCTCCCATTTAACTGAAAGGCAGGGTGTAAAATTACTTTAATACCCAATCACTGTTTAACACACCTCACTTTGAGAGCCTAGTTGGCCAAGGAAATAAAATACTGTGAAACAAATAACCATCAAAAATAGAAGCCAGGAAAACTACAAAAGGTAATATTGACAAAGTAGTACGAAGGGGGGAATTCCTAAACTTCTGAGAAGGACAACATTCATTGAAAAGCAGTTCCAACCTTTTCATATTAACGAGCAAAATATCAGACTGTTAAAACAACAATTAAAAAAGAAGGTTTAATTCAAACAAGTGAACTACATGGACACTTCCTGCACAGGGAAGTTGAATGTCAGACATTTGGGCTGGTTTGTCTGCAAGGAGAAGATTGATTAAATGAACAAATCACAGCTGTCGCAGAACCACCAGAGTCATGGATACTAAATCAGCCCTGTTGAAGATTCATAACCAGATCAAGTTCTAATCTTTGACGCTGGAAATCAAACACTCTTTTGCTCGGGGATTGTGTCAGAGGCTGAGAGAAAGACAAAAACTAGGACAATCGCAAGGTTTTACTGTTCCATCGAAAAGAAAATGAGTAAGAACAGATTAAATGAACACAACAGAAGTTTTATCTTCCACAATCTACGTTTTTTAGGGTGTTTTCTTTTGAAATGACCACACTGACTTCAGTGACCCCTCATCCTGCCTTTCAAATGCTTCTGAACAATGAGACAGAGGATGATGATAACACATATATACAGTAAGCATACAATATATTTAAAACAGAGTTGTACAAGTGTGTGAGGTGTGTGAATATTTTTCACTCCATCCATCCATCCATCCATCCATCCATCCATCCATCCATCCATCCATCCATCCATCCATCCATCCATCCATTTTCTATACCCGCTTACTCCTTTGCGGGGTCACGGGGGTCTGTCGGAGCCTATCCATCCTATCCAGTCCATCACAGGGCCACATACAAAGATATATATATATATGTGCTGCAGCTATCACATTCAATATAAGCTAATATTTTACATGAAGATGCAAATTAGCTTTTTTTTGGTTTTATGTCCATAATCTGTGTCCTGGCTTGAAGCCCATGTTATTCATCAAAAAGACTTTCTTTACGCTGTCATGGAACCATTTTTTAAAAATGCATATCTGTAAAATTATACGTTAAGGATAAGAAATAGAGATTTAGATTTTGGAACACTTCCACTTGCTTTAGATACACAAAGCCATTTCAGTCTGAAATGCTGAACCTTCATTCTTAAAATATAAATCTATAAAACAATCCACATTTTAAACAATATAACGTGTATATATGGGGTACCAACAGCAAGAAGCTCCACTTAGTTTCACTTGAATATAGCAGGAAATTAATTACTGCTCTAAAAAACAGTGACAGAATCAAATCCCCCAACATGTGACATATGGCTACAGGGGAAATATGTGCTCTTTCACTTAGTGCTCATTATTGCTATAAATAATAAAATGTTTCTAGAGATTGTCAGAAATATAATTAGTGAAATTAATCTTTCTTCAATGTCTCTTTTCGTATGTATAAAGGTAATCCTACTTACTTGACCTTATGTTTGAGCAGCAGAGATAAAGTTAATAAGTGTGCAAGTTGCTTCGTTTTAGCAGCTGCAGGATCGTTTCTGCATCAGTTCTCAGAAACAATTCTGCTGCTATTTGAAGCTTAGGAATCTCCATTTTAATGTGCAGACAAAGGCCTTAGAATTATGTTAAGCTCTTTGCATCAAAGAACAAGAGCAAATGGCTTTCCTGAGCTCTGTCTTCTGGAAAAGGGAAAAGGACAGGCTGATAAAGAAGTGCGTTGCAGACACTGATATTGAGATATGGACCTGATATGATATATGTGGAAAAAAACACTTCTTCCACTCTGCCTCATTCATGTTTTGCATTTTGTTATTACTATTACTATTTCAATACCAATCCTCTGTTGAATTCCCTCTGTCTTCTTTAAGCTTTTTTGTTGTACCTTTAAAGACTGGACAAACTTCTAAAACTACTTCGATTTATCCCTAAATTTTGCATTCAAATTCAGCTCATTTATCAAAAAGTGTCACTCCTTTGATGTTCAAGAAATAATTGGTACAAAGAAATAGATAACAAGAGAAATAAGAAAAAAGGGGGTAGCTCTGTAAGAAAAAAGAGGAAGGCCAAGTGAGTTATAAATCTATTATGATGTCACTGCAGTACCCTGGAAAGCTTTTATACATGCATCCCCTTATTTCTGCAGAGCTAGACACTCCATAGAAACAATAGATGGGCCCTTTAGAGCCAAATGCAAAATCAAATCAAACTGCATTTTTTTCTGTTGTGCACCATTCTGCAGAGTCATACACTTAGCAAAGGGAGCGCATTCTGCTTGCACATTAACTACAAGCTCAAAGAGAACGGGCATATTTTTCCAGATATTCCTGTAGGTCTTAGACAGTGCATCAAGGAATAATGGCTAATCTATGTAGTTTATTGGAGAAAATAACATGTGAAAGTAGCTTTAACTGGCCCCATTCACACCAAATAATACTTTAATTCCCAAGGTACATTCATCTGCATGTCATGTTGATAGTTTATATGCATCTGTAAATTATGTCTATAGTAGTGCCTTTACCTGCACGCACACACATTTATTTATTATTTTTTGTTTGCATATTATAAATACTTGATATCCTGCACTTTAACACCTCTGTTAAAATATTACACTACATTTTTTTGCTTTGTACTATACAACTCCAACGACTATAAAATGGAATCTAATTTAATCTCTTTCAATGGGTTATTTTGGAGGAATGTTTATTTAATGATTGTCCATCTGCACTGTGAATCAACGTCCGATCAGCTCTGTTGCGTTTGACTGAACAGACAGTACATGTCTATACATTTCAGAATTCATCTGGCTACTGTCATGTTAGACTTGGCTAATTATAAATCTACCTCCTGGAGCGAGTTTTTCACTTGGGTAGTCAGTAGACCCTGAACTTCTATCCAACTGTGCCTGCAATGAGTTTGCTTCTTTACTTTATTGACAAAATTCAGAAAATTCCTCCTAAGCTAGGCGCACATGTGCCACCTCTGCATCCACTGAGAGAAACCACGACACAATTTTGTTCAGTCATCCTAAGAACCTTAATGACATCATACATTCCCTGAATTCCACCACTTGCAGCTTTGATACTCTGGTTTTTTTAAAAGTAAAAGCACATTGTATGGGCTCCGATCTTCTAGACATGGTAAATACATCTCTGCTTTCAGGTATCTTTCCTCAGTGTCTAAAAACCATCCATCATCAAGCCACTTTTTTAAAAAGAACCTAAACAGGTCACTAATGAACAGCTATAGGCCCACATCAAACCTCCCTTTTGTTAGTAAAATCATAGAAAAAGCAGCTGTGTAAATTCCTCACACTAAATGGCTGTTTTGATATCTTCCAGTCAGGTTTCCAGCCACACCACAGCGCTGAGACAGCTCTAGTAAAGGTCCTGAATGACATCCATTCTAATACGGATAGTTGCAACATTTCGGTCTTGGTCTTACTGGATCTCAGTTCTGCATTTAAAGCAGTCCACCATAATCTCTTGTATTGTAATATCGTGTAAGAGCACTTGAAGAATTGGGTTGGACTTTCTGGCACAGTGCTTACCTGGTTGGAGTCCTATCTAAAATACTATATTGTGTCTTTAGATAACTACAAATCGAAGCTAACAAAAAAAAAACATGTGGAGTTCCTCAAGGTTCAATTCTTGGGCCTCTGTTGTTTAACATCTATAAGGTCCCACTTGCTCGAATTATGAAAAAGAACAAAATGTGTTACCATAACTATGCAGATGACACACAAATCTTTATAACCATTTCATTAGGAGACTATAATCCAGTTCAAACATTGATCAAATGCATTGTTTCAATTAAAGGGTGGATGTGCCTGAATTTTCTTCAGTTAAATGAATACAAAACAGAAATAATAGTGTCTGGAGCCAAGGAAGAAGGATTAAACAACAGCACTCACTTCAAGCAGTAAAGCTAAAAACCAATAACCAAGCCAGATATTTGGGAGTGATTGTGCTGCCCGAGTCCTCACTAAGATCAAGAGAATGGACTATATAACTCTAGTACTTAGAACTTTACACTGGCTTCCTGTGTGTCACGGAATAGATTTTAAAATCCTGCTGTTGGTTTGTAAATCTCTGAATGATCTCAGGCCAAAATACATCTCTGATCTCCTGGTCCGTTACAAAACAACCAGAACCCTCAGCTCATCAGGGTCACACCTACTTTCCGTACCCAGAGTTAGAACCAAACACATCGATGCCAGCATTCACCTTTTATGCTCCTCCCCTTTGGGACAAACTCAGGCAGCTAAATATTCAAATGCTTTAAGTCAAGATTGAAAACTTTTTATTTACTTTTGCATTTCAGTAATCCGTCATAATACACTACCTTTATTTCCTGCATCTCATTTGTTTAGTTCTTTTTAACTAATGTCTCTCTTTAATTCTGCTTTTAAACCCTTTTACTTTTTCATGGATCTTTTTAATGTTTTTTTTCCCTTTTTTGTAAAGCACTTTGAATTCTCTTGTACATGAAATTGCTATATAAGTAAACCTGCCTTGGCTGAGTATTATGAATGGATTTCATTTTACTTATAAAAGGATCCTGCAGTCATTCTTTCCTGATGTCTTCAGGGGATTTTCACTAAAATGTGGATAAGTTCACAGCAATATTCCTCTCATGGATTTATTTAGTTTGTGTTGCCCAAGGATTGGCTTGCTCTTTCCACACATATTAGGTGTAAAGCAGCAGCTTCTGAATTTAAATGGTACAATTTGGATCAACCACAATTCTTTTACCTATATTGCTTAAGAGTAATAAACTACTTTTTTTCTTTTTAACATCTGTTAAAAAAATCTCTAAACAAAAGTAAGCAGCAAAGATCAATACTATGAACATGCAAATATTTCCGGGCCTAACTGTGGATTAAGACATCACTTTCAACTCAAAGGCTGAGTTATTGTTGTTTCCATATTCTGTATATGTATTGGAGAGTTTACTCATGAATACAACACTGTTTGGGACAACAAAGTTCTCATCCCTCTTTGGCTTTCTTGTATTTTTATTAAGTTTAATTACTTGGAATCTACAAACAACATTTACCTTAACCTTGTTTTGCACAGAAAAACTGTGAAGAACTTGAAATCAAGGTCATTTAGAGCAACAGTTATATAAAATCTTTGAATGTGTCTCTGAAGGAAATAAAATATGCATGTGTTTCCACATACGTCTCTTCTGGCGTGGTGTTTGGTGGGGTTTGTCTGGGGTGACTGTGTCCTGCTTCTAAAAGGACAAGCCAGGACACTGTGAGGTTACCCTGCTGATATTGGCCTTTTTTGGAGGTCAGAGAACAAGTGGACTGGGAAGATTCTCTTCATCCTACTCTGACATTAAATATCTGCTGTGACACTGTTGAGAGGGGAGACTTTCCATAAGAAATTCTGCTGATACCTGCAGACGTCAACTCCAGTTACACAGAAGACATCAGAAAAGACATTTTCACTGGATATTCAGCCACTGTCCTACCATGTCCTCCTTTTGAATTTGTTTTACCATGAAAAGAAGTTTGTCAATCACTCAAACTTACAGTTAAAGAGTAAGAGTAAGGTAAAAAAACAAAGATTCATAAGCTTTGTTGCTTTCCTTTCTCTTCACAGCTCCACATCCTTTGCAGATTTCCTCTCTGTCCCCAACGTGCAGCTTGACATTGGGTGGACATGGGTCACCAGCTACCGTCAGACAGCAACTCCACAGGGTTATGAAAACAGACAGGAGAGCCACGCAAGCTTTGTAAGCATTTTTCCTGCACGGTCCGCTTTTAAAACAATATCTCTGCTCTTATAGTTGAAAGAATATTCTACACAACACCACGGAAAATAAATAAAACCATATAAAACTACAGAAGTAATAGAAACAGTGATATGCTCCAGTCAAAACAGTAATTGGATAATAGATAGATAGATGATCTATAATGTCAAATGATTTTTACACCTACTAAAAGTAAATAAAGAGAACCTAATTGGTTCTTACATTCACAATCCCAAGCTGCATATCTGTTAGTAGTAACTGTTGTGAGCCCTTGTGGATCAATAACTAGAAATAATATTTCTTCTCATAGTTAATTAGTCATGTAAATCTGCTTGGAAGTATTTGACCCTATCCCTCTCTACAGAATATCAGGACGGCTGTGGGGTTTCGCATATGACCTCATCACTCCGGCATTCCCACAACATTTTCACTGGACTGAAGTGTGGATTCTGGGACCTGGTGAATTGTAAACAGTAAGTCATTCATGCACAGTTTTATATATATATATATATATATATATATATATATATATATATATATATATATATATATATATATATATATATATACATATATACTATGTGTTTATGTGTTAACTATCTTTTTTTCCTTGCCCTGCCAACTACAAATCTTGTTCATGTTATATAAAAAAATACAGATAATAGTGTTTTGTTTTTGTTTGTTTTGTTTTACATAAACAAACCTGAATGTCTATTATTTATTCATCCCTCATCCATCAAAGTGATGACTTGAAAAGAAAAATACAGGCTCACAATTGCCTTAAAAAAAATCAAGCACACGTGTATACACACATATGTGTGGCTGGACAGAACTAGGGGTTTTAAATACTAAGAAAGACCCACTCAGGGAATTGAGAGGGTAGATCCCTGGCAGCGCCAGGCTCAGCACACATCATTAATAACCTCACAAAACAGGGGAGAGGAACAACAGTTTCATTGCGTTTGATTAATGACAGAGTCCTTGTACCTGAGAGCCGGTCCAGAATTACACAACTTAAACCCAGCCAGCAGTAAGTAAACCACACTCCCTCTTGTGCAAGGTCAAGGTTTGTATTTAAAAGCAGGATATTGCTATGGATAAAGGGAGAGACAAAAAAAAAAGAGGGTAAGTCCAAAATGACATACAGGAACATCCCGCTCCTTTCTGTCTGGCTCCTGAGAGGCATTTGTCCACCCAGTGACTCACTGTGTCACTTTTGATGCTATTTCAAGAGCAGCATGGCTATGACTAGATCAATACACGCCCCGGGCAAACAGTCCAGACAAAGCATATAACCTTCCATACTGAAGTGCAGAAAGGGCTTGAAAGGCGTAACCATGCGTTATTCTGGGACATGCTGTTCAACACCGCGCTTGCTGGTAAAGAGTAATCCAGGTTGAGTCGGGAAGAGACTTTAAGATAAACAGAAAGAGAGGGTTTCCTCCGTCACTGCAAACTTTATTCAGTCTCCACAAGTGCAGGTTGTAAGTTACAAGTTTTCAGTAAGATAAATAAATAAAAACACATGAATAAAGATGAGGGATGAGTTTCTTCTTTCAACTGCAGTCACAACAAGTTTTCACCATTGTCAGGTCAGAACCAGCCTCCAAATATTTATGGAGGCGAGGATAGAGAGTGGCTGTCATACTCCCGTTGAGAACTATCCCGTCCTGTCAGCGATGTTCCCCGTAGCAATTTTCGAGGTTCAGAGTCAGAAAAAGAAGATAGCAAGCGAGACGGACAGAAAGGGGGAGATACAGAGATAGCAACAGAGATACAGAGGCTGAGACAGGGGCTGAAGGGCATGAGCAGAAGGGAAAAAAAGGATGAACTATAACGATAGAAGAAAAAGTTCTGAGGCATGCAAGAATGTGTAGATAAAGCTAGTAAATGTACAAGCTTCAGCACAAGTTAAAAAAAAGTTACAGATTTTTGTTGCAGCAGCAGTTAATAAGCACTATCTATGCAGCTTGGCAAGGAGGAGGAGATATATCCTGATCATGTCAAGGTTTTGGCTGGGTGAGTGTGAAAGCTCACAAGAGGATCAGTTTTATATCATCGTGACCTAATAGGAATTTGATTGATATGTTTTATTTAAAACTTTCTTTTAAAACTTGCACTGTCATGTGCATGAAAAAAAGTGTTTCTCCAACAGTTTTACAATTTCGCCGTATTTAAACTCTGATTGCAAAAAAAAAAAAAAAAAAAAAAAGAACAAGATTTTTAATTATTCTCAATCGTTCTGGGAAAACACCTGCGTTTTAAAGCGCCGTTTGATAACTTAGATCATTAGATACACATGCACTTTATAATAAGTTTAACTATTATTTTGCATATAATGAGCATTTAAGGAATTAAAACCACAAATACAAAAGGAAAAAAATAACTAATAATAATAATAATAGTATGCAAAATGAAAGATTTCCATTTTGTATATATACATATATATATATATATATATATATATATATATATATATATATATATATATATATATATATATATATATATATATATATATATATATATATATATATATATATATATATATGTGAAAAAAATAATTTGAATGTGCATTAATAATGACTGAAAATGACTGGAAATCATTTGGAGGAATTTCAGTATGCAAAGGGCAAGGGTGTTGATGCTTGACACTAATGATCTCTGATCCCTGAAACTGCACTGCATAAGGACCATCATTCATAAGTAGTTGATGTAAACAGGCAAGGGATTACATCATAAAAGCTTGGTCAAGCCTTACAACTTGGAGCTAAATGGGACTTAGTACCAAGAAAAGAAGCCTTGGAGTATGCGCTTTTGACATCTCTGTTCAATGCATATGGTAGCAAGTTAATAATACGGGAGTATATTTCATGATGTGTCAAGTAACGATTGGGATCACCTTCACTGTCTTGCAGAACATGTGCGTTTAGATGTAAGACCTTTAATTTTGGGTAGTAAATTGTGGGCAGTAAGTGGACAGTTTGTAACCTATTACTAGATAAAGAAGGTTTTATTTAATAATATGCAGCAAGTTGTGCTTTAGCGTAAAATACTCCATAATATTATTGAGTCTTTCTTACAGCCTTGGGGATTGTAAAGTGGAGCAGCTGTGACCTTTTATCGGGTCACCTGAAAGGTCATGCTGCTAAATGCTTCCTTATTCAAGGAATGTCTTCTTACCAGAACACAGAATTCTCATATTGCTCCGATGTAAACAGAATGATGGATACTTTGTCAGCAGTTTTGTTGCATCATACTTTATTACAAGGTTAGCTGAAATGTCAGCTGTTCCTGCTGCTGTGGCATTTGGTTTTATAGCTAGATTGTAGTTCATGCAGAGATTGTCTTTTATCGAGACGTGGTCCTAAGAATGGAGGTATGTGGAGGGGTTTTTCAGCGCAGATTATAAGAGCTGACTAGAGATTCGGGGTCTATGGGCGTAATCAAATGCTATAAATTTAACAAAACAGTTGAGCAAGGTTGACATAAGCTTCAGAAATCTGCTACAAGAGAAGATTCAATTCAGTTTGCAGTTTGCAGAAATGACACTTTGCTTTCTGCTATCACAAACAAAACAAAAAAAACTCACTTCACACATGGTGTAATTGGTAGGTGATTTATAGGTGTGCAGTCTGGCAGGTTTTAAGCGCCATTAACCCTCTGCTATATAGATCCACAGATTACTTTATGGGTCTTGTTGGCAGAATGCTTTCAGTGAGGGTGATTTTTCAAGAGCCATATCAATACCTTGTAGCAGGATAAGCTCTGAGGGCAGAGTTGTGAGTGATGAGCACAGCACTGTCATCATGAAAGGCTAGAGCAGAAACAGTCCAGCGTCTGCTCCTGCACTGCATCTGTGAGACGTGAGGTTCTGTTGAATAAGAATACGCCGTTTCTAAGGTATTGCACGAGTGTGCTGCAATCTGTGGCCTGATATATATTCATGGAGGTGTAAGAGATTAGATTGAGTTGCAGCAACCTACCTTCTTATCATAGTCTGCAGTGGATGGATAGACGGTCCGGTTGACAGTGGAGAAGGAGTGCATGTGGGGTTGACAGAGTCACCAGACGGATAACTTGATGGTAATGTGAAAACGGTATCAGGTATCAGGTGTGGCGGGCACTGGGTAATTTCTAGTGTCTTCCATGTCTCTGTACTGGGGTGTTTCATGATGGCCCCCACGTTCTCCTCACTCTGGGTCCCTGGGGCCATCCCCTATTCTTATTTATGAGCTTCCACGTGGTCAGTTAGCCATGCTGTATCATCTTTGCATCGATTCCTCAAGGTCAACAAGACGCTAAGCTGCTGCCGGTGAGCTTTTTGAGCATGTACTTCAAAAGAGGCGTGTGTTTGTGAGAACGGGAAAGGCTGATGACATTATTTCTATCTGTTCCACCATGCAGGAGGTACAGGTTACCATTTTGCAACCATGCAGCAAAACCTCAGGAAGCCACACCCACCCTGATGCAGAAAAGACAGGGATACGTTCTGGAAAAGAGTGCAAAGATTTACCTCTTCTTCTACTACTACTGTCATTTAGCAGATGCTTTTTTTCAAAACTTACATCTGAGAGAACAACACAAGCATGAAATGAAATAGGAGGGTAAAGCATGGATAAGCGCAGGTCAGACTGCTGTGCGTCCAGTCGGAGACAGGCGCTGCCATGCTGGTGCTAGAGGATTTTTTTTTTTTTCAAAAGCATGACACAACATGTTTCTGATTTTCTATTTCTGATTTTCTTACAAGTAAACCTGCATTCTCTCCTGCAGTAAGCACCCGAAACACTGCGCACAACTAACCACAGCATCCTTAAACAGAGAAGACAAAACAAGCCAACAGCTGGCCAACAGGCATACGAACGGACACTTTAGCAACCCACCTTTGAGCGTCAGTTATCCATTAGCATCAATTAGCTCCGATACTAACGGACAAAGAAGCAGCAGTTAACTCGGTTTATTATACAACACTTATGAAACCCACATGACACGAAATGCATCCTTCGCAACACGCTAAAACCTACAAAGATTGACAAGAATTGTACATAGAATACCAGCTACCGTGGTATAGAGTCTTTTCTTTAAATGCGTTTAAAAGTTTTAAAAATGTGTAATGACTAATGACATAGGGAAAGATAACAGAGACATCAAAAGAAGAAATAAAAAATCTATGCAGCTTTGGCAATAAAATCACTGCGCAGAAAGCTGACAACAGTAAGTAAGACATTATTGACCAGTACAGCTAGACGATGTAGAAGTCAGTCAGGCTCCGCGTCAGTCCTCGTGACTCTCATCAACGAATAACAAGCTGCAGCCGCACCAACACTCTTCACTTACTCCTATTACATGCCGTTGGACAGTTTGTGTTAACTGAGAAAGGTGTACGCTTGTGTTCATGACTTTATAAATGTGATCATCTTTCCCCGAGTTTGTTCATTCTCTTGCAGTCTGCCTACTTGCTGCCTCGTTCACTAATGACCTCAGTTGAAGAGTGAAAACAAAATTGAAAGTCATTTAGAGGCTAATGTCTTGTTTTTTAATTATCTGAGGATTCTAGACTGGTTGTGCCCAAAGTGGTCCCAAGCTTAGTGAACTTCGTCACTTCCAACTCAGGCCTTTCCGCATCTTACAACTCTTCCCAGATGTCAGGATCGTAGCCTTGAGCCTGCCTGATCCTTCTCTAACTCATATGACTTATCTACCAAAGTTTGCTGCATCTAAGCATGTGCCACGCTTGCATCTATGTAGTGACTGCAAAGTTTTAAACTGAGCTTTGAGCAAAAGTCTGCAGCGTCATCCCTCCTCTGGTAGAACTTTGTGACTTTTGTTCATATCTGAGGTCAGGGGTTAGGGGCGAGAGCGGTGGGACTCAAGTCAGGGTACGATGTCATCTCTTCATCAAGGCATGAAGGTTCAAGCTGCAAGTAAGGAACGGCCTGTGCTCCCCTTGGGGAGACAAACGGCCACTGGGAGGGTGAATGACGCAGAGCTCATAAATCCTCTGGCGCTTCATTTTATGATCTTGCTCATGCAGCTCCGGAGCATTTCCTGTGACTGTCAATCTGTGAGTCATACCTGCTGTTTCCATTTGTCTCCAGCTTTGACTTTCAAAAAGAGAGATGATGATCTGTTCTTTCTGATAAAGACTTCAATTAAATGCCTAGAGGTTTAACTGCAGTTGCCACGTCTTACAGTAAAGTCTGTGTTCAGGTGTCGCTAGGCTACGCTTGGGTACAGCCAATGCCATTTTAACTCCCTCATGATCACAGTGACAGTGAGACAGTGGATTGTAGTTACTTAACGCCATGCCTTCTTTCCTTCTCTTTTTCTTTTCTTTGTTTTTTTAACCAATGGCTTACTGTATATGTTCCCATTGTACATTCAGTATCTGCCCTTTGATGTCAAAGAACTGAATGACATGTCATAAAAGCTTTAAAAATGTTTTTGCTGCGCTGTATAGTTGTCATAGTTACTCTACTTCAATGCACCTAATTTTAATCATTTCAGATAATTGCTCTGCTCTGCTGCTGATCATGATACACGCAAATGAGAAGAAAATGATAAAAATGACAAAAAAAAAAACACATAAGGGAACTCATCAACCCTGATACACCTCCATTTCTTTCTCTGCACGCTGTGGTAGTGATGGGTCTTTACAGTTGATGTAGATTTAATTTCACTTGCACTTGGGAAGCCATCTACAAGGCACAGAAGCATGCATACCATTACGGTAAACCACTCAAACAGCACCAGAAAGAATGAAACGTACCTTCCTGTAACTCTCAGTGGTTGCAAAATATAAAGAAATAAAGAGAGAACTATGTGTACAAATAGAAAAAAAGACTGACAGATATTTACAGTCAGTGAAGATGTGTTTATGTGGTAAAAGTGAAAAAAAAAACTTGATGCAAGGCCAAGATGATTAAGTCAAAGACTGGGAAATGAAAAGTGAAATTCTTTCACATAGGGTTAAATAAAATCCATAAAATGAATTAATATTTAGGATAAAAATATAGTTTGTGTGATAACACTTGCTGACTTTTCCTTTACAAATTGGCTTGAGAGTTTCATTCGTCATCTCTTCTTAAATTACTTTTTATTCAAACAGAAATCAAGGATATTATTATAACTTATCCGTATGTCCATGGGCCATTGCCCTCTGCGGCTGATGAAATGAAGACTTCATCACGTACAATGTAAAACACATCACTCCCTTCTGTGCATCCATTCATAATACTGCCCATGCATGCATGTATTCAATAACAACAATATCTCCTCTCAGCAGTATTTGACCGGATCACAAAATATCAGCACCCAAACTGGCTTACGGATCCAATATGGCCGGAACATTGCGTCTTGAAAAGGGCTGGTCACGGTGCTTGAAAAGAGCTTTGTGAGGGAAATTGAAGAATGCTGAGAATAAATGTTTGCTCTATAGGATGTGCTGGCCAAAGTGTGCTGTGTTGGTGAATAAATGATGAAGAGGAAGAAGGTCCTGTCCTGCTGAGCTCATCAGCTTTGGACAACTTTGTGTGTGTGTGTGTGTGTGTGTGTGTGTGTGTGTGTGTGTGTGTGTGTGTGTGTGTGTGTGTGTGTGTGTGTGTGTGTGTGTGTGATAGTGAGGATAGTGAGCTGTTTGATTTGACACGTTGAGTGGAAATTAGAAAGATTTCTCCACATATCCAGATAGTTAAATAGACTGAACACTGATCAGGTTCTTCATTTTATCCAACAGCCATTAAGGATTTTATTGAATTGTATTCTTGTACCATCCATAAAGCAGAGTTGTTTCACATCACGTGTGCCCTGCTGCACAAGCCAAAGACCTTTACTCCCAGTCTCGTCGCCCAAATGCTGGTATACTGTGAAGAGCAGCTATGCTTCACAAACACGCTCCAGCTGCTGGTAGATGACACAACGTTTTTATGCAGAATAATCGATGCAAGCACTGATACAGTGGAAGCCCTTCTTTTTACTGTGCAATCCATACTCGTGACTTTGCATAATTATTCTGTAAAGCAGCGACGCCTTGGTCACCAAGGTGGCGACCGTCTTGTGATGCCCTCTGACAGACAAACCTTCAAGGGTATTCGAGCAGAGCTTTACGTTATATGCAGAATGCAAAATGGCAGCTTATTTTTGACAATGTACAAAACCTGATGATACCTGCAAAGACATCTGCATGCACTCAAAACTTGTGACATGAATGTCTGCGCATTTGCTTATGTGCAGTACTGTGATGAGCTGCGACGATGTCACCTGTCACTGCATGTGGCTGCTTTCTACTGGTGTTGACAGGGAGAGGGGGGTTATGGGATATGAGTGGCGACAGCGGCCTTTCAGTCTGCAGCAGGTGCTGTCAGCCAATTGTGTTCCCTCGGTCTACTCTTTCATCTTTCCGTCATTCTTGCTCTGTTCGACCTATTTCTATGTAACTCTTCCACAGGTAGATAAGATTGATTTATGAAAGAAGAATTTAAGTGGACAGATGGATGGATGTGGAAAGAGAAAGACATACAAGAGTGGGTGATAGGCTGAATAGATTCAAGATAGATAGATAGATAGATAGATAGATAGATAGATAGATAGATAGATAGATAGATAGATAGATAGATAGATAGATAGATAGATAGATAGATAGATAGATAGATAGATAGATAGATAGATAGATAGATAGATAGATAGATAGATAGATAGATAGATAGATAGATAGATAGATAGATAGATAGATAGATAGATAGATAGATAGATAGATAGATAGATAGATAGATAGATAGATAGATAGATAGATAGATAGATAGATAGATAGATAGATAGATAGATAGATAGATAGATAGATAGATAGATAGAGGACTTAACTTAAAATTGGAGGTGGTGATGCATGGAATATTGTGACGAGTGCCCCCCAGATCTGGGGGCAGATAATGCAGAGATAATTCAATCCATTTTTAACTGCACAAAGCATGACAAAATACACACATCCAGCACACAAACAGGCAGGAAAGAGCTCAGCTTTCAGCCTTCATTTCCACTGAATCACCAAGCGGTTAAGTGAGCACATCATACAAAGATGAGAACGTGACATACGGCCCAAAATAAAATAAAATAAACTAGTAAATAGGTGCAGCATGCTGCAAATTCTAGAAATTTGTCTCTTTAAACACTAAAACTCCAGAGATAACAACAGCTCTGCAACAAAAACCCATACAGCAAGCTGCCAAAGAAAAGCAGCAGAACATCACGATCATAAGTTCCAAAAGTCTGCTTAACATGACATCCTTTGTCTCCCCTTATTTATTTATATATTTGTTTGACTGATGTCTTTTGGGCAACAGCTATCTCGACTACAGACGTTCATCCCAGGCCGGTTTATGATGCGTTCATGGGCGTTGAGCTTGTTTTAATAACAAAAGGTTCAGCACTTATTTACTTCTGGAATCAAAAAAGGATCTCAACCTATAAAGCAAACAAAAAAGTGCTTCTAGAAATGCTCCACTTTTAAATCTACTCTTCTGAAAGGTGTGCCAATAAAGACTTACAACAAGTGCAGCAAGATGTGAAAATGTGTAAATGTATAGATGATTGTGGTGGTGGGGTGTGGTTCAGCTGTAGATGGAGAGGCGGGGCAGTGGTTCAGGGAACAGTGCCGGAACAGCCTGGACCAGCTGCATCTACCTGGCCAATTTGCTATCTTTCCATTTATGCAGTAGCATGCAGGGATCAGGAGAAACACCCGACTCTAGGGATTCTGCTGCAACATCGCTTAGTACTTTAAAAAGTACAAAGTACATTTGCACATACATACACATGGCACATTTGCTCAAACCTGAAAGCTGTGTGTCATTATTTCAGCACAACTTCCAGGTTGTATAAATTCTGCACAGTGGTCACTGTATGAAAATATACACCAAATATACAAAAGAGTATGATTTGTGGTTAAACAACTGCATATGAATAAACAGTAAAACTGAACAATTTAAGCTGACAGCTGTCAGTTAGTGTTTTAATGCTCCACTAAGCCCTAGTCTGTGCATTAGCAAACATCTAATTACCCTGAACTCCTTTTCATTCAGATTCAATGAATATTTAATCGAACAGAGTAATGATATTGTGAGAATTTTAATTTTAATTTAGCAGCTGGTAAAAAAAAACAAAAAAACAATTGTGTTGAGTAAACTCAAAATTATGAAACCACGCATGTCATTTCGACATGAATCGCTTTTAATGCAAAGGTAATTAAAACTGAGAAAAATGACTGCAAAAACAACACAATAACAGTAATATACAGAGGAAGGATTTAAAGCAAGAGGTATGTACAGCTGCGATCATAAATCTGCATACTAAATACACTCATAAACTACAATACACACACACACGCAGTCACAAGTAAACACAACCAAGCAGGTGTATGGTTATTATTTTCTTGCATAAACTGAGCGGAACAGCGTTAACTATTGAGAGCCACAGCACATCTATCCATGAAATTAGTGACATAAGTGTAAAATAGTGTTTTATATGTGAGAAGCCTGTTTATGTCGTCTTGAAAAAAATAAAATAAAATAAAATAAAATGTAAAGACTGGTTCTCCAATTTTCAACTCTGTGTTCAGATGCATTGTCTTGGACACATATTGATCCACTAAGTAATGAAGAGGGGGTATATCAATAGCTTTTACATGAATGCGTAACCAGCAGCTTTGGGTCATGTGTGTGTGTGTGTGTCTGAGCTGTATAAGACTACATACCTGACGCGGTAAATTCAAATGAGTTTACACCAGCCCCCCATCGAGCTGTCCACCCTCTTCTGAAACGGCTTAGGAGGTGTCTGGACAGGAGCTACATTTTCCATTGATAATTAGGACTTAACACAACCTTATATTCCTTGTAATACACATTTTGAAACCATTAAAATGCATCTTGCAGTTGCTGTCAGTACCCAAATAGGGTTTCTCTCTGGCCTCCATCTCATCTATCCCTTTCTCCCATCTCAGTGAATTGAGAGACATGCAGAACAGTCATAGCCCATGACTGATGAGGTCTAAATGACTTGTCATTATGTCTGACTGAAAGGCAATCAGTGCAGCGACACAGACAGACAGGCAGACGACTGAGCAGATCTAAATCTACAGGCAAATGTGCTGCCATTAAAAAAAGAAAAAAAAAAAAAAACTAGATTAACCAAAGCCCCCACAGCTTCACCATCAGCTGCAAGTCTGGGAAACAATTATTCTTTATCACATTTCCTAAATCTTCATGCTCGTGTTTTAGTTCAAGGGCCAGCAGCCACAATTACGAAGGAAAACCTGAGCCCTTCTTTGCTGTACAGGCCATATATTATGATTAAAACCCAAATACAAAAGACAAACGCCTGGAAAAGGTTAGTAGGAAAATCTACATGAGAATTCGCTTTCGGTTCAGGTTGATATCTGAACAATGAACTCCTCAGATTGTGTTGTGGACTGACTTTTTCAGCTGTGTAATTGTGTATGTCAGCTTAGTAGTGAAACACTCAAACAGCTATTGCATGTATTGGAACAACATTTTCTATAGGCATTTATGGTACCCATCAATAAATCCTGATCACTTTGGTGATCTCCTAGTGCCAAGGTTTGAACAAATGAACCGAAAAACTGTCAAAAGCTGATAGGTATTTCAGGCTGCATTGTTTTGTAGTAATTAAGTTTTAGCCTCTTCACATCTTACACATTCTAAACGATAAACAGGACCATGTGATTCTTCCTGAACGAGAGCAGCACGGATTTGTGGTGAAGGCGAGTACGCAGCCAACAAAATGACACATCAAAAGCCCCTCTGAGTTTAAAGTCGTTGAGAGAGAGCCTCAAATCTGCCACAGTGTGATTCCATGAGTAATTAAGCCTCCCTGGCATAACAAATGGGTGGATAAATGTTGGGTTTGACTAATTCCTTCAATTTCCACCAGTGTAAACTTGTCAGCGTGCATGCTGTGTGTGCAGATCTTTTCATTCCTGTAGTCTGGGTATTAATACCACTTTTACTGTACATCTCTTACCATGCAAGTGTAGCAAGCGTCTGCTTAACTCTGTGTGAGTTTGTGAGAGCTGTTTATCATTTCAGTTTTATTTAGCAGAAGTAAAATCAGCCGTCAGCGTCGGGTGTTGCAGCTGAAATGGAGGCTGCCATGTGGAGACAACTTTAAAGCAAAGCTGATGTGAGAATTAAACCCGAACGTGTAAGAAAAGTAAGCACAAACCCTGCTCCATCTGGGGTTTTGGCTTTTTTTATTTACATCCAAAAATATATTTGAGCCAAAGTTACATTTTACTATGTTTTAAATTCAAACGCACAAGTGACGGAGCATCTCTGCAAAGAAAATTCCAGAGAGAAAACAACCCCAGGTCTATTAATAGATAATAAGGAGTGTAAACTTTCAAGGGACCAAAAGTTTTTGTATCAAAGTAATTTCATATGAGAACTGAAAATGTGTTTGAAGCAAAATGGCAACAGATGTTAGCTCTGACACGACTTAAAAAATGTAATTCCAGTCATCATAGTGTGGATAGGGGCTGTACGAACAATCGGAGGTCCTTTTAATGATGTGTGTGGACAAGATGTGTGTAAAAAGGAGCATTTGCACAGTTGTACTGCCTTTGGCCCAGACAGAGCTCCAGGAGACCCCCACGACCCTGAAGAGATACAAATCCTTAATTACAGTCTAAATTTGCATGTTTAAAAGTCTTCTTATCTATGGCAGCTCATTTTTGTGAATGCTTGTGAACCTGTGTACCTGTCTCAGAAAACTTTATACCGACTTACGTATATTAACGCTCCAGAGACAAACCAACTGACTGAAAATCATTTTAAGTTTTGCTCAGTTGAGATGCTACATTGTTCCAAGTTCACCCTCACAAACATGGGATAGACCATCAAAGGGCTGTCTGAACTATTGCTACCACACTCACTTTAAAGGTAGAAATTCTTGAGAAATCAGCTAGATTGAGCCGGATCACAGTCCACATTTAACACATTTAATTAGAGAGAATCCTCTTGTACTTGAACAAATGCTGGAGCTTAATGATAACACAGGATTTTAAACCAAACCACAGGAACATTGATTCGTGATTTGTGTTTCCATGATGCCTCCTAAGTCCACATTTTTTCCTCCCTCAACCTTCTGTTTCCACCTTGGTCTCCAAGAGAGAATATGAACAGAGTCCAGAAGCGATGCTGATTTATCTGGGGCATCTCTGATGACGAATACACAGCCAGCAAAACCTGAAAGGTTCCAGACATTCATTTTTGACCTTGCAAAATAAAAAATAAAACATAATTACGCATGTTTTTAACAGTTTTTAGCTGAGTTGTTGTTCATAGTTAATCTTGCACTGTCCTCCAGTACTTCTGCTGTGCTGCTTCTCAGTGTTATAAGTTTTTTAATGGTGGTTTTCATTTTTTGTTTGGTTCAAGGTTTCCAGCATTAGAGTTTTTATTTCATAGTTGACCATATTTTTGTCATACTTTTGCAACACCAACAACAACAATTTTAGATCTTAATTAGGCCTAAAAGAAAACAAGTGGGTGGCAGGAATGTCTGGATTCTCAACACATTTCTATTAATTATACTGACTATACTAGCCTTGATTTTATTTATTTATCCATATAACTCTTTAAAAAAACATTCCCTATCTATCTTAAAATCATACGTTCTTTCTTCAAGTCTCTTTTTTGTTGTCCATTTTCTTTTTTCCTTCCATGAATCCCTAGCTCTTGTTCACTTTGAGGTTCCCTCTCCTCCTCCTCCTCCTCCTCCTCCTCCTCCTCCTCCTCCTCCTCCTCCTCCTCCTCGTCCTCGTCCTCTTCCTCCTGCATGTCAAAGTATCTGTTTGAAACTCAGGACAGAGGGCTGAACTGAACTGATACGTCACCAGTGCCATCCTCCACCTTCTCCTTCAGTACATCCTTCTGCTCTTCCTCCTCCTCATCCTCACAGGGATCTATGCATCTCCAGATATACCTGAATAAAGGTCATCTTGACACTAACTTGTACAATGGCTCACTTTTAAAGCCAAAGACTGAACTGAAATTTCCTCTACTTCCCCAACGGTGACAGCTTGGAAATCAGATGTTGCGCTTTGGTGATGCTACAGATTTTGTACAACAAATTATTCTTAATAACCTATTATATAACATTTAGCAATTGACTGCATGATCCTGGGCAGTAAAGAATTTGCTTTGTAAATATTTGAATGGATTTAAACATTGAGTGTGTGAAAGGCATACCGTGTATTTATAAAAGTGTGAAGAGCGACTCACCAAGTGCTAGTACAGTCAATACTTCTTTAATTCCTATGTATTACAAAGCTTGCTTTATGTTCAAACGCCACCGATGCTGTTGGACATCCTCGTCTTGCCAAATAGGAAAGAAAATGAATGGTCCAAATCAATCCTAATGACTCTAAATCCACTAATAAAGAAGATGAGCCCTCAGTCAGTCAACCAGGCAGCTTTTGTTTCACCCTCTCCTTCCCAAATGCTCTAAAATAGTGTAGGAGAGCACTTCAGGGACCAAGCAGACACAGTGCTTTCAGTATGTGCTCATTCACGTTCATAATCCCTCTCATATTTCCACAAAACATCAAACAGTTCAATGGTCACTGAAGGATATGCAGTAACTCTCATATAGATGTTTTTGCATGTCTTCTGCTGTCTTTCAAAGGTGTACAAAAGCGCAGGCTTACAGCATGACCATGACATGATTTAAAAATCAGATACAACACATTTGTCCTTTTTTTTTTTTTGCAGTTTATTGAGTCATTAAACGAGCATCTGCTGACACATCAACTAGTCACATGCACAGAAAAACTGCAACCAAGTACTGCACAAGAAAGGTGATTTATCTTCTTGTATGGATTGTCTTGTATATTATATTATACGCTGTTATAAAAACTCGGCTACACTTCACTTTATATGCACTTAAGCGTCCAGTAGTCATTGACTTGGAGCTGCAAGCTTTCAAAGAATGATTAAATCATTTAATGGTGGTAACCAGGTTTTGTATTGATGTATTGATGATATTTTGGTAGCAGGGTCATGTATTGATCAACCTTTGATTATCATGGAGGTCAGTTATTGAAGTAATTCAACCAAGATCAATCTCATTCAGCCTATAGCCCTCCTTCATGTTGCCATCTGAAGTTTTAGAACAAGGGTGGAATAAGTTAGTATTGGTATAAGTCTTAAGGGAAAACACATATTTAGAAGTATTGAGTTTACATTGATGTGTGTGTTTTTTAATGCCAATTTTGCCTGCTTTCAGCTTACAAGTGTATTTAGGTGCAGCTGGGTCATCTTAAGAACTCCCTTAAAAATCCCTCAGAGTTCACCGTTCCTTTTTTCTTTACTGCTTCTTTTTTCTTTTCTAATCGAATGGCATTTTCCATCCAGCTCAGTAGAGTTGTTTAGCGACAGAAATAGGAGGTGTTTTTCTTCAATATTCAGCCATACTCAGATCTGTGTTGGGGTCTTGCCTTTTAGTTTGGTGTGTCTCTTCTTGAATGTCTGTAGCATGGTTAAATATGGAAATCTGAATGATACTGCACAGACGCAGAGATTTTGGAAGGTCTATGACCAACTTAAAAACAAAAAAATGTAGAAATGCAGTTTACCCAGTATAAATTTGAAAAGTGAAGAAAAGTACATTTGTTTGGCTTTAAAGGGAATTCAGATGATGAACCTGCACAGAACTGCTACACCTGAACTCCAACAGTGAAGCACGACAGTGGGAGTGTGATGGTATGGCACTGCATGCAAGCAAAATGTGCTGCGTGACATCATAAAAGACACTTGTTAGGGCAAATAATAGATATTGTTGTGGGGGGGGTTGCTTTGTTTTTTATATATAAATATTACAGACGTTGAAACAGTTTTGAATGATTCCACATTTTCACAGACACAGAGTGGTATCATCAGCTCTGCTGTACAGTCTGCTTCAACTAAAAACAACCATATATTTAAGTGAAGGTATCAATAATGTTTAAGAGTGTGTGTCTGTTTACTGTATGCTTGCAATGCAGCCTCAGTGCCCAGAAGTGCCTCTAATGGGATCACTGAGTAATTTTTTTTTTTTTGGTGCAGTGCACACTGGGAGCAGTCAAAACAGACCGAGTCGATGCATAAAACTGAAGATGTGACGCCTGCTCTCTTTTTCTCTTCCTATTCAGACACAAAACTATCCAGCAAAAGCTCAAAGAGATCAGTTCTGAACTAGATCAATCAGATTTCTTTTGCACTGTAAAAATGATTTTGATCATGTGATTGATTGTGTTTTAATGTGACGGTTACGTCTTTGTTTACACTTTAGAGGCACCTTCTCACTTTGAGCCACTGAATTCTGCTTCAGTTTAATTTATATATTTACTCTTCAGAGTCAGTTGTCTCCATGTGTGTTTGAGTAACACATGATCTGAGATTTATTTATTTGAGGTGCCAAATAGTGATATCTGTATGAATAAAAGCAAGAGACGCATCAGTCATATTTGGGCTCATTAACTTTTGCTCATTAAACATATCAAACATCTGAAACTAAAATAGGGACTAACAGGGACACATTAGCTGAGAGAATCATCCTTCCCAGGGTAATATATCTCAGAGCCCGGGGAAGTGGCTGGTGAACAAATTTAAAAAGTAATTAACTAGCTCTTATTTTTAGCTAATTGGGGATTGGACGTTTGATAGTCACCACACGGCTACGATTTTCTTGCCTTTGCTGAACAACACATTTCTACATGAGGAACATTTTCTGAAAGCATATTTAACTCTAAATATAGAGGACGCAGCTTCAATGCTGTTTTTTAATACCTTTTAATACATACCTTTGGTATACCATGAAAAGCCGATCAAATTTCTTCCGGCTCACTACAAGTAAGTCACATGCTTTGAAAGATTCCAACCCCTATGATTAATCCGCACGAGCTGTGAACCCTGGAAAACCTCCGAACCCACAATTCAGTTCAGCAGTGCTTCACATCGATCCATTCAAAGTGAATGGACAGTGACGCTGAGGACACCCCCAGTGCCTACGTACGAGTGTGGAGTTTAAAAAAGACAGCATGCAGACAGCATTTTGTCCATTTCTATGCTGTGATGTAATTCAAAAGAACAGATAAATAATAAAGTCATATAAAAAAGAAACATATCATTAATGTACAGTAAATTGCAATAGCCAGATTTCTGCCACATCCCAATCACGAGGAAATCCTAAAAGACACACAGCACCAGACCAAGTAGGACTTTAGAAAGCAATCAATAAAAACTTAAGTGACAAAAAAAGTATCTAATACCTCTGTATAAACACATTTTAACCACTCAACGGGACTGCAATACCTGAATAAGACTGAAATAATATAACAGTACTCTAAAATAAAGACTTGGCACTATGGCTTGACTCTACGAACTGTTTAATTATGTTTTGCATGCAAAAGGGTCAAAACATACGTCTGAAGGTTTAATGCAGCAGTGACGCAGAGTGTCTCCAGTACAGCAGTTTTACAGAACGGAGCTCGGTGCGCTTTAGACAAAATAACATGCAAACCAAACCCAAACTGCACAACAAAATACTGGTCTGAACGGATCGTACTCATAAAGGCCTCACAGGGTGACTGAAAATTTCCATCACACAAACAAAAACAAGTTTGACAGTGGTCCTTAAGCTGCATTTTGAAACAGTTGGATGAAAAACAACAAGCTTAAGACTGACCTGTGAGTTTAAAGTTGACCTATGAGCTAAAAGCACTCGATGTAGCAACTTCAGACCAGATGGGGCAAGAATAATAAACCAAACTAATGTGCATAGTAGAGAGAGAGGAGGAAAGAACCACCAGTGATACGTAGTTGAAGCAGTAGATAAAGATTCTGTTAGATATGCGTCACAAGGTCATTTTTTGCACCTAGACAGGAATTACAGTTGATATGTCAGTGAAAACAGATCTGAATAATACAGAGGTGGAAAATAATATGGTAATTGTGCATGCTTTGATCAGGAGAATAATATTAACAGTCAAACACTATTAAATTAATTTAATTTAAAAAAAAAAATACAACTTTTGTTTAGAGAAGCCAGTTATAGCAGTAATGGGAAAGGGATGTGTAATGTTTGAGTTTTTGAGCTGGCAGTTACTTGAGACACTCAAATAAATGTGATCAAGCTCTGGAAAAGTGTTTTCTGGATTATAGCTCTCCTTTACAAACACAACAACACACATGATGCTCACATAGAGTAGCACTCTAACCATCCAATGTTCTCCTCTTTCGCCTATGCATGTCTTCTTCCAGCAGCCCCTTTGTCATCAGTGCGTCCTGGTCACCCAACAATTGATGCAGACTTTGATAGCCGGGGTAATGTTTGAGCCAGCGTGGTGTCGCCGCGTCTCTTGCTGCTGGTTGTCACGCGATGTATGTGGCTGGAGCCTCGCTCTGAACCAGACACAAGCAGCCATCACAGACAGGATTCAGACCCAGGTCAATACCAAAGGCAGCATCACTGCACCACATGCTATGTGGAAAGTATTGATTGGAAGGTGGAATATATATATATATATATATATATATATATATATATATATATATATATATATATATATATATATATATATATATATATACACAGTATATATGTGATAATTATCACCATATGACAGACGTTTCTGTGAAAAGGTAAAATAGAACACATTTTGTAGTATTTGTAGTACCCATCATACACATATAAATCAGTAGTGCTTATGAAGAATCATGATATATATTCTGTATTTTCCAAATAATTCAGTGGTTTTTACCTCTGTATTCTGGCTGAAAACTAATTTATATTCTGGGTAGAGCAAGGAATTTATAACCAGTTAAGATCCCCAGCACCAGCTAAATGCAAAGAAAGAAAATGGACAAGTTACAATCATCCTGACAGTCTTTAGTCACCTCTCACACTCTCAGTCTTTAGTTAGTGACATCTGAGGTCTTCACTTTTCCGAATGTAGGTTATCTGCAAGCCCATCTACAGCCCAAGGACATCCACACAACAAACGCACATGAGTATGCGTGCCTGCTACCACATCGTGCACACATACATGCAGTGTGTTCTTGTGCGCGGATTTGTGACACCCTGCTACTCCTCCCAGCATCTGACATATCCTGAACATATCCTCAAGGTCACAAATCAGGCCAGGTGGCCATTTGGGAAGATTAAAGACACATTCCTAACGAAGAGACACTTTTGATTTATCATATTCTATCCCTCTGCCATGGAAGGGCAGCAGCGAGAGGTTACATGGCTGGGATATCACCCCAGAGGTTTCAAGCAAGACTCAAAATCTCTCTAAAACCGTTCTAAATGTTACACCCCGTAAACAGAGGCAGTGAAACAGAAGGGGAAGCAGCAGAGTGAAAGAGAAGAGGGCGAAAGGCAGTGTGCGAGCAAGACAGAGATATTAAATCCTCACTAGACTCCTTTGACAGATGCTCGCCAGGGCAGCGTGCCAGGGAGGTACAGTCTTAAGGTGACAGGCTCTGACATAGTGAACAAAATTGATAATGCCATATGGCTAGAAGAGGGCCTCGTTTGTGCATTCAAGTCACGAATCCACAAATGGGGAATAATCCTCCTTCTGCTGCTGTAGGTTTTACTATCTTAAGAGGGAGGGGAGAGGAAAAGAGAATGAGGATAAAGGTAGAGGAGATGGGAGGAGGGCCATCCTGCAGGAAAGGCCACAACGATGATGACCTCGCCCCTCCCCCACCCCATGTCTTGTTGAGTGCATCCTCCTCATATCTCTTATCTGTGTCAGCTTCCTAGATAGTTACACAAGAGCTGACATAACTATTCTTTGTGCTACTAAAATCCGATAAAACGTGCTGGGATTTTACAAGAAAGCAAAGCAAGCGCCACTGAGGATCCCTGCAGACTGCAGTGCAGGGATTGTGAATTGTTACAGCTGACACAGAAGCTTTACAGAGATGGCGACTATGCAAAATGTAGGCTCGTGGTTACCTTTTACCCAGGTACAAACGGGGCCACAGTGGACAAGAGAAGGTGGCGGACTTACTCTGTTGCAAGCAGCAATTAACTTGAAATGTACAGCTGCAGGAGCTGGGAGGTTAGACACAAATGGAGTCCCGGCAGGAAAAGCGGCTCGGTTTAATTGTTTGATTGATTGGCCGCAACTGCAAGGCATATTTCGGAAGCCCCGCTGCACCGATCAATGAGTCAATGAGAGGCTCGCCAAACCTCACAGTTTCCCCGCCTCACGATTCAATTATGTGGAGGCTTTGGTGGCCTCTGCCTGCAATCGTGTAACAGACACTGGAGACACGCTTCTCTTGCCCCCACTCTTATTTTTCATTAAAGGAGGAACAGACACAGGCCAGGTGAGGAGCAGGGAGTGTGGAGGAGGGAAGCGGTTGAGAGGAAGTTGCAAAGGGGGCGTGGAGATTAGCTTTATTAGATTGGTAACAGACACTACATACTGTGTTGGACACAAATCAAGTTACCCCACTAATCTGTCATTTAAACAAATTATGTTGGGTGGTGATGCATCAGCAGTATCATTCATCCCTAGGGGGTTGAGGTGAGGGGGAGGGATGGATGGAGGAATGGAGAAAGGCAGGGGCCGTGATGGAGGGCTGGGTCCTACAGAAACACTGGAGACCACAAGGCTTTGTGAGGAAAGCAGCGGCGGGAAGAAAACGCTGAGAATGGTGACGCCATGAGAAGCTGCAAATATCTTCACAGACGAAAGTCCAAAAATCTACATTTTTACATACAGGATAGACTAAGAATGAAACAATAAAGAAACAAGAAATTCAATTCATAAACAAGACGGGGCTTTATTTTAGTCTAAAGAATTTTAAAGAGATATATGTGTTGGTTTTAATATGTCTGACAAGTCTGACATGACAAGTCCAGGTCAGGGTTAGGGCTGAAGCCACCATCACAGAGAACTGACAGCTTCATTGCAGATGTGAAGACAAACAGCGCTGCAGTTTACGGTTCCCGTTTCCGAGGCACAGCAAATGCGAAGTGATGTGAAGTTGGGTGAAGATGGAAATCAGAAGGCCGAATGATTCTGCTCCTGTCTGGGTCTGGGGTGTGATGGCTCTGTGAACGAGCCGTTTTCACGAACAAGTGATAGGTTGAGTTATGTTGAAATGTCCCACTTCGCACTCATGTGCACTCAAACACCGAAGAAGTGAACTGAAATGTTTTACATTTGCTGTTTATTCTCAGATTATTTTAGCCGTCACCATCCCAAACCCGTGACGCATTTGTCTGCGTGTGCACAGACCAGTCTAACAAGACAATAGTTTAGTTGCCTCAGTGCTTATTCTTTTATGTCTTCCCTTTCCATCTCATTTCCAGTAACTGCATCCGAACAAACGGAGAGAATGGTAAAACAAGGCAAACTGCCAATCAGGGAAGCAGCCACATATTACATCACAAAGCATGTGAAGAGCCAGGTCTCAGAAGCTCTGTTTAGAGTCCCCACCCCCCGATCCCACCCCCACCCCATATCCTTGCGCCGGCCTTTAGGTGCCGCTGTGTCTGACCAGGGGATGCTGAGTGCACACTATCAAATATGCTGACTCAGTGATGCAAAGCGTCAAGAAGCAAAGGTCGGATTTAAATCTATGACCCCTCTATTCACACGACACCAGCTTCCTCAGCAGAACTTGCTTCCTTGTAGGTTCATTGATCTTTCATTAAGTACTAATTCAAATGGCTCCTTGTATGTATTTTTCTCACCAGAGCAGCTGTGCCACATAACCTGTACCTGTACTAGAATGAGAATCCAAGTGGGCACATGATGTGCACTGTGCACCATTCCTTATGGTTAGAGTAACAGTAATCGGCTGGTTTGATGCGGCTTTAAATCACTCATAACTAATAATGCGCTTAACTAGACTTTTTTTATTTTCATGTGACAAGACCAACTTGAGCAATCCAGTTGAAATTCATAAACATATCTGCATTTTCAAAGGTCCAGTCATGATTTTTAAGCCACTAACAGCAAATTGAACAGTTTAAGTTGACATGTTGATATTTAAAATGATTCTCGAAGTTAGCTGTTTGACAGGCAAGAGCATATTTAATCTTAAGACCTGTTGGACGCTGGTAAGCTCAAAAGTATCACTAATATTGTCATTAGGTAGCAGAACTGAAAAATACTACTGTGATTAATTATAATAAAATATCAGGCTGGCATTGGAATCAGCCAACACATAAAGATTCTCTGACAAAGTTAGATTTGAAGAAGAAATATAAAAGCGTCACTGACTCTGCCGACCTGATTTCCTCAGGTACCTTGTTATGCAGATTAGAATCTTTGACCACAAAAAGTTCTGTCACCTCTGGTCTTCAGCTGTGAATCTGGAGCAAATAAAAGTCTTCTATTCAAGGATCTCAATCCACGTACAGGCTGGTCATAACTAAAAAGGTGGAAGTCACTGGTAAGACTTAAAATTCAGTTCTGAACGTACTGGAGCCCCCGTATGGGTTAGAGTTAGGCTCAGTGCTGCACATCTGAAAGGAAGGTTGACTGGTCTCCTTAAACAAATAGGACTTTTTCGTTCCCTCAGTCGCCTGGTGCTTGGTCAGGTTGGGGGATTCAAAAAAAATGTTTAAGCAATCTGTTGGTTTCCTTACCTATAATTCCTTTTGTTATTTAATTTACTTTGTATTTGTTGAAATAGTTTGGAGCTGAACTGCATTGTTGAAGTGCCTTAAGATAACATGATTTGAGGCTATATGAATAAAGTTTATTTAAAACCAAGGTCAATTCAGTTTTGTGTGTGTAGAAAAAAATGAATTAAAAGAAGTGTTGTGCAGGTGTCTCTGTGTGGTCACGACTCTTTACCAGTCAACTACAAATAATATTGTAAATAGACGCAAAAGCAGGAGAGTTCACTTCCCGATTTTGTCACAATTATCTAAGTACTGATCCTTTTTTTACCCAAGTTCACCACACAATATTACTAATGCAGTGCCCAAATTACTCAAGGATGTTAAATTACCCACCTGTAATGGGCTACATTTAACTAAAACGTCACAAATTTCGATAGATGACATTTAATGAATTGATGGAATGTATGACATTGATCACTGATAAAGAGTCTTGGTTTATTCGATGTTTATGACATATTAATGTGTAGTTAGTTTCAGGTTTTCATAGGTTAAAAACAGGGTGAACAATTCTATGTGATTTCTATCCCGTGAGATGGTGAGGCGTGAATATCTCCTCATCATCCCCTAGATGTCCATCTCACGAGTACAAAAAAAAAAAAAAAAGAGCCAGTTTTAATAAAGAACCATGGCTTCATAAACTGGAAACAAACAGAAAAACATAATTAAAATGACTGCAGCCAAGAGGAAGAAGCTTCATCCTCTGTTCACGTCGCGAGCTAGCTCTCCTTGTTTTGCTCCTCTAGAAATTCCTTACCGTACCTTTAAGACTTAATGAAATATCTCAGTTTAAAGTACTTACCTTTTTAAATAATTTCTTTGCATGATAATAAAGCATTTCAAATATATTACAAGAAGTATAAACATAAATCTCACAAAAAGAAAACTACATTTTATTCTGTCAAATCTAATTAATGGAAAAAGAGCCACTGCAAAAACATCTGTATAATTCAGGACTGTAATCCAGATACAGACACGTGAATCACTAATGTTCTGCATAAATGTTTCTGCCGCTTATTTTTAGTACCACTGAGGTAACAGTCAGGACAAGGATGAACAATTAAGTTAAGCACACAGTGATGTCATATCAAAGCAATTTGATTACTGCAGGAGATTCTGAGCCATCAATCACCAAGCTTTCCAAAAAACACCCAACAACAACATCAGCGTCTCAGTCCACTGATACTAGAGTGAGATAAACAGAATAGTTCCCCCATTAGATTTGATGACTGGGACTATTTTCCTTCTGGTACTACTACATGCATAGTATTAATTAATCAGCTCCCCGGGAAGAGCAGTGAACAACAACTCTGTTTACCAAAAAAGAGGGCTTTTTTTGTTTTTTTATTTCTTAAATAAGTTAGTAGTTTTTAGGCATTCTCTGGCAGTGTGCATATCAATCCTAAATATCACATTCTTATTATCTACTGAGTTGATAAAAAATATCTGCTGGGCGGTTGTGCACCCAGCACAATCACACACACACACACACACACACGTGCACACTCGAGTAAAATTGCATGTTTGATACAGCAGGACCTGTTTTCCAAGTGCGGCCGTTAATATTTATGTGTGTGACCATGAGCGCGTGTGCTCCTCTCCAAATGAACCTCAGCCCAAGTGGCTGGTGAAATATGAATGTGTGATGTAAACACTCTGCTAACCCATTCGCACGGCCTCAGTAGTCGCTGTCTTATCATGATGGGCTGTGACACGGGAATTCAGGGACAATAGGTTTACTTGAAAAGCCGTTTCTGTTGCCATTAATCGTCTGTCATCCCAAGCCGATAGGCAGCAGGATGCTGGCAGCACCGAAAACGGAGGAGCACATTTAAGATGAACACTGGACAAAATTTTCAATTAGACGATGTGGAAGTAGTCCGAAGTACCACTTCGCCTTTATTGCAAAAAATGAGTATATTGTATATTGTCCCCTCTGTAACTTTTCTGGAGAAACTGACTCATTAACCAGACCTGCTTAATGCAAAAGTGATCAATCGGACTGATGAACAAATATAACTGGCAGTCACGTAGAACACTCCCAGTTTAACTCAGCTCGGCCAGGGGCTACTCACCCAGTCATCAGCCACAGGCCAGCCGACTGCCAGACACGGCACCCTGCCGAAAGTCCACTCAGTTGTTTCCTTTGCTTTCAGTCAGAGACCATGAATCATTCAGTTGCCATCTCCCTGGGACCTTCAGAGACAAGCCATATTATCTTTAAAATAATAGTGATTACATTTTCTTAAGCCTGTAGTCATAGCTCGCATTGCAAATTCACAATAAATGGTAAGCATGGAGGAGCTAAAGTGACGACTAGCCTTTTAACATCATACTGCAACGCAGCTGTCACTCAAAGAAGACACACTCCTAATGCACTTATGCATAAATTATGGATTTAAAAGATTTTACATGATATGGTGCATAAAAATTCACCCTCCATAGAGTTGTCATAGATGCGATCAGGATATAAAAATGCTTATTAATGGTGCAAAGTTGGCTATTTCAACAAAAGGGTCAGTGGAGACCTTTTTTTTTTTAAATTATCCAACCTCTAGTGGTTAATCGAAGAGCTGCAACATTTTTGGACTTCCATGTTGTGTCACACTAACAAGCCCGACGCAGCTCTTTGGTGTGGGCCCAAAATTTGGGATTTACAATACAGAATCTCTCTTTCTTTTTAGAACAAAAGGCTCTGCTGCAGCTGGAAAACCAAAAATCCAGAGGACGCGAGTAAAGGAAGGTCAACACGGAGAGCCACGAAGGAAACAATCACGCACAAATACACGCACATGCACTTCCACCAGGGAGCTAAACAGCAAAGACATGGAGCCCCCTGAACAGGGGGGGAGATGTCGCGCGAGAGCAGAAGCCTGAGAACCGGCTGCAATGTGAAGGGTTTTAATTGTCTAACTGTTGACACGTGGTACAGAGTGAAAAGAATAAACAGTTCCTTTGTAAGGACAAGCACAAAAACATATTTAAAAGGGTAAAAAAGAAAGGAAATACTTGTTTCTTTTGGTAGTGTTGATGGGAGAAAAAAATGGTTTAAGCCGTTTCATGCGTCTGGCTCCTTTTTTCATTATTTTAAAATAGTTTAATCATGAACATTCTCATTCTACACATATATGTATATATATATTTATACATATATATACATTTATGGCCTTTAAGTCATCTCTACACCCTCAAATTAAGCATTAAACTTATACTGGTTGGCATGTAGTGGGCGTTGGATGACACAGCTCCACCTGCTGTGTTGGCATGACGCCTAGCTGAGGTGTGAGAGCAATACTGAACCAAAGGACAGTGCAGAATGGAAAACACCTGTCTGGCTTGCTTACACAGATCACAGGAGGCTGCGTCGACACCGAGAGGCTCTCGGGTCAGGTTCTTAAAATATCCTTCTGCCTCATGTTAGTATGATGTGTCTGAACATCCGGTTTTAGGTGGCCTTAGCATCATAAATATTTTCCTTTGTCAATATCTGAAAGACTTAGTTCAGAGTGAAGTACTTTAATGCATATTTCATTTCTCCCCCGTTATTTTAATTTTTCACTTCTCTTTTCTTATTTGTCAGTAAGGATTCTTTTCTTCTCTGTCTCTCTTTGAGGCAGAGGTTGGCTCGGCAGCCGACCCTGTCCAATCCAGATCCTGAAAACACAGGGACGCGTCAAACCTCAATGCACGCCTGGATGAAAAAAGCCGCCCTCCCTTTTGTCCGATCCGAGAACAAGACCATTGCTGATGTTTTAGCTGCAATGCAGTCATCCTGAACCCGTCCACATATCACTGGGGAAAAGAAGAGAGACCAAAGAACAAAAGGCAGCTCGGGGCAGAGCGGGCGCTGACAGAAAAAAAGAGAAAAAGACAAAGAAAGGATTTCACGCAAGCTCACTTTCAGGGGTTTGACGTCGTCATCGTCATCTGACGTCTGAGCTGCCGATTTTCTTTGGACTACCGAAAGCACACGTCCACACACCTCCTTCAAGTTCAATTATCCCTCATAAACTATTTATGTATTTAAAAAAAAAAACTTACACTTATTCACTCTTCCATTGATTTAACTTATTTTAATTTACAATTTACAATTCATGAAGCTCAATATGCAGGGTGACGCAGATTATATTCCTGCTGCCTGTGGTTAAGGAGACAGCAGGCACTAACTTCATTTAGAGACGTGCAGCAGGTATCTCCTGACACCCTTTGGGAGAGCATTAAATAAGAAAGACCTTAAACCACCAGACAGTTGACCTATAATTCTGCAAGTGGGCCATGGGTTGGCGAGGGGAAAAGACAGAGAGGAGCGGCTGAAGGAGGTGTGGGACGGAAAGGAATAATCAAAAGAGAGGTCAAATCAGATGGGAGGAAGAAAAAAAACAGACAAAGACAATTGAGGGGGTGGGGAGAGACAGATCACGGTGGGATGTGTAGTTCGGCCCACTTTCGGATCATATGAATGTCTGGTTTGCCTGGCCCTAATCCTCTCACTGAGACTGACACCATTCCTGCCCTCATGATGTAAATTGGATTTTTTTTCCCCCCTCTTTTCCACTTTTAACTTTCAACAGGTTAAAAGAGGACACATAAAGACTGGTGGGGGTTTTGTTTTTTTGTTTTATAATTTTAGATCAAATGCTTTTATTCTTTACATAATGATTCATTAAAACAGAAGAAGGAAAGCGATGAAGTCTGAAGGCAGCAGAGGAGCATAATAAAACAAGGGGTATTTTTGAGGGAAAGTATTAAATTAGACCAAAAGATGCAAATAAGAGTATGCATGAGCTGTGAATATGATTAAAAAGTAAGTGCTGAAACGTATAATGTTAAAACTAAATATCAACGCCCACCTTATCTCCTAATTGACCTTGGTAATCCTGCAATCGTGCATGTGGTGCACACCGACCTCTTTTAATGAACACCAAATGAGAAACAGCGCTAGAAAACAACTGACCGTCCATACTGTGTGGTAAATGCCAACAGCGTGGTTTGTCTACATCTCTGAACTTGTTTAACAACGCTTTTTAGTTCATCACAGATTCCTCGAGTGCAGAAAACTTAAAAAGCCAAAGATTTGTGGCTCAGATTGCGAGACTACATTCCTCCTTCTAATGCCAAGTAAATCTCAGCTAGTAATCTAGAATCTTACTGAAATAGATGATAGGAGAGCTGAAATTCAAATCATTTAAATAAACTACTACCTTGTATTATTATCTGAGTGAGAAAATTCACCTGACTAATTAAAAATCCCATATTATAAAATCTTGAAATCAGCTTAATCTGATGTAGCAGTTCACCACGACACAAAAAAAAAAAAAAACAGCTTTCCATATCCTGAGGCCACTTTTCTTTATTTATTGTTTATTTATTTATTTATTTATTTATTTATTTATTTATAACGGTTTACGCAGCCTGAGGCAACACAACTAGGATGCCTACACTGCAGTTAGTGGCCACTTCTGACTTTCTACATTTGGACCAATCAAATGTTGTATACAACGTGACTGCCAGGTATACAACTTGCTCAACACACTTCACTTATGTGCACAGATTAGAATGAAGGCAACATCATTTGTGGCGCCCACATTTTTGGACTCCAAATCCGATCTGGAAAACAGCAGCAGTCAGTCTCCGGAACCTCCGGGATGTTTCCGAATGCTCAGTAATGAGTCACGGATACATTTACATAGTAAGAGCAACTGAGTGATGTTATCTTTGATTCACAAGCTGCTTTAGCTACGGTACACAACATCTATGTAGCAGTACCACGTCCGACCACATAGGGGCAGCATGTCACTTGAGTTGTTTTTTTTATTTTTTTTTATTTTACTTTTTAACACATTGAAGTTCTTTTGTCAGCCCTTGGCGTAAGATACAACAAAGTGCCTCCAGTGGGACAAAGCATTATATCAAGAGTCGACGGACTGTCCCGACTCACCAGAACAATATTCTCGACACAGCTGAGGTGGATGCTGTCAAGTGGCCAGAGAGCTACTACTACATAGGGTGGTTTTAAAAGACACACATGCAGTAAATGTGAGACAGAGAGACCATTCACTGCAAAGAGATATGGCAGGTAACAGCAAATGTCAAGCTTACACCCTTCACAGCATTCTGCAGCTATATCGATTTTCTTTTCTATTTCATGTTGAGCTTTGCAAATCAAACATACTTCTCTCGTGAAATATTGGTATATGCAGTCTGTCACTGTCTTCAGCAGGTGGACCGTCTCTGCTGCTGCGTTGCGACTTTGCAGGAGAAGGAAAGAGCTGGTGTGTGTGGGTGGTTGCGAGATGCAGATGTTCTTCTGTGCTTGGAGTCCAGTCAGTCAGCTCGGGTTTCTCTTGATGCCATGACAATGAAGTTCTTTTTAAAAATGGGCTTAAACCATCAGGTTTTGAGCACTTGGAAAAGTTTAACCTGTTAAAATGCAGCTAGATGAACTAAAAGCTTATTTTTATGATGCTAAAATATTAGTTTGAATCATTCAAAGTCAGCAAAAGCATAATATTGAGCCTTTAACATAAAGATGAATCACCTCTGGTTTGATGGCAGTGACTAAAAATCACTTGAACAAGATGTACTGTGCAACTCTAAAACACAATATGACTGAATTCTACATTTCATATTTCAGTTCCTCTTCAAACCAGCCACTGGTGTTTTGCAATACTTCAGAAACTCTCCCCAGATCAAAGTTGCAATCAGTTGCTTCTTATTAGTAACGTGGAGATAAAAAGTGAGGAAGAGCGGGCTCCAGGGGATTTGGACACAAATCAGAGTGCAGGGAGAACCAGAGATTGCAGAAAAACCAGCGGTGGAGATCAGCGGTTTGACCACATCCAGAAAATTAGATTAACTGAATTAGAGGGATTAGATCAACCACAGCTGGATTGGAGCTGATGGTGCTAAGAAAAGAGGACGATAGAGTAAAAGCACATGAGAGGAAGCAGGAACAAGAAAAAATAACCAGAGGAGTGAGATAGCACAAACTTTCTTGGGGAGTTGGGGGGTAAAGTCATATTGCGGTAGAGAGAGGAGCAGAGGGAGGAGACAGCTCAGCATATTTTGGTATCCTGGGTAACTTTTAGGGGCTGGCACTGAAGTGAGCAGCTGAGGTTTTTCTGGGCTGGTGCAAACTCCTAAGGGTTCACATGGGTTCTTCAGCGCCACATTACTCAGGTTGAGCTACAGCGCCCCCCGGTGGTGACTAAGAGGACACGCCACGCCTCTGAGCAGGGACCATACAGCAAAAGGACACAAGGGCATGAAAAGGACAAGAAAACACTGCACAAATACACAGACACCATCAAGCTTTACCACAAACCTGAACTGCAAAACAAAAATAAGACGAAGGTCCTCTGAAAATATAAAAGACATTGCGTTAAACAGGTTTAATAGATAATAATAGTATATAATATAATAATAGTAGAATATTTTAAATGCATTTCCCTTAACTTGGACTCCCTCACCTGGAACGATATATATGTTACGTAATATGTCACACCTCAAGAGGCTATCCCTTACAAAACTGATTATATTCAGCCTACTTTCACCCTTCTTTCCTCACTAATTTACCCAGGGAACCTTGTGATTAAAAGCCCTTATCAGCTCATTATTTCTGAACAGATCTAATCTCATTTGTGGATAACAGGTTAGATGCGCATCCCCGTGAGTATTCACAATATGAGAATCCAGAACAGGGAAACTCAGAGCTCTAAGCAGAGGAGATGGGGGCCTAAATCAATGTGATTAATTCATGTTAATTGCCGCCCTCTGGCGTTAGTGGCACGCTTGTCGTTACTTTGCTGATACATACAGTTTTCAGCACCGCCCCTTTGTCTGGAAGATAAATCTGTTAGTCGATAGAGAGACGGATACACACTCTTTCTGCCTCGCAGTTTCCCACTGCAGTTACCTCCGGCTAAGAAAAAAAAAAAATAGACTTACTCGAACCTCGCCTTGGTGCCCCCCTCCTGTTTCAGAAGATGGAGGATATTAACAAGGCTGTGGTGATGTATCAGAGACAAATGGGAAGTGACAGGTTTTGTTATGAATTCTCCCTCCTGCATATTCCAATGTAATTTAGAGGCGTCATGCAGCCTGCTCTGCAAAACTGTGGGGCGTTGTCTACATACTGATGTCCTGCTCACTGCATCGGCGGAAACAGAGATATTAAAGGCACTTCAGAAGGCATCACTTCAAAAGGAAGCCAAAGTCAGCCACAGAAGGAGCGAGACAAGGTGGCGCAGAAACCCAGCATCGGTAGTAAAACTTATAAATCCCCCGTTTACCCAGCTTCGGTCGTTGATCAGTGTCAAACAGAGGCTGATATTTAAAGATGATTAATGGCCTGTAATGATTCTGAAGTTTGTGTGTGCGCATGTGTGTGTGTGTGAATCCTATTACACAGTGTCATTCAGGTGTGAGTTAAGTTGCCAGATAAAATGAGAAATGGACAAAAATGAAAAAATGGCCTTTTTGTATTTAATGTTCTTGCATACGTCTTCATTTATATACCTATTAGAGACAACTTCAGCGAGGGCTGTCTCACACAATCATCCCTCAGAAGCTGCAGCAGCACGGAAAACACGATTGCATGCCACTGCTTGTTTGAAGCCAATCTATTTTTTTCAGTCAGGTGGATATATTACAACAGCGCTGGTGGTTCAGTAATCAGAAACATTGCTCAGCAACAACAGTCCTGCAGCTTTTCTTATATTTGCATAAACACACACACGATCAAACCAACCAAACAGTTTCTACTTGTTGTGTTTCTCTCACACATGGAAGGGTTAGGGTCATTTGTTTTCAGCTTCCTAAGCCAGTTCCTTACACTTTTGCTTTTTGTAATGTTGTAAATGGCATTAAAACACCTAAAAAGAAATGCAGATGTTTTTCTATCCAAACCCCATTTCCATTAGGTTCTTTAAAATAGTTTACAATCGTTTCTCATAAGAAAACATATCCAGGTCTTCCCTTTAAGTTTAGTAAGTAAGTAAGTAAGCAAGCAAAATTCACAGTATAGCTACATAATTGTGAACTAATTCAGCAGTGGAAGAAAGAAAATGCAGGAGCACCACAGCTCTAACGAGTATAAGTGCAGTAGATGCAGTGTATCAGCATAATAAATTATGATTCCAGCACATGTGACATTGCACTCCACAGGAACTCAAAGGCAGAGAGGAGAATCGGAAGAATGGATGCTTGATTTAGAGCAAGCAGCTGTTTTGCACTTCGCCTTGCTACACATCTGCCAAGTCACTCAGGGCAACCACTGAGGTCACCCAGGCTGCACCAGTCTCTGGTTGCACTCTACGTCAAATTCAAACGCGCTAAGCTCTCCTCCCCTTACAGTTGCAGTAATTAGGATGTGCAGCACACAACTGCACAGCCGACGAGGAGTTTGCTTAATGAGGAGTGTGCTGCAGCAGCGACAGCTGGGATTATTCCTCCCTCTGTTTTCAGTTCGTTCGAGAAGCTGCATCAGACGTGCTGACTCCGTGTCGGTGAGACGCAGCTTCCGTTTTTGTTGAAGCCATGTGACAGCGCAGCTCACCTCAGCTGAGGTAAACGGCGCTCTGAAGATGCTTTATAAAGGCACAAACCTGCTGCCACGCAGCCTTTTGTTTTCCTGTTCTAGTCCCAGTTTGCTTCTTGAATTTCTGTTCATATCTTAATTCTTACTAATAATCCTGTTAACAGGAACCAAAAGGAATGACCTTATTTGGTTACCAAGCAATTGATTGGATTTATAAAAGGTTTGTTTGATAATAGATATAATTTTCCACATTATTCTACACTATTATGACGTAATGCACATCTTAAATTGCATTTCTAGCTTTTTGATGGTGCTAAATGTTCCACATTTGAAGTCTAGCAAAGAGACCGACTCTATAACCTGCATGTGTATTCGCGTTTACAAAAAAAATAAATAAATAAATAAAAGGCGAGTTATATATTTTAGACCTGCAGCTGTCCGTTTGAATTCACAGCTTTTTTTTTTTTTTTTGACCTTCTGATGAATAGTGATTAACTAAAGTTCTGAATGTCTTTGCAACTGTTCATCCTTTCAAAAGAGGGATTCCTCATCCGGCGTTCCCATCCACTAACTGTTCCAATATACCGAAGATGTCAATGGAAATTGGTATGACTATGAGACAGTTGAGATAAAAGGTTTCTGGTCCTTCCAAGGTCGTATATTTATTTAAACCCTTGTAAATGAGCATATCTATCAGACACCCTGTCATTATTAATTTAACAAAAGCTTGGTGTGTTTGGGATTGCACATCCCAGTATTGACTTGGGCCTTACTTTCTGGACAGATAGTCTCCTGCTTGATTCTAGATTAAGGCTGCATTACGGCCAGATGTTTCCATTTTGCTCTCATTTTACAAAACATCTTTCTGGTAAAAGGTTTCACCACACTAAGTCTAGCTGCCTAATTCTGTTTGACAAAAAGACACCAAACATGAAACCAGACTTGTGAGTTTTCAAACTACTCTATCATGAACATTTATCATCTTAACTGAGGCCTGTCGTGTTTGAGATTATTATTCATTAATGCCCTTAAATTCCTTCTCAGTCCGACTGGCTGCAGTAGTTGAATCTTTACGTTCTTTCCTGATGTATTTCAGTTTTGTAACATTTTCTTTCATTGCTCTCAGATTGTAAAACTCACGTCAAGCTCCATTTTCCTGGATCCAACTTTCCAGAATACCTCTGGGATAAAGACTACTGCAGTTATCAGACTTCAGCTTTGAGGTCAAATCAAATCCTGACTAATACAGCTACTCAAAAAAAAAAAATTAAAAAAAAACATTGTTGAGACTTGTAGGTAAAAATGAGGAATAGTCGCACAGTCCCAATTCAGTGGTACCTCTAACCTCCTAGTGTAAACTGTAATTACTCCCATGAAGCTTTGGGGATGTGTGCAGATTAAAAAGGGGTTTCCCTGAGGCTGGTGGGCGGGCACCTGGTCAGGGAGCCACCGAGGCTCTGCTGAGGCCAACACTCCCTAGTTGACAGGAAGGCTAATTCACCTGCCAAGGTGACACCGAACAAGCTCTCCAGTCTTCTTTTTTTTTTTTTTTTTTAATATGACTCAAGAGGATGTTTGTCCAGCGTGTTACGACTGGTAATGTTGACACAGCATATGAAACTATGTAAAAAGAGGCTGAGGCCAACACTGCTCACATGTCAACATTCCTGTGTGCAAGACAGACCGCAGGAACTTCAGGTCATCCGGTCCGTCCCGTACCAAAGCAACCCCACGACGTGATGCTGACACCTCCATAATTCACAGTCGGGGTGGTTTCTGAGGCCTCCAAGTATTCCCTCATTTTCCATAATATATACCATTATAATGGTCATATCTCTAAACATTAAAATCTTTGTACCCATATAAGCTGCAAACTGCAGTCTGGACCTTTTTATGGTAGTTTTGGGCCAGTTGCTCCCTCCTGCACCATGAACTTCTTGCCATCTTTTGAGCAAAACTACAACTTCCACCCACGCTCATTAAATCTGCAAATTTATTGAAATCCTACTCCCACTCAGCTCTTCAGTCCATTGTGTCAGGAACTGTACTTTTTATTGGATTGTACTGAGGACAAGAAGCATTGTTTAGTATTTTTCTGGACCTTTTTGGATTAAAAATGTATGAAAAATATATATTGATCCTAAAAATTTATGAAAAGTGCTAATGAAATAAATACTGATTTGTCCATATTTATATTGCAATATTGATATTTGAATCAAATAAAGTAAAAAAAAATCTGTTTCTAGGTTAAATATATTAAATTCATATTAAATTCAGATATTAAATATATTGTATAAAATCTATATTGTCAGGATTTCTTTTATTTTGCCTTACAAAATAAAATACCGCCAATAAAGAGATCCTCACGGGTCCATGGTTAGATGCTTCTGCGGGTTGGTCAAACATTTGATGGGCCTTACTGCCCACTTTCTCTGCTCTCTCATTAACTGTTGCAACTACTGATATTGAACAGTTCGCAGTCTGCAATTTGCACCTTCGATCCCGCATGTGATCAATGCAAACGGAAATTACCCACGAAAGAACAACGTCATGCCGCTGCTTGTCAGGAAGCTCCAACTGGACAGTTGATGCTCCTTTTTATTGACTTGTGCAGCCCCTAGTGGTGGGAAGTGCATTTCACTCTGCTTCGTGCAGATAGAAAGAAAAAGAAAAAGTCTGGAATGGTTTCCAAAACAGGATGGTTGGGAATATCAGCTCAAAGCAAAAAGGTCCATGTTCCTGATCGTGTCCGTCTGTGTGCAGTTTACGTTCTATCCAATATATTGCGTTATATTGTGCAATTTCATCTCATCTTTTTTTGTTAAATACAACACAGCATTTTATGAATCTACACAGCTCTGATAAACCAGGTTAAAAAAAGATTTTTCAAATGAGATGCACATCCCGACTGAGAGGTCAGTTCCTCAAACCCCGGAGTCGGTACGGGCCTCAGAGGGAAATGAAGTGGAGAGCTGGACAACTGGAGTCAGGTTTTAAGAGGGAGGTTAAAAATGATTCAGTGGTCCGCAGAGTGAGTTATGGTGGTGGAGTCCTGCGCAGGAGCTTTAATGAGGTGCTTACTCCCCCCTCTCTGGCGGTGGAAGCTGTACATCATGTATTTCAACTCTGTTAAAGCCTGGTGCTGTAAAACTGCTCCAGTGTTGCTCAGATTGATCTGCAACATTAATGGGGAGATTACAACACGATGAACCGGAGAGGAGAGCTATAGACCTTTACATGAGATTCATTTCTGCTTAGTTAACTGTGATGTGGTTTTCAGTGGTGGCTAAGCATTTTTATTTCCTCAGTCCAGAAAACCAAACACAAAACAATGGATGAGTCTGTGGCTCCACTTCTTTGAAAACGATCGAAAATTTGCATCAGAAATTTGCTTTCTCAAATACGAGGTGTCACAAACTCATCGTCCTTACAATTGCGAAGTTTGTTATTCTAAATTCCAGTTATTTTGTTAAAACCTAAATCCAGCCTCCCCCCAAATAATTTTATCAAAAACAAACCTCCAATGTGGGGTGAAAAAAACTCAATAGTTAAATAACTCTTACATCCCCTTGCAAAAGAAAAATAATCGCATAATCCATGATCTTGTTTACACTACTGTTCCTACACCACACGAGGGCAGTCTTACCTAGTAATTTAAAACTAGTGTAATAGGACAACAATAAGCAGAAAGAAATTTAACAATTTTCAGTCATTGTCATCACAGCAGCTACTAATCAATCTGCACAGTGTAATTTCCCTCAGTGAAATTACAAACTGGTTTTTCATTCTTCGGTTTTCATTGATCCCTGGAGGCGGTTTCACTCTCAGCAGCTGCACGATGAAAGACGACACTGATGTGCAGACTGACGAGAGATTTCTGCATAAAGAGAAATGAATGAAGAAGCATCTCACCGTCGTTGTTGACTGGACTTTATTTCACATCTTACAGTGTTACAGAGTTAAAACCAGAGTGATAAGAGCACTGTTAAAGCATGAAATGAAACTGAGCACATCAGACAGAACGTGATTTAATGACCCTTGAGACACTTAACGCTATCGGCACCTTGTTTATGAGAAGAGAACATCAATGTTAGTTCAATACAGTTATGCAATAACAAGGAAAGATAAAATAAATGTGCCACTTTGGAATCTATTGTTTGATGGAACTATTAAAGCTGGCAATAAAAATGACAGAGAAAAATGAAAAGTCATCTTTATAACTCGCGTTTTTTTTTTTTGTGTGTTTTTTTTAACTGAAACAACAAACATCAAAAGTGTTAGAGGGGAAATAAAAGCACACAAAGTTAGGCAACTGGAACGTTTCATTATTAACTCAACAGTGCTCTGCGAGATAAAGTTTATCAGTGCATTGTAACATCGTGACTTATAAAATTTAAAATACAAAAGAATCTAATACGTCTGAAGAGTGAGGATGGTGTTTTGCAAGTGAGGAAGCCAAAGCCACAGTCAGTGTGGGGAAAAATATAAATATATATCACAAGCTGCTGCTGCTGCTGCTATTAGAGACGTTTTGTCCTTGGTCAGCGCACACATCATCACGACGACCAGCTCAAATCATACGAGAAGCACAGGGTGTGACGAGTGGATGCTTCAGTTGAAATACAGAACATCCCATTATCAGGGCTTAGCTGTGTTGACATTTAGATAATAGTACAAGTTTACTTTATTACAACGCTGAAGCTGGTTTACTGGACTGCCCCTCTGTAACATAAAATAATATAGCGTGCAATTAATGTACTTTAAAATATTACTCCTGAAATGATATCCTTGAAGTACACTTCCCAAAATGTTGGCACCGGTGAATTACGTTGCAGTCAACGATAAACTCGTCTGAAAGGGCACAAAACTACTTCAACATGATTGAATCCTCCAGAACTGCCCCCAAAGCGTGGAGCTCAGTCTCGCCTACTGTTCATGGCAACTTTTGATAAAACCATTTAGATCAATTTCGAGATTGAGGACTGAACAGAATTCATCAGCTCAAAATCCAAGAGTCAAGGAAATGTGACACTGCAAATGTCTACTTTGGAGTCGACTGACAGAAAGAAGTGGAGCTACTCCACAGATGCCATCATGTCTTTCCCTTGAAATCCCATCCATCCTAAATTTATTTCCAAAATATTTTTGTAGGTACAGCCTAGATGTATCCACATACCACCTATGTATACGTGTTTGAGTCACAGAATGTGAAGTGAAACCCCTAAGAAGACGTCTCCCTCATAAAACAGCCTGCATGATCACTAAAGGGCTAATAAATAACACTTAACAATCAGAGACAAGCTGTTCCTCGTCTGGGAGTCATCTGCGATCATTTGGAGTTGGCTCATGCACACCAACACTAAAATCTGGGTGAATGAAAAGAATAAGTGCACTGAGGGGTACAGTTGTGGCTCTGACTTGTACCTTTTGAGCAAACGGAAGCCTGACACATTTTGCAGAGAAGCTGAAGGAGCATCGGCGTTGACTCTTCCTCCCCTGTGCGTGATGCGGCACCATCGGTACGAATGAGTACAATAACCCAAAACATAAAAATCTGGACGTTCTTAACAAATATTAATTGTATTAAAAAATAAAAGCAATAATAATAACAAAATCAGGAATCCTCCTCCTGTGCAGCAGCCGGCGGTCGACTCCCCCCCAGCTCAGTTGGTTTTGGCAGTGGTCTAACACTTGTGCTTCATGGCGAGCTGCAGGAAAATTGGGGAGGGGGTTAATACACTAAGGGGGAGGGGGACCAAAAAGCTTGTCACAGCATCATTAGATTTCCCGTTCAGCAAAATGCAAAGAAACTAAAAGCTGTCACATGTGTCAAAACACAAAATGTACAACAAGGTGAGGAAATATCAAGCTTCAAATTGACCGTGTCACAGTTCTTTCACAAAGGTAAAAGCCAGTCTTTCCAAACTTAATCTGTCATCAACAGTGGCTCTAATGGGCTTCATGGGATATTCGTTAAGTAGGTGACTAACCACCAATCCAACACAAAACCACAGGGTGTGGCGATGTGAGAAAAAGACACAGAGACTGAAGAGCATGTCGCTGTGGAGCCATGAGAACTGAATTCTACGGAGCGATCGAGTGGGGGCAGTGGAGCAGTGCGGAGAAATTAGTGGTTTTGATTCAAACTAAGCAATGCAGGCAAAATGCCTGCTGTCACAGTGAGGTGCTGAAGTGAGACTGCAGAAACATATCCACGAGAGCCACCGAATGAGCTGCAGATGCTTGGTGCAACATTTGGTGCAACATTTGGTGCACAAAGTAAAGATCCGAAGTGACACTTATAAGCTGTGCTGAGGTTATACCGGCACATTACAGAACAAGTGGGATTGTACTTAGTTAAAGCTGCTAAGAAAAATATGTAACTCAATTCCAGATAAAAATGTCACAATACATGCAAATGGTGCATAATAATCACCCACCATCAGATCACGCCTAATGTTTCATAAATGATGATTCTGCATGTTGAAACTGTACATTCAAACCACGTCTGTGATCTATAACTTCTCTAACAACATGCGGATGAGTTTAAAAGTAGGAGGACTCGAAGCGTTCACCACACATCCTGTTACAACATCCTCAAATAGAGTCAGGAACAACGTCCTATCCCTCCGTTAGAGTGCCGCTGCTTTCAACACCGAGCTTCTGACAGGGATGATGAGTAATGAAGCAAACAGGTATAAAAAAAAAAAAAAAAAAAAGAAAGAAAAAAAGATAATGGTATCAAGTGCAATGAGAAAAGCTGAAAAATTAATGATTCTCCGTGGGGGTTGTGCAGTCACTTTCCTCTTGAAACCACAGAGGCCGTGACTTTTATCTCAGCTTATCACAGTTTTGTAATTCACCACAGAGTGAAAGCTTATCTGTGAGCTGTAAGAGGGTAATTTAAAGGGTTTTCAAATGTCTCTCACTTATTTCTGGGGTACTGCGCTAAATAGCTAACAGTCACTTTATTTCAGGTAGTGGACAACTTTACAATTAAACTCGCCCTCTATCATACCATTAGTTAATTAAGCAGTATGCAATTTATTTTCCTAACAACCAACAGGAGATAAGACTGACGTAGGATTGATGATCATATAAAGCCTCAAAAGAGAGTGAATGGGGAAAGAAGAAAAAAAAAATCTTCCCAGTATCACTGCAATTCCGCAGCCTTTTTCTAAAATTTGACAGCAGAGTCAATATTTGCAGTGGGAATTTCAGTGTAATCTATTAAAACAGATGCACTAATCCCACCTACAGGTTATGCATTACTGCTACTTCTTTACGTAATGCCTCACCTTGTGCGCAGTGACAGCAAACTGTTCAGCGCTGTTCATCATGTCTGCAGTCCTCTCCTCAGCCCGGCCTAATCTCTCACCGCGCTCATTCAGGGCCTGGCTGGCCTTTTGTACGGCACTCGTCACGCTGTCTGCAGCTGAGTGCAGGATACTGTTACCTGCAGATAAAGATGAAAGTGAAGCAGCGAGTCGGGCAGAGCAGAGGGAGGCAAAGAAGGGAGGTAAAACACAGAGAAGAGAAGAGAAATTGTGATTCCTTTGGAAAACGGCGCCGACGCTGAAAGGCTCGCTGTCATGAGGGGGACGTCCAGTACAAATCGGTGCTCTTGACCATTAGTGCTAATAGTGGAAGACGAGACTCGGCTTCCAGTGGGTGTCATCGGGAAAGGTGGATAATGACTTTTCTTCAAAGCTGATTTACTTCAAGGAAAGATCAAGTGAAATTAACCTTTCCTAACAAGAACGTATGCAACAACAACAACACAATTAGAACAAGGATTGATGCATCCTTTAAGAAAGTTTTTAACAGATTGAGACAGTCAGCTGTGCCCGTCTTCACTTCTCAGCTTCTGCAGCCAGCTCTTTGATTACTCTTTCCTAACTACAGAGAGTGATAAAGCGTGGTTAACCCCGAAGACCCGGTGGTGGACAAAAGACAAAGAAGGCATCTTTCAGATAGCCGTGGCAGCCCTGTGGATGTTCCCTCTGACAAGCCATTAATCTACCACACGTTGGAAGAGCTGTTAGAGCGGCTGCCCAAAAGCTAGACGAGAAGGAGCAATCTTCCTGCTACTTTCACTTTGTCTGCAATTGCACCATTCAAGTGGAGGATCTTCTGTCATTTTATCAACATCTACCACAAGGCAGCATGCCAGTTTAGGGAAACACGTGCATAGTTTTAATGCCGTAACTAACTCATACTCATAAAAGGACTCCCAGTCCTATACATTTAGTGACTGAGCAGATGAGCAAAAGGAGAAAAGTGTACTATGACCTGACAAGCCTAATTCTGTCATTTCCCACAGGACATTGGAATATAGTGAATGAATGTCCCTCGGCATTAGAGCAGGTAAGCTGAGTGACAGGTAATTGGGACGGCTCGGCTGTACTGGATTATACGACAGCAGAAAAGCAGACGATAGTTCTTTCAAGGAAGTTAACTTGATAAGACTCATTAATTTATGTGATGATACACCTGAGCTGCAGACACACAGATGGTGTGTACACAGAGATGTTCAAACACACGCACACTAAAATAAAATCATAGAAATGCATGCACGAATACAAGTCCATCCCTCAGTCACGTTTGAAGAAAACATCTTGATCGAGGAAAACTTCTGAGCTGGAGGGAACGCGTGTTGTTCTTGTGTACAGCCAATGTGGTTCAGTTTACGCATCCTTAAAAACACGCTTGTGAAAATGCATTTTTTCTGAGGCTTTGATTCTTCAATAGGAAGTTCCAGACCTTTTTAACTTTAGACAGATTTTTCCTAATCTCCTGATCCTCAGGGAAAGCCTAGGGAGTAATACTCCCATCATCCTATCAGTACAACCCAAACACTCCACTACACACCTTACAGACACACACACAAAACAGCTCAATTTATTTCCCTGCCCACCATTTCCCCTTCTTTTGTGCTTTTTCTCTCCATTCTCAGGAATCAGTGGCGGCCTGGAACGTGGGTTTCCTCCAGTGAAAATCCTGGGGAATTTAATTAGAGCGATTCAGGGTGGAGATGCTGTGGCAGGGGGAATGAAGCATCCCGGGCTGAATGAAGTGTGTAGGAGTAAAGTATGTTAGGTGGTGCCATTGCACAGATTCAAACTCGGTTTCAGTGTCTGAACTTGAGGTGGAAGCTGATCAGAAATAACTGTCACCAGAGAGAACAGCAACATGTGATGGACGTCAGAGGTTTTAAATGGTTCCTGTTGAGAAAAGGATGTTATACTACAACAAAAACATCTTAAAATTGAGATTTTTCTAAAGTTTTGGTCAACTCCCACTGCTGAATCTAATGAATCCATGTCATGCCCTTCTCAACAATGTACAAGGAATTTTGTTATCATACTCCAAAATTACTCAAACAATGGAAACCGAGCAAAAAGGCAAGTTATTTTCTGGCAGCAAGATATTTGAGAAAAATAAAAGCCATGAGCAAAGACAAACACACTGAGGAAGTGGGACCCCCCCTCCCTACTGGCTGTTCTGCAGTCGGTGTCATGCAGTAGACTGCAGGCTGAATAGTAATCTGAGTTTTCAGCAGGAACATCATGCTGACAGCCCAATCACATTAACCATCGCGCTATATTGGATTTATGAGACTGGATGGTTAACTTCAAAAACAAATACGCCTACTCACAAAAAAAAAAAAAATAAAAACATGCTACAATACATGCTGTGCCGTCTTCAAATGTTTCCATCCTGCCAGTGTCACGATGGAGCCATCACTGCGCCGGGATGATGCTGCAGGCTACAAGTGTGGGAGTGTTAAAGGAAAACGTGCCTTATGATGATTCATTTTACTCTGAAGTGATTCTGCTTATCAGGACTCCGACAGGTTCCAACGGTTTTCCGTGGCTATTGTGCAGAAAGCTGCTGTTTTTCATTTAAAAAGTCCTTCAAAAACTACATTAAGTCAAGTCTGTCTTACAGCGTCAACGTGTCATGCAGATTTGGACAAATATTACAATGAAGACTATTTACTTTATGAAAGAACATATACATGTATTCATACCTGACACCAACATGAAAGAGAAACACCTGGATGGCCACTTTATTCACATTTACCTGCAGATGTTAATAACTTTTTCACCATTCTTCACAAACACTTGGAAGCACAGTTGCTATTGAGGATAATAAAAAAATGTGTGCACTTACACTTCCTGAAAGTAATCAAACTGATATTTTAGGCTGAAAATACTCCCAAGTATCACTAAGTGAGCTGTAACTATCGGTGAGTATTATGTGTTACTAGCCAAGCAAAAAAATAAAACTCCCCCACTTCCAAAGAGCAGTAAATGCAGCGTGCTTCTAAGTGGGTTAAGATAAGATAAGGAGGCTGGAGAGTTTCTGTGGTTACCATCAATAAAGGTCACTGTGATACTAGTGGCCTTTATTGATAGTAAGCAGACAGGAAAGTGGTGCAAGTGTAACAGAGTCTACTTTGTATACGATTCCACCTTCACGTATTGCAGTACTGGTATCCTTATGGCTCTTGGACTCCCGCTCTCAGGGCAGGTTAGAACAGCTGCTCGCTACCGTGAAGCACCGCCAGTCATGAGAGACGTGCCCAAGATGCGCTGCTTGAGGACTGTAAGCCTCTGTACGTGAGGTGAACCAGGAGGAATCTGGCATCCTGAAGCTGCAGAGCTGGACTCAGAGAGGCGTCTGTGGCTTACCCAACTTCCACTGGCTCAGGTACATATTTTCAAACCCAGGGAGTCTGAATCAAAGTGCTAGTGTTAGTTTTTAAGTTGGCTGTGGCTTCAAGGACTTAAATATATATACTCTCAACCAAAAAAAAACTGCTGTTTAACTGAGCTGTGTCAAGGCCAAGACAGTGGAGAAAAAATGTGTTAAAAATGTACCGTTCCCAAAGAACTGCTTTCTCGCCATGTTCTAGGATTTTCTAGATTAAATTAACTAAGAAGGAATCGCACAAACATCCCAGTACACACAAAAGCAACACAGTATGCTTTAAGTAACAACACTGATACTTCACATTTCCAGATAGGCAACACATATAAAAAAAAAAAATTAAAAAAAAAAACTAAATGAAGAAGAAAAAAAAAAAGGACTCACAATAGAGCTACTAGACATGACAGGAGCATATAGGCACAGCTAAGCTCTACAGCTGAGAGATAAACCCTGCTGCAGTTTAATTAATGTGAATCCTGGCATTACTAGTAGCAGAATAATGAATCCACAGCAGAAGTTCACACAGAAAGGGCACCTCCCCCTGGCTCCTGACGTGCACGTGCGCGCACACGCACACGAACACATTTTTTTCTTCCACTCCCTGTTATCTGGCTGCTTCAATTTTCAAGCCATTTTTCTCCACATTCCTCTTGCGGTTTTTCCCATTACAGTCCCTTTTCTTTCTCCGTTAGAAGTCAAGCCTGATTCTGCATTTGATCAAGAACAGTTTGTCATTTACGTTCACTTGTCCCGTGTTTTCATTTTTCTCCTCCAACAAAGCTCCTTTACCATCAAATACACCATGTGTCTGTCAAACATCCTTTCATGTGCCTCCTTTTCCTCCCTGCCACTACCAACATTCAAATATTCAACATGCATGAGTCACTGGACTCAATGCCACTCTGAAATGTGAAACATTTGATCCAGCAATACAAAGAGCAATTCGGTAATCTGTACTGTATCATCCTTATCCTACATAGATGTAGCTGAAATCACTCCTTCAATCCCTGATTAACCACTTAGGTGGCCTTTAGTCACCATCATGCATGCTAAAAAAGCTTTGCAAAACACGGTACACTATGTCCTAAATGTATCATCGAGCTGTGCCAGAAAAGCAGCTATGCGAGTATTCATGAACAGCCTCCTCTCTGTGGCTGCAACCATCAGATTACTGTCATCATCACACAATGCATTTAAAACCGTAATTTCCATCATTGTAGTCTGGACAAGGCTTACATATTAACTTGCAACATGCGAGGCCGCAGTGCAGAATACTGAGGACATGATTAGTGAGGAAGCATCCCGTCATTGCACTGATCTTGGAAGCAAAGATGCAATTTATCTCTGAACAGTCTGCCAGTAACTCTGCGCGGTCCAGCCATGAGGGGACGGGATGTCCAGCACACATCAAACTTTGCATGTAAATATAAAATCGCCATCAGCGAGGCATCACTATTTGGAATAAATAACTGGTCTTCAGACAGAGAGAGGAGTAAACCTCAATATCCTATGTTAAATCATAACCTGGAAGTCTTTTTTGGTTTTGGTGCTTACCTTGTCTCAGCAGATGACCATGATGTGAAACAAATTCTTTCTTCATTCTGTTCATAAAGACCTTGCAACGGAAAAAGACTGAATCTACAGCTTGGTCTTCTGCGGTGAGAGAATATCAGAAGTCATATTTAGCTCTGATGTTTAACATATCATGCGTTTTTTTTTATTAGCTGAGAGAGTTCAGTTTATTATCCGACTATGATTAAGCACTCAGATGTTCATTTGTTATGAATATCATGCAATTTTAAAGGCAGTGAACCATCTCTTCTTTTACAGGTAAGTACAACTGGTCAAACGATGGATAATGTAAAAACTGTTACTTCTTGTTAACGTGCATGTGAAGTGTTAATTAAAAACATTTCAAGGTTGAACCTGCACTGAAAATAGGGTTCTAGTGAAGACCCTGTGAGAGACGGCTTAACAGCACTCCTCACGGAGGGAAAATTCACTCAGGATTCATCCGAAGCCAGGTGGAGGTGAATTTCATTTAGACTCACATCATATACAGGTAGGAACTGACTGACAGACGCAACAGTGTGGGCAGCAGGCCACGTCGGGGATGGCATTTATGCTTCTCCGCATTAACCACGCCCATTATACATTTCTGACCAATCACATGCCAGCAGTTCTCGCACATCATGCTAGAAAAAAAAAAGTCGTGCCCAGATGATGTGTCGAGAACAAGGGGCGAGAACTCCAACACCAGAGGTGCCACCTTGAAAAATTGGAATTTCTCCGCTCTTGAACAGTATGTATCAGTCTTAAGGGTTACAACACCAACTAAAATTCATTCCTGCAGCTCGTCTTCATGTCAGTCTTTTTGGTCACTACTCAGAACTCACAACTACAGGCAGGAGTTGGAACACAGAACAACCATGTTCTTATTTTGCTCTTTTAAAGTGCTAAAAAACGCATTTCCCAGGAGTTCTTGATAAAGCGGTTTTACAGCTCTCTTATTTTGCTCCTTCACAATATTAAACACTAGTGAATGTGCAGTAATGAGGTGTGTATTCCAGGGCCTGCGATCTCAGGTGTTTCTGAAGACAGAGTCTCCCCACAGTTGTGGTCCCACACCTGAGCAGCGTCATGGTTTTTGTTTTGCACTGGTGTGAGACTTAAACTGGAGTGGACACAGCTGACATCAGGTTGGCATCCCTCTCGTTCCTCCTGTCACAACGCGCTATTTGAGCTGCCATCTTTTTCATAGATTGTGCACAGCTTCTTTCACCACTTCCTGGCAACGCGGAGTTCATAAGATTAGTGACCATTCATCGGATTCATTTTAGGTTTGGACAAAACCTTGCACGAAGCCAGTTTAAGACACAGCGCTTAATTCAAATAGGACAAATGACTGCTACTGATAAACTCACAAGCTTTTATATCAGCGGAGTGCAAAAAATTCAACAAGTCCCTTTGATTTAATCCAGTTAAAAGAATAGTTCAGGCCAAACATGGCTGATTTTTTTAAATATAAGCAGGAGGCAGGTGAATGATGTATTTACACTCCAAAATCCATCCTACTCTATACAGCCTTGGGTTCAGCACTGTTTGGGACACAGCTACCTTCCCACATGTGCATACAAAGACTATAAAGACTATAAAATGCACCAAGGTGAGGTAAAGAATGTTAAATATGAGCATGACTGTCTGTGTAGGAGGAAGGTCAAGACGGTGTAACTGAAGGTTGACGATGTGGCAGATTTGTCATCAATAATCAGATTCCCACACAGTGAGAAAAAAAATGGATACAAGAAATGTTTAAAAGTAACAGCAGCAAAACAATCACACCGCTCTGCAATGCATGTGATCATAACACCTCTCAGTTGCAGATTAAAAAATAAATAAATACAGTCAGCTTATAATACATTACAAGGGGGTTGATTGTTGATTTTATTGAGTTAAATTTTGTACAGCAGCTGACATTTTAAAACTAAGACAAATTAATGTCATGGTAAAAATTAAGCTTTTTCCAACTACAGGGCATTGTTAAGGTGAAGCCCCATCTCCCTGAGAAGAACCTAGAAAAAGTCATTCATGCTCTTGTTACCTCACATTTAGACTAGTGTAACGCTGCAAGTCGGGTTAGATCGATCTTCTCTGCGACGACTGCAGTTGGTTCGGAACGCAGCAGCTCGACTTTGAACTGGCACCAAGTAGCCCGATCATGTAACTCCTGCCTTGGCATCCCTTTACTGGCTCCCATCCGATTCCGAACTGATTTTAAAATCTTATTTTTGACTTTTGAAGTTTTAAAAATGGATTGGCACCCTCTTATCTGTCAGAACTCCTGCACATCTACACACCAGTAAGAGTTCAGACTTTAGATATGTTCAAGTCACTGTTGAAAACATTTTTCTCACCTTTGGCTTTCAATTCCGAGTTATGTCTGGCACAGACATAATTGTTTATTAAATGCTTTTTATTACATCGTCCTGCTTTAAACTGACTTGTTTGATTGTTATTTGGATGTAAAGCCCTGTGGCCAACTTTCGATTCCTGCAAATGTTGGGCAGATGGACAGCATGGAGCAGACCAGTTTGATTTGTGTTTCCATAAACTATTCCATATATAATACACAGCCTTGATGTTCAGAAACGAAGGAGAGGAGTAAACAGATCAATATCTGATGAAGACACCCAGGATGCTGCATTCTCACAGGGATCATCACCCTGTTCCTGCAGAAAAAGCCATTACGTTTCACATGTCTAAAACCTTCTGCACACGAATGTGTCACTAACTGTTGAATAGAAGCTTTTCCTTATTAGGTGGGCAAAAAATTAATACAAATTTTCACACGTTAGATTTAAATTGAGTGTTATCCCACAGCCTCACTGATTTAGTATCACTAAAGAAGATTAAGTTACTCAGAGGACTGCGGTTTTATGTTAATTTGAGGGGTGGAAGTCAGGAAAATAATGAGTCTCAAATATCAGGCACACTTATAAATGCATCAGTCTTTAAAAAAACATTTAGGCAAAGTTATGATTTAGTGTCATATTGAGTATTCCTATGTGCTGTAAAGCCAGTTTGCTGAGATACCCCTTGGATACCCCTACAGCAAATAAGCATACATTTTCATGCACACCAGGTGCAGGCTGTCATCGTACATAATTGGATTCAGACTGGCTTACAGCACGCAGTAACAGTAGCGAGTCTGGAACAGCAGAACCGCTGTGAATTCATAAAAGCCTCACCGCCAAGCAGTTTGGACTGACAGTTGACAAAGTCTGGTTTCCGTGCTGAGCTGTAGCGCTGGCAGGTGTGGTGGAGAATCTGGATGAAGGTGCACTTCTCTCCCGCTGAACTAGCAACCCACTGGTCCAAAGTGTTATCAAACATCAGGTCAAACTCTGGACAGTCCTTCGAGAGAACGAGGGGAGGGATGTGCAGTAGAGCAAAAAGGAGTGGAAAAGAAACATGAGAAACATCTGAGGAAGCAATGTTAAAATGGGGGGAAACACTTTAACTCTCAAGTGGTTCCTGACTATAAAAAACAGAAACAATTGATGGAGAAATGAGAAATAGAAATGACATACTTTGTTGGGGTCTATTCCGTTGACCTGTCGTAGCTGGTCAATCGTCCACTGTGACCTTTTGACAAAAGCAGAAGATCCTTGGAACTGCTTCACCTTTGTGATGGATACATGGGATGGTTTCTTATTCGTCACTATGGAAACAAAGAGAATCAGAGACACAGGATGAACCTGATGCTTGACCCAAAGCTAAGAGAGTACCGCTTATAAAAAACACCCCTGCTTAAAAAAAAAAAAAAAAGAAAAAGTGAATGTGTGTGCATGACGGGTCTAAACCAAAAATAAAAAGTGCAATGTAGAAAATGGCAAATATGTGTTAAAAACTTCTCACTTTTCATCTTCTGTCCACTGAGAATACAAACTATATGTTAGAGTACTTCTTTTTAAATAGTCAGACTGACCTTCCATATTTTTCTAGTTTTTTTTATCATTATTATTGGAAAATGTTTCCACATTGGTTTGGCTTCTGTGCTTTACGTGGTTTCAACTGGCTCTTCTGGTACCCAGTATCCATGATGATGAGGAGGGAATTATTTCTCTCCAAAGACCCCACTGCTGCCTGGAGCGAGACCTCAAATTCCAAAAGATTTTACGGAGAGATGTTATAAAAGTATAAAAGAAACACAATAAAGAGAAGAGAAGAGAAGAGAAAATGCCCATGGTTTATTACACTATAAAAGCTCATCATCCTACTGTGTGTGAACAGCTTCAGTTGGTGAACACTGAAATGAATCAACTTCCTCCAACATTATGTATCAAGTGTTGCTCGTCAAATACCACATTTTACCAGTTTAAGCATTTAACATAAACTGGTTAACCATTGTCTTTTTTCAGTGTCTGGGGAATAAATGACCTTTACAGAGCACTCATGTGGAACATCATACAGGAACATATCCAAGGCTCTGCCGCCTGGCCACTAGTTTCAAGACTATCAAGACCGCTGACAAAGTGGTAGGAGTGAAGGAGGAGAGACCGGAGTGCTTCGTGATAACAGATGATGTTATCCTGACAAAGTAAAGTCTCCATCTACATCATCAGCCAAGAAGAGTGCATCTGTTATTTAGGTAGCTGACACTACTTTTGATGTCCCCAGCACAGCTGTTGCCAGGCTACGAGTACAGATCCTCAACAGGTTATTGGGGAAATGTCTTCACCAATTTTTTTTTTTTTTTTTTTTTTTTTAAATTAGAGTATTCCTAAACCCAAACTTGGCTTCATACAGCGCCATGATAATCACGGCTTCCAGTTCCAGCGGGTCTAGGCTCTTGGGATGTTTCTGTCACTAGATTGTGGGACCTTTTGTCCTTCCCTGAGACGATATCCTCCGGTGTTGCATTTTTAAAAAAACGCCTGCAGCAAAACTCTGCTTCCACTCTCAAACATTTGCCATTGTGTCATCTCAGAGAGGGTGGTGATCAGGTCACTTTCCCTGCTGTTCCTCTTCAAAAACCGTCACTACCCTACTGCTGTTATGTTCAGTTTTCCCTGTTGTTCAGGCGTATTTTAACTTCACCACACCTTTGGAAAATTATTTGAAAAAACAGAGGTAGGGCTGAATGTTACATCAGGTGATACATTCACTACACAAACTCACATAAATCGAGGGATGTTTGGTTAAGTTGTGCGTATCCATTTTGACAGCTGCAGTTAATGCGCGAGGTGGTGGCCTTTGGTTCCAGGGTGGAATAGGCAGATAACACGAGCAAGTAGACACGTATTCCTCATCTGTTCTCAGAAAAGATGTTTTCATTCAGACAGCCACGACAAACAGATGAAGTGAGTGATCAGAACTGTCTCGGGTCACAGTGACGTCCAAAAGGAGCTCTAGAAAGCAGAAGATTTCATAAAGAGGATGACAGCTGGGTGTAATGAACCGAGTGTGCTGGAGGACAGAAATGTAGAAACTAAGGTCAATCAGTTTCCTACATGAAAGATTTCGGTCCAAGTTGGACTGGTGGCTACAGAAGTGTCCATATTTCTCGTCATTTATTTTATGTAGCACATCATTTAAAACAACCTCATGCAAAAGTTAAAAGCTAAGAGCCGAATAAGATCCATTCAATTATTATGATGAATAATAATGAATTATTATTCGCAATGAATCTGATTAGTTAATAATCGTTTCAATAGTCGATAGCTGCTAGGTACCATACAGGAAGGATTTTTGCAGACAGACATGTTTAAGTGATGAGATTACAAATCGCCTATAACAGACCAGCCATCAGTAGGATAAATGTCTCTTTCACCCGTTACCGACGGGGAGGCTTTCCTCATCCAAAAAACTGACCAATCATGCAACAAATTGCTGTTGACAGGCAGGTACTGGCTGTCAGAGGCCAAATGCCAGTAAAATGACACACAGTTAGAAAATACGTGACAAACCGAGTCCCACGCTGAGTGGAAATAGGTTGCATTTTTTAAGTCTATTTGATCATTTCACACAATGCAACACAACACACATGTAGGGTATCTGCGTGTGTAGGGTAGATACACCCCCCCCCCCCCCCCCCCACACACACACACACACACACACACACACACACTTCTAGAGGGATCCTTGAACATATGTTTGCACCAACTTGACATTTTCCATCGTTTCAGCACATGTTTGTGTGCACAAATGTGTCTCCTTATTGTTGCAGCTTGGCTCTTTAACAGTTTAACTGAGCTTACAGAAATGTGTGAAAAAAAAAATACTTTTAGATTTTGACTCAGTCATGATAAATCACTTGCTGTAGACAAAACCAATGAATGTTGTTTCTCAGTTGTGCATCCAACAACAAAATAGACTTTAAAATGTTCCTGAAAGTGGATCTTATCAAGAGACCTTTTCATAAGATAAAGTAAGTGATGCCAACTATAATTACATGTGATACGAGTAAGGACCCCTTAACTATGGAACGCCGTTTTATTCTAAATTAAATAAATAAAAATGTCAATACAAAATTAATTAATTATTTTCTTTTTTTAATAACTTATTTCAGGACAAATTATTTCATGATGGTATTTTTTTTCATGACATTTATTTCATAATAGTATATTTTTTATTAGTGACACTTATTTTGCCTTGTCAATTTTTTTTCAGGGCTTTTTTATGTTATGGCTCTTTTCATTTCATGTTCTTATATTCAAATGAAGGGGCATGGTTTTATATGTGGGTTTGGCCAGTCGTGAACTTCAGCTGATCCTCGTGTGGGATGGGAAAGCCAGAAAAAACAAAAAACAAAAAAAAAAAAACAAAACAGAAAACCGATAAAAACGTCAATGAAGAGGAAGAACTATTTGTCATATTTATCTATTTAATAACTTCAATATTTATTTATTTAATTTGGAATGAAACGGCATTCCATACTTAACTCTGTCTACTTCTTAAGTCACAAAATGTAGCATGATTTAAAGCAAGACATTTACACAAGATGAATATATACAGATAGTACACAAACAGCTGATTTATCACATACTGCATCAAACACTGACGTGATTTATAACATGGGTTGTAAATTTGTAGCTTAGAGCATACTATTGCTCATGAGCTATGATTAAAATAAAACCATGACAATAAAAAAATATGAAGCACTTAAGCTTGAGCAGCTTTGACTGATGCGTTCTTGTTGTATTTGTGGTCAGATCACGAGCCTTCTAAGGCTGCTTTTCACAACAATCACCCACAGACTCCAGACTTTTTTTTTTTTTTTTTTTTTAATAGACCCAGTTACTGAAATAAATCAGAGAGTCGCACCTCTCAAGCCCACAGAGTTAAATCAACAAAGAACGGTCTTAAGCCACTTAACACCTTTAAGGCTCTCAAATTAATTTCATATCCAGCTGTCTGTTTAGCTCCCTAGCATATTAACACAATTACTGAAAGTTAAAAGAGCATAGTTTTATTGAAATAGCAAGAAATGGGGAGAAAATGATAAAATGATGACTTGAACTTTCTCTTTTTACAAATATAATACAACTGATCCAATGATGCAAACTTTGGCTGTGTGACATTAATAAAACATCTTATATGCAATATGATAGTTGAGAACTGTGATGGCCCATCAGTAAGCACATCATCATAAACAATAGAGCACAATCAACCAAAGGATTTGGGGCAACAAACCTATCCTGACATTTAAAACGGCATCACCCTCCTGAGCATGCCCAACAATGTGAAGCTGATTTGTTCAAACCAAAGCTATTAGAACACAGCCTGAAGTCTCTGCTCTCGTTCATCGTTCATTTATTTTATGTTTGCAAGTGATTATATTTCTAAGATAGGAAATCCGGTTGGTCTGGTCAGGCTGGTCAGACATGGGCAAACAAATTTGCATTTCACAAATCACTAAAGTTGCAGGTGTGTTCTTCACAAAGTGGTTTTTCAGTAGAAAGCGAAATGGCTTTTGTTTCTTCTCTGTTTTTTCTCTCTATTGCAGTCCAACTACATTGTGTTTTCCTCTGAGATTTAATGTAATCTTTCCCTGATATGTAGCTCAGAAACTATCCATCATTCTGTACACCAAACAATAAAATGTCCGGCATTTGTGCGCACTTTCCTTGACGAGTCGCTGGGAAATGACACTAAAAGGAGTAAAAAATGTCCCATTGTGTTACGAGTTGACTCACAGTAGCTGAATGTGTTGTCACTGAGTGAGTTACAACTTTACAGAAGATCAAACTGGGACAATTCATCTGTTTCATAATTATGTTATACTTGAGCATCGTAAAAACACAGTTATGTATAAATTCAGTGCAATTAATAATTTCTTTTTAAAAATATAAAAACACCAAAATCAAATTTTTTCACCCTCCTTTGTTTTTTTAACAAAAGATGGCAAAACTTGAAAGAGAATTTGACTTTGTAAATACATTTAAGATTGATGCTTTCAATCAAGTTATATCGTGACTTGCATTTGAAACAATGCAGTCCAGATAAAGCTTTTATTGTTATACAAGGTCCAACGACTTCATTGTCATTGTGTTTTGATGAGCCAATGGTATCTGTATCCCTTCTGTTAGTAACGTCACTCCCAGCGGCTGTAAGACGCTAATCTGCGTCGTGTAGTTTTTGTTCACCTTGGAAAATGCACTCCCTCTCACTACTGGTGCCTTGGCACTGCATGGACACCATGCTGCCCGTGAGGCCTTGAACACAGCGGTCACTGTGTTTCCAAACCCATGAATAGAATGTAAAGGCCTTTGTTTTGGTCTGGCTGTTGCCAGGCTTCACTACAGCGAGTTTCTTTCCGAACATGAGTGTGCTCTAGCTCACGGAGAGCAGAGGCTGCTGTAGGGGGGAGGAGGAGAAAAAAAAAACAACCATATTCATATGGAGGACAGTGTTGAAGGTGCACCACCTGACAGGTTGACAGATTGTGTCCTTTTGTAACAAGATGCAGTAGTTTGTTTCCTGAATGCAGAGCTGTTTTGTGATCTGGAAATACAGCAGCATTTAGGGCTGCTGGAGGAAGGAGAAGTGAAACCATTGGTTGCTTTTGCTTAATAGTCACAAAAGTTTGAATTGGAGAAGCATTTTACATTTTCTTCAGCTCACATTTTTCAGTTACTTGTAAAGCAAGTTGGAAACCCCCGCGGAAAATGTTTGCCAGGAGTTGAATTGCACTGACAGAGACAAATTCTCTAATAGTGAAATGAAAGAAGTTGGACTCTTGCCTGAATGTTCTTTTTTTATATTTTTAAAGTAATTTTGTGGATTTAGCTGATAAATAGCATTCATTTAACCTCAGTTTACTTCTTTTTTTTTTTTCTTTATCCCAGATATGATCTGTCCCGATAGAATTTGTGTAGTAAATGAAAAAGGGATCCTTCCCAAGCCAAACAAACGCACAAAAAAAAAGTATTAGCTTTCCACACTGTCTTTGAGTCAAACCCACAACCATATCTGGTGCCAGCCGCTGCTTCTTGAAAGCGTTTTTGTGCTATTCACAACTGTTTGACATTAATCCTGGAGCAAGGATGAGACAGCTGAAGGAAGAGGGCTCGTGTGACATGATCACATGATCACAAGCTCACCTGCGTGTAGTAGAGACTTAGAAACGTTTCTTGGTGGATGGATGTTGACACAACCAGCTGCACCGTCTCTGAGGCTGTACATTTTCTAATTATTGTTCATATCTGATCTTATCTTTTGTTATTCCGTGCTTTTGGATTTGTACAGCTTTTCTTGGCCCAAAAAGACCCAAAATGTTGATACTTCATATCATATTTTTGGCTTTTGGGTGGAGATTTTTGATAACCATTAACTGAAATAAGGATCAGCATTATTAAAAAAAAAAAAAAAAAAAAAAAAAAAAAAAAAAAAAAAAAAAAGGAAGTTTTTAATTAATGGCCACGTGGGTGGTCCTCCTTTTGTATGGTTTATGGCTTTCATGGCGTCATTTGTGTGCTGGTACTCACATTTCCGTCTCAATAACCACAACTGTGATAATATTTCCTTGAGGGTAAGCTAATCCTATGAATGTTTTTTTTGTGATGTCTGCAGTCTGTGAAGGGTACAGTACGAGTTTCCCTTCAGGCTGCAGCGCTCACATATAGCCAAGTACAACAAAGGTTTATCCACCAGAGGAAGTGAGAGCATGTCACCATCAGAGCATGAGAAAGTAGCAGGACGGCAACGCCAGGAAGACCTTCCTCTGACATCCAGTCCACATGGAAATGCTGTGTTAACAGCCTCTCGGTGCTTATAGGCTTTTATGTGTCCTGGATTTATTGGATAGCCAGGTGTGTGTGTGTGTGTGTGTGTGTGTGTGTGTGTGTGTGTGTGTGTGTGTGTGTGTGTGTGTGTGTGTGTGTGTGTGTGTGTGTGTGTGTGTGTGTGTGTGTGTGTGTGTGTGATGCTTTAATATCTTCAGGATTTTCAGTTTTTTCTCTCAAGGGTATAGATGCATGTTATAATAAAGTGTAATATTGAAATAGGTTAATAGGAGCATGCAGAGTCTGACAACAATACTAGTAAATGTTTCCTTAAACTGGGGCTTATACCAGAGATGCTACTGGATGGTTTCCATCAGTCGCCTCAGAATTGGACCGACTGTGTTCATTCCCGATTTCACATGAAAATGTTTTAATCTAAGATGCTGAACTTGTTAACTGATAGGTATTTTTTGAATTATTAGTCCTCTCCACAGATAAAAAACTAAGAAATGACCTAGCGGAGTGATGGAGAGGAGTAAAAAAAAGGAAAGTACAGAACGTGTTTGCCAAACCTCTGCAGCTCACTAATACACAGAGCCTCTCATAGCGGCTTTATCGGGATATGATCACACAATTGCATGTGCTGATATTCCAAACAGTCAAAACATGGTACATTCCTCAACACTTACTTCTTCAGCATGACATAAAGTGATGTGCCTGAAAAGGAACTCCTTAAGTGTCAAACGCAGGTCAAACTGAATATGAGCAAACTCTCATAGTAATAACATCCTGCTGACCAAATGCCAGTAAAATGTGTTGTTCATTACAGAAGAATACACACCTTTAATCCTATAACATCCTCTTATGTAAAAAAGTACTTGTAAGGCCATTACTGCATCTTCAGCTTCATCCTGTGGAGGTGCGGGGGGGTTATTTCATCTGTGTAGTCTGCAGCAATATGAATCTCTGCCACCTACTTTACCATTTCCCTGATTGAGTCTTCTTGTTTGATGTCGTTTGCAGTCTGATGGGCTGAGAGCAAACTAACAGTACACTGCAAAAACAGCCCCTCTAGAAATACGCCTAATGCTTCTACATCTAGTTACATGGTCTTTGTTTAAGAACATTTTAGAATGACTTAATCTAAGGAACTAGTCTAGCCACTCGACAAAACGGTAAGAGCGATTTTCTTGAATTAAGGATATTCTCATTTGTTTTGGGTTTGTTTGTTTTTTTTAAACTTATCTAGAAATTAGTTTTTGTAGTGTACCGAGTCCTTGCAGTGAATTTTTACCTTGGCCCCTAAAGTGACATCAAAGTAATACATTTCAGATGCACTGCCAAATTTAATTTCCTGTCCCATCTGTTCTCTCTCAGACAAGGTTTAATGAAGCTACAGTCTGTCTGTTAGTAGCACTGAAGAGAACAGACAGAGATAGATATTGCAATTTCTTCCCAGTTATACTGAAACTCATTGCTCATACAGTTTTTGAAAGAGACTTCTGCATACTGCTTGATGGTACTATGTCGCACATGAACAATTATAAGCCTGGTACAAAGCTACAGTGGACATCATAGTTCATCATACTTAAAAAAAGTAGTGACGGACGACAAAGGTGTGGCTTGATGCAATCAAACATCTGCGCGTAAATCGCGAGCCGCTTGAGAAAAGCAAACGTTTCTTTGTGTGCGTTTTGAAAAACAGACAAGTTTCAGTGCCGTAGGCAAAGTGAGAGGAAAATGCTTTTGGGTCTAGAACAAGACATTTTGTGAGTGGCAAAGGGAATGATAAAAACATGTGATCTTGGGTAGCGTGAAAGGCAGCTACAATTGAAATGAAAAGCTCAGGTATTCATTTCTTGTCCCATTTCAAAAGAAGTGTTGAAGCTTTTATTCTAGAAGAAAAAACTATTTTGAAATCTTGTAGTTGGACATAAATCTAACTGCATCTGTGATCTTTAATTTATGCAGTTTGTTTTTAAATTATTGCTTTTTAAATGTGCAAGTATACTAGTTGGCGGTTGCTCTCACTCCTCAAACGAGGAGTTAATTTAATAAGTTCACTTTGTAGATGAAATCCTTGTACCGTCTTAGATATTTTAAATTTCGTGGGTCAAATCCGAACATGACCAGCAATAAAGAATGTAGAAACTGTAATGGTTGAAAACGACTTGAGCTTCGCGCACCTGGGTGAACTTTATCGATATCCTTGCCATAAAGCTTTCTTCATACGGAAAATGTCTCACAGCTGTAGTAACAAGGCATCATTAAATTGTGAAAAGAAGTGATGTTGCAATCGATACCTTTTCCTAGAAATTGTGTTCTGATGACAGGAAAAAGAAAAAGAAAATACAGGTTGTTTTTGCAATTTTACAGGGTTCTTATTTACTTGAAGATAATTAATCATACCATAAAGATTGCAACTGCATTAAAAAACAAAATGTGAAAAACTACTTCTTGCATTTAGAGTAGAATCCATTCTCTGCCTCCGACTGTGGGACCATCATTACTGCTCCATTACTCAGGGGTTAGGGCATTTTCTCTTCCAACACTATGCTGACAGCAGCACTGGGAAGAGCTGCAGAGAACGGCAGAGGCCGTGCCAGATGTGTACTCTACTCTACTGTGGTGTGTAACAAGCTGCAGAGACACTTCCAGTCCTGTTAGAAAACTCTGAGCCGAGTCCAGGCACACTAGTCAGCAGCAAACAATTCCATCTGCATTTATTACATCTAAATCTTCAGGCATTTTTCCTTTCCTGTCTCTGTTTGTTGCCGGTTTTTGTTTGCGTGCAACTCACAAACGACAAACAACCTTTTTGTAACCCAAGTAAAAACTCAGTATATTTCACTTGACATTTCACACCCATAAATATTGTGCATGAGCTTAAAGTCGATGCTGAAACAAAATAAAGGTGCAGCCCTTGCAGAAATGGCTGTACATTTTGACATTTGCATGGGTGTTTAGTACATATGACATGACTCTCAGAGGTCACAGAAAGAATCTTTATCAAGTAACCTGCCTAGATTGTCAGGTGTCAGGTTATCAGAGTTTGATAAAAGGCCACAACTGTCATGCCTTCACACAGAACAGAAGGTCTCATCTCGCATGCTTTCGCAGGGACAACAACAAAGTGTTATTAAAACCGTATTATAAATTCAGCGGAATCTGGATTAGTTGCCATACACTTGTTATAGTTATACGAATAAATGCATTAAAAAATAAAAACTACAGCAGAAGCCTGAGGTCTATCATCTTATTATTCAGTCAGTTTTATCTCAAAAGAACTGCTAATTTACTGCATACGAACTAGAAGCAGTCAATAAAACTCATCATTTGTAAAATATATCTGTAGGGGGATACGTTGCTAAAATACAAAACAACTTACACCATAATAAACGTGTTTATCTTCACCGTTTTTCAAGCTCCATCAGTCCTGCTCTCAGCAACATTTGGTCAAAGCAGAAGTAGAGAGGAAGATGAATAATCTTAAAGGGCAATGAAAGAAAATATAGATGTTTTTTTGGGGTACATTTATGCATATAATTATAATATGTAGAGGTTAGTACTACACAATCTGTGATAAAGCTTAGATGATTTTTTTGTTTACAGCAAAACAATTTAGAAATCACCTCAAAGACCCGTGATCGGAAGAGAGAAGGTATTTAACCAGGGAAATGAACGACAAGCAACACCACCATCTTGTTGCAACTTCAAAAACAAGATAAAATAAATGAGCTCAAAGGAGTGGAACACAGGGAAACCGTAACAACGGAAAACCTGAAACCAGATCAATACTCTCTGTTCAAATGTGTAATTAGGACCGCTGGCTCACCCACTGGATATTAATATTGGTTTTCAGTCACTCAACCCATTAGCACACCTCTTATGGCTGATCTTGTTTATGGAGGTTCAAATTATGCCTGAAGTCTAAATAAAACAAAAACACATTCATCTCAGAAATTGAAAGCACTGCAGGAGCCACCGACCCAAACTGTAGCAGGGCCGTCCACAAAAATGTGGAACAGCCAACTGATAAGGCAGAGCGGGGGTCCATGCTCTCCGTAAACACTCGGAGGCTCATATGTGGTGCTCTCAGGATCACTATAATAACACGCCATCATTTAAACCTCCATTCGTAGAGCTTTTCAGTCCGACTTGGAATATCCAGTCAACTATTTTATGAATAAATTGAGGCAAAACCCCTCCAGCACTATAGCACATATTATGATGTTTCCTTCTCCTGACCAACATACCATGCATACCATGCATACAAAGGTTCCCTTTTGTACTTACTAATTCAATAAGTATAATAAAAAATGTATATTTGAGGTGGTATTATGTCTTAAAACCAGCAGAGTGAATGTAGTTGTGTTGTTTATCTGGTTTCTTGCATCTTTGTGCTGCATTTTGCCCTTTTTAGCTGTTTGAGAATGCAGAAACTGTTGAAAGCTGCAGCTGTTTTCAAACGGTATGAAAAACTGTTTTTATGATGTCTTTAGCTCCTTTTATACAGTAAAGTTGTAATTATTATATTAACTTTTCTAATTATTGTAGTGTATTAAGTATTATTTCTATTTAAACCATAGTAAGTTTGCATTATTCAATAGAAGTCAACAACAATCGTTTTCAGCCTCGCGTAGGTATAATTTAAAAAACAAAGAAAAAACAATTACTTATAAAAGAGCTGGAACCAGCTGTGGTGTGTTTGGGATGCAGACATACTCTCATTTTACACTCCACCATACAAATTCAGCTTAAAACCTTCCCTTTTCATAAAAAGGGTTTTTTTTGTTTTGTTTTTGTGTGCAGTGTTTTTAATCCGCCCACCATAATACTAAACTGTCTCTTTAAATATATGCATTTATTCATATGTTTTACATTTTTTCTGTTTTGAAGTGATGCACAGAGTAAATATGTATGTGAGTTTGTATGCATGTGTGTGTAAATGAGCATGAAAGATTTTTTTAACCTGATACCACTCCCCCAAAAAAGAGCTCTCAGATTTTGTTGCGCAATATACAATCTGAACAAAGGAGTTCTTATCCATTTACTGTTGTCTTCACTTTTATCTGCATATGCCTTTATTATTGCAATTATTATGTTTTATGCCCCATTGACTGATATTCCTGAACTAATTTCTCTCTTGGTCTCTCTTTCCTGTCATCTCAGACCCACAAAGCGGTTTTCTGATTTCTGGTGGATTACCTTATTTACAAAAAAATTGATTAAATTGGAATATGCTTGGGCTGAATTGTAATATGTTTAATTGGACTGTATTGACCTTCCTTTCCTTTTTCTGTAAAGTGCCTTAAAATGATTTCGAGCCATGAGGAGAAATGATTTTCATTATTCCCTGTTATGGAAAGTCCATAATTTGAAGAGGGTGCACTTTATTTCTCATGACTCAATGACTCAACCCTCAACTAAAGCTTGGAGTGCAAAAAAGGCATCTTTCTGAATACCATGCTGTAATGAATCTTTTGCTTAAAGCCCTCTCCTTTTGAGCAGAAGGCCTTACAGTGTAATGACTGCATCATATGCACATACATATATATATATAAAACTGTGTTACTGAAGGGCGCAGATTGCTTCTCTGCTAGATTGAATCACAAACATGCAGTTTCATTTGTTCCCTCAGTCAATGGGTTTCCATCTGGTCTTTCCATGAATCATGATTCCTTTCAGAAAGAAAACAGCTGCCGTTGGTGAGACTAATATACTGTGATATCAATCCCTTCTCCTTATACCTTACTTTTCTTTTGTCTTATAAAAATGAAAACTAGCTGTTCTTACCCACATATGAAAAGGAATAAGATAAAAAAAAAAAAAGAAGAAAAAAAAAGGTCCAACAGATACATAAGTTTTCCTGCACGTGTCTATGTGCACGCTAGGCAACCATAAAGAAAACAGTGTATTGATGAAGCAGCGTCAGGGAGCCAGCAGGGGTGCTTTGCTAAGCCCTTAATGTGAAATACCAGAGTAAAGCCCACCCAGGGCCCGACCAAGGAAGTCTTAAGCCAGAATCATTAGAATCCCTGGAGTCTGCTGTCACCCAGCTTGTTCAGTCACACAGCTGCCTGGAGAGAGTGAGATGTCAATGTGCCAGTGCACATCCTGTCTAACCTTTAAATCATGACAGACACTAAACTTTAAGCCACCTGACTGCATGGTGTTGGCTGGAACACCTGCTATGAAGAGTGAGACACAGAGAACATCTTTGCTCATTTTGTTAGTAAAGTATTTCTATCACGTGTCATTAAAACTATTTAAATGTAGTTTTAAGGCTTAAAGACTAACTGTATGCATAATCATCACACCGAGTTGTCAAACACTGTTGCAGAGCACATAATCAATGCATTCAATAATTTCACAATAACCAACCCCCACCCACTTTTATTCTTGAAAAATTATTCAAATCAATCATCCAAGGAACAGCCTGAAATATCAGACCGACATCTACAAAGGTGAATTTCTAGACTAAGACAAATGCTTTTTAAACAACAACTCAAGGATTTATAAAAAGGACATACACATGTCAAGTAGCGGCTCAAACTACTCAGTTTGTTAATTCAATTCCAATCGCTGGGAACCTTTAAAGTATTAAGATGAAATCCTACCTTGCTTCTCAAGAACTGCCTTTTGTGACTGTGAAAGCACAGCCTTGAAATGCTTAATGAGAACATTCCTAATCCAAGGTAGGTGGATCAAAGTAAAGGATTTCTAAAGCGATTGCAGTCCTACCTGCTCGAAAACAGCTTGAGTTTTTAAAATGTTCGTCTTTCCTTCAGGTATTCCTTTCATTTCCAACTCTTTGCACTGCATTAGTTCAATTTAAAAGAAAGAGTCATTTCTTTGGGGTGAAGTCCATCATATTTCTGAGTAATTTAGAAGTACTCAAACAAGGGGTGGACAGCAGACCTCACAGTGTCTCACTTGCATGGCTCTAGGCACTGATTGAATTTCCCAGCAGCAGGCCCGAGAGAGGTGTGAGGGTGTATGTGGGGAGCATATGGTGTTTTCTGAGGTCCTGGTGAGAAATACACCAGGCAGCAGCTTCCCTACAGGGAGTGTTGAAGATACAGAGAAGGACTCCTACAGCTCCTCTGGGTGACCTTCATTATCACAATTAACATGCATGCCACTCACAGGCATACGATGCTGCAGAGAAAGCTATAATTTAAGAATGGCCACGGAAAAAAAAAGCTGAGGGGGGGCAAGTGAAAGCACACTGGAGAAATTGATTACTCACACCACAAATAACCTCATCATCTCTACATTTATGTACCAAACTAGTTCCTTGGTAATGTTTTCACTAGTTGCAGAGGGACATAATTCATTAAGAGCTGCCTTTCCATCTGGCAGATGTATTGAAATATTAATAAGTGTAATATTTTTTTTTTCTTTTAGCTTTGGTAAATACCACCATCTGTAAATGTCTGGGAAGTGAGGAGACCACTTACTGGAGTTTCATCTTGTCTGTTGCAGAATTCTAGCACCTTAACAATCCTGGATCTAAGTTGCGGGACTTTGCATTTCATGATGTGCCCAATTTCTTCTACTGGTAAAAGGTCTGAACTGCAGGCAGGCCAGTTCAGCTCCCCAACCCCACGCTGTTGGGATTAGTATAGTCTTGCTTAAATTCGCACGGCCTGCCCTGAAATAGATGTCTGGATAGGTCTGGATAGGAACACATGTTGCTCTGAAACCCCTCGTTACTTTTCAGCATTGATGGCGCCTTTCCAGATGTGTCAGCTGCCCACGCCATATGCACAAATGAAACCCCATACCAGAGATGCATGCTTTTGAACCAACTGCTGAAAACAAGCTGGGTGGTCCTTACGTTTAGCAGCATTCTCCTGAAATTGGTCCACATTTTTTTTTTATTTTTAATTTTTTTATGTTTGTCACAAATTGGTGAACTTCTGCCCTTTTTTTTTTTTTTTTTTACATCCGAGAGGCTCTGCCACACTGAAATGCTGCTTCTACAGCCAGCCATCTCACTGACATGTTGCCAATTAACCTAATTAGTAGTCAAATTCTCCTCTAGTTGTTTTTGATTTGTGCCAATTACTTTTAAAGCCGTTTGTTGCTCCAGTTCCAACTTTAACATCCGTTGCTGCAATCAAATTAAAATGAGCTAATATCTTCCATAAGATAGTAAAATGTCTCAGTTTCAACATCTGAGTTGTTGTTTATGTTATATCTGGAATAAAATATGGATTTATGAGACTGGCAAATCATTGTATATTTTTTTTTGTATGATACAAGATAAAGTTACATTTTATAAAACAGTTTGTTACTGCCAAATTAAATCTATACTATATAATACAGACAAATGAGGCCACATTAGGGAAGTCAATACACAATATACAAGAGTATTGTTGTCCCTTATGTATCCCTCAGGTTATTGTGCATGAAGGAGCTACAAAGCAAATGGAAACTGCAGAAAATAGAGGCTTCTCTGACATTACTCTGCAAGATATATACGTTCTACGATCTTACGTTCTTGAGCTTTTGAGGAAAGTGAGTCACTGGCTTTTTCGGCTTGGCAGATCTTTTCCCGGTGGCCATAAAACCCATAACTCAATACCAAAAAGGCAGGACTGTTTTGTCTTTTTACTGTTATTGCAAAATGAATTTCCTCAATAAACACATCGCAAAGGGCGATGATATAAATTCACAGATTCATAAAAACACACAGCGTCTGGTCTCCATTTGGATGCAATAAAGTCCAACAGACAGAACAGAAGTGCTAAAAAAAGAAAAAGAAAAGAAAGATGAATAGATGAATGAAATGATGCCTATTTGTAAAAAAAAAAGCATTTATTTCAGGAAAAAAACAAGACGTGAAAGACAGAGTACAGTTATGTTTATCAAAGCCACTACAGTCTATACAGGTTGATGTATCATGTACATCTGAAAAAGACTTTCATCTTGTTCAGGAAACACCAGGATGCCAGTCAGTTCCTGCTGCAGTTACCAAGGACTCTTCTACACCTGCTTCTGAAGCTGTTGGTGTGTAGAGCATCTTTAAGTTGGCAATCAAAATGGAGCGGCAAAATAATTTAACAGAGGAGCAGGAAAACAAATCTGCAGGCCATCTGCCTTTGCCTAGTTAAATGTTCATCTGATATGTAGAAACAAGTTGTTAAGATTGATTAATCATCTTTAATCTTCTATGTATTTTTATGTTATGCAGCTATGGTTACCAAAGGAGTCCACATTGCAGATGTCCAGATAACCATCCATCCATCCATCCACCTATCAGAGATCGGGTTGAGGAGGCAACAGTCTGCGAAAGGCTCCCTAGACCTCCTTGTCCTCAGCCACCTCCTCTACCTCAAAAGAGTTAATATTTTAAGTATATTTTTCTGTGGATACATCCAGAGATTGAGCAATTGTTATTAAACTTGGAGAAGAATGCGATAAGGCATCTGGCTGTAACCTGACTATGTCATCTATTTGCTCTGGGTGCCATTAGTATTAACTGCTGCTACGCACCTGTGCTTTGACTCATGGGTGTTTATTTAGTTTTTCGGCTGTGCGTTATTACATTTTAAACTTTTATTGTACTGCATATCATACTGCAAAATGTTCTGGGTCCTACTTTGGTCTCTTTGCTTTATTTGAGCAAAAAAGACTATTTACGCCTTTACCTCTGGGCCTGCTATGCTCTGCGTTTGAGTACTCCAACTTTAAACATGGCATATGTTCTCATGCCAACACTAGGTGTGCCAATAGCAGAAACTGCAGATCTTCTCCTTTCAGACGAGGACTGTGAATGTGAGGGAGATCAATATGAAAACAGCACCTAATGGCTCTTTATTCAGGAACTTTGCTTGTTACTGAAAATGTAATCAATCAGATGACATTACCTCCTCTTTTTCCACTGCTTTTATATTCAAACAAAACCACTGCTTAATTGGTTAATGAGCTGGACAGACTTGTAATGGAAGAGGAACATTATAGTAAACGCAGCAGTCCACACCGCTTTGTCGTTCAGAAAGAAGACTTCACATGTATTGATCTGGCTCGCTGATTGTTAAAACAGTATAGAGGAAGCTATGAGGACACGTTCAGGTGTCAAAGTGAGGTTGTTACATACAAATTATGTACCAATTATAGTGCTGATCGTCAAACCAACAACAGAAATTTAAAAACATAAAACAATGTGTAAAAACAATTAAGACTGATTTAAGACCACATCTTAAAAATATTGCCCAACACAAATGTGCACCTACTATCATGCCCTGGATATACAACCATGTTCAATTAAATGAAATGTTCTTATTCTATACATATTACAAGACCTGTAGTGTGAACACAGGCTTTATCACATCTGCCATGAAGCCCACTGTAGCTCGGTGAGCTAGTGTCATTATTGCTGATGTGAGGCATTTTAACGTAAAACAATCCCTGGTTGTTGCAGGACACATCCGGGGCAGGACTCCAGAGTTACTTCGGCGGTATCTGCTAATTGTTGGAACAAAAGGCTATATGGCCGGTGGAGAACACTTCCTACAAGTAAGCAAATATTCCTTCAAATTATACTGCAACTGATATTTTAACATGAAAGTAAAGTCCTGTTGTCTTATTTCATCACTTTAATACATCAATGGATTAATTTGGTCCATGACCACCTTCTCAGTTGGAAAATGTCTCCATAAACACCTGACAATCTTAGAAAAAAGGACATGTTGCTAATACACTTAAACCAGTTTTGTTTTAATTGTTTTGTAAGCATGTATAATTAAATCGAATGCAAGAAGCTATAAAAAGAAGCTGATTAAAAAGAGCTTGCTCTCGACTCCTGCCCTGCCATAACCACAAAAGTGGTAGTTAGGGATTGGTATGACCCTCATATCCTGGACTTCCACCTGACAGCATCAACACCCTACCACAGTGCTCATTACCCCGTCTGCCCCGGTTTAGAAAGCCAGGCAGGAAGCAACTTGGCCTTTACATAGTCCTGACAGAAGGAATTAAAGACATTTCTTTTTTTAGTTGTCCATCATGTACCCACCAAATAACCATGTTAATAAAATAACAGTGTTTTGGGTTCAGAATGCTGTCAAAAAGGAGAAAATCCACCTACAAGCTCAGGGGCCTCTAGAAATCAAACTTTACACAAAAACAATATACTCCATTATAAAACAGAGAGAGAAATAATTTAGGGTCTTGATTTGTGCAGCACACAGTCAAGAAAGCAACCACACACCTCCACAATCATTAATCACAAGAACAAGTAATGCAAAAAAGAAATTAACAGATGTGCAATACACTGTATTGCCAAAAGTATTCGCTCACCCATCCACATAGTCGGAATCAGCTGTTCCAATCACTTCCATGGTCACAGGTATATGAAATCAAACACCTCGGCATGCAGACTGTTTTTACAAGTATTTGTGAAAGAAGGGGTCGCTCTCAGGAGCTCGGTGAATTCCAGTGTGGAACTGTGATAAGATGCCACCTGTGCAACAAATCCAGTCGTGGAATTTCCTCCCTCCTAAATATTCCACAATCAACTGTCAGCTGTATTATAGGAACATGGAAGTGTTTTGGAACGATGGGCTGCACATACCTCTCCTTCTGCAATCAGGTCTAGGAACTGTGACTGATTGTTTACGACAACTAAACAATGAGGAATGGTGGGTTTCACTCAGGTATTAAACTTAACATGGACAACATCAAAGCTATAAAAGTGTGTGAAGTGAGCAAGAATGCATGAAGGCAAGGAAGGAAGTCAGAGAAAAAAGGTAAAAGGAGAGAGGAATGGCAGTAAACTATCTCAACTGTTGTAAAATTATAGAAATGTCAGAGAGCTAGAAAAACAAAGTATTCAAAATAAAACTGAGTTCAATATGAGAAGAAAAGTCAATCTCTAAAGAGCAGCTTATCAGTCATTTCTGTGATTAGAATCAAAGATCCTTGTTTTGGATTTACTTTTCATTCAAATTCAAAATTCTTAAGCCAAATTCAGTTTTTTAATCCTTCTTTTCTGGCAGATTTTTCCATTTTCCAACAGTAACCAATCACAGTAAACACATGTAAACACAGGAACGTTAGGAGTCACGCTGATTGTATTTCCTTTATTTCAAAAAGGATTACAGTTTAATTTAATTACATTCACATTTTTCACACCCCTATAATTGACTCTCATCTTTAGGGTTTTGAGTATGTTTAAAATATGCCACAGTAATAATGATCTAATAATAATAATAATAATAATAATCTAACATTTTAAAAGGCAAAGTTGAAACATGTTCCTTTGAACAATTTTCAGTGATGTTTACATGCCCAGTTAGGTGGAGTTTTGGTTATATGTTAACTGAACCACTGTCCTTGCCTATTTATACACATTTGTGGGAGAGGATTTGGTTTATTTACAAAACTACCTGTACCACATTTATACCCTTTACCATTTAAAAATTACATGCAGACTCGCTCTCTTCGTTATTCTGTTATTACCTGCCTCCTCTTCTTCTTTAGTGACTTCTGAATGAAAGCCCAGCGTGAGCCGTGTACATTTTGATCCAATTAATACATGTGCATGTAGGAGTAAACTGAGGAGCACCAGTATCTGGGTATATTAATGTGACTACGATTAGAGTCGGACTAACATGTCTGCATGCATCATATAAATCTGGCTTCAGCCAGAATCATTTTTATTTTTCCATCGTCATGTAAACCAACTGATCTGCTTCCCTTTTTGTAACAAAAATGCACAAGTTACAAAAAAAAGTTTAAAAGCCTTAGTGCTGGCAAAAACATAACTCTTGATCCAAAAGATTTATTTATTCAGTTTCCATAAAAAGCAGGCATTTATCTGTTAACTGTCAGGGAGTGTGATTTTTATGGGAGGCAGTACTGTCACGAGTGTGTGAGTGTACTTTCCTGAAGTGGGTCTGATGTTCCCCACAAGGTCCAATTACTCCGGCTCAGTGGGTTCAGTCCTGTCTTATTACATCAAAGCTGATCCACATCTAACGGTCCAATGTAACTAAAGGTACGTGATTGCATACATAAAGAAGAAAACAGTCCCTGCACATCACCAAAGGATCGCTGGAGGAGCGGTTCACATATCTACTTGTAGTGGGAGAACAGGCATACCTGTCAGACATGAAAACAGCAACACTCAAGTTGTGCACGCTGTACAGATGTGCACATACTGTTGATGCTGCTCTGACCGGCATCTCATGCAGCTCTGCACCGTCACTCATTTCCTCCAGCATTTAATTTTAATTCTCTCTCATGCATCTGTCAGCTCCATGAGGCTTGTGAGAAGAAAAGGATTAAAAAAAAAAAAAAAAAAAAGGCAAAAAGGTGAATCAAGAGATCTGGGAGACTGTTCTGGATACTGTCCAGAATGCTCGCATAAGCACCGTCTTCTGCTGTGGACTAAAGTTGGCTCAAGTAGCATTAGGTCTGAGCACATGAAGCTCTGGGAGCACAAATCATTCACTGCACTAGCCTCCCTACTCAAGCAATTTGTTAAGGATCTGCTGATAGGAACAGTTTTCCCTTTACAGCCCTCATATCCAACAGCTCACCCCCTCTCTTTAATACGGACTACAAAAATAAATAAAACACTCAGGAAAGATGAAAACGATGAGACACGCTGCAGGATCGAATCCAACACTCTTGCAGACTCAAGCTGGACTCAGATTTGCTTGGAAGGCGGAATTCATCTCCATTTTGGGGCCATAGATAATCCACTCTCCTCTCAAAGAGATTTAAAAGTCCACTGCAAATGCACCAGCTCAGCAAACCTATGTGCCTAGCTTTCAAGATCAATACGTAACGGCTTTAAAATGATGTAAGAATCATCACATTCGGCAATCATATTTCCATGGAATCAGATACGGCTCTGAATTCATTACATCTGATGTTAGTTTCAAGACCAGCTATATTTTTATTAAAAGGCCTGAAAAAGAGCAGATTTTCTTCCTCCTGATGAAAAAAGAAAAACTATGCGTTATTTTATTTGTTAATTTGGGGAGGTGATGCATCTCTAACAATTGTCAGCCAGGAAAACTGCAACCAGTAAATCTATATTTTTCATTATGAAAATCAAAGCTCTCTGTGAAATGAGTTAAGTGACGTGCATCCTTCAGAAATGTCACGTTTATTCCTGCCTTTTTCCGAGCAGCTTCCTCCATGTGACAAACCATCTGATGCATAAAATGATCTTCACTCACAAATGAATTCAATCCAATTCAATTCAATATACTTTATTAATCCCATGAAGGGAAATTGATTTTCTAGCACAACCCGTCCAAAAGAACATAAGACATGGTCAGACAGGTGCCTGGGGCAGCAGCCAAAAAGACGGCGTAAGAGTAAAGTCAATTTAAAGAGTAAAACTCAGAGAAATATCATAATTTTCTGACATGGAACTGACCCAAGAGCACTTCCAGTCTCTTTATTTATGAACAAAAGAAAGAAAAAGTCAGTAGTAAGTTTAATTCAGCATATGCTGGTGGGATCCTACTCTGAAAGCTGTAAGGGTTTTTTTTTTTTAACCAAATAAAATTTAAAAAAAACAAACATTTTCTGTCTTTGTCTTAATCACTTAAAGGCCGTTAACAAGCCAGCTCTTCTCCCAAAGCAATAAAAGCACATTTTTATGGCTGCACATCGAGATTTGACAAATTGTGATAGTGCCAGTCTATTCCTCTATTTAACACGCTGACGTGGGAAGATGAAAGAAAACCGGGGACAGTATTAGCTCTTGTTAATTCTTTTGACAGCACAACTCTAGGGGTTTCCAACAGGGAATTTTAATTATGAAACTGTCTGTCTGTCTTTAACGATATATTCAACGTGCCATTTTTCCCCCCTCTAAATGATCGTCTTTACGCCAATAAAAAAATCTCAGCTTTCATATTCGTAGAGTTGGCGTTTACAGGAAGGTATCCTGCTTTTTCAAACCAGCAATCAACTGTGCACATAAATAAATCAGTAATAAATGAATGTAGATTCCAAGCTCCATGGACAACCCATGTTAATATGCTTTAACAGAAATCTTATTATCTGTGCAAGATTAACAGCATTACAACCACATTCGCGTGATAAAACCCTCTTGCTTCATGTACAAAACACTATAGATTTTCAAACAGGAGAGAGATGGACGGCACTGGAGAATAGAGATGGTGAATCTGGAAAAAAAGAATAGCATGCTTCTTGAAGTGGATTTTCATCCATGCAGATGAGTCCAAGGTTAAAGCTATTTCAGTCGTGCCACTCTTTGTGCGTCCGATTCTGTGATGCTGACTCAAATGCAGCAGGCTTTTTGCTTTAGCAAGTCATCCAACAAGGAACAAGTTAAAAGGTACAACAACATAAAAAATAAAATGACACAAACCACCGCTGCCCCTCACATGCTCCTCAAGACACCTGCTATAGATGAGTGAGCTACGCAGTACACTAGACATTTAATGTACATGAGTACATTAATAAGAGGTGCTTTAATAAATTATCTAATAATACAGCTTTTAGTACGTTGATGCAATAATGATCAACTCAAAGCAAACATGAAGAACACTGAGGAGAGATTATTTGATCCAAAGTCAATTGGTGACAATAGATCAGCTGTCATTCAAAGCTCTCCCATCAAATCAAGTCTGTTCTTAAAAATACTCTGGGGTTGATTTTGAAAACTCTGCATGTGCCTCTACTTGGTTCCAGATATTATTTAATAATTAAGAAAGCTCAGATTTTACAGGAAACATTTGATTTGATTCTAGAACAGTGGTGACTCGTTCTCGAGTGACGAGCAATCTGATGGAGGAGTCTGGGTTTGGCGGTTGCCAGGACAACGGTACTTGTCTGACTGCATTGAGCCAAGTGCAATGTTTGGTGGAGGGGGGATTATGGTGTGGGGTTGTTTTTCAGGAGCTGGACTTGGCCCCTTAGTTCCAGTAAAATGAACTTTGAATGCTTCAGCATACCAAGACATTTTGGACAATTCCCCAACTGCTCCCATGCTCCCAACTTCATGGGAACAGTTTGGAGCTGGCCCCTTCCTCTTCCAACATGCCTGTGCACCAGTGCACAAAGCAGGTCCATAAAGACCTGGATGACAGAGTCTGGTGTGGATGAACTTGACTGGCCTGCACAGAGTCCTGACCTCAACACTTTTGAAATGAATTAGAGCGGAGAGTGAGATCCAGACCTTCTCGTCCAACATCATTGTGTGACCTCACAAATGTGCTTCTGGAAGAATGATCAAAAATTCCCATAAACACTCCTAAACCTTGTGGACAGCCTTCCTAGAAGAGCTGAAGCTGTTATAGCTGCAAAGGGGGAACCGACGTCATATTAATCCCTATGGATCAGGAATGGGAGGTCACTGAAGTTCATGTGAGTCAATGCAGGTGAGCGAATTACATATACACACACTTAAAAGTAAAAGGTAAAGATGGCAGTTTGACAACAGCAGTACATCAGCTATTTAGACGGGCTGCTGACATTCATTAGGTTGTGCTCTTTTACTCAAGTAAAAATCTTTTTTCTTTGTCTAATCATCACCATTTTTCCCTTTATCTCTATTATACTAATAAAATAAATAAAAGCTTTGTTTACACAAGGTCTGACAGCATCATTAGGATTACTTTTTTCTGTTAGTGAGTCAATGCATATGTGAGAAGAACACAGTATCAAAAACATGTGTGCTCAAATAATTACTTCCTCTATAGATAAATACCTACCTACTTATACCTACAAAATAACTACTCAGGTCACTTTATACACTAATAAATTTAAGATTACTTTATTTCATAAATATGTTGCTAACAATATAATAAATGTCTACTTGAGACTACGGATAATTCTTTTAGTCAACAACTCAACTGTAATTTTCAAGCATGAAAGACACAATGAAAGGATAAGCCAGTTCGTTTCACTTCTGTTATTTATACTTTAAAACTCCCCTTCTTCCACTGTTAACAGTAACATTCCCATCCTACACGAGGAATCCCAACAGAGAGAGTGAGCTTAACACAAACAGCATCTGAAGGGAGAAGCATTACAGCTGAAAGGAGTTATCCAGACCAATAACAGAGCGCAGACTTCCCTTCAACAATCACTGGCTTTCTGTTAGAGGGAAAACACACCATTTCTGCTGGAAATCAAGACACACCTTCATTAGACAAAACCAACTGCAGACTGAGACTTACAAAAAAGTAAAAAGTGGTGTTTAGATGACAGGCGACCAGAATGGGTTCAATAACACTGGAAAGGAGGCGGAGCGAACAGAGAATGCCGATGGACAGTTTGGCATTTGTACAGATGACTACTGTGAGGAGAGCCCTCTCAACCACAGGGGAATGCAGCGATTTCCCTCGACACATAAACAAAAAAAAAAAACATTCACACACTTGCTCTTGGAAGGCTGGCTGAAACAAGCTGGTTATCTCTACAGAAGGCAGCATTGTATGCACAACGCCACACCAGACAGTCGACTTGCAGTGCATCTGAGACGGTGAACCCAATAGGGGGGTTAGAGAAATTTTCATTTATGCCTATTTTAAAGTTAAAAAGTTCAGTAAATTGAAAAATGGCCAAAGCAATTTAAAGAAATACAATTTATTGTGTCTTTATGAAGATGAAAAAAAAAAAAAAACAGACGTTCTCCAAGAGACAGCACAGGACACACAGTTCCCAAACAAATTAAATGTTGTGGTGCGCTGGATCTAAAAGGGGGGGGCTGAAGTCCATTTGTGAGACTCAGATGAGATTAAATAACGATCCCATATCTGCTGGTATTTAAAATCTGAAGGTTAAGTTTGGGGTAGCACTCCTTTCCACTTTTGTTTCCCCTGAATTTCCAACTATCAAAAAGACTGCATTTTATATGTGTGACTACACAAGACTGATGAAGAAACTATGTGTACCATCCCAGGGTCAGAAGATGGTCACTCCAACTTTAGTCATTTTATTTGTGATATCTGGCCATCAAGTCTATAAACTGTTTTTTTGTTTTGTTTGTTTTTTTTAGCTCAAGCCACCTAAACTCCACATCCTCTCTCTAAACTGTAGACCTTCATCTTGGTCACGGGGAGATTTGAAGCAGTGAAATGGGTAGTTTGACATTATAAGCCTTGTAAGAATGAAGGAGGGGGAGGGAAGTTCATGTTTAATAAGCTAGTCAACCTCCCACAATAATGAACTCGGTCAGAAAATAACCCAATTATTCCAGATGAGGACTGCCATGGCACACTACAAGACACAGAGGTCCTGCTATGGATGGCATGCACATGGAAAATCATGCATATTAACACACACACACACACACACACACACACACACACACACACACACACACACACACACACACACACACACACACACACACACACACACACACACACACACACACACACACACACACACACACACACACACACACACACACACACACACACACACACACACACACACACACACACACACACACACACACACACACACACACACACACACACACACACACACACACCTAAACGCATCTTAACAGAGAATCCAACATTGGTGTAATGTTTATGTATCTGGTTGTGAGCGAGTGGGCTGTATGTCTCTGCTCTTAGTAAATAAAAAGAAGCCTGCATCCACAACAGTCCACCCACATATCCAAGTCTGCTAAATCCTGTTAACAAGCATTTGCTTAAAGTCCCTGAGATGTTTAAAAAGTGTTTCAATAAGATGGACGAAGTTCTAACGTGGCTGAGCATTGACCTGAACTTCAACTTCAGTGGCACATTTGTCTTCCCACATAATGAATAACTGAACAGCAGCAGCTACACATCCCTGAACCTCTATTAAATCTCTTCGTTGTCACAATTTAGTAACTTCTGCATATATCACATATTGTTTTTTTTATTTTTTTTTAAAAAACTGCAGCTATGTCAGAAAGTCACTGTCACTTTTTTTTTTCTAGTAATGGAAAAATTATGTTTCTAACTTCAAAAAAGAAAAACTATGAATCAGTGTTTTTGAAGTTTCAAAACCTCAAGATAATTAAAAACATCCAACCTTCAAAACGCACTGACTAAATGAAGCGTCTGTCTGACTGTAGTACACAAGGCTGATGAGTTCTGCGTTGAGTAAACAAGGTCATAACTGGTCTGACTCTTTGATGGGCCTGTGCCGTTTAATAAACCAGTGAGCTGTACACAATCTCTGTACACATTCATCTTACCAGCTAATCAATGATCACAAGGACAGTCAAGATGAATGGGGTGAAGCTGTGAGTTCATGAATGCAGTCCACAAACTGGTGTTTGTCGTGGCCTTGTCATTAAAAAAAATGCACGTCCTTTGCTTTCTAACTGAATGCATAAGATAAGATATAAGAAATGTCTTCCCTTAAACAAAGAGGATTCAGTATCGTTACAAGATTGTGAGAAACATGGAATTGAGAATAACAAATGTGTAAACTTGCATAAAATCTGTGAACCAGACTACAAAATAAATAAGACTGCCAACGAGTTCCTTTATTACCATAAAAGCATCAATTTTGAAAGTTGTAAAATTATCGATATGGCAACAATCCAATTCATCACCAGTACTGGCAGCTAGATTCTATTGACAGCTGCATATTGGCTAAGTGTACAAGGATTAGTCTACACAAATCAATAATAAAAAAAGTCACCAACAAATTTAATTGTTGACTATTTTCTGCAAAAAAGATATAGTGAGGCATCTCCTTTTCCTTCTTATCCCTGCTGCATATGCACAACAGCGTTCAGCCACTATTGTCATGACATGTTTTCGACAGAGTAAGACATCTCCCTCACGTTCCTATCTCTGATGAGAGTTTCACATATGCTATAGAGTACAGAGCCAGGTAAACAATACGGTGACAGACAATCCAAGACCACAGGCTTGGCAGCAAAGTTCATTAAAATATGTATTTTTGAATGGCGGTCAAGACCTCCCCATCCCAAACCACCTCCTCCAGCTCTTCCAGGAGAATGGCAAGACTTTTCCAGGCTGGCCATAAGATAATCCCTCCAGCTGTCCTGGGTTTCCCTAAGGGGGACTCTTCCAAGTTGGACATGCCCAAAACTGTCCATTAGACATCCTCATCCTCCACCCAAACGACCTCAATTGGCCTATATCAATGTGGGGAAGCAGCGACTCGACTCTACTCCCTTCCGGAGGACTGAACTTCTCAGCCCATCTCTTTGGGAAGTGTCCAGCCACCCTGTGTGGGAAACTAATTTCAGTCTTTTGTGTCTGGAATCTTATTCTTTCAGTCACAAAGTTCCTGAAAATGGGTGAGGGTAGAAATGTACATTGACCAGCAAAAAGAAAGCAAACAGACCAGTACATAGTCCACCAACAGCAGAAAATAATAAGAATAAAATCACAACTAGAAACTGAGAAAACAGAAAGATGCTTTCTGGTTCCTTCACTAAGAGCCCTGATGCTGCTGAGTGCTGGTAGTTACTTCCACAACAGCACACGGGAAAAATGGGAACTGAAAATGATGACAACATGTTTTGCTGAAAAGAGATATGAAAAAAGAAAGGAGTAAAACTGTTTTCCACTCAGATGGAAAAAAAAAAGAAGAGAAATCCGGCTGGCCTAATAAGTTACATCCACTGAACCTTCAGTTTCTTATCCAACTCAAGGAGAGACGTGAGGCCACTCACATCTCTCCTGCCAAACGGTCTGTGGGCGGTCCAGTGTTTCAGCCCCGAGGTCCAGCCGTAAAAGCACCACATGATGATCAAAGAGGAATCTCGCTGACCGACGTGGTCTGTGCTGAGCTTCTGGCATTACTCCAGCACACGCCTATGTCATCAAGACCCCTGAAGTTGCTGTCAAAGCATTAACACATGTTTCTGTGTGGTTATATTTGTGTGTAACATCAAAGAGGTTTTAAAATCTCGACACAAAAAAACAGGCTATGTGGACGGTTTTCCAGACAAATCTGGAATGGCGAGTAAAATATGTTGGTCCGAAATAGTTTTCTTGATAATTTGAAACAAAAATGAAATTTAAATTTAGGTGCAAATGTGTTTTATTCCAAATCGTCCATCGCAAAAGTGCTACAATTGTCAGTTTTCCACAGTTTAACTTTCAGACTGCTTGTGCACGCTGGCTTGTGACAAATCAGCCATGACACATTTCCAGTAACTGTGCTTGCAGGCTTCATCTTCCCTGGTGGTCATGAAGAGCCAGGACTGAAATGATGCGACAGCAAAGCAATGATGCAGCCTCAACACAGACTACAACATGATGTTGAACAACATTCAGCATCACCAGCAGAAGAACCAGAAATACTCTCCTGAATTTGGTTTGAGTTGCGTTCTCACCGGGATGATGGCACAAATCATCCCGTAGAGGAAATTAAATCCAGACTTTGGCCGACGCCGTCTATCTCATCAAACTGTTAAAAGAACAAATGCATCAGCTTTGGCTCAACTGCAATAAACAGACGTGGAGACAAAAAGAAATCCTCCAGTGAACCAAGATACTTCTGATTTTAAACTTACTATTTTCGAGTACAAATAACCTTATGTCGCAGGGAACCTGATAAAATTATTGATCTGCTTTGGTAATGCAAAAGTGATTTCGGATCGTTTACCAGAAGCCAAACGACGGTTAGCCAGGTCAGAGGAGCCGACTTTGTTTTCCTAGAGCCACATGTTATCCTGACACAAGGAGAGCTGCTCTCCAAGTGGCAGCTGTCCAGGCTTTTTAGTCATTTATTTTTTTCCCTTGATAAACGCAGCTCTCCACTGAAGACAAACAGCCATGCATTCAGCAAACAGACGAGCCTAAGACTCGCATTCACCCACGCTGAAACACTGGCTCGCACTGGATGCTTGCTCACGAGTTCGCCCGTTACAGTCCACTCTGAATACAAGCTGCCATTTTTAACTCGTATTAATTGAAAATAGCCTGGTTTTTTTCTTGCACTTACAACTGTACTACAGATATGATCCAGGAATTAGAGCAGCTGTGGTGTTCTGGTGCTTCATCCTGAAGCGCCCGTGGCTGTCTCTTCAGTACAGCTCCTCATACTGTGTGCGTTCTTGAGTGACGACATGCCACAGATTACATAACCCTGCCAGTGCGAGGCCCTCAGGCCTCGACTATCTGCTACTGTAACCGTGAGGCCGTCAGTAAACACCATCCCCCAGCCTTACATACATGCACTTTGCTTTCAAACACGTGCTTCTGATTTACAGTCACATGTCGCATTGTATCTGAAAAGCTCTGGGAGTGCACACGCCGACTGTTCTCGCACTCAGATTTACTGTACATTTCACACACACATGAAAACAAAAAGAAGAAAAGGCCTCAAGACTGAGTGAACTACATAAGGGCGCCTGTCTTTACTACTCTCATCCCACATGTGTTACCAAACATCAGCTGAGTCAGGAGAAAGTTAAACAGAAAGAGCCGCGATGGAAAGAGATCAGTAAATCTTCGACTGGTGGAGGTGGCGATGGAGGTTGGAGAGGACAAACAGGGCAGTTTCTTGATCCGTTTTATTGTGTAACATCTAATCGTACACACGAGAGATTTATCAGGGAGCAAAATGCTTCTTCTGTATAAATGATTAAAAAAATAAAATCGTGACATTCACTTGAGTGAACGAGTAGTGAATGAATAGAAATCTTGTTTTATTTCAGTACGTGGTTCAAAGCAAAGTCTTTTTACACAAAACAAACCTTTCCATCCTTGCAGCGAGGATAAAGACTGTAGCAAATCTTTGTAAAAGCAAATCATCATAAATCCTAAACAACTTCTGAGGCATTTTAAATGCTGTACGTTTCCCCTGGCAGGTTTTTAGCAGACAGATTAGCAGATTCACACATTTCATTTTGTTTTATATAAGCATCAAACAAGTTTCAAAATGAACTTCTGAAATGCTGCTTTATAAAAAAAAAATAAATAAATAAAAAATAAAAAAACACTGGTATCAGGAGCTGCAACTGGTTTGGATTCCACTTGAATAAATTAAGACATGCGGTTCCTTCAGATGCAGTCTTCATTACAAAGTGAGAGCAGCGGTTTCTAACAACACCAACAAAGCCAGACTCTTTGGGCCAAACAGAAAAAAAAAATGCCTTATTTTCCTCTTTTATTGATTGTCCTTTTATATTAGCTAGTACTGGCTGTGTTCCTCAGCTAAAACTGGAAACAGCTGGTCATTCAAGCGGGTCATAGCTTTCAGCACAGCTTTGAGTGTGTCAGGATTTATTCACAAAAAGGGTTCGCAGTGTTAAGTTAATGCTAGTTAAAAATGTTTCTCTACTACTTTAAAAAAAAAAAAAAAGACTAAAGAGACATAAAAACACAAAGAATCAACAGACAAATCAGAAACGGCTTCAAACCTCATGAGTTCTTCTGTGGTTCATTTTAAATTCAAGAAGCTACAAGATTATATAATTAATGCAGTTAATGATGCCTAAATAGTTAGGAGTTTCTGTCATTTAAATTGATTTTTTAACCATCAGCGCTCAGACTCAGAGGAGACGGCTGCTGCTCTGGATATAACGAGACCGGCACTACAAGGACTGAATGTTAAACAACATTTCTCTTTTTATATCTACATGAAAAGAGAAATGAGTCATGGTGAGACGTTTTGAAGATGTATCTGTTCGCCAAACCTGCAGTCAGCTTGTGACTTGCACAGACCTGCTATTTTATGCATCTACCTGACCACAGTCTGGATTAATTCCACTACTGCAAGGCAACCTTGAATTTATAATGAGACATCGACAGAACTTTCCTTGTCTTTGGGCTATATCCAAATTCCTCCTGATCAGCATTATCCATCTCTAAACCCTTACAGTCTTCTGCAGCAAAGTTTACTTTAAACCGACACAGCAGGATTAAGAGATGCCACTGGTCTCCACAAGCAGCTCTACTACCAACCAAAATTAATATGCTTTTGTAATTTCCCTCATGAACAATGCGGCTAATTCAATTAACGAGCAATAAATCAGCTAATGTTCCAACAGCCATGAGAATAGAAGAAAAAAAATAACTGAAATCACACTTTCTGGAAAAACAATTATTCAATTTCAGCTTAGATCTAATCCATTAAAAAAAAAAAAAAAAAAAAAAAAGACCTGAAGCCAAGTAGTGAATTTATCCAACGTTGCGTAGTATTGGCAAAGAAGATGCAAATTGATGTGCACGCACGCACGCACGCAGTTTTAAAAAGTAAAAATGATTTTAAAAAATATGAAGGTCAACACAAGACATAGACGATTATATTATTTAACAAAAACTAAAGCAAAAATAAAGATGCAGTTTGTGGAGAAACTGATCATCTGGAATTTCATACTTGGTGAGATCCAGATGGATTTCTCAATATCACATTCTTCTAAAATTGAAATGGCTTGCTTGTTTTCCCTCATATCAACGCAAACATCATACAAACACAAACAAAGAACAGAGAGAAAAAGAATTTCATTTGTTCAAACCTGAGACGCAGATGAAAGTCATGTAATCTCCCTGACCACCAGTGGCCAGGAAAGGGATCTTCTTCTTCGTCCTCCGCTTCACCTGAACAGCAACAAGCATCTTCTCATCGTGGGGCGTGAAGATCTCCTTGTTGATGACCGACTTGGCACTCATCTCTGATACCGGTGGGAGCGAACAGCTGGCGAACAGTTAATGTCGAGGGGTTCGGTCTTCACTACAGAGAAGAAATAAAGGACATGGAAAAAGCTGATCAGATTTATCTCCTCAGAGTTACACATGTCAACAAACCATCTTCTGTTAAAAATGAAAAATTAGTCAACAGACAAAAATCTGATCCTTGATCCACTTGATCCTTGCCACCCTTTGACTTCCTGGGATTTTGCAGGGTCATAGTCGGGTGTCTGCTTAACCTATGATACCAAACAGGTGCCAACAACCATCAATATCATGTCAACAATCACTCAATGAAACCATCACTGATGAACCACAAACAGATTTCAGAGTTTCAGAGTTGTACTGCATCAGCAACGCCTCGGCCAGGAAATGGTTTTAAAGCGGACAGGGGACATGCTGCGTGAGCTCTTTTGAAGAAGCACAAAGAAACAGATATCAGTGAGGACTGCAGACGTAGCGTTCGACCAAAAGAAATTGAGTGTAGAAGATGAAAGACGCACGTTGTTTACTTGTCTTATAAAATAGAAGCTGTGCAACAGTTCCATCAGCTCAGAACAAGCAGAAACCCGTGAGAAGAGAGTAAACCCCTCATCTGTCTGCAGACGTCCGGTCTGAAGGGGTCTTCATGAGAGAATTGGCCAAACAAAAGCCATACGTCAGGAGTGGAAACAAGGCCAAGCATCTCAGTTATGCAAGAAAAGATAGGAACTAAGGTGCAAAAAATGTTTGGGTTTTTTTGTTGTTTTTTTTAAATCAGCAGGTGCTCTGGACAATAATTTTGTAATGGTATGCTTCACTGCATGCAAATGAGGGAAGGATAGCAGTGGTGCCTTGGAAAATTCAGGATGCATCTCAGCAAAAAGAGTTCAGGATTCGGCCAAGATTAACAAAGTCCTCACACAGGCAGAAACTTATCAGGCAATACCACTGGGGAGCCGTTTAATTGGACTGTATTCTGCTCTGCAGGAAGGCAATGACCCCAAATAACCAAGGTCATAGGACCTTGTCAATTTTTACCACAAAAATAAACATGTCATGATCGAGTCTAAGTAAATGTTTATGCCAAACTGGAGGAAATAGCATAAGAGATAAATAATAAACATGAAAATGTGAACAACGTTGGTGAATCAGGAGACTGTTACCACAAATGAGAGGTCTAAGCCCTTGCTGCTCTAAAATGCAGCGCTATAATCTTGTTGTGATTCAGAAACTAACTTCGGTGTCGGCAGCGATCACTCCTGGAACAGTTAAGTTCACCAAAAGGCTCAAAGAAAGGTAACACAGATGTGATATTACTTGTTTAAGCACCCCTTTTCAAGGCCACATAAATTACCAATCCCTTACTACCAATCTGTGAACTGTGATTGCCGAGTGACGACGTCACACTCGAAAATCATCATCTCGCTTTGGAATATTGATCATTTTAATCAGAGCTTTGATAAGCAGATGGTTTTTAGTAACAAATACCCCAACACGAGAAAATAACCATCAAGCAGGTTCATTGGCTGAGAACTCGGTTTTTGTCAGAGTGATTTCCCCGCCGAGTTTAAATTCCGCTCGTATGGCGTGGCACTCGCGTCATGTGACAACCTTGTAAATCGCTCACATTGCGATCACAAAATCAAATTTCTTTATGATACCGCAAATCGTTCAGCCCTACCTTAAACCATATGTGACCAGATGTGGTGTTGGCAATAATCAAATTAAGTTACGCGTGTATTCCATTCTCATATTTAGTCACATTAATTAAACATGTATATTACAAAATGACGCAACCATGTCCAAGACCAAGTTGGGCTTTTTTGTTTGTTTTCTTTGATATAAATTACACATGAAATTATATCACGCTTTCTGTACCACGGACTTGATCGCTTTGTTGATGTTTTAAATAGAAAAAAAAGGGCAAAAAAAGAAAAGAAAGAAAAGGCTGAAATGATCTTGCTTTTCCTTTTTAATCCATCCTCTATATCTGCCTAATCCTACACAGGACCACGGGGCTCTGCTGGAGCCTACGTGTTGCAAAAGCAAAAGTCAGAGACACACCCAGGGGATGGACCACAAGCCCTCCTGCTATGAGGCAACAGTGCTTACCACTTAGCCACCGCTCCTTTTTAATGTGAAGACATTTAACACAAGGAAGAAACTCAGCAGATGAAATGCCAAAAGTAGAAGTACAAGTACAAAGAGAGCATCAGGGGGTGATCTGCTGAAATTTAAACACTTTCACAACAAGAAAGTGCAATTAAAATAAATAAATCTAGATGAGTTTCTTAGGCTTTTCAGCCATCAGTGGCGCAGTGGGGTGACGCTTCAGTTGTGTCACCATGGCTGATGGATGACCATGTTCATGTGGGCTGGTTTGATGCGGACCATCATTGTCAGGGACATACTCATGTCAGAGTAACTCAGGCGTGCTGTGGATCAAGGAGTGATCTGTGCGACCACAGATCATCTGTGGTCTGTTATAGACCTAACAAATACTACTTTGTTGAACTTTGCAGAGAATCCCTCAACAGTCTCACTGCACTCTGCAAAGTCCATCATTTCGACTCGTTAGGATAAATCTAGGCTGCAGCACATTGTCCAGTTACCATTCTAACGTAGCACAATCTCCAATTCAACAAGGTTTCATTTCTGAGTAATTGATATGTAAAGTTCAGATGCATAAACATTTTAAAGCAAATTACACACACTTGCACACATGCTGAGGAGGCAGGCTGGTCTGTGGATGCAGCTGTCTGAATATACACACTTATCTTCTGTACAGTAATTATCTAAAATTCCAGAAGAAGTCATCAGCTGACAGTTTTAACACCCAAACTTTGTCATTACAACGTCAAAAGGTTGTGTGCAAATTTGACCTGCAAAGAATCTGATATATCCAAGGAGTGATCTGTTAGTCACCCGATCAAGATAAAAATCTGTGTATGCTGCACTGCGCGGTGTATAACATTAAAAAAAATTAAATGAAAAAAATAAGCCGTCAGATTTCCTTGGAAGTAACGCTGCTCCTAGACATGGCAAAGCTTGAGCTAAAGCTGTGAATTGTACTGATAAATCTCACCGACACAGTACAGCAACCGTGTTTCTATTATTACAGCCAACATCTTGAAAGTATTTTTGTCCAGAGAGGGGGCACAGCAGTGTAGCCTGTGGGTCTGGGAAAGCTGTGCTGACACATTGTCCACAAGAACAGGAAGCAGCTTTAAAGAAGTGCGTTATTTGGAATTAAATGCTCTCATGAGGCTCATGCAAGTTAATCAAGCCCCAAATGCACGCATTTAGTAAAGACGCACACAGGCTTGCAGCCACAGTTTGCCCTACTGATGCCACAACAGCCCATAAACACTGTACGACCTTTAAGATCAAACTCAGCATCTTAACACAAGCAAAAACTGTTTTATTCAAAAGCAAAAGGCTGCTGGAGAACATGACTGTGCAAAACAACTTCCTTAACCTCAAACTTAGTTGGCTTCGAGTCTGCCGTTAGTAACTCGTGGTCGTCGTTAAATGGAACCACTTCAATAAAGGCTTTATTGTTCCATTTTTGAGTGAGGTGGCTCTCAGTTATTTGGCAAAAAACAATAAAAATCAATGAAAGAAATCATCAGGAAGACAACCAAGACACAGAGTTTGTTGACTGTGTTGCAAAATGAGTAGTACATCACAATATTCCATCTGACCAGTGTGCTGGGAGGATATTTTTAGTTGGTTAGAAGCAAGGCATTAAAAAGGTACGAAGGGATTTATCCTTGTGTGAAATCAAAACAAACCAAGAGGAAAATTGTACAAGTTTACAAACTCATCAAGTGAGTCACAGCAGAGCAAGCAAACTGAGGTGTGAAGGGACCCTTGCAAAACCACACCATTTGGCTTCAGAGCAACTAAATCTCATTTGAAAACAAAATGAACCAAAACTCACAGTGAAAATGAACTCGGGGTCCTTGAAAGAAGCTTGTATCTATAGAAAACAGATCAATGAGGCCTATTTGTGAGAGGCTTATTTATTTTCAGTGCAGAAAAACCGGGCAGCTTTATACTGACCAATATCTTATATATTCCACCTTAAAAGTGTGTGTCCTTTTTCAACAGAATAAGAAAAAAACATAATGAGCCTCAGTTTTACTGCCACTAACAGACGAGGCATGCACACTCACGGGCAATCTGGAATAACCGATCAAGTGATACGATTAGTATAGGCAGTAGTACTTGTAGATAAACATTTATTAATTCTGATTTTGAAAGTATCTCTACATGGGATGCAGACACCTCATTGAATATCATCTCTCTACAGCAGTTGATCCTCCTTCCTGCATTTTCAGCAATCCAAGTCCTCACACTAAACGAAAACCTCCGTCCAGTGTGTGTGTAGACTAATGAAAAAAGGCAAAGAAACACGCCTCTCTATGGAATTTCAATTATCCTGAACATCCCAGAAGTTCAGCAACAAACAAACATATGTAAAGTTCTCCAGAAAACTCAACTCCCTGTGAAAAGCATGACAGCGCGGTCCATTTAGAGCTTTTTAAGAAAGTGAGACACCACGCACGAACAAGTTAAAAGTGTTCTCCAGTTGTTCGGATGTCATATGGAGCTGGCTTCAAAAGGCCTGAGATGTGCTGTGGCACAGAGGATCAAAAGCTTTTATCCCAAGTCTAAAGTCAACTAACGTTTGAATCCTTTGTTTTCACGCTTACCTGCATAGATGCTTCAATGTCTATCAGACAACAAAATGACCGGCATTTATATCCACTTTAAGCTGTTGCAGGAACTATCTTTTACAAAAGTGTCTCCTTTCCATGAGGATTATGACTAATAGAGACGTTTTTATTTTATACTCCAATACTCTCTCAATTATCTGCAGCTAAGAAGGAAGAGTGGGCAGATGCCCCTCGGAGTTATCACCAGAGCATATCCAGCCTTTCGTGGCTCACTGAAGCATGAATTTTGGACTGGCTTTGGGGGGTGTTGGTGAAGGCAGGTAACGTACAGCCACATACCAGTTCAGGGAAGACCAGCTGTAGCCAAGGAGCTACCACGGCAATGAAAGCAATGCCCAATTACCCAACGTCTGCTTATCACCCCATTTTCACAACAAATCCCCGTTCAAAACACTTCATTAACTCTGGCGGTGTACTTCTAAGTCAAAGGAGCAGAACAGTTTCAGTCTGTTCCCTTGCTCCTTCCTGCTTACTGCGTTTATGTGGAATGTGTTCAGCGAGTGCTCACTGCTCCCCTGGGAGATGAGTCTTTGAGGTAGCCTGCACGGCCACTTGTTTAAGCGTAAATGCAGCCCTGCTATCCAGCCTGAGCTCTCCAGCCTGGGTTCAGGAGCAGGAGCAACCAGCCACAGAAGCAGGAGCAGCAAAAGCATAAACGCAGGGGAGGGGAGCCAAACGGCAGGCAGATGATATACTGATCTGACTGTGTGTTTTGGTTTTTTTTCTGGTGACAAAAAAAACAACTAATCTGTTACCAAAGATGTTTACGCTGGTACTCTAGTCTGTCATTTGGTGTGAACATTACTTTGAGTCAACAGAAAAGAACGAAGAAAAATGTAGAGGCAGAGAAAGTGACAAATATCTCTAGACTACAGCTTATGTAAGTGCATGTACTGGTCCTACTGTTTCGGGGGGGGGGGGGGGGGTGGCAGTGCTAAACTGGTTTTGGGTCCAGGCTGACTGATACTAAAGTACTCAAACGTAATTTATCAAACAAACTGATTTGAAAGAGCCAGGTGACAAAGTTGCCGGCTAACGTGTTTATATCTTCCCGTTTAGACATGGCCAAACTCTCAGAGGTTCGGGTTTACAGTTTAATCTAGAAAAGCTGTGCATTAGACAGTAACTTCACAGAACACTTATACATAGAGCTCTCTGTAACTCTAAGGACTCATTCAGCAATCTTATCTTCAAGGCAACATCCTCCTGGCTCCAGGGAAGAGGATATTTACAAACATAAAACACACAAGCATCCCCATGTCCTCAGATTAAGCTTCACCTTACAGATTTGCAACCCTTCAGTCCACCAGAGTAGAATTCGTTAAGTAATAGTCTGGTAACAGACCAGTACTGCCCACATGGGGACATACAGATCTGATGTGGGTCACAAAAGCCCCCTGTCAATTCTTGTAATACCACTTTGTATGTGCACTGGAGATGCACTTTGTTGCGTATTATGCCAGTGGCTGACATGTTCGGGATGTACTCCCCCCAAGAGGTCAGAAGTGGTATTGCTGCACAGAACGGCTTTGATGTTTGCTGCAGAATAGTTAAACGTGAACTTGTGTGAGTCGTGTGCAGTTTAGCTTTGTGGGTGTTCCATCCCCATTTCCAACCACATTTATAAACGTCGTCATGTAAAACCTGATTTATACTTCTGCACTGCAGCTACGAACAGTGCCTATGATGTTTATATGTGTCGTGTTATAGTTTGCGTAATGTTCTTCTGCAGAACCGTAGCTAATACGTTTTCTTTTGTTTTCATCATTTATGTAGTTTAGACAGCAATGGCACAAACACTATATTTTACGTAATTTGGAGCTGATAAATGTTGAGCATCTGTTTTTACAGGCACTGCAGCAAATTATCGTGCAAAGCAGTGACTTAAAAAATGAAAGAAGAAATAGCAGCAGGAAATTTGAAAAAAGAAAAACCAAATCCACGATCCATTTGTCTTCAGGTCCCCCTACGTGACATGTAGTTTCATTTGGAGAAAGCTGCAAGTCAGGCTACTCCACACCTACAGCGTAGGTGTGGTGTAGCAACGGCGTAGGCTGTGGCGTAACTTTACAGCACAGGTATAAATCGGCCTTTAGTCCACTGACCCCACCAAGTCAAGACGCAAACATCATTAAAGTCACAGAATAAGCTAAAGATGTTGCATTCAAGGCTGTGGATTAACCACCCGATAACTGTCAATTTACTTTTTTTCCCCCTTGTGGTACATTTATGTCATGAATGATTCATCACAGAATAAAGCTTCATCATTTTGTCAGATCCACGCCATTTAACGCCTACACATACCCCCAAAACATTTCACCCTCCATTTGGTTTGGTTATAGCATTGCGTAACTGCTGAATCTTTTTAAATATTTACAAGTCATATCTGTATGTTTTAAACTGAATCAGAGAGGGTAATGCCTAAAAGAGTGTTGACAAAAATCAATACTATTGGAAAGCACAGTTGGTTTATGTACCACTCACCATTTCAGAAGAGCGTATGGCGTTAAGGTGCGGTTGCAGGATTACGGTTAGATTTAGGTTTAGGTGAAGGGGAGGAAAGAAGTTTGATATACAAATATAGACAAACATGTGCAATAGAAAAATCCAGATAAGCATGAGGAAGCACATTTTTCTGTCTTCTTTTTATTATCCACCATCAAAACCACTTTGGAGTTTATCCTTCTGTCCGTTTAATTTTCATTTTAGACTGACATCTTTAACCTAACCTTTCATTGCTCTGTTGGAAATTGGGAAAAAACAAAAGCCTTTTTCTGCAACCGTGTTGCAGATCCAGTCACGAGCAGAAATCTTGGTTTAAAGAAGGTAGAAAAATAAAACATCCAAGCACAGTGGCAGTGTAATTCCTGACTTAAGCATTTGCAGTGAAGAAATGAATCCACTCCACTGGTGTGTCAACACTTTTCCTTTCCTGGTAAGTAACTATACTACAAATTCCTGTGTGAACTCACAGCAGAGAACAAGAAGGGAAGCAATAATAGACTAAACACTTGCAGGAAGACTGTAAATTAAAGCTTATTGTTGTTAAACTTATTGTTGTTAGACTGAAAAAAAAATAGGTTAATCGGAAGATGTTGGGCTACAGAACATAAAGATCTGGCAAGATAACCAACTGAATCCTGTCGTCAAAGCAGATTATCTCACTTCCCATTCATTTGGTGACTCCAGAAACTTGCTTAAGACATTTTATTTTAACTCGAGTACAACATTGTTCAACACCGTTATCTCACAGATGAACCAAATATAATCACATTCTGCCTCGTGTGCAGTCTCTCCATGTTCACTTCGACTCAGTACAGGCCTTGAACAACTATGAAGAAACAAAGACCCTCCCATGGTGCATCCCTATTCGGGAGTGACATCATTCCACAGTGTCGCTTCAAATGAGCGGTATTCAACATCACCACATGAGCAGATGGTGAACGCAACTCTTGGGAAATATTAGAGAGGTCGCATCATGTAACCTGTAGTTTTAGAGGTGTCAGCATCAGCAGGTGATACATTAGGACTTAAATCCATCTTAGAAACGCACAGGTACCAATAAACCAAATTGACTTGAGACAAAACAAACGAAAACAAAACTATCATTAACTATCACATTTATAACTGCATGCCGATTCAGTCTGAGGAAAAACTGCAAGACAAAAACATGAAAAGCAGTTTTAAGAGAAAAAAAAAAAAGAAGAGCTCATAATCTTAGCAACGCATCTCCTAGGATGTGCACTTGGGGAATAAAATATTTCTTTCACTACAATTTCATGACAGCACCTGTAATGGGCCATTCCTTGATATACTCCTGTAATATTGGTTACGGTACTGTAACCGTTGTAGGCCACTATATTCCCAAAGGAGTATTACAGCAGTTTATCTGAAATGGTTCAATCAAATCAAGAGCATTTTTCCACCTCAGGATCTCTCCCATAATTTTATTGTTCCGTTCTTCTTTTATTGCTTTAATTTATGTCCTTCATAAGAACTGCATGTTTCCATCTTCTCAGTATGTAAGGTAACCAAGTCCCATTCTACACTCCCACAAAAAAAAATATATAATATAATATATATATATATATATATATATATATATATATATATATATATATATATATATATATATATATATATATATATATATATATATATATATATATATATATATATATATATATATATGTCTAACTTATGTTTAATTAAAAAAAAACTTAGACTTGTTTAAAATATATATGCACATCTCCTTCAAAGCAGCCTACCAAACAGGACTTTTGTCTTTTCCCCTCAAACAGTCAAGATATGCAAGCACCCGCTCATTTTTCTTGACTCAGCTGGTGAGGGAGGTTACAAAGTGGCAGAGAGTTACGGGTTAATGGTGAATCAATGAATGGCATGACAAGCTCCCAAATGAGCTCCATTTTTATAGGCCAGCACCTTACAGCGATAAAACATGTGAGAGGGACTGTGTAAACATCTGAAAAGCAAACGCACAGCACTTATAAACAGATGTCTCCGACACTAGATGGGATCATTACCACAAAGGCTGTTATATGCTGAGGCAACAGCACGAGGCATTAACAATACAAAAGTAAACGTGAACGCCAGGGTAAACAACAGACATAGTACACGTGGATGATGGGCTTGCAGCAGTAATCACCAAATAAATTGTAAAATAAAGACACATACGTTTAAAAAACAAAAACAAAACAGGATTAACCATTTATATATGTCTTAATGGTGCAAATTATCCATTTAATACATTACATAATATCACAGCATAGGTAAGATACCTTCTGGTATACCAGGTAAATGGTTTCAGGTTAACTACTTTCACTACTTGTCCCAGTGGAAACAAAACTCCCTTAAGTCTGCCCTCAAGGATATGTTTTGTCTGGCAAAAGAACAAGCTGACATAGAGGACAGAGAGAGCGAGCCCGATTTACAGGAGCTCACTGTAGCTGGACACTAAAAGTACACTAAATAGGTATGATATGATCTCCCGCGGCTCGGTGAGCAAATTAAACCCTGGACTCCTGCACAGAAACATACACTATTTCAGGGGGGCAAACATAATCTGACCTAGACTGTTATCCCTGTGCCACGTTGTCATAGAGATGCAACGAAGAAGACGGGTAGGAATTGTTCTCCTGAGAAGATGGTTTTAAAACAGTTTTTACCATTATTTCTTTGGACAAAAGGATTAAGTATGCAAAAACAACATATTTTAGGGGAAATAAACTTTTTTTAGGTTAATGGATGGTTTATCCCATCACAAAATCTCTGATTAAACGTAAAATGACTATTAATATCCCTGAATTAATGTTTAGTTTGTTCTAGGAGAACATTTAGTCTACACACACATTACATTAATGTTCATTAACACCAACAACAGTAACATTACTTTTGTTTGTAAACATGATGCCAAGAGGCATTCAGTGTATATCTTATCAGACAGACGCTTAAATCCCATGATTGTGTAAAAGAGTTGATATTTTATAGGCAAACAGACGGACGCATAGTCCACTGTCATAATACTCAGCTATTCCAGTTGGACAACACCCAGATCCACTTCGGAGGAATTTCCCTGGAATATTTGCTCTTCCAAGCCCCATATTTGCAGACACACCGCTCAAACACTCTGGACCCAGTGTGGAGTCTGGACCCAGAATTGATTATATTCTTGCTTTACTTTCCGACACAAAGTGTAACCCCCCTCCAACTGAGAGCAGGAACAGGCAGGTGCCGTCCACCTTCAGGAACTCGGTAATTATTCACACTTTTCAGACGCAGCGTGAACTGTCACGATTTTTTGACGAAGCAATTAACATTTTTTTTTCTTTCGTACTAATCAAAAAGGAGAAAAACTGCTCATAAGCGTGTTAATAATTCGACGTCAATCGAGTTTTAAACCGACACGCCATCACGTGCGCACTTGCTTCAATTCTGGCTGCAAAGTGCCAGAAAACGTTGTTGACGCAGTCCGAACCGCTTCAACGGCAACACCATGAAATAAACACTGAACGTAAAACAAAGTTTTTCTGTGTCCGTGCGGGCGGAAGACAAAATAGCGCGTAGTTAGTAGTTTGCTTGTTTGTTTTCCCAAAATAGAAGTGAGCGTCGACGTTACTCACCGACGTGTTTGGGTTCTAACCGAGCCTGCTCCACGTGCGGTCCGCCGATCCGGCCGTTAATGTGTTCAGCTGCCACTCTCCTCTTCTCCCACTTCTGTCTGCAGCTTCTTCCTCACTGGTAGCTCTCTCTTGGCTCTAAACGGCAGCATTTCGTGTTTGACATCGTGTCGACTTCACCTTTGATAGTTGGGTTTTTGTTTTTTTTTTTCCTTTTGGTTTCTGAGCGGCGGGAGGAGAATCTTCGCCCCCCTGAAGGTTTGTGCGAAGAGCCGGTCTGTCCGCCCGTCGCTGTGTGCGTGCGCGCGCGTGTGTGCGTGTGTGGGCGCGCGCGCGCGCGCGGTGAAGCAGTAGCAGGTCCCCCAGCAGACACACAAACCCGCCCGCTGAGAAGCACGTCCTCTGTCACACCACCACGTAGCCTCCACGTTCACGTCTCCAATCCCACCGCCCTCCGTCGGAGCCTCTGCTCGCACGTTTGCCACCCGTCGTGAAGCCATAAAATGTGCCGGCACGACGTCTATGTCGTTTGATTGATATTCTTTTTTTTTAACTTTAAAAACTCCAGGCAAACACAGCTGCTTATTCAGCTGTGGCTCATTTGCATATTTACTTCGCACAAACATCACAGCTATGCAATACTCTATAAGTATTTGAGAACAATTGTTGTGTCAAACTATTATTGTACACTCGAGCAACTTTTACCAGATTCTCTTAAAACATACTATCCAACACTAGTGATTAACTCATACCTAAATATCCTTACACCTCATACAATAACACTATCATCGAGAAGACCTGCTAAAAGAGACAAACAATGCCTTCTTTTCAAAAGTTTGCATAATTTAAGGTCCTAATAAAATGCTGGTTTCATATTTTAGTGAGAATATCACAGTGATACAGTACAATCGTTCCCTTTTCCCTTTACTAGGTCTTTGCTGTAGCCAGAAAAAATAAACGATCACAGAGTAACTTATTTTCAGACTTGGACAGCATCAGACCAAATGACCGTATTGGTAACATGTTTTGTTCAAAAGGTCACAGAATATCACACACACATCGCCACTTCCACACAGAGGCTGCTTCTCAAAGACACACCGGAGGTGTCATGCTTCCACTCTCCAACTGTGCATTCACTGTGATCCCACGAAGGCACAATATTTGTAGCTTCTACCTCCATTCAGGTGGTGTATTTTTCTACTGCATCTTTATCTTGCTTCTCAATTCACAATTTAGTACTAAGAGACCATTGATATGTGCTAACAAGCACATGTTTTTTAATACGTCTCCTTTAATGTCTTGGACCGGTTTCCAGGACATGATGGGTTAAATGAACTCACATAGAGACTTTAAGCTCTGATGGCATGCCGCACAATAACTGCAGTGGTAGGAAAATCATGTTTTGCAGGCCAGACTGTGTGACTCAAACTTTAAGTATATACAATAATTGTAGGCAAACCACAATGTGACTGAAAGAAGAGCAATTTAAAAGTCCCCAAAGTCACAATCAAAACAAAGCAGTTCAACTACTTCAATCATGTTTCTACCACTGAAACGAGCCACAATGTTTATAATCAATGTCACCTTATCAGGATATTCCAGCCCCAAAAATAACGTAGCTCACGTCACCCTGTCTCAAGAGGATTAAAGCTACCAATGATTATATTACAGGCTTCCCACAATGTGACAAAATGAACCCAAGATTTCCTAGACTGCAATTAAAAACTAGTTTCACTTGTGTGAATTGCGTGTTTAGACTTGCCTACATTATCTGCACAGTTTCCAATAGTTCTCCGCTAGATGTGTAGGATGTGGTCTTCTGGGGACCCCCATCTTTTTAATGCCATCAGAAGTCTTGTCCTTGGAAATTCACACACATATGCACACAGCGAAGAGTCTGTGGGTGTGGGTTCTCCTCCAGCTATTGCTTTGCTATTATAGTTGTGAGTCAACCGGATTCCCCGGAGAGCTTTAATTCCTCTCCTGATGGACAAGGATTCGTATATGAGCGCTTTCTTCCTTTTCGATGAAACTGGACACTGCTTCTTCCCCCCCGAGAGAGAGTTCATGTCTAATGTGCTTCTGTTTTGTTTTTGTTTTTGTCCTTTTCTTTCCTCTGGGTCTCTGCATTCAAGTATCAACATGTTTTATAGGGAGCTGAAGAGAATTTAAGATATTAATATGTTTCATTGCAATGTTAAATACATGACTCTTGTGACTGTAATAATCCAATTGTGCTTCCTTCACTTTTCAAAATTTACTACTAGGTACATTTCATTTTGAGGATGGTACATCAATAATCAAATATGAAACCCTCTTTGTATTACACCTTTGTCTTATGTTGTAATCTCATGCTACAAAAAGCCATTCAAACATCTGGTGTTGCACGAGGAAATATTTCATTTCAGGAATTCAGAATTGAAAGCTTTTTGCACAGTCCTCCAAGACCACCTGAGACTTTGATTTATAGGCAGCTTTTCTGTTGAGAATAGGACTGTATGTGAAGGGAATGTTTAACCGGTGTAGCAAATAAATTTGTCCAAAATCCTACCCCGTTATGCTGAACTCCACGTCTGTGCTCCCCTACATGAAACCCTTGCACAATAATGACTCACTTTTTCCAGGTGGAAAGAAAATGAGACACTGGCTTGAGAGGGGGGTGGAAATGATGCAGACATGCATGCAAAACACACCAGCTGTGAGGGTGAAAGAGGTCTAAACCGCTTCCTGCTGGAGAGTTCAGGATTTCAGACTGGTCGGTGACTTGCGCTGAACCAGGCGGCGGATCTGTATGGCGCTACCAGCCTCAGTAACAGTCTGAAGACCGATTGCCCAATAAAAAATGTTGAAAGCTTGACTCTTCTCATTGCTCAATTCAATGCTGAGGTTAGCTTTTGGAGGGAAGACACGCCACAGAGACTGGAACAGGTTGTGCTTGTGTGGTTTCACATTTCCAGAAGGGTCAGTGAAATCTGACAAATCATATCGTTTCATGGTGAATTGATAAGAGATTGCACTTTTTCGATGCATTAATTAATGCAGCTCAGTCAAGTTAGATTGGACTTCTAGACTCTGGAAACTAGTCGGTGTTATCAAACATCTTCTGTGCTGTGACTCTGTAACTGTAGTACACAACAGGCACAAAATGGAGCTAATTCTGGTACTTTGCTGTATTAAAACCATTCTGCTCCTGTTTAAGGAATATTTAAAACACAGCACCCTCTTGGGAGCATTAAGTAAAGATTTCAAGATGCTTTATGCACATTTTATAAACATTTGTAAATCAATAAAACATGCACATAGACGTCAAATATATAAATGTATTTTTATAGACACAATTTATTTTAAATGGCTTAAGTCTCATGCATCTATTTAATTTCTCAGTCATGCTCTTTAATGTATTTGATTATTGAAAATAAAATTAAAAAAACATATCTGGCCTCGGGTTGATGAAGCTAAAATTTGCTCTGCAAATGCTGTATTAATGCAATGGGTTAAATGTATTTGCAGTAATACCGCCCTTGCAGAGTCCTGCCCTGTCTGCCAGGTCTTTTATCTCCTGTCTCTGGGCACCCTCCATCCATCCTCCCAAAATCCTGGAAAACATAAACAACTTTACAGCCTGACACGTCTCCGGGAGCTGAGCGGGCGGGACGAAGAGGCACCTCAGTCAAAGGTAAACACCTAGATGTGACGACAGAGGAATGAAAAAGTGGGATGAGCCTCTTTGCTCCAACCACCGGCTGCCTTTCATCTCCCTGCACTGCCAGATGGCTGCCATACTCTCAAACACTTTCCAGTACACTCTTTTGTCCCTCCCTTCTCTTGGTCTCCGCAGTACTAATCACACACTGAATTCATGTGGTTTGTTGCTCTTGCTGCACAGTGTGAGCTACGAAGCTCACACATCAGACACCGTCAGTGGAGCTGCATGAGAGGAAAACGTGTCTCATTGTGGAAACAAATGTGCATATGTTACTTCAGAGAGTGTAGATTTTCACTTCGAGCAAGCTCCCATCATATGAAACAGTATTTTTCTATGTGTTTGCATTCTAATCGGCTGATTATCAAACAGTAGATGTGTTTTGATCTCTTGTCCATGTTATGTTGTGGTTTCCTGGTAACTGTGAAACTTGGCACATTCAGGGATTTGGACTTTGTGTTTAGAGGGGGGTATTGTTTACAACTCACTTAACAAGCAGTGAAATAGTTTTGTGTGTACTCGTCTCTGACTCAGATCAAGATTAACTTACTGTTTTGAATTTTTTTTTATGTGGTGTGAAATAAGAAAATGCTTTCACTTCAGATCCGGTATTGATTTTAGCTGCTAGTATCTGACAAAATATCATTTTTAATGCCGTCTAACTGATGAAATCAGATACACAGGAGCACAGTTAAAATATTTTTCTGCAGTGTTGCTTTCCTTTCAGTTTTCACTCTTGCCCATTTATTATTTTGCCTGAAGGAGCATTAGTCGAGTTTAAATCCTCCACAATTCAGTATCACGTTAAAAAACAAATCCCAATTCAAAATATATTTGAATACATTTTGCATTTATAGCAGCAAGACAGCTCTAAAAAGTTGGGATATTTATCTAGACTTGGAAGCAGCACTGTGAGTGGCCAGTCACAACGCAGGATTCGGTGTCCTGCCCAGAAACGCTGGCATAAGGATCAATCTGGCGAGCCGCCTTTCCCAGATACAGCCAGCTGCCCTTGAAGGCTTTGTCCTTTCCTGAAAAGAAGGGACGGCAGCATATGTTGTTCTAAAACCTGTACATACCTTTCAGCACTGATATTCCCTTCCAGGTGTGCAATGCTGCCCCTCCTGCCACTGATGCCCTCCCATACCATTCAAATATGCAGGATTTTGAACTGAAAGCTGTTAACAGCACAAATGGTCCCCTCTCCTCTTCAGCCTGAAGGATGTGGCATCCAAAGTTAATTTGTCTGACCGCAGGAGAGTTGACATGACAAGCTGTGCTCTTGGATGGCAGTTTCTGGAAGGGTTCTTGAGCCCATGCACTGATTCTCTTCCTTCTACCCTTCCATCCATCCATCCATCCATCCATCCATCTTCTTCCGAGGTTGGGTTGTGGGGGGGGGGGGTGAATCCCAAGACATTTCCAGGCCAGCCGAGAGAAATAGTCCCTCCAGTTTGTCGTGGGTCTTCCCCAGTGTCTCCTCCCAGTGGGACGTGCCCTGAAGAACTCACCAGGGAGGCGTCCAGGAGGGATCCTCACCAGATGCTGGCTCCTCTCGAGCTGAGGAACAGCAGCTCTACTCTGCCTCTCCCAGATGACCAAGCTTGTCACCCTATCTCTAAAGGAGAGCCCGGACACCCTGGAGAGGAAGCTCCTTTCCACCCCCGTACCTGTGATCTTGTTCTTTTGGTCACTACCAACAGCTCATGATCATAGGTGAAGGTAGGAACATAGACCGACTGGTAAATCGAGAGCTTTGCCTTTCGGCTCAGCTCCTTTTTCACGACAACAGATCATTGCAGGTGCCGATCTGCCTATCGATCTCCTGCTGCATTCTTCTCTCATTCGCGAATAAATCTCCAAGACACTAGAACTCGTCCACTTGAGGCGGGGTTTGAACTGGAGAGGGCACTCCACCCTTTCATCCCAGTCGCTTCACATTCAACTGTGAACCGCTTCAGCAAGAGTTGAAGGACTTGGCCTGATGAAGCCAACAAAACCATGTCATCTGCAAAAATCAGAGCACAATTCTGAGGACACCAAACCAAACCAGAACCCCTGTGCCTTGAAATTCCGTCCGGGAAGGTAATGAACAGCAGCAGTGACGAAGGGCAGCCTTGGCAGAGTCCAACCCCAACGGGAAATGAGTCCGACTGACAGCCGACAATGTGGACCAAGCTCTGTCACCACAGGTAGAGGGACTGGACATCCTTTATAAGGGATTCCGGCACCCCATACTTCCAGAGAACACCCCACAGGACACAGTTGAATGCCTTCTTCAAGTCCATAAAACACATGTGGACTGGTTGGGCAAACACCAATGCCCCCTTCAGGACCCTGCTGAGGGTGTTGAGCTGGGCCAGCATTCCAGGGCCATGATGAGAAATCCACTGTTCCTCTTCAATCCAAGATTCCACTATCCAGAGGACCCTCCTTTCCAGTACCCCTGAATAGTCCTTACCAGGGAGGCTGAGGAGTGTGACACCCCCTCTGTAATTGGAGCACACCCATCTGTCCCCCCTCTAAAAGAGGGCGATCGCCACAGAGCCTTCGGGAACTCAGGGCGGATCTCATCCACCCCTGGTGCCTTGCCACGCAGGAGCTTCTTAACAACCTCGGTGATCTCAGCTCCATAGATATGAGAGCCCACCTCCAGGTTTATAGTCTCTGCTTCCTCATAGGAAGGCGTGTCAGCGGGATTGAGGAGGTCCTCAAAGTATTCCCTCCACTAATTCACAACGTCCTTAGTCGAGGTCAGCAAGACGAAACAGGTTTAGAAAAGCAGGTTGGATGGATGAATATGTCAGATTATGTGAATTATCTGTTTGACCTTCAGCCACTGCCAGCACAGAAATATTTGCCTCCTTTTTTTTTTTCTTTTAAATCATCCCATCAGCTATCAATATGACTGCTCCTGCTCACATCAGTTTTGACAAGAGTCAAAGGAATATTTTTCTGCCAAGGACAGCAACTCTAATTAGATGTGAAGCACGTTTTAAGCATCCATCATCTGAATGCCAGGCCAACCACAAGCAATAACCTTCATGTTTAGATCACTCAGAGCAGCTTTGTCTCTTTGTTAAATATGTCAGACATGCTTGCTTTGAATCCCTGTATTATAAAATACTGGCGGTTCAATGCACTTTAAACAAGAGAATCAATACTTAATTAAATTCACTGCTGGATGGTGAATGCAACAGGAAGGCCTTGCCAGTTTTACGATATTATTCCATTTAGTTCCTAGTTTTCTAAATAAACTGCCACATATCTTACCTAAAGTAATGCCTCAAAGATGATTCTTTCTTACAGGTCTTATAGATCAGTTTACGGATGCTTTAAAGGTTTGTAGATCAGCTGCCAAAAGCAAATCATTGTGCCAAGACGTATGAAAGATGCTTCACAGGTGCCAGGAAAGAAACTGTCTCCACTTTAAATTTGATAGTCGTAATAAGTGACAAGAGCAGCATCATTGTAATTAATGCTACATGTTCACTGTTTCTGTGGATGTTGTGAGCACAGGGGGAAAGTAGAAACAATAAATATATTGTGAAAACATGCAGCTTATTCTTCTAAAACTGCTGTTGCTTGATAGAGTTTTACAAAGAAACATGACTTGGGATCTGCGAGACGTGTCCGTGATTTATATTTTGCTTCTGCTGCTAACATGCAGCATGGTGACACTTTAGAAACAAATTTTCCCCACAGGCAGAAAATTAATGGAAAAGTTTAAAAAAAAAAAGAAAATAAAAAGAAGAAGACTGGAAAAGGGCTTCTGAGAAGGCAAATCCATTCTGTTAGAAAGTTAATAACGTACTCCGGGGTGTGCTAAAATTCAGATTTCCAGCTTTCTAGGCAGAAGACAATGATTGAGCCACACATTATTAAACACCTCAAACTACATCCAACACTATCAGGGCAGCAGCCCGTGAACGATAGGAATGGGGAGTGTGTTTGGTGTTCTTAGAAAACAATCCAAGTCACCTCTGTCGTTATAAAGGACTGAGAAACCTGGAAGCCTCCAGGCGCCTTGGATACCGCATTCCCTTTATCCATTTCTCACACTTTATTTGTAGTTAAGATTTTGTCTCCTGGAGCTCCTTGTTTTCACCCCGGCACTCCAACGCAGACCCTCAATGACCAGGAGCGGACGTTTCCAAATCTCCGTTGAAGATGGGCCTCAGCTGGCTGTCCTCCGACTGCTCCCACCGAGCCACTTTTGCTCCGGGTCGCGCGCCGCAGATGCCATCTTCCTGTTTGCCAGTAATCCATCCGTCCCTCAGCCATCTAAAAATTAAAAAGCAGCTAATTTAGTCGAGGACGTTTCCCAGAGGCCAGAGCCCTCTGGGAAACGAAAGCCAAAAGACTCCAAAATTATTTTACCATTGCACGTTGGTGCCGAGTTAATGGGCGCATTAAGAATTGCTGCAATATCCATGGTAGCAGAGGGAGATAAGGCAGTCACAGAACTGAACACGTAGCTACTGGAGAGACTTTGGGATTAACACAAACTAAACAAGCAGGCCATAAAAGAGGATGAAACGGAAGCAGGGAGCACTAACGAGGTCGTGACAGGTGGCAAGCGTCGAGGCTTTTTGAATATTATTGATCCAAAGGGAGAGTTTGAAGAAAATGTTCTGGACCAAGGCATAATTCAACAAATCTGCTCATACCGTCTCCTCAGGCCTTCATCCTCGCTCAACTTTACTGTTAACTGTTGCAGCATTACGTTTGTGGCCTAATATCTTCAAGCAAACAACTTGTGACTTTCCTGTACGACGCCACGCTGTAATTAAACTGCCTGCTTGTACGACTTCTCATTGTCAGACGAGTAAGCGCACTCCCATCACGCTATCAAGATGCCTTTCTGTGGCTTATAGCGCTTCAAGTAGTCAACAGGACCAGACAAAGACTGTAGCAAATGTATTCGGATTTTACATCCATAATTATGCAATTCTAGCTTGCTGCAAGAAACAATGAAGCAAGCATCTCGGCCCGCGATGAGGCCGGTCTCGTCTCAATAAACATCATGTGACATGACCTCATCAGCTCAAAGGACACCCTCCAGCTCAGCTGTGAGGCTCTAATGACATGCTCATAATTTATGCAACTGCATATGTGATGTTCTTGACTCACAGCGACACTGACAAGGAGCTGAACCTTGGCTTGCAGTGCTCACCCAGCAGATGAGATGTAGCTGTGCCAAATGCTTTGCACAGCGGTGACTGTCCTCAGGTGTCCATTAAGATGAAAGCAGGTGCATAATTTCTTGCTCTTGAGCTTAATAAGGCAACTTCAACCTTATGAGTCTGCACTGAAGACAAACAGTAACCTTCTCTTTTATAATATCCTCCGGAGCCTGATTCCACGGGGTTGGGTATTTACATCTACTGGACCACACCAAAACCCAACTAATGACTTCCAGACCAAGAAAAGGAAGATGCCTTTGTATTAGTTTTAAACTGGTGTGTCAAGTGACAAAGAACTTAGCAATGAGCAAATGTTGTCATAGAGTTTGAAAACTGAAGTGTAAACAGTGATGTCAAGATAAGAGACTTGGCCACTGTCTTCAGCCCAGGCTGAGCCTTTTCCATCGATAAATAGAGACGGAGATGTCCAAGATACTAGGAATGACATATGCAGCTTCTTTCATGCCTGGACATTGATTTAAGATGGGAAACTCTTTGTGGTGAAGTTCTGTTTTACATTACGGGGCATGAAAACAAGCGGGGAGGCTGTGGACGGAATGATGAATGCAGCCGCATTTGACCTAACGTTGACATTATGATGGGCAGGACCCTCTTTTTATTGCTCTGATCACATGCTACTATCTTGTTGCTTTACAGTGTTTCATTCATCAATTATAATAAGACTTGAGACAGATTTGTTTGTTTTTTTTATTTAGATTTATCGTAACCCTCTGATGTAACTCAAAAGTGTCATTCCAGTGAGGCCAGAGTGTTGATGGCGTCTCTACATGGGGATTTTTTAACTTTTTACATTTATTATTACTTCGCTAAAGGAACCAACAGATTGCATCAAAACTTTTCTTCAGTCTTCCCCGTTCTGAGCAAGCACCAGGCGAACGTAGAAGGGAAAAACTCTCCTTTAACAAGCAGGAACCTCTGGCAGAACCGGATTTAGGAAGGGTGGCCATCTGCCTCGACCAGAACATGACCTGACTCAGCACAATGTGAAGATGTGGACTGGGGCACTTTCTGAGAAACACTGATGGAGCTCGTCCTGTCTTTTTCCCAACAGCTCTTTCAATTCCCAGAGATTTCCACTGACAGCGGCATCTTAAGAGCCGGTGACAACACTTTGAGAAATATAAGAATCAGTTGACCTGCAGAAGGTCAAAACATTCGTCTGCAAAGAAGCAGAGTTTTTGTCGAGGATTTATTTCAAGTGTTACGTGAAGCCACCTTATCGGCAGACCTGCCGTCATGACTGACATTATCCAGGTTACTCCTCTTGCTGCAGGCAGAAGGGGTGAAGAGCAGAAACCCTTTTCCATTTTCTCAGACAGACCACTCCGTGACATTAAGACTGATGTTAATTCCCTGTGATTTACAAGAAAGCAGAGCGGCTTTACTGATAACTGAACAATGCGCTTGGTTCAGCCAGGAAGTTTGTGTGTCTGAATGGCAACAGGTGCTCCTTTACTCCCTGTATTGTGCTACTTTCTTATCTTCGTGAATAGCATAATCTATAAATGTCACCTTCAGTTCGCTTCCTACATTTTTTTTCTTTTCTCTCACATGAAGGCCGTCATCTGGCCAGCATCCTCCCTGGAGGTTCTGGGAATTCCACGTCAATAGGTGGAGTTATCAATGAGATGTCTTTACTTCCTACACACACTGTGAGCACAATGGGCCAGATCCCACTGGAGTACGGGCTATATTTAAGGAACATCAAAGGCTCCAGAGGAAGAAAGGAAGGCGCAGCAGTTAATGCTCATCTGATCACACATCTGACTGCAGGATGGATACGAGCTCGGGGGTTTGTGAGGTATCCAAAAAACAAGGTTCCTGCATAACAAAACATCATAGCGGAAGTTATTTGCATATGTGGATCTCAGAGAGGGAAAAAAAAAAAAAACTTGTCACACCAGTTAATGACTAAGTCTGCTCGTTTCAAATGATGTCATTTGTTTTCACGGTTGGCATCATCTTCAACATCTCTACAATTATCCTTATACATAAAGCTTCTGTGAACATCAGGTAATGTTAGACCCCCCGCCCGCTTTTTGTATGACTGCCAACGGCACCTCCAAGAGGAGGTGACAGATGGATGCATGCCCACTACCGGGGGCAATGGCCCAAAGCCTGCAAACAGACTGTCAGCAGGCGCGCTCGGATCCGATCTCCTCAATCTGCCTGTTGGTTTCTGCTGGGTTATATACATGTCTGATTTAGGCAAAGACAGCTCTGCTCGATCTTGGAGTGCACCCAGTAGAAGAATGACGCTCCCAGGTGGAACGCGCCGACGGGGGAATGCTGCCCTCTAGCGGAAACCTGTGGTTGGTGCAGATGTGGCCCGTACAGTCGCGAGACTGCATTAAGACCCGCCTCATTTCGTGGATCCGTTTTAGTGTTTCATAGGAATTAGTGTGAATCTGCCACCGATTTACGTTACTATTCCCAAACCAGCCCCTTTAACGCGTAGCCCCACTTAGGGAATAAAAAATAAAACCGAGAAGGCGCAGCATCACCAAAGATCCGTCAGAAATACACCGAATAATAACCAATTCACAGCGTTTTCGTACACAAACGTTAAATACAATGCAACGGCTGTAAAGTAGCTCTGAAAAGATAAACAAACAGACAAATAAATAAATAAATGTACCTTTACCTGAGACAAAGGTCCACGACCAACATTTGGGTTCAGACTCACCAGTTGAAAAACACAGAATTGCTTCCAAACGCCTAAAATCACTTTAAAAACATTAATAATGATGGTTTTTTTTTAAACATCAAAATGTAATTTAATCAACATTGTCCTATTTTTAAGATGACAAAATACATAGTTTCCCTTTATGATCAATCATGAACAATTGCCTTAGAAACAAACAAAATTCACAAATCATTGGTGATAAAAGCAAAAACAAAACAATTAAAAAAAAGTAAAAAAAAAACCCTGTAAATCTCTTGTTGAACGTGGACAGAAGCGAAGCTTCAAATGGCCAAGGAAAGAAAGAAAAGGGTGAAAGTTTAGATCCGTGAATATCTCATAGTTGCAGTGGCATTCAGGAGGCAGAACAAGGTCCAGCGCCTCCAGTCAGAGATGGGGAAGGGTCTCGGACTTGGGATTCAGAGGTTGGTCCAATGTGGCGACACAGCACGACTTCAACCACTTTGGGTGGTGCCTCGAGCTCCGTCTTTAACTCCAAACTTAAGGATCAATCTCCGGGTTTACAAGTAACCTGCTCGGAACTACCACGTTGGACATTTGTCCCAGTAAAGCACAGCAGTGGGAGTGCCATGATACTGGGAAAGCTGGCGTTAAAAAAAAAAAGCATATTCCAAATTACCTCAGTAGGAAAAAAACAAACAACATTAGGAAGCAATAATAACTGGGTGCAAGTCAGTTATAGGCCATTTTATTTTGTGGATAATCAAGATTAGATTCAATCATTTTAAATAAAAATTACTTTATTTTTTTAAAATAAATGCATTTTTACAGTCAGAAAACAGAGCAGCAGGACATGCACCGCTGCTCCAGACACAGGAGGCAAACAAAAGCATCATAAAGAGGTAAATAGAAAACCAACTTATTTCTTTGCTGATTTGTCTGAAACTCCAGGGTCTCCTTCATGTGGACATTATTAAAACGGCACACTTCAGTTGTGAGTGAAAAAAAAAAATAAAAGCACTGAGCAAGTAAAATTTGCAGGGGGGGGAAAAAAAAAAATGTACATAAAGAATCACTGTCAGCTTTCCAAGGAGGAACTTTGAGTCATAAATGGACGTCTTTAGAAGATAAAAGAAAAACCTACAGAGCCAAGTGCAAATGTGAGAACACAGGACATGCTAAATGCAGGGTTAGGCTGCTTGTGACTGAAATTCAGGGATAGGAAGGAAAAAAAAAAAAAGCCTGGAGATTAGAGTCATCTTCATATATATTCATACATATCTTCATCTGAAATGCTGTAGGACCACAACAACTCTGAACACTACACATGTTGACAAATGGCTTACCCCCTTTCATCTGAAAGGAGAAAACTCCTCGTGTGACCCCCAAATCAGACCAAAAAAAAAAACAAAACAAAAAACAAAAAAAAAAAAAACAACTGTACAATTCTATAAAATGTTTGTGTTTTTACATTAGTTACAAAAAATAACACTTCATTCATCAATTCTTCATACTGAGGACAAAAAAAAAGTTTGCATATTCATTCTTTAAATTCTATGACCTTTTTGCTGGTGTGTACTCATAACAAACATAATAATACTATATGGTGCGAGAAACAGAACTGCGGTAATGACGGAGGCGTTGCAGGGGATGGAGATAGTGCTCCTCCTCTGATGTACATGTGCTTCACAATGACACATCTGCCACTTCAACTCTCTGGTTGCCACTTGAAGCAACTGGTCTGCTTAAAACTGTCTTTATATGCCATAAATGGTCGTTTCCGGTGAACCGTCAACGCTCTTTGGCATGTTTTGTACTTCTATGCCATTAGATTCACCAACAGTCTGAAAACTGTATAGACATGTCAGTTTAAGAAGTTTCCTCAAACTTCAATTTTGTATTTTTAAATGCAAGTACAACTGTCAAAGGAGGTTCTTAAATCTTAAGTACCCCCCCCCCCCCGTTCCCAAAAACCGCCAAAGTATGTAACAACTTGATTTTAAAGAGGCCAGACTTTATATCGGCCGTTTCGTGGATGCTCATCCCAGTCCACGGATCTGTAGTGTGTTTTTAGACATGCACAGCTTTAACAGTCTATTAGATACAAAAAAAAAAAAAAAAAGAAGACTCAACATGTTTCTGTCAGCTAATACATAATCAATACGGAGACTCGATACAGAGAACGCAAGTTGTGAAACAAAAAACAACAGGTAAGAGAAGAAAAAGGATATTTAACAGCTTATTCATAAACAGGACTGTATACTGCAGAAGTGCTTACATACGAAGGAGGAAGAGAGGACAGGATGGACACGGAGAGCTCAAATTAATTCACTAGACTCAATAACAAAGTGTTTTATGATAAATAATAAGCTTTAACTGCAGGTATCTGTGGCACCGTAATCACAACGCGTTTTAATGTCAGCTCCTTTAGTCCAACTCCAGAGACAAGCGGAAGGGGAAAAAGGAAAATGGAGAGAAAAGAAGGGAAAAACTAACTCTTTGGGATTCAAAGCAACGCTTGAATAAAGGGTTGTCATGGACGTAAGTAGGTGGCCATCACTCCAAGAGATGAGGAGACGGGTGGGGGTGTCGGGTGGTGTCAGGCTTCATCTGGACTGTGTCCACCACTAGATTAGTGTTGTCACAAATGACCTTGTCAGGGTGAATACCAAAAAACTAACAAATAACTGCATCTGCCATGGCAATAATTGTGCTGCTCTGGACTCGACACAGTGTTATAAACTTAAAAAGACAGAAATACAATAAAATAACCCCATACGATTCAACCTCCCACCTCCAGCCCCTCGCCTCCTGGCCCCTGACCTACAATCACCGACTCCTGCCGGCCCGGGACCGCTTAGACCCAGCCGCTGGTCAGCTTATAGAACATTTCCTCATCTAGTGACTCGTTCTGGTCCTTGGCACGCGTTGACAAGAAGATGTAGCCACCGATGAACTCGTGGACCACCTTGCAGTCGACTTCGGCGCAGATGAACGAAAGACTGGGCTCGTCTGCAAACTCCACGGTCACCTGAGCGCACAAACGCAGCACATCAGTCACGCTCCGACAACCGCTTACAACAGTTTACAGCTGAAACCAGAAGTTTCCATGCAGATAATAACACAACAAACAAACACATACACCCCCCCTCACTTTTTAACATTATATCAGAATGTTTTAGGTCAGTTACGATTACCAAAATCATTTCTGTTTGCCGTTACTCCAAAAGCAACATAAAAAAAGCCAGATTACAGTTTGCAAATAAGCACAGGGTTCTTCCCACCTTAAATTTGGAGATTTATCTTGTGCTGTAGTGAAACTAGAGGGGGAGGGTTGCATTTTAAGAAAAGAACATTATGTCCAGCAAAGTGAAAAGCTTGTGGAAGGATACCTAAAACATTTGACCCAAGTTGTACACTTTAAAAGGCAAATGATACCAAACACTGAGAAAATGCATTTAAACGTCTGACTATGAGAAACGTAACAAAGATAAATACTTAGTGACACAAATGACAACAAATGTGTTATTTGGCTGTCACTTCAGACACCTTAATACTGTGTATGTTCTGGAGCGCTTCTTTTCTTTTTCTTTTTTCCTCTGATGAGTCCTATGTCAGGAAAAGCTGTTTCTTGATTTTCTGAAGGTTCCCTACCATCTTGATCTCCCAGTTGACGTTCCACTGTTTCATGTTGCTGAAGCGCCAGGTCTTGATAGCATCTCCAGTGTGGGCATCCATGCGGATCAAACGATTATAGGTGATTCCGATCAGCTCCTCCTTTTTTCCACCCTGGAACCTGCACAACAGACAAGTGCAATCTTCTGTAAAAACACACAAAGATGCAGCATAAACATGCATCAGTCGATTATTGATCTTTAATTAGCTATGGAAAAATCGTACTTTGCAAGGAAATGTGTGATTCCAAACTCGGGCAGGGACTGCCACGCTTGAATGAAGCGCATCTTGGCCTCAATGAGACTCATCTGGGCCACGTTCTGGTGGGCTTCAAGAATCCGGGCTGAAATCTGGCAAATACACAATCAAACACAGTTACAGTTACGACCTCCACAAAAACATCCCTGCAGACGACGACACAACAGCTTTATCCCATCACCGCACTTAAACCAAGCACCACACCCCAATCCGCACAGACCCGGTGTGAAAACGAGCCGTCTCCAACTCCATAAAGTCATCACACCGTGTTATCCAGAACGTAGAGAACAATCACAGCACACGTCTACATCACACAGCTAGAAAACACAGAAATATTCATCCGAGCGCCTTGACAAGCCAGGTTAAAGTCAGTAAGCAGAGGGAAGCTTTCAAACTATGTGAGTTTTCATGCATCTATGTCAAATCTGTGAAATCTCCCGACTCTGACAAACATAAAAGTGCCATCATGTTTTCATCTTTTGTCTCTGATCAACTGTACAACAATAAAAATCACAAAATACTACACACATTTACTGTGATGGATTGTTTTCCACTATTACAGATATTAAAGGTAAATCAAAAATATTATTCACAAACACAGTAAAAGCACCAATTGATCTAAAGTCTGACGTATCAGTTGGATTCATCAGTTGCACTCTCGCCTTATAGCCCCTTGAAACGTATTAAAGCTGCAGACAAACGACAAACTAGCTCTACTACTTAGAAGTTAGGTGAAATGACCCGGACACAAAATTGTTACACAGTCATGCACTTATCTAATGCTTGAAGGCACCCGGTGCACACTTAACTTACCAAGTCCCTGATATAGCCTGGCTGAAGAGGGGAGGTGGGTTTGGAAGGATACAGACGTATGGCAGAGATGCAGACAGAAAGAGAAAAGAAATTTTGGACAAAAAGAACAGGCAAGTAAGATTACTGTGGAAGGAAAAGGGAATAAAAAAAAACAATGCAGGAGGCTATAAACAGCATTTAAAAAATAAAGCGCATAGTTGGGGGAAGGTGTGTGGTAACGAGGTGTCATGCAGTATCCAGACACAAGAGGGAGAACGGCAGCAACCAGGCAACGCAGATGTTTGAACAGGAATCAGGAAAGAAATCAACAATATCACACAAGTCCAACTGACTGGAACTCAGGGGTTGTTTTACTCCCGAAGCCGCCCCACAGACACGTTTAAATCGTTGTTTCTTCAAACAGCTTGTTATTCCACCTTCATCCACAAGATGGTGCTGTGTACCAGGAGTAGGATGGGTTGAGCAGCTCCTCCTGAGGCTGTTTTCTTTAAATCCACAAATTGGGGGGAAAATAAAAAATAAAAATTCTGGACCAAGTAATCTCAAAATTTCTATGCGTGTGCATCCGCTTGTAGCCGTAGCACGGAAGTTTTCCCGGGCAAATCTTAAAACAGGAAGCCCAGAATAAGGGGATATGGGGAGGGGCTGCGGCTCACCGGAGAGCTAACGGGGCTTTTCCCAGAGAGTTCTGCCGCGCAGCATTCCCAAGCTAAACTCATTTCCGGTTGCTCCCACATCCCCTAGACGAGCAGGGTTTGAGTGAAAGTCAGGAGCTGGGAAGTTCCACAAAAGCAAATAGGACGAACTATTTCTGCATCATGGGATATTTCAACACTAACAGAGTTAAATACTGACACTGTTTTTGCAACTACAGCTCCCACGCATTTTGGAAACGTCACATGGCTCGTGGAAGGAAAAATTGTTTGTCTTTTAGTACAACATGCATTTCCAGGAAACCTCTGTATCGTCTTTCAAACTGATGGGAAGAATTGAACCAAAAATGATTGAACATCATGGCTAAATAAAGTACAAAAAAAAAAAAACAAGCTCCTTCTTTTCAATTAATTTAGTCTGTTAAATGTATTTCCAGACATTCTTAAAACAGAGGAAGATGGAACAATGTGTATATTCAGAAGGACCATGTCATATGCGCATTTATTTTACAAGCGAAGCTTCTGCATGTCTCAGATGTTCCCCTGCACCATCGTATCTGATTCCAATAAAACACACTCATGCAGACCTTGATCTCAAAATGACGGTCATCCAGTCACCTGAATCAGGTGCGCTGGAGCAGAGAAACATGCGGGGAAGTGGCCCTCAAGGAGCAGGACCGGGGACCACTGATGTACACAACCACTGGGAAAACTAACTTTATGTAGTTTTTAAAGGATCTGAAGAAACGCAGGGTGAGCAAGACAGGAGTGTCAGACATCTGTTGAGCCCGTGTTTAACTCAGAAGCCTTTTATGAACCATTATGATGAAACACTGGTGGTTCTTCGTGAATTCCTTCTAAAAAAAAAAAAAAAAACGTCCGTTTTAAATCCGTTCTCACTCTCCTGAAGGTTCAGCTTGGGTCTGCGTCTCTTTCTAGCCGTCTATTACAGTCCAGGCTGTTGTCCAGACCGTTTCTGAGTCATCATCTGATTTACCAGCCACCTCCTGACATCCTTCCAGCCCTCCGACAACATTCCACAGTTCTACTACAACTTAAACAAATCCAGATTGAGTGAGTAAGCTATGGGGGAGGCGAATACCTCCCTCACCCATCCCCAACTCACACAGACATGGCAGCGGTGTACTCAGCTGTTCCAATGTACACACATGCCTGTTTGCTTGTATGCAAATCTGCCAGGACCACTGTAGATCTCCCTGATGTTTTAACGGTAAATTAGACCATCGCTCGTGACTAAATATTGCACCTGATAATTAGGTTTGTCAATGGCACATTGCTATCCGGTCCTCAATACTGTTTGCATTGGTCTATTCTGATTTACTGCATGTGGTATACCTGTTACAGTTTGACAAAAATGATCTCTACTGTGATCGTATTGGTAGTTTTGGAAGACCGCTGTCCTGGATTCCCCTCAGATAGAGGGGGTAGGGCAGAGGAAATGGTGGGAGACATAGGAAAATAAAAGGGGGAGTAGAAGCTACATTCCTGTGATTGCAGGAGGCGCTGGAAAGCTTCACATGCGTCTCGGTCCAACTCCACAGCCTTGTCATCAAAGGGGTAAACAACCTCCCACAAAATACACAACTGATCCAATCGTCGACGCATCAATCTACAGGAATTTGGCCCGGGAGGCTTACCTGCTTGTTTTTGTACTTTTTAAGGTAACGTGGGGACACCAGACACTCGGGGTTGATGTCAGTGGTGATTGGTTCAATGAACTGAGGGTCGGGATTCATGTGCTGCATCTTGAGGAAGGACAGAATGTTCTGGACCTCCAGATTGTACGAACTGTCAGCCATGGTCTTCCCTTTGGAGGCCAAGCGGCACGCAGCCATCCAGTGAGCGTACTGTTTCTCCTAATGGACGAAACACCAAAACGATAATAAAGGCATGAAGGGTGGAAACGAACCAGAGGAAAGGGGTGCACCGAGTTCAAGGTTTACCGTGTCACACCGAAGCCAGATCTCATTCATGCCATCAGCCACAGGGATCAGCAACTTGATGTTGAATTTCTGGCCTGAGATATTAACATCTGGCGTTACCTCGCAACCTACGCGCAAGAAGCCAGAGTGGAGACGGGAAGAAGAGGTCAAAAGTCACAGTCATCCTTTAGATGCACCCTCTAAGATAACAAACTTTCAGCAGATGAACAAAACACGTTTGCTGCGTTGTGTGACGGCACCTCTCAGGTTCATTTGGTGAGCAGGCGTCCCATGCGCCTCCTCTTTACTCTTGTAACAGGAAATTGTGATATCCTTGAATGTGCACCAGTACTGCTTATAGCCCTTCAGTGTCAGCTTCTTGGGTCTAAAAATATATAGCACACAGAGAGAGAGACACGTCACAGTTCAGATGGAGAAAACACTTTTCGGTGTAAAAAGGTAGTGAACAGAGAGCGAGAGAGAGAGAGAGAGAGCGAGAGAGAGAGAGAGAGAGAGAGAGAGAGAGTTTCTAAAGTGCAAAGTCAGCTAGGTGTCTGGGAAAGGAGCCCGCAGTTTGGGAAAGCATTACAGAGGAAATTCCCCCTTGATATCACCCCCCACCCCCAAGGTTTATACTGTACTGTACATTTTATGAGGAAACACTCCAGGGGCCACAAGCCTGTCAGCAAATCTTTGAGCCAATAAATGGATGGGCTTCAAAATATGTTTGGTCCAACAGTAATCACCCTGAAGAGCCAAACTAAAGAGTCGCTGCTGGAAAACCGTCTTTGGCAAACATTCCAACCCATAACAATAATGCAAAACAGGCCAGAAAAGTTTGCTTAATGGCCCTTTGTTGGGCTCACAATGTCTCCGATAAGAACGAGAGGCTCCGACATACAGTTTGCCTTTTTGGTTTTACAGTGGAAGAACACAAAGTCAGCTTACTCACTTGAAAACTTTGACATAGTCTGCTAGCTCGGGAATAGATGTGATGTCACCCTAGAAGGAAAGGGAAAGCCCATTGTTAGTATAATCCTGGAAAAGTCTCTTTAAAAAGAATAAGAATGTGGTTAAGCTAAACCTTTAAAAAAAAAAAAAACAACAACTCATGGTTAACATTTTCATTGTCAGTTTTCATCTCAGAGGACTAAAACAGCTGTATCTCTAAAGACGGTTTCCTCTGATGAACCACATTAACTTATAGTGTCAAATCTTTTACAACTCCGGGTTTTTGTCGGATACTGTGAGGAAAAACAACGAGTAGCGCTCCTCGTTTTCTTTTGTACTGCTAATAAAAAGGGACTTCGAGAGGCAAAGAAACAAACGCTTAACACTAATTTAGAGGGAAAAAGTTTTTACAAGCGAATGGATTTGGACAAAAGCACTTGGGTAAGCCCATCCCCGGTGCTGTACGACAACAACAAACGCAGAGATGGCGATCGGGCCGTCATACCAGCGCGTTGGATGTCTTCCCTCCCTCCAAAGTGATCTCCAAGTCGGACAGGGCTGCGTCCACCTCATCCACCTCCTTCTCACTGTTATTCATGTGGTTGTCTGAAGACATGATGGACAGCTTGTTGATGTGGTACTGAGGGAGGGAAAAAAAAAAAAAGGTGGGGCTCCGATTAGGCTAGTTTAAAACAAAAACAAAAAACACTTAAATCGAAGTATCAGAGGCACATCTTTTTAAACCATGAGACCAGCGCAGAAGCTGGGACTGTTAATCGCTCCGTCATTTCAATGCTGTCGGATGGATGAAAACGTCAATGTAGCATCAACTAAGTTTCCAGGTGAAAAACAACCGCTTGGGATGGAAAGATGGAAAAAGACTTTGCAAAAGTTATTGGAGTGGGTAACAGTTGCCAGCTGATTTTTTTTTTTTTTTTAAGTTTTCCCACTATGTGTGCTACTACTGCTCCAACTTCCTCTTATAAAAGGGAATAAAAGGGAATGGTTTTGCAATGGTTTTATGTTTAGTTTTTTTTTCTCTTCCACGTCAAAGTGGAAGATGAGATGAAGATGAGTGGTTGCAGTGATGATGAGGATAGTGGTGATGTTGATCCACTGATGCCGAACATTAATTATCCTCACATAGTGGGAGATGATCGCATTAAGGAAACTTAAATGTGAAATGGGAATAACCACCCATCCAAATACGGTCGTTACAGAAAACCCTACTCTGAGTCACACACTCTAAAAAGAGCTTGCTGACAAATGGTATTTACAACGTCAACTCATCACCGACTCTCCACCAATATGTAAATGAACAGCTGCTGAGAGAGTGAGAGCCACAGAGCAGTGTTTGACAGAAATACGCGGCACTTCGGATGGCAGGAAGTGGGACAAAGGGCTCAATCCAACATCCTAATCCTCTGCTTCTTTACTGTATTACTTTAAAAAGTCAAACGCAAGGAGGCTCGATTCCTGTTATCGTGTTTGTGTATGAAGTCAGCCACTTTTCTTGCGCCTTGATTACCTCATTTCTGTGAACTGTCAAAGTGAAAACATCCAGGTGATTGCATGCCAACAGTCACCAGAAGCATACTAGATGGGGAAGATCATTGCTCTTTTTAGACCCTTGTATCCCTCCCCAGTGAAACATTAGCCAAAATCCCTGAGCTCATACAACTAAAGTGAACCTCAGCAGGGTCTACTGCCGAAAGTGTGAACAGACAGGTAGCAACAGAGTCTAAATACCCAATGTGGATCAGCATGTCTCTGAAGGCAAAGCAATAAGAAACCAGTAAAGTGTCATAATAAGCATTCGGATAAAAAAAACAAACACCCCTATCATCTCAAAGTGACAGAATGCTTTTAAAGGAATGTTTGCAGGTCTATGTGATCATTCCTCGCTGGGGTGGGTGGTCTAGAGTAAGGCACGGGGTCCTATGGCCCAGGATGCTCTATAATTACCCCCGGGGTGGGGACAGGGTGGCGTCCTCAGGTCTTGGCACCCACAGTTTATGAGGGTCAGAAATAGCAAGGGCATCACCCTGGGACTACATGCATCAACCTTGGGGAGCAAAAGGGGTTAACATCTGTACATCACCTCCACCGGTGAACTACCATTAAGCAGAGTGGAAACCCCTCACAACGCTGCACCGAGTGACACTCCTGCAGTTCTCTTAGATCAGCACAAACCTTAACTGCTGTAATAATGACTCAGTAAATTGTTGACTTAAAAAAAACAAACAACATTTTACTCAAAAACCTTACTAGTGCAGTAATTCTATGAAGAAATATTTGTGCTAATGCACCCATTAAGTGATTTTGCAACCAAATAACGGCACAGCTTTAGTTTGCAGGCTGTTGCAGAACTGGCAGCCATGTGTCTCACTCTGGGCTCCGGTTCAATCCAATTCATTAGCTGCTGGTTGAGAAGACAATGTGCCCACTGAAAAAGGTCTTTTCACCACAATGCTGAAGCAGGACAATTACGATCAAGCACTCGCACAAACAGAGACTTCTTACCTGCAAGGCAGCAAACATCATCATTTCCTCCTCTGTGCACTCAATTTCTTCCAGCAGGATAGCCCACTTGGCCTGCTCATAAAGCTGGTTTACTCGAATGGCATCATACTGTGGAAAAGCGCAAAAGACGAGTGAGCATGCAGGACCACAAAATACCTGCTGAAGCAGAGGCTGAGGGTCGAACCTTCTTAAGCAAACAAAGTATGCTGGCGGTGTTTCACAGGCTCACAGTGCAGTATAAAATATATGACTCTAAAATAGACTTTCATCAAATAATTAAAGTTATGATTACTTTAAACTAGGATAAGCGTTTGTGCTGCTTTGCTGTAGGATGTACCTTCGGATTGAGGTCAAAGAAACTGTGGTATTTGAACCTCAAGAGCAGCACCTCATTCTCCTTCACATCCTGCTCCATGAGAGACCTGGATGAGTCCAACCACCTGTACAGACAGACCGTAAGGTCAGATCATAGTGAAATGCACCCTCTTGAAAGTGAAGAGACCTAAATTATTCTAGATGCCACTCCTGTGTCCCACTCCTGTCCAGTGGGAGCAGTTCAGCGAAACCAGCAAGCAAGCGTCATCTCACCCCTGATTAATCTTGGCTTTATCCAACAGGGACTGAGGCTTGTAGAGTTTGACCAGGATGTCTGGTGAGGAAATTGGCTGGCTGACGGCGAGGATGCTGGGATTGCCCTCAGACAGCGGGCTGTCTCCGAACCAGGCTGTGGTGGGTGACAGGGGGCTGCCGTCCCTGGAGTCATAGGTCGGGGTCATAGTCTTGCTGTATAAGCCTGGACTAGAGTAGATGCTTCCTGGAAAGACACATCCATCAATTAGATCCCTGCTGCCTTAAAAAAAGAAGTATAAAACAAGCATTTCATCTCAATCTGTCACTCACAAATGCATGAAGAGTACATTCACAAATACACAATCATGGGGGGGGGGGTGAACGCTTCAAACCTGCAGCCTGGCCAAACCAGCTAGCGGTCAATAACATCATGTGACTACCAGCCAAAACCTTGCAAATGAGTGACTTCAACCACATCCCACTGCTGAAAGTGGGACTGATGGGGGCTAGCATGCAGATTATGCACAATGATCAAGGTCATCCACTTATGTACAGTCAGAAAACCTGCAGGAATGGGCTGCACGCAGCAAACATGCCCACAGGAGAGGGGGACAGCACACACGCGGGAGGCAAATACATTCATTACAGCATAAACAACTACGTTTGAGGGGGGAGGGGTACAAATCGTGTGTGCAACTCATTCAATTGTTCATTCCTCTGTATTTTTTTCTTTTTAGGTTTAGTTTTTTCACTCTTCATCTACTCATAAGCCACCAGAGTGGAGCTGCTTGCATTTCCTGTTGGTCGTGGAGTATTTTTGGCCACATCACCCCCAACATTCCCTCTCTCCCTCTGTGGGGCCTGTAGGTCAAAAAGCAACTCCGGCTGAACCACTAAATCCTCTTTGAAATAAGGAAGTGGGCTTGATTTGTAAAAGTGTGTGTGTGTGTGTGTGTGTGTGTGTGTGTGTGTGTGTGTGTGTGTGTGTGTGTGTGTGTGTGTGTTTGTGAGCTGAGGTCATGAGAACAGGGTGCAGGCTATGTGGGGGAGGGTGTTGTCATGTGGTTCCTTCAAGGTTTCCCCCCTAACGTCGAGTTCATCGGGTCAGGGAGAGTACTCCCATCCCTCATAGGGTTTCTGGAAGAATGTGAAATATCCAGAGAAACCATGTCAACGGTGAAAGCTGGAGGTCCAATAAAAACACAACAAGGCCTCCTCCATCCTGTTTACTGACGCTCAAATGCCGGCAAAACGGCATTAAGAACGCTAAAACGACTTTACTCGCAGATGCTCCCACACTGAGGATTTGTGGAGGGCTTACACGGACCACCATCAGCAGCTAAGACGAGAAGTAAACAATAAAAAGTCTGTCAATAAATGTAACTGTCTTTTTCTTTTTTCTCCAACAGAAAGCTTCTGTGTGGGCTGAAAGCTGGACGTTATGCACGTGACTCTGTTTCTAAACACGAAAGCAAACACATAACTGGTTCTACACATACATGTAACATGCCAACTGACGGCCATCCCGCTGCCCGCCTCACCGTATCCAGACTAAAACTTTCTTTGGCTAAAACGACGGTCACCAGGCGCAAGTGAGCAGGAGCAGCTTCTTTATTTTTTTATTTTTTTAAGAGAGCTTTGAGCTCATTTCTAATAGGACGCATAAGCATTTATCATGAGACTACCAACATCATCTGACTTCCTCTTGCGCAGCAGTCAGGTGACTTTTAATGCCAGTCCCAAAGGTTAGGGATGTCATGTGACCTTTACACTCCAGCTGTGGGGAAGAGGCGAGGCTGGTAACAAGGCAAGGGCGAGGAAGCAGCGCTGAAGAGGAGAGGACAGAGGAAGAAGAGAGCTTACCTTTGACAGGTCCGATGTATATTATCTCAGAGGCTAGGATGAAAAGAAAGAGTAAGAAAGGGAAAGAGAGAAAAGAGTGAAGGGAAATGGTAGTCAGGGGAGGAAAAAACAATAACAGGTGACAGACTTAAGACAACGAAACTCGCAGAGGAAAGAAGAAAAGGACAAAGAATAAAAAAAAAAAAAATTGCAGAACACAAGTCTGAGGAGATCCGTGGCATTTCCACAGAAACTGCCAACTGCCAACAAAGTGACTCAGTTTGCCCTCTTTGTGGAGGGACATGGTCCTGGCGGGACTAGTGAGGTTCCAGCCACCCATTTATAATCATCCTGCACAGCATGAATGACTTAAAACCCGAGTGAGGCGTTGGTCGACATGAGCCAGCCCAGCACGTCTAAACTGCAGCACAAATATAAATCGCTGGCAGTCTGAGGTAGGTCATCTTTAAAATAGAACACGTGGAGATGTGCGACACGCTCACTGGGAGTTGATGGACCGACATCACGGGCATCATCATGGCTCTTAGTTTGAGTCATAACAACAGCTGAGACACTTTATATGAGCGTTTCGAGAGTTTCTTTCATGGTACATGTGAGGTCAGAAATTACGGGGGTTTTTTAATGTTTTTTTTTTTTTAACTAATTCGATTCTACATTTGTGTATCACTTCTAAGAACAATGAAGTTAGTCAGTGGAGACTATGAAAATCCTCCATCTGACACTTGTGCATGTAAATAAATGTATTACAGATTTAAGTTTGCTGCATGTCTGTTGGTGAGGAGAGACTGAACCCAACTGTGGAGCATCCATATTCTCTTCTTGTTTAACACTTTATATAAAAAACAAGCTGCTTAAAGTAAAAACTCTCCAAATACAAAAAGTAAGTGGGAGTTTCCGGGAGTTCAAAAAGACAAACTGGAACGTGTTCCCGATATGTGATTTTGGACTGCAGACTGGGAAGATCAAGCTCTTCCTGTTTGATATTCAAGTCACTGATAAAAACCAGGAGCATTTTCTCATTTAACATAAATCATGTATCTCTAATTGATCAGTCATCAAAACCGCTGAAAACTATTTTTCTGCTGACTGACCAACTGATTAATTTGCTAATCAGTGCAGCACTGCATGTGATTAAAGTCCAACCAAAAGAAAGACGGAAGAAGGCAAAATACTACGGTTCTGATTGCAGCCCTGCCTCTCTGGAAAGCCTTGTGATTTCCATCAGGAGATCTGGCGCAAGAAGCCAGCGTTCCCCCACGAGGGACAATAACTTCCCACAGCTTGGCCATGAAACACACCGCCTGTAGCATATGATTCGATAGAAGGGACAGCAGGAAACGCACACGTACACACTAAAACACACGAGCAGACTTTTAGACAGGACAGTGATTCTGCACATTCCCATCAAACATCTCAGCTTTTCCTGAAACTGTGACCGCATATACTCACGCAGAATAACAATTCATCTTTCCCACACCGATGCGGCACACCCTTGACATGTAACAATGCAACTTCTGATATCGTACTTGTTTGCCATTGTGACGTGGACACTTTATACATTTTCTTGTACCATTCTACGGTAAAGAGACATTCTGCTTCAAGTGCACAATTATTGTTGAGGCATCTTCCCACTGACTTGTGTGTAAAGTGAAGAAATGCATATTGAGCAAACCGCGCTGTGCAGAGGAGACTCCGACAACACAAAGAGCGCGGTCGCCCTGTCCCGTAGCGTTAGTGTTTTTGTCGATGCTTGCTCAGTGACAGCGGCCTGGCCTGTTTTCTTCTGCTCCTCCCTGCTCATATGATTGCAACTCTCCCATCACTCGCTGCAGGAAGGAGGAGGGCCATAATAACTGCACTTGTGTTGCCTGGTTTGGTTTTAAAATGGCAGCGTGACCAGCTATGTGTGGAATCCCAACGATTCTTTGGCCTCCCTGCCAAGGAATTGTGAGCTATGGCTGTCGATCCCATGCAGGCCTCAAACTCGCACGTTCATATTTGGTCACTGGGAGCAGGGTGCAGCAATCTGGAGATATCTTAGTGGTTTCTCGGCCACGGGCGAAGTAAAACAAAACAAAAACAAAATGAAGGAAGATTCTCCATTTAAGCCAACAGAACCTGCTGCTCGACCGCTTGAGAGAAATTTTCACACGGAAAACAACAAAATGAACCAAATGCTCCATAAATCCTTACGAGTAAAACCAAAATGCATAAATTAAGTTTAGCGCAAACCAATTCCTTTGAAGTGAAGTGGAAAACTGCCAGTTGTACATTATCTGGGTTGTGAATTCCATGATCCATCCTCCAACAGTGACATGTTTTTTTTGTCCCAGCTGTATTTCAGAAACAAATACTGCAACAAGCTGCTGGTGCAACTCACCTGATCCAGGAGTCAACAGAGGACCCTCCAGCTCAAGGTCGTCTTCCTCCGTCTCCTCCAACTTTTTCTTTTTCTTCTTAGGATCACGGGGTTTGCGCAGTAGAGACAGCTCCTCTGGGTGGCGGATATCTGAGGGGGGTGAGATGACAGGAAGGTTCATTTGTTGCCACATAAACATAACTTTGACTTGCAACAAAGCCAATCTAATCTCTGCACAAAGCCAGGACAGGTTTTGAAGCCTTAAAGTAACAAAAGCATACATTAATTAGTGTTTGTTTTTAACTATAAGCTTTTAATAAACTAGAAGACCTCTCACAGTGCACAACAGAGGGTGGATACTGTAGGGAAATGGGGACTTGTAGTCAACACAAAACTGCAAGAACAGTGAGAGGCAAAAGGGGGAAAGAATAAGAAAAAGAAAAAAAGTAGACTGGTAGGAACCGAAGACAGCTGTGCAGAAGAAGGGTGGAAAATTGCAAATCCCTTTTCTCTGGGCCCCAAAGAAACCCATGCTTTAATTGTAATCCCAAGAGCAGGCAAGACAGACAACCTCGGTCACTGGATTTACCTTTCTTTCTACAGCTAGAACAGACTTTTCTGTTTTTCTGAACAGTAAGAGAAAAACAAAGAACTTTTCTAAATATAAAAGGGCAACCACAATGCAACTGCATGTCTATGCAGAGACGAGGTGTGTGCAAGATCCTACAAAAAAGCTTAGACACCACCAAATTGTATATAATGACTAAAACAGCAGTCTATCCTTTGGCTTCTTTCTCCTCTTTTATGTCCATGTCTTGGAATTGAAGGCCAGGGAGCCATCAGTCAACAGCAACTACGATGGAAACGCTAGATGGAGGAGGATGAGGTAGCCAGAATGTGTCAGGATCTGAATTGATGGTGCACGTTTCGATCCAAGCACATCTGCACAGTCAGCTGGATTTGATTTTTCTCTCAACCTCTGTCAAAAAATTAAGGAGCTTTCCAGTATTAGAAAGCAATTTTGAATTATTTCCACCCCCCCACCCCCACGAACAACTATAAGGACAGCGCACTTGTATTTTTCCACAGATGAAGGACTGAAATGGCGCTCCTGACTGATGGAGGAGGTAGCAGAAGGTGTTGAGGACAGCTCAAATAGGAGGTCAAGAGAACATCTCAACTTAGTGAGAAAGCTTGTTTGGTTTGTGTAACTAAAGCAAAAGCATTCCAGGAGTTTTAAGAACTACCAGATGGGAGCTCTCCCTCTGCTTTCACCCTCCTCCCTCATTTTTCCCCTGCTGCAGCTCCGGAGCACAGTCCCTGTGCCCTTATACAGCCATGCGAGTTCCCGGCGTGCTGCTGAGCTACGTGAGGCGCCCAACAAACACGGTGAAGTGTATACCAGACTGCTGAGGCACAGCAGGAGCATGTGGTATTTTACTACGCCATCACTAACAATTGTTTGACTCTTCCAATCTTAACACGGAAACTTTTGTGACAAATATAAAAAGATCTATTTTGTAAGATGATTCAAATCAGAGGAAAAGTAACTCGCATATACGTCATCCTTTATTTTTTTGTAAATATTCCCAGAAATTCTTGCAGTAGAGATGTTAATCCTGCCGGTCCATGATGTTGTAGAGGAGTTTCAACCAAGACGGACATGCAATAACCAGAGCCTTAAAGAAGTCCCGATGGATCTCACCACCCTTGGACCCCTGCTGCCGTGGAGCTTTTGAACAACCGTGGCAACCTCAGTCGCATTTAAAATAAAAGGAACAGAAGAAAGGGCAGCCTTTACAAACACATTATTTCTACTCATCCAGGGAAACAATCAATTTAGGGTTCCTTCAAAAATAGACCACCCCCCCCAAAAAAAGAAGGTTTGGAGGATAACAACTAGTTATTACACTAGCACTTTTAGACAGGAAAGTGTTCTCGTTTATTTCTGATTACATTCTCACTTGAGAGTTTCATTGTATAAAGTAATACCTCCAGAATGATCTTAGGAAATTATTCAATCAAAGGGAATGAGTTATTTAGGATTGTGTCAAGAACAGGGTTTGGTGGTGGTCACTTTGCAGATTTTCTTTTAAATAACTAACTAACTAACCAAATAAGACATAAACAATGTTCGATCCTTCAGGCTTGCGGCAGTAACCGGGCCTGGAGCCAGGGCAGAGAGGTTGGAGGAGAGCCAGCAGGACTTGCCTGATCTGCTCCTTGGAAGAGATGATTCACTGCAGTGAGTGATGCCGACCGCAAAGAATCACCATCATAGTCTAATTTTACAAAACTAGAATTTACTCAAAGATTTGGAGAGCTCAGCTGTTTTAGAAAAGATTTTTTTTAAAGAGTTTTCATCATTTCCTTTGTTTTTTTGTTTTTTTTTGCAACTCGAGGCTTAGAAGGACAGAAGTTAAATTTATCCACCGGACAAGCTAAAAAGGTGCTATAAAGTTAGATTTCAGGTCAAACCACAGTCCTCCTGTGTTATGACAACAGTTAAGTACCACACAGGTTGATGGGCCGTAAATCTCGCAGACCAAAATGACAGAGTAACCGCTCACCCAAATTCAGAGAGGTTTTTGGGGGACAGACTGCTCTGCACAAACAGTTTTCATGAAAAAGACCTAGACTTTCCAACTCCTGCTCGCCTCTGCTCAAATATGCTCATTTATATAACTATATTTTCTCCCATCCACGTTTCTAGTCATTTGCGATTTGCTGTAAATGTTACAGTACTTGTCCTGACTCTTACGTGTTCCACAAAATTATATTAAGTGTCGTACCACAAATGGTAGCGGAGGTCCGTTTACACATTACGATTAAGTAGAGCAGCCTGACTCTTGTTACCCTGAAGTGGTGCTTTGATGAGAGAAGCAGCTTCATTTTTGCACGGGCACATACTCTGTATTCCAGTCATGTGTTAGTCAGTCGTTATACGTGCATTTTCTGTGCTGGCCCCACAGGATGAGTTAAACAGCCTCCTGCAACGCATTAAGTGTGTAAATCATTTATCAAAATCGGAACATCTGTTGGTTGCAACATCTCAAAAAAACCAAACAAAAAAAAAAAAGATGATTTGCTAATTTTCTTTGTTTTTTATGAACCCCGGGAAGATGCTTTTTTAAAGATATTAGTTACAGTCAAAGAAAAAAAGAAATAAAAGAAATAAAACTAAAAAAGGAAAATCCCTAATGCCATTTCTGCAGCATCAACTCAGCAGTGTTGTACAGGATGTGAGAGCAGCCAGATAAAACTGCGGTGATTTTCATGTTTTACACTACACTGACCTTCTGCAGGCTTCTACCCACCCAGTCAGTCCAGATGGATTGTATCCATGTCAGAACAACAGCTGCTTTGAGCATTAATGAAGCACGGCAGTGATCGTTTGTTTTAAATATTTAACTTTGAGTGATACACCAATTTTCTATGCTTTGTATGTTGATGTTCGTTGTCATTATTGGAATATGCCACAGAGACTGGAAACTAGACAAAATAGACATATGAAAGATATCATAACTTCCTCAGATTACAAAATGAAAGACACCAGTTTCTCCTCTCCGTTTTAAACCAGCCGTTATCTCTGTCCCTCCCATTCCCGTTCTATCATCTGGACGGAAGGCCATTGGATAGCTTTGTGTCTTCCTGTTCCCTCTGATTCTCTATGGTTTATAACTCTCAGCTACTCAGCAGAAAATATTCACAGGAAATTGTAAAATTCAAAGTTGCCTTGCAAACACAAAGTGTTTCCAGACCAGACCTTCTGGAAATAACCCTAGTCAGACAACACAACTCGACAATACAAAGCTTCCCTACTGTCTTGTACTAATGAGCAACACACAACATTCAAATAACAGATGCCTTTATCCCAAGACTGGGAAGCTGGGGATCAAACCACTACTTTCTGACTCAACCTCTCTGTCTCCTGAGCTGCAACCACCTTAAACAAGTATGATGTCAAACACTGCACACACAAACACAGCACAGCCCTTTACATTTAACATCCTGACCCATGCCGAGTCAGCTAAAAGCTATTAGTCCTGGATTTCAGTGGAGTCTGAAGAGTTTTATAACAGAGGCAGCAAACACATTCCTGATCAGGCCAGGCTGACAGAAAGACTGCCGTTTTGTTCATTCTCCATCTGCTGGCCTCCGTTTTATAAAAAGAATCTCTGTCTACATTTAAACCCAATAAAATGTGAGCATGTGTTGTTATATATATATATATATATATATATATATATATATATATATATATATATATATATATATATATATATATATATATATATATATATATATATATATATATATATATATATATATATATATATATATCATGAAACTGATTTGTAGACCCCTAAATTAAAAACAAGGCAGGCTGCTACCTGGAAAAACTAATAAAAACTGCAACGCTGCCTCTCAAGGCTCTGATCTATGTTTGCAAGCAGTCCTGTGACCAAGACAACAGGTGTGTTGTGACCCATCTTAAAGAAGGACTTGTTTGCGCAGGGGTCTCCCTAAACCCTACAGGAGATTGATAACTGGAGGCAGGAGCGAGGGGTGAAGTCTGTGCAGTCATCAACAGTGTGTTTGTGTGAGATCATTACAGCACTGGGGAGCACTTTGATTTGCAACTGGTCTTTATAGAAGAGACTGTAGGTAAGGCAAAGAGTGACCAAAAGGCAACTATTTACATGTAAATGAACATGCACTTTGGTGCGTTTTTAAGCCTGCGACAGATTGATAATCTCTGTATACTAAACACGAGTGTGGGATGGATACGGTTCTGCAGACTCGTCTACCAGACTGTAGCACGCACAGCTTAGGGATTGTTTAATAAACACCACAAATTGCCGGATAAAAAAAAAAACAAAGTGAGAGGAAGGACATGATTAGCAACATTTGATGCAGAACATTTTCACGACATTTTCAAAAATACCATCATGAGGGGAAGTTTTCAGTTCAGTGGGTTGGTACCTTCAGTGTATTCAATCAGACAACTGACAACACCGTCATTCTCCTAACTCTTCGCAAGTCATTCACACCTCATCTGACCGGTTTCTGTGTGTCCACTGAAAACGAAAACCTTCTGAACGGCCCCGCGCTGAGAACGGGTAAATGTTTTCACTCACTGAATGTTTTGCAGATGTCGGACACAGCCTTGAAGACCCGGTCTGAGAAGTTCACCTTGACCTTCATGTGCTTCATGTTGGGCAGCTGGAGGCGCAGTAGTTTGTGTTGTGGCGTGAAGAGCAGACGGGCATCAGCCTGGATGCCATACTTGTCCAACGTCCAGTGGGTTTTCAAAAGCCATGTTTTCTTCTTTTCCCACCACAGAGCATGATCTGACCAATCCTTCTTCACATCTATAATACAGAGAAAAAAAAAGAGAGCAAATTAGATCAATTTGGGTAACTGCACAGTAAAAAAAAACAACAAAACAACAAAAAACAGTTGCATGTTTCTTTATACTACACAATTTGTTTACTGGAGCATCCTAAAGTGAAGAACCAAGTATTACTAGAGTATCCATCACATGTAGGACGTAGATGTAGGTGAGCTCAAAGCGAAGTGAAAGAAGTGACACTGGGGGAATATCACGTTCACACCTCTCTATATGTGTGAAAGCCACACTATGATCCGTCTAAGTAGACACAAGGCACCAAAATCCTCACTTTGCTTCCAGTCTTTTGGTGTTATGTATGGGACTTAAAGGGGAAGAAGAAAGCCACTGGGATTTGAAATAGAGCAAAAGATCTGTTTTGTAGATCACCTGGCTTCAGAATGGGCGGCACAAAAAAAAAAAATATTTTCTTAGTTTTTTTTTTTTTTTTTTAAGTTATTACCAAAGGTTTATGTCGGAAAGGTAATTCCCAAAGCAGCGTCTCAATTTCTCCACCCACATATCCCTTTATAGCTTTTCCAGCCAATCCTCAGCATCACTCTGAGTCACCATACCTAGACAGAGTGGCCAGCTTCCTAAGACATCTTTTAATCAAATAATTCGATCTGGACTCTTTTAACTCAAGCAGTGCTGCATCTTTGAGGTGGTTTGAGCAAACTGCAATAACTACTTTAGTACCACACATCTAAAAATGCAAAAAAAATGGACCAGTAAAGGAGACCTTATGTCAGGTAGCTTTGTGCAGCCTTTCGGGGCAAATGCAAAGTCAGCGTATTTTTATATTAAATGCAGAGGTATGAAAAAGTTTAATATAAAAACCCATTGCAGATTCTTCCACTATTAAGGATGCTTGTCATGTTTATAGTAGCACCACAAAGGGTCAAGTGGTACCAACAGATTAGATGATGGAAAAAAACAGAAAAGCAGAGACTTTAAATCAGCGTTGGAGTTATGATTTCCTGACATAATCAATGCTGCTGCGGCAGATCCCCTACTCATTCCATATCCAGAAGATTGTACCACAGTCCCTGGGCTGGTCCCCTCCCTCAGTCAAAACAGCGAGTAGCCGCGTTTTCATCTGCTGACATTTTCCATGACACACTCCTGCTGACCTCGTCTGAGAGATGAATGAAGAGTTTGTGGATAAGCGGGTTGAACATCATATTGTCTGTTTACACCAAGCAAACAAGGCAGCTTTGATGCGAGCAAAGCAAACTGAACGAAGGAAGGAACTTCTGAGACGAGAACGAGCCGCGAGCATCTCAACTCTGATGCTCAGCTTTGTCGGGGAGGGTGCCGTTTTTCGAACTGCTGAGTTTTGTACTGTTTAGTCTGCTGGGAAAAACAAGAGCGAAAACATTCCAAGCTTTCCGAGTCCCCGCGAGAGTCCCTTTTCCAGGTTGGGGGGCGTCGCTGTCATCGCTCCCGTTCTGATGCGTCAGCTGTGCAGGACCAAACTTCATTGCTACCATCAGCATGACCACACCCCTAAGTTTCCAGAAGCTACTAAAAAGGCAGAAATAATGAGAGGGAGTATAAGGAGAATAACTGAAAATAATCCTGAATGTATTTTCATAACTCTGCTAACAGTTTTTCCCCTAACAACCTTATAATTTCTGGTGTCTGGGAACGGCGCTGAAACGGCTAACGTCAACATCTGGCACTCAGGCCTCCACCACAGACCTCATTCTATAGAAACGTCCTCCTCATCAGCTGCATTAGCACCATAGTGTCTGCGACAAGACATGAACACACATCTCTGTTGGTATTAGTTACAACACGCTCCCCGCGGCCTCTGCTTCTCCGTTTCCTTGTCGCTGCCCCCTGCCAAAACCTCAGTGGGCACGGACTCCCCCCTCCCGTCCTCGTTCGTGTCACTACGCCGTGGTTCGATGTGCTGTGATTGGATAACAGCAGCTCTGGTAAGCTTCCATTGGGCTCTTTCAGTAATAAAACTGTAACTCAACCCACAGAGAGAGGGAGCGAGGGCAGATCTACCAGCTAAAAATACAGCCTGCCAAGTCTGACGTAATGCAGCAGTCCAAGGAATGGGGGGGGCTTAAGTAATTGGGTGCATCAAATGTGGAGCCACAGTTTCCAACATGTGTAAGTGTATTTGCGTGTGTGCATGTAGGTGTCATGGTCTTAAAACACAAGGGGAGGGGAAACAAAATGAGAAAACCATGTTTAATAACCTCTGCACGGTGTGATGAATGATACAGCGACCGTGAGTTGTGTGTGTTTGAGTTCTTGACAGGCGGGTGGTCTTCTGACTCATCCATTGGCTACATTAGCCCCGTCTGCGTTGTGCACATTTATGCTTTAATGGGAAATATTAATGAATAAATTCAGCTAAATCGAGTCACTCTCATTCACCGTCACAACTGTAAATCAGAACCGTTTCCTCCTCACATGGGACTGGACACCAGAATCAGAGATACTGCTTTAAGAAGCAAAATATAAATATTCATTCTACTATAGCTTTGTTAGAAATCAACTTAACACGCACGCACGCACGTTTTATTTACATGATTAGTCATTTGTACAGAATTACCCAGCCTTGAGGCCTCTCATTGGGACAATACAGGAGTCTCAAGTGTCCGTCATTCCCTCTCCTTCACATCCATCCTCCTCATTCCTTCTTTTCCCTTCAGCTCAGACTCGGTTTACACATTAGGAGTCAGCTATGCTTATGAAGTCCGGTCTATGTGGGGGAGGGGAGAGGGCAATATTGAAATGGATAAGAAGAAGGGAATGACAGGAAGGGCATGAAAAGGAGACGAACAGGACAGGGGAGGAGCTGTCACTGGGGATGCAACACTAGCAGATAGCAACCAGTACAGTAACGAGCACGAGGAAGCCGCTGGAGGTGGAGGACGTCCAACATTCAAGTCCAGAAGAACAACTACACACCCACTGTAACGACCTGAAACAGGCGCATACTTGATTATGTAATCAATCATTTAATTTATTGATACGCAAGGCAAAGAATAACAACAAAACTTCAGAGATAAACACGTTTGATTATTATTTTTGTCAATCAACTGATCGGTGTGTGCATGTGTGTATACTTTTGCATGTGCACTCTTCATGATTATCCAAGCAGCACAGTGAAGCCAACAGACATGCAGGCTCATAAAATGATTAGTGAGGATGATTTACAGGTCTTTTTTGAGTATGCTGTTTTTGTGCAGCAAGCTTTATCTCTTCTTCATCTCCCCACTTCCCATCACAGCAGAACTGTTTGCCAAAAGCAAAACCCAGGCCTACGCAGTGAAAGGTTTTTGCCATTTTCACCCATCAGCTGAGAAAACCATTACCGCTTGGTGAGACTGGTCATGCCGTTTCCTTGGCGACTCCTGGCTGACGCCGCAGGGGCAGTGGTGCGAGGTGACAACTTGTTTTCATAGACAACATAGATACATAGCGCAAGCCTTGTTGATCTCATCTCTTGTCATCTCTGACATACATAAAAACACATGAAAAGCATGAAAGCATTTCTGTTTCTAAATATAATTTAGTTCTGAAGCAGGCTGAAGGTCGATATTGACAAGCAAAGATGTGGCAAACAAATGCTCTGCACTGTCTTTAAATTAGAGCAAGAGTAAATGGCACATAGGCCATCTGCAGTCAACAGTCTCGTGCTAGATAATATCAATGTCAGATATTCAACATGCATACAAAAGCTGCTATAGGTGATGACAGTATCTGTATTGCAGTCAGGAGACAGATCATTGTATTGTTTTGTCTTTCATTTTGATCCCCCGTGACTCTGTCAGGTCAAAGCCAGTATAGAGATCTAGATAGTTACAATCACTTCATACCAGTAACAAAAGAGGTGCAGACAAACTTGTTTCTGGCATCGTGACACAAGGATGACTAAACAAGATCAACTGGAGATGGCCTTGCTGCTAATGACTGAGCTCAAACTTGAAATACATGCGTTTCACTTCATCTCAGAATTCATAAATCTGTTTAACACACAATGTTCAGGTCACATGATGAAAAAAGAGACAACATACTGTTCAGCTGATGTTCAGAGATCTACCTCGTCTGTCTAGAATAGATTAGAAGATGGGTAAATGAGACACAGCTGCAGAGGTTGTAATGTCAGTCCACCAGGGAGTGCAGAAAGACATTATAGTGGTACGGTAAACGTCCTGCACTTAGCCTGATAGATCAGAGCCACATCCAGAAAGATGCAAAACGATCCAGAGGGCCTCCCCGTCCAAGGGGCGGCACCAGCGGTTGCTTATTGAACTGCCTTTGCATGCAGTTGGTTTGCAATATAACTACGGTAGTCAGAGCAACGAACAAGATGAAGAATTCAGAGGACAAAAACGAGTCAATGGGAGTATTTTATGTAGAAGAGTAAAAAAAAAAAGGAAAAAAGATTTAAATGCAGTTTTCTGTTCCAAAAGAAAAAGTCTGCATCTAACCATCTAAGCAAAAGCTGATTCAAACGGCCGTTAACCCTCAGCTGCGACCATCCACACCGTTTACCTCCAGATAACGTCGCCTGTTGTCGTGTTAAGCCTGCCCAGAGACTCTCTACAAGGATACACTGATTTGACTGGCTTCCAAGACTTTTAGGGGATAGTTAATGAGCTCCAACGGGTGGTAGTTAGATGTACCTGAAAAGCAAGTTTAAATTTGCTGGTGTTATGCCTAGATTTATAGGCTAGCCTCCACTGCTTTTAGGGTAGAAAACCCGTCAGGAGTCTGAATTGTGTTTAAAACAAACAAAAAAAAAAAGTCGTTTCGATTACCAGGAGCCATCCCCCAATGAGAATATGAGGCCGAGACAAACCCCCGTATTGGGATAAGTACTTCAGGGCAGCCATGAAAAGACTGCTGGGTGGGGCACGGTGTTGGCTCGGTGCTCGTGTGATATGCTTCAGATACTGTGACATATTAAAACACTAAACAACACCCCAGAGCTCACAAATACTAAATTTAATGTTAATGGTGCAACATGAGTCAGTCCTGGTTGCTCCTCAGTCATCTAACCCTATCAGACCATGTCAAATTAAAACACTGGAAGATTTATGAGGACTTCTTTGGAGATTTTCAGAAGATATGAAGACATAATCTACTGCCACTGTTAAATGCACCATTACGCAAAGAGTCATAGGTTCATAGTGTTTGACTCTAAAATACTGTATGTGAAATAGATACCTCCTTTTACCAGAAAAGGAGGTTTTAAAATAGGAACATATACACTAAGTTTTTTTTTTTAAACTGCAGCACTAATCCATGTTGCTTTAAAAGACAAAAATAACTCAAAAAAGTGAAAAAGGTTAACACCTGTTTAGTAGATGTTCATTTGAACACGTTGTCCACAGTCATCCAGCCATTGATCAAATACTGCCATGTTTATCAATGAGCCGATACCATTAAAACTCAAGTGTTGTTCATTGACGGGCCTAAATTGAATGCGGTTAGTTCAGATTATTTCAGGCGATGCACAGTTCCAAGAAAGAGCCAAGGAGCGTGTTCATGTGTTTGATTGCACTGGTAAAAGGAGATCTACTTTCCTACATATTTCCCACCAAACAGACACAAGTCCACAGTTAAACAATTTCTCAGTTTCAGAAAAAAAAAAAAAAAAAAAGTGTTGTCAATTTAACCCAAACTCAAAAATCCCAATTTTCAACTCATTTGTTAAAACCTGTAATCAAAAGACTTATTTAACCAACAACAATGGATTTATCAAAACTTCCAAATGTCCATGAAAACATTTTTTTCCCCTCAGTCTCTAAAGAAACAACAATTATGAAGTCAAAATAATTTCAGAGGTAAAATCTTAACTCTTTTATTTAAATCATTGTCTCTATCCACATCTTTACCAATACTTCATGCGTTTTGGAAGTGCTGATGAAACGCTCACACTTTAAACGGCTTGAACGCCGCATCAGTTGCATCGGGTCTGAATGGGTTAAAAAAACAAAATTGTTGTTTAAAATAACTGAACTGGTACTTTTATCATATTCAAGGAAGACCACCTCTTATCCCACTTTTCTTGTTGCCATTTGGATCAGGTATAAAACACCTGGTGATATCTTGTACAACATACGCGCAGACGCACAAAAAAGTAAAGAAAGACCCTGCGGGTTTTCATCTGAAGCTGGCAAACACCTGAACATTGGCTCATCGTTTTCAGCTCACCCGTCAGCTCCAGAAGAGGAGATCAAACAAGTTTAATATGAACCAAACAGGTCAGAGAGCTGGATAGAAATGTTGACTTATATGCAAGACAGGGAAACTTAAATAGGCTTTTATACCACTAAAAGCCAGTGAGATAGAAAGGTGAAACTGACATCTAAACAGGAAATTTAGGACTGTTAAGACTCCAACATTGGTGGCTTTCATGCATTAGGAAAGACCAGAGGGCCATAAAAGAAAGCCTCCTCACAGACAAATAGTTTGTATCCATTTGTGTCATAATCCCAACACAGCAAGGCAGCGGGGACACTCCCTCTCCACCCGGACACAGCTTTATGCAATTAAGTGTTCAGGGACCAGGCAGAATAATGATATTACAAAGAAAGTCTGGGACTAAGATCAATGGGACACTCAGATAATATTCATCTTTCTGTGTATCCGTGTACTCATCCTGCCAGACCAACAGGACTGAGATGAGCTGGCCCACTGACACAACTCTGAGCTGGAAACGGGATACTGCCCAGATCCAGACACCCTGAGGAGATCCTACATGGTAAAGAGAAACGTAATTCTAGAGGCAGCTCAGCAGGTTGGCTTTTGAATGACATGACTGTCTCTTAAAGTAGATGGCAAAGAACTTCTAAAAACTAAATGTTCACCATCTCTTCAGTCCAATATCAAGCAATGCCTTGGTTATGAAAACAAACATGTTGCTTTGTTCTGTAAAAAGAAGATGTGGGCTGCAAGGCAGGGAGATTTAAAAAACGAGATGTGGACTAAGAAGCTAAACAAAGCAAAAAAAAAAAAAAAAAAAAAAAAACCCTCAAGATCAGTTTACCCTGTTAACACAAAAGGTTTGGGGTGTTGCACCGGTATTGTTGAGGTCTAATATTTCCTTCCACGGGACCCGCTCTGTTATGAGTGTTACAGGAAGATGAAAGGGATAAGAAGCAATTGGCTTTGGTTTTCCAGCTGAACCCGTGAAAGTTTGTTATTCTGCAAGTTTCAGATTCCCAAAATGATTATATAACCGTTAAGTTTAGCATCAACTCCAATATAAATGCAACGGAAGACTAAAATATTTAAAGTGACTATTTCTACAATATAAAAACAAAACAACATGTATATATAAACTGAGAGTTTCTAGAGTGGTGAGCGTTGGTTGATATTTCGGGTCTTTATAGCTGTACTGGTACAACCAACAAAGCTACGACATATAAAAGGCCACTAGATATTTTATACGTCTCAGGTTAACAGAAATCCTAGATGTCTGGATACGTCTCATTTTCAGTGAAAACCTGGAGCGGTCTCTCAATCACAGAGAAAAGGGCTCTGGCAGCAAAGTTATAAGGGAAATATTTCTACTACTAAGATTTAACAATTGAGGGTTTGATGCGAGTTGACGTCAATATGATCGTAGGACTTATTTTTATAGTCCCCAATTTTTTTGTTTTTTTGTTAAAACAAAATTTTGGAAACACTTGGTTGCAACAGAAAGGTTTGACATCAAGGGCATTACATTTAAATAACATCTTAAAATCATATGCCTGTCTTTTAATCTCTGTATAACAGTACATCTCTCTGAAATGCCTATTGATATGAATTGCAATATGAAAAAAAAAAAAAAAAAAAAGACACGTTTCATTCACAGCTGATATTCAGATATAACAGCTGTTCCTACATTTCAACTTTTAAAAATAAATATATAAACTTCTATAAAAATGTAAAATATCAGCCCTTTTTACCAGTCGATCCCTGCTTTCTACCATCTAAGATTAAAGGGGAAACCTAAAAACAAAATTGCCTGATGTAACGTACAAATGCACTCTTTTCTTTTTCTTTTTCTTTTTTAAACTTTAATCCTATTGCTATAATGAAGTGACTGGACCACCAAAACCAAAACAATGCTTTTTCCTGCTGACATTTGATATAAATCCCAATGTTCTCTTATAGTCTTTTTGTCAACAAAACGTAATTCAACATTCAGCGTTTCCGAAGGCTTCTCCAAATGTAGTCGGCCAAATTCTTGTACATTTATCATTTATTGGTATACAACAGAGAAGGCAAGTTTATTTGCACAGCAAATTTCATGTACAAGACAATTCAAAGTGCTTTACATGAAAAAAAAAATTAAAGATAGGAAAACAAAGAAGTTACAGTGCAGTGGGAGAATAAAGAAAAGTTTGACTTAGGATAAAGTTACATTTCAGTACTGAGATTAACATAGTTTAAATCTAAATTCAGATGGTTTAAATAATTCAGTCAAAGGCAGCTGTAAACAAATTAGTTTTTAACCTTGATTTAAAGGAACTGAGGGTTTCAACATTCCTGCAGTTTTCTGGAAGTTTGTTCCAGATCTGTGGATCATAAAAGCTGAACGCTGCGCCTCCATGTTTGGTTCTGATTCTGGGGACACAGAGCAGACCTGAACCAGAAGACCGGAGAGATCTGGATGGTTGACATGGCAACAAAAAGTCTCTGATGTATTTTGGTCCTAAACCATTCAGTGATTTATGAACTAACAGAAGTATGTTAAAGTCTATTCTTTGAGGTACAGGGAGCCAGTGTGAGGACGTCAGAACTGGAGTGATGTGGTCCACTTTCTTAGTTCTAGTTTACTGCAATGTTCTCTCACTAGAAGCTCGGCACATCGTTTCTATAGCTGTGCTACTGTGAATAAGGTACACCAAGTATGTGGGCTGTAACAGAGGCCAGCGGCCTACATAAGATCACATCTGCAATCTGAGTACTGGGCAGAGCTATCACAGCAGTATCTTACTAGTGAAACAGGAAAGCTCTGGCCTGGGCAGGACCACCACTTAGGGTAACTACTTCCCGTCAGAGAGATTAAACGGAACGATGATTACACAGAAGCTGCCAGGCCATTTCTCACTTCAAACTGCCAGATCTCAAGCATGGCTCCATGGTCACGTTCAGCGACTCCCATTACACAAAGTATTATGCCTGAACTGTACGGCAAAAGGGAATAGAGAGAGGAGACCACATTATAGCCATGGGATAGCAGCGTCCTCGTGTCATGACTTCAGTACCTCATTACTCCCCTTGCACCAGGAAGGACATACCTTTCAATATCACAAAAACCAAGAGGGCAGGAAGACCAGAATGGAAGACAGACAGACAGAAGAAGGTGAATTAAGCGAGAAAAAAAAAAAACAAAACCCACACACACACACACCCAACAACAAACCTAAAGGAAGTTCAACATCCGGCGTTACACTGCGTCTGTTTCCTAATGAAACCTACAGTCCTCAGTAAAAATCAAAACCATCTTCCTCTTCCTCTGGTTACCTCATGCAGATCATAAATAAAGAGAAAAACACTAAACTAAACAGCTGTCAAAAATTGAGTATTATCTCCTGAAGAATCTTTACAACAAATTGTAGTCAAACATTCTTCTGAGACTAAATTACTAATGTTGATTGAGTTTTTAATAGTCTCACTGAACCAAGAAGGAAAACAAACAAACAAACACACACTCAAGTCAGGGTTAACTGCAACTGCTTTTGCAGCAAGATTTCCGCTAATAAGGAATAATGTCATAAAGCAAATTGCTTGAAATGTGAATATGTAGGTCATGGTAAATACAAAACACGCATTCTGTCTGACATGGAGGGAAAGTTCTCTGTGGCGAGCTGGTGGTAACGCAGCCAGAACCTGCAGGCCCCCTCATTTCAAGCAACCACATGCACCGGCGAGGTCACACCAGACCAATTAGCCTGCTCAGGTTCTATTTCTGGACCACCGAACAGTCAAGAGTCGAAAATCAGGAGGAAAATAAGATGTGCGCCTCAGTGTTTCTGACAGATACGTAAACCTCGCTATGTGGCTCCAGAAGTGAACCGTGTTAAACTTTAAGACGGGGCAACTGGTAACAAAAGAACAAAGTGGTTCTTTTAAAATGTATTTCAGAATTAGAAGACGTTATTAATCCCAGGGGGAAAAATTGTTTAAATGCAGTGGAATATGGAAAGAAGGGTGGAAACAGGGACAGGAAAAGAGGCAGGACTTACAGAAAGAGTGAGAGGCAGATGAAGCAGGCAGCAGAGACTCCAGCGATGACGGCAGCCACCGGAGAGCAACATGCCGATCCCTGGAAGTCATTTCCTGCTTCATCGAAGACTTTTATGGAATTCTAGCAACATATACGTCACAATTAGGAGAGACAGTAAGAGGAAAGAAGACTTGGGCCTTCTTCATTGCATTCCTTTTATTTTTGTCTCCCATTCTCCTTCTCCATCCAGTCCACTACCGCCACCTCTCCAACCAAAGAAAGCCACCATACGTTTGCAGCACATGCCGATTGTGAACTTGTTTCTAAAAGTACTTTATATCATTATCTCAAGTTTGCTCTCATGCATTGGCCTCTGCACCGTTCACTCAAGTGAGGCAGCACAAATTATCAAACCTAAAAAGCCATGTAACTTTGGCTGCATGCGTTTAAATTCAATAAAACTGTCGCTGTTTTGATGTTTGTCTTTCTGTGCCTAATGGAACAACCTTCTGAGAAGAGCGAGGCACTTTCAGAAAACATAAAAGTCAGAGAAATCAGCAGTAACGGAGGGTTGAAAGGATTACAAGAGCAAGAAACAGGGGGTGGTGATTAATCAGCTGACTTTAAATACTGCTCTCCTGGAGCTTTGCAGCAAAAATGGAAGCAGCACCCGTTACAGGATCAATATGAAGTGCCTTCCTGGCATTTGTCTATTTAATCCATTATCGAAGCCCATCTGAGCCTGCAGAGTAGACAGGAGGACTGCAGCTCACAGAAAGAGCAGAAAGATGCAGTGCAGTGAGACTTACCCACTGAGCCTCACGTGTACAGGTACAACTACTGAGAATACCCGCCACAATGAAAGGCCGACACAGTTTAACCAAAACAACACATATAATCCAAGTGCAAAACCCATACCTGTAGGCAGCAACATGCCTAGGAAAAACATAGTTTTGCCAAATGAAAGCTGAATCTCAAGTGGTTTTTATTTGACTTCACAGAAGAGAAGACAAAATAGCACTGAACTGTAATCTCTTTAGTGTGAGCGATCCTTTCTCACGACACCATCGGCACATTCCCATAAATTAGCTCGAGTTAATACACTAACCATTATTTATATTGTTACTACACTCAAACAACTGTGTGAGTGCGCGTCAGCTCTTCGCCGTTGGGCCATGAGGTACCGAAACAAGCGGCTGAAGACGAGAGACCAAACAAGTCTTTCATCTGGCGATGTCATCTGAGAAACAAGACTGAAGCTTATGACTACGGAAATGGTTCGCCTTATCATCTGAGAAGCACATCTTCACCAGACATACTGGTCACAGCATCAACTCACGGGAAAAAAAAAAAAAAAAAAAAAAAAAAGAAAAAGATGCAACTGATTTGTCAAGACTTGTACGCTTACTCTCATTTCCACTGCATGTGGTGATGTCTGTAGTCCAGTCAAAAGTAATAAACTGGAAAGTGGTGCTTATCTGAACTCCAACAGAGGAGTGGATCACACAGGATCCCATATATTGCCATGCCTTCATGTTGCAGTTTACAGGGTTTTCTCCTGGGAGGAAATGATCTCCTCAGAGAACTAGTTCTCTTGCGTATGTGTGTAGATTAATGGCCTTGGTGGGTATACCCATGGATTAAGTTGGGATTTGTTATGTGGGGGAGAAAGAACTCTGTGGTTTCAGGGTTGCAATGGTGCACTGTGTGTGTGTGTGTGTGTGTCTGTGTGTGGGTGGGTGTGTGCGCACAGATTACAAAATCTGAGTGACACCATTTGGCAAACTTAATAAAACAACAAGGTACACCCCTCTACACAGCAACCAAAGTCTTTGCATAACAGCCTTGTGAATCTGCATGATAAAGTTGACATGCAAAAGGAAAAATAGTAAAATAAAACCAAATTAATAAATATGCATGAAACACTTCTTGACAGCAGCATTAAATTGGTATCGATTTATATTTTACAATATTACTAAGTACACAGGCATCAAATACTTAAAATTTTCATAAATTAACTTTTGAGTTGAATAATTTTCACTCCGACAGTGGATTTAAAATCAAAAATAAATACATAAATAGAGATTGAGACTGCTGGCTCGGTAATTATCACTGGTTAAAATGAGGAATTAGTCGGCTTAGCCCAGCTCACTCAGTCAGTGTAATTCATTCTCATACTGCGCTCAGAAGGTCTCATAATATGCTTTTCAATGACTTTTAAAAAGGCTCAAAATTCACTTTAACTATAAAATAATTTAAGATGCCTTGTAGCACTGGTTTAGGCAAACAACCCAGCAGGGAGCTGAGGGAGGGGGAGGCGAAACGATGCTCACCAGACCACACAGAAAATGAAAGATTTAGAGTTCATTGTCTAAAAGGGTGAACTCAACTTACTCAACTACCTTCAACTTAGTGGTTGCTTCTTTTCAAATTACAACGCTCACATATGCTTTAATATTATAATTTCATTTACATAGTTCTATCTAGGAATAGGACCACAGTTTTCTTTTTTTTTTGCAACCAAAAAAGTAAGAGTAAATCTTGGACAACCTTGCAAGTCAAGGCCTAAAAGGAGACGTTTGAGCTAAAAATGGCAGAGCTCCTCTGTGCACTGTGAAGTTGTTTCTTTAAATAACTTAGCAAAAGCTTGGTCTAACTTCCCCTACATAATAAAAATTATAGAATGTGTTCTGTTTTTTCACCCTGACAACCAAAAACATATCTATACACTGCCCTATTCAAAAAAAAAAAAAAGAAGAAGTAGAAGAATAGATAACATAAGTGGCTCTATTGTCAGCATCCAGTCTCACCAGTGTGTGGCCATGTGTTAAACCCATAACACACGGTGGGTTAATGATTAAATTCAAAACAACCCGTTGACTGAAAGTAGTCAAAATGTCTACACAGTCACTGTGAAGCAGGTTAGGAGACATTAAACAGGCTCCAAACACGCACAGAGATTTAAGGCCACTGAACAGTTCTAGTACACAGAAGGAAGATTGATTAACTTCAGGCATACTTTAGTGAGCTGAATTAATTACAGAAGTGCCGTTATATGGAGGAGACCTGAATGCTGTCATGAATAGTAACCATGGCTGGAAGTACCGTAAATTTGTGATTTAGCAATGACACGAAACCACGTAACTCTGCTCTCTGTTGTATTAATTTCATGCAAAAGCATCCTAAAATCTATTGTCAGAAGTGGATGTGAAGACCTCATACAACCAGAAAGGCAAATTATCCTCAAAACAGCTACATCCTTTGAAAAAAGGAAAACAGAAATTAGGAATGGTGTAAACAAAAGGGGGAAAAAAAAAGAAGAATAGGTCGTCCTCCAGCCGGAAGGCTGACAATATAATCCTGAGGTCCGCCATGTGTTGAAGTGTCCTTGAGTAAGGCACTGCACGCCCCCTGCTCACTTGAACCTCAAAGTGACGATAAAAACAAAGCTACAAATTGTTTAGAGAGTGGCTCAATTATAACCAGTATGGCACAAAGAGTAGGCAATGTAAGAAGAATTATCTTCCTAAATTATGTCACATAGAGAATATCCCATCAAGAAACGTTACAAAATGCATGTGCAGAACTCTAACAATGGACAGGGCAGGCCTTGAATGGAGTTCCTGTCGTCCCACACATGGAACCAACAAGCATAGATGCTGCTCAGTGCTGACGACCACAGAGAACAAAGACCTCAATTATGCGGCGCTCAAACAGGAGAGCTAAAAACGGGACCATGGGCAGGGAATAAAACCTTGGACTGCTGCAGGAATTCTGTGCATCCGAGCAACATCACCACACGGAAAACTTGTCCCTCCTAAATCGTGCTGGCACCACCGCTGACCTTTTCTCCAACTCCATGAAACAAGGCAGTGTTCGAGTGTCTGCAACAGAGGGCTCTTATGCTTATGTGCACACAAATTTGTCAAGTGCATAACTGCATTTACAGAACAGTGCATGCTTGAGTGGGGGGAGGGGGGCTGTATATGGTCACATGTATATGTACATGGATACTACATTGTATATTAAAACTACACTAAATAGAAAACCCTTTTTCCAAACTCGATGCACCCTTTCTGCATCAGTCACAAATGCAAATATGTAAAAAGTTTATGTAGCAGCCAGGTGGCCCTTATCAAATGCATTTGAGTAAATGTTCATCGGCAAGCAGTTTTTTTTAGCAGTTTGTGTGTGTGTGCATGATAACACAACGTCAAGGGGGAAAAACATAAGCAATAATCTTAAGAGTAGCAACTGTTCCTGCCCATCAATTTCGGCAAAGACTAGAAAGTATATGGATATGGAATCCGTCATTCTGTAGTGTGATAGATTATTTACAAGTGAAAAGAAAGAAAAAAAAAATCAACACAGCTGCCAAACTTCCCAGGAGTGGATGCCTCAGCAAGTTCACATCAAGGTCACACTCATCAATGCTTGGAGAAATGGCAACACCCCTTAGGTTTGCAAAAATGCACTTTGAACAAGCCAAAAGACTTCTGGAACAGCGTCCTTTGGACACATGAGTTGAAAATGGAGATCCTTTTCATAATGCAAAATACAACATTTGGTTATATTTTATACATTATATATATATAAAATATCAAAAAGCAAACTATTAAACACAGCGATGAGTGGATAATAATTGATCTGGGCTCCTCGGGAGGCACTTTGCTGTCACAGAGTTAACCATGAACTCTTCTGAGCACACAAACAAAAGTCGAAATGTGAGGCTACGTATCGACGAGTTAAAGGACAACAATCCTAAACACATTAGCGAATTTACAACAGAAAAATTCCGATGTTGCCATGGTTCAACTGAAATCCATAACCTTAACCTGTGGCAGGACCTTCATAGAGTGGTGCATAAGTGAATACTTAAAAACCTCAATGAGCTCAAGTAATGTAAAAAACAGCAGACTAAACCTTCTCAAAAAAATTTAAAAGACGGATGTATGACTAATGATGTCATGGTCGTTCCACACACCGCTGCTGTATTCCGTCTTTGCTGTCATCTATAGTGTGTTAAACCAATTTTAAAACCCAGAAAAGTCCATATTACCTTTCCCCCCCCCCCACAATGTCCTGATGTGCATTAGAGGAACTACTTACTGTTGTAAGTCCTTTGTTACTCTGCTGGGTAACTAAGGAGCATAACTCTGTTTCAATTAGTTGCTAGAATCAAGTATCGGCTTAAATGATCAATAAATTATCTGCACAAATTGTTAAATGTACCATAGCATGCTACCTGTTAAGTCCAAAAGGAGATTTTGTAATTTTGCAGCTTGTTCCTAAACTAATCCCCTTCCTTTGGGTTCACACACTTTCTTCACGCATGCAGGCAAAAGGACTACGTCTGAGCTCCAAACTAAGACAAAGTTGTGAAATATAGTTTTTCCCTTTGACCAGTACTCAGACACAGTTTGTGCCAAGAATCAGACAAATGGTGGAATTCAGTTTCTTAAATTGGTGCCTACTTTGAGTAAAAAAAGAAAGATATTTATCCCCAACAATTATGAACAGATAAAAAACACACACAGAAACTCTCATGAAGAAAGTCGGAATAAGATATGTTTTTTTTTTTTTCCATTTCTAATCTATCAATAATGGAATACAACTTAAACCTCCAGACTCGTGGCGATAGTTGTCATGGCCATGATGGATCAAACGTAGCCAGTTAAGTGCATATGTAGCCTATTTATTACCCTTTAGATAAACTACTTTGCAAAGTTAACCCGGCGGCATGCACACATACCTAGTTTCTCCACCAGCTTGAGCATAACTCCACCGATGTGGATTTCTCCGGTGACCCTCAGAGAAACATCCCTGTGGAGGTCGGTGACATGCATCTTCAACTCCCACGTCCCGTCGGCATAGCAGCCGTCGGGCATCCGGATCCCATCCAATGCCATCCTGCCAAAAAAAAAAAAAACAACCAACATTTAAATGGTTAAAAGACTGAAGGTCTTCTGTCAGGCTTTACCCCCTCAAGGAAGAATAAAAGTGGTACAGAGGCCAGCAATGCATGCCAGCCCTGTTTAATATGCACGCAGAACCTATTTGACATCTTTTCTTTGCAGGGTTTAAAAGAAGTAATCTATTTACTTCAGTGCTTTTCTCTTCTGTGGTTTAACAATAATACTTTTAAAAAAACGCACTGCTGTAGATTATGCCATTGAATAGCGACTTGACAACATGATAAAATAAACAGTAGATGACAACTTTGACTATCAGCAGAGGCTTTAAGCTGTGCGTCACTCCAGCATATCCACCAGTAATCTTTGCTACATGCTCTATCTGCCTGAGAGGACGTTTCCAAACTGCCTTTTGTTTCGAAGTTTTTTCCAAAGTGTGAAAAAGTAACCATCAGGGTTATTGACTGATTGAATAAAACTCATGTGGTTCAAACGACACATCCATTTACAAGGTAAGAAAAGAAGGTCTAAAAATGCAGCTGAGCTGCATTACAGCACATGCAGGGTCCGGTAGTCTGGCAGGGTTTCTTTACATTTGTCTTTATCAATGGGCCAAAAATTTAAATGTCTCCTCTGGCAAGTATATGTGGTACTGGGTCTGCTGGACACATTCAGTCCCTATAAACAGAGCCGGTTTGGTCCCCACTGGCGATAGCAGGTTGGATTCATTCAAGGTGGGAATAGGAGTCCGTCGGGGCTGGCCTTCATTATCATATCTTCTAAATCGGCAGAATTTATAGGCCCAGCAAAGGGCAGAGGGGGTGTCCGGTTCAGTGGTAACAGAATTTCATCTCTGCTGTATGCAGATGTATGATGTGGTCCCGTTGGTCCTGCTCTGGTTCGCAGATGCCCAGTGTGAAGTGGCGAGGATGAGAATCAGCAACTCCAAATCTGAAACCATGGTTCTCAGTCGCAAAAAGGGTGGAATGCTCTTTCCAAGTCAGGAGTCAAGTGCTGCTTCAATTCTGTTGTGGATCGTGAATGAAGGAAGGATGAATCGGGAGGATCGGTTCGGAATTGACAGCAGTGCGACCTCTCTACTGGTCTGTAGACCAGTAGAGACACTTGAACTTAAAAGGCAAGACTCTCCGTTTCTTGGCCAGTATTTGTCTCCTACCCTCACATATGGTCACAATCTGTGGGTAGTGACCGAAAGACTGAGATTGTGAACACAAGAGGATAAAATGAGTTTCCTCAGCAGGGTTCCTGGACTCTCCCTTACAGATAGGCTGAGAAGTTAAGTAACCTGGGAGGGACTCATAAAGTGGCTTCTCCTCCGCATCAAGAGGAGCTGATTGAGGTGGTTCAGGCATCTGGTTATGATGCCTACTGGTCGCCTCCCTAGGGAGGGACCCAAATCAGAAGTTGATGGATGGATGGGTGACATTATCCTACTGCAGCAAAGTGGAAATCCAATGCATCTTGTTTTTCAACGAAACACAGTTCCACCAGTGAAACTATACCATGAATATTTACAGATACTATTATTAATCCATAATAAATCACATTATTGAGCACTAATGGGGAACTCTGAGAAGATTTATCATTCTTTTTCCTTTAAGGAATTGCCCTTTTTAATCAAGTAAAAGGTTGTAAACTATGATGCAGCGCCTTCTTCCAACACTGCCATGAGACTTCCACAGTGGTGACAGTTGCAACTTGGCTTCCTGGTGAATTTTCGACTGTCAGGAATGATTTTGGAAGGAAGGAAGGAACAAACCAAGCGGTTGCCCATTTCTGAGCCTCTCCTCGTCCTTGGCTGGAAAACAACCCGAGCTGTTATTAAGTCACAGCTTTAAAATAAATTAATTTTTAAAAAAAAAGTGCCTTTGTAGCTGTATGAAACATTTTTTTTTAATCTAAGGTTGGTTGGCTTAGTGGCCTGGCGATCAAAAACAGCCGTCTAACTCAGTAAACACGGCAGAACAAAGGCTGGCAGTCAGCGGACAGAAGTTCGGGAAACACCTTTGGATCTGTTACGTTCACAAACGCGCCGTTTCACCTGTTAAACATAACGGTGAAGGGGCTCTTACAAATAGGCTGGAGGGATAAATTACGTAAGCCGAGGCTGTACAACACCTCCCCGCTGCTGCAAGCACATTCACCCAGTCGGCGCTAAAGCAGTAAGTGCATTAGAAAGTCTAAAAAACACCATTTAAAAAAGCAACCGGGCTTTTAAGTGAAGCGTCAACAGCAGAAGCCTCCGTTATGTACAACAAAAGGCGTTAAAATTTAGCTTTTTGTTTTCTTAAATATTTCACAGCGACCAACGAGGAAAGCTTTGAGGATCAACATCTAAATGTGAATACTGACCTTCACAAAGACGAAAAACACCAAAAACAGTCGACTACACGGTACAGAACAAGTGTCCCCCCCTTTAAATCATGTAGAAAGTATCGTTTGGGTATTTAAAAAGAAAGAAAGAAATCCCGAAGAACTCGCCGAAGTATTCCAAACTGTTTTCCAGCAGGCGGCTTAATGGAGTCCAGCCTTCCCTCTTTCCACCTCCCACTGTCCAGCAGTCGATAACGTCACTGCTCCACTTCGCCCCCCGGACTGAGTGGGTCGTCACCGGGGACGCGCATTTCACGCTTCTGATGCTTTATGCAACATAATGGTTTTGAAAATAAATGGATACAAACATACAAAATAAATCAATACTTAAAAAAGAAAAAAAATGAGATAACAAAAGAGAACCATTGGTGTCTATAGGCTGGTTTTATTTATTTATTTCACTTGTTAAATGTCTATAAATACTTTAACTGCAATTACAAAACATAACGAGATGGTAGAAATAGAAGAGATTTGTCCAAAATTCAACACATTTTAAAAGTAATAGACTGTAACGGGTCACGTGCCAAGAGATCAGCGGAATCCTTAAATGTGGAATTATGGGTCGGATTCAGCATGATGCCAGGGGGTTACCTTAGACTGTATAATTAACTACTGGACAGGCTATCTGTGACTTCACCCAGAGATTTCTGAGAGCGGTTTTGAAGCCTCCCCTCCCTCGTACTGCACGGCGCCGTGTTGCAAAAGGCCAAAACAAACAGGCCCAGGAAACCACTGGAACACGCCGACCTTATGTCCATCAGAGTTAACTAGCAGCTCCTTCGGTCGACCCGCGCCGGAGGAGCTGCGGCGCTGCGGGTGAAGGTTTGCAGTGGAATAACCCGTTTCAGATGTTGTTTTGGTGGTAAAATCAGAAATGTCGGCTGGATTTAGCAGAGGCCGGGCTAGTATGGACTGCCTATTGCCTGGCTAAGCTTCATGGCTTGATGACGACTAAAGGGGAAGTGATAGCAGCCAGCCATTGGATAAGCTGACTGCCAGTCAAAATGCTAGACCTCATCAAATAAATAAATGTATTGCTTTAAATAAAGTCCCCAAGCTAGCCTCTGTTGGTCAGTTTTTGTTACTTCCAGGTTGGCTTCAACCCGGCAGTAAGACTGTTGGCGTGTGGTTCTTACTATACGCATAAATAAATGGCGCTTTTAAAATGGCAGAAACTAAAAAGAAACATCGTATTTAATTTACTTTGTAGTTTTTAATTTTTTTCAGATAAAGAAAAACAGATATTAAATAAAACTTTAAAAGACAATATTCACATTACACTGCATTTATTGTACTGCTGAAGTGAGTACCACAGAGCTTTAACGCTTATCACAAAAGAGGCGTGTCCTGGGAAAGACAGGGGTGGAGTAGAGTTGAGTGCCTGACTCCGCCCACTCAAAAACCTGACTGCTATGAACACAGGATTGCAGACATGGCCGAAAAGGGATCTTTTGTACTGAATACACACTAAATCTGCGTAATTTAATCAAAGCATATCACAGACAATTATTTTTTGTTATCTCAGGGAATTCTTTCAACTTTTGAAAAAGAGATCCCAATATGTGCTCTTTAAGGAGAGAATTCTGAAGAATTTATAAGAATTTATACCCAATTCCAAATAGTAGACCTATAAAAGGTAAGTGAAATGCACGGTCATAGACAGAATGCGAACCCTTTCTCTGAAGTTTATTTCAAAGATTACCCTCTAAATTTCCTTGATTTACGAGGATTTTTAAATTTGTTACAGTTGTAAAACAGAATGAAGGTAACATCGGTGTGACCCCGTGTATACATTGGAAAGCATAGAAGATTCTTCTTTGTCTTCAGCCTCCCAGATTTTGCTGAACTGAAACCCTCCACAGCAGCAAACCCAACATCCTGTAGAAGGGTTAATGGACACACAGGAAAGATCTCACGCTGCCTTTTATGGTAATAGACGCTGCTTAAGTTTCCATCAGCATCTAGGGACCTGTGCTACCCTAAATAACTGTGCCTAAACAATAGAAAATGTTAATTTCAACACTTTTGCATATTTAAATATATCAAAAGATATCAAAATTAAGATGTCAACCAAAAGAAAATAATCTTGAGAGGACATGCATTTCATGTTTAAAGTTTTTTAGGCACGAAAACCAAATGGTAACCAGGCGTTCATTAAAAGATGATCAATATTTCTGCAAATCACAAGAAACTGAAGGCATTTCCTGCCGACTGGTGCACGTCTACAGCACTGTAGATCCAACCATGTTACACGTGAATCGTGTGTTCACATAAATCATAAGTTTGGGGACGAGAGCAGAGAAAGGCAGCTGTCTTCTGTCTTTCTAAAAGCAGCAGCACAATACTGCAGCGCAGACTCTCCAGGAGATGTGTAATGTAGTCCCATGAATCATCTGTGCTTCTGGCCAAGCCTACTGGTATAGTCATGCAGCTCCGATCTTCCAGCTTAGGAATCTGGGCCTTCAGACCATGGTCAGCATCAAAGCGATTTATAACCCGTCTCCCTGCAGCTCAGACCCCCTAGACAGTGTCTGGCAGCCAACCTCTTTGCCTTTTATAGGCTGTGTTTTAATTGCCAAGTAAACATTTGAGTCAGATGCAGAGAAGAGCAGCCAGATAGGGAGTTGGCTTGGCTTCTGCTGATGTGGACGGAGTTGAAGAAGAAGACAGCGGTGGTGGACAGATGGAGGAGATAAAAATTGGACTTTTTTTTTAAAAAGCATTTGAGATTGTTGATTCTTCCATTTTATGCTGGTTCATTTGTCATAAAATACCAAACATAATTACATTTTAGAGGATTAACATCTGTTGTTGTGGCTTATTATTGAAGAATAAGTATAAATATGACAGATGGTCATTATGGGTTCTTGTACCTGCATTTTTTTAATAGTTTACTGACCTCTGCTGGTCAAAAACAGAACAGCAAAGCTTTTCTTCATGAGCATGACTCAGCTCTGATCGAGCTGGTCCCCATCTGTGAGCCTCGTCTTTGCAGATGTTCGTGTACTGCTAAAGTCCAAGGAACTCATGTGGAAGCCTGCCTGCTCATAGATTACAATGCAGGCTATTGAAGACCTAGTAAGTTAACTCTGTTACTCACTTCAGGGGAGTGTCTTGGAAAGAATCTGATCAAAGTTTCAGATGAACAAAAAGCATCATTGTCCTCCTGACCCATGGCCCATAGAAGTGTGGAGACAGACAATCTCCCACTGTTGATTCCCAGCTCCTCCTACACAACAGCGGTTCAAAGGCCAATGTTTTTTTCTGCTATAATGCATGAAACATGACAGACTTGAGCATCCATTATTATATTTCAAAGGAAATGCTTTAATAAAAGGAAATAAATATAGTGCGTTTGGATGGCAGAGTCCTTTACAGGCATGGGTTATTGCACAGCTCTAAGGACAGGCAAACACTTTCATACAATGGTTCAAAATTAGAGCAAGTATTACCTGCTAAACACATTTAATTTAAGCCATCCACAGAAACATTTAATGCACTCTCCACTTGTCTGGCTAAATATGGACGGAAGCCATTTATAACCTCTTTTATTGACTTGTGAATATTTTACAGTGACATGTCTGAGCTGAATTGTTGTAATCAATGATGGCTTCAATCGATCTGGCATTAAACAGGAGTGTTGGACCTAAAAACAACAACACATAAAACAGCAGACATTTCCCTGATGCTGCGGTGCCTTTGCCGAGAAATATATATGTCATCAGTCCAAAACAAAACAAAAAAAAAAGCTTTAAAAAGAATGCTCATATAGTGAGTCTCAATGCATTGTCTTTCTTAAAAGTTAAGAAAGCAGAGTGAAAACTTTAGAAAGTCCAAACCTCGATCCAGAAATAGCTAGAAGAGTAAAGGTGTCTATTTTTGATGCATGTTGACAATGTGGCCAAATCATTGACAACGATTGACAAAAACCTTTTTGTTGTTAAAATGGTATCACTGCAGTCTTGCAGTTCATTTGTTGTGTCCATACTATGTGATTCAAAGATGCAGAGGCAACACTGGACCTGTTGTTGTTTTTTTTTTTTTATGTTGAGATCATTTTGCATCTATCCTTGCTATGTATCACATGCTTAAGAAGTAAAGAAAGAAGAGAGGGGGATATTTTCAGTAAAGCATCTGTGCAATTCATAGCTGATGAAGGTGCAAAATCCACCAGATCAAATATTAAAACACACTCATCGCTTTTTTCAAATTTGCTCAAGCTTCAGAACATCCTGGTTACCCATCGAGTCGGTTCCTCAAGGCAACCTGGTTTTTATAAAAGTAGGCTGTTGCAAACTTAACACTGACAGTGAACAATAATAAACTGATAGGGTTCAGGGCTGAACCACGAAGGAACAGTACAATTAAGTTGCAGCTTGCACTGCAACGAGCTCTTTGAAAACTATGAAAGTTCAACAAGTGGGATAAATTAGACTCTAGGAGTAATAAGGTCTGTTGCATGTAAGAACTAATATGAAAACTCATCATTGCAAAACGTATTAATCAAGTGGTTTTGCAAAAATATAAAAAAAAATCTTAGATGTGTATTGGCACGCTGCACTTTGTTTTTATCATTCCCTCTTTTTTTGAATTATCTTTGGGCTCCAACATTTTTTTAAATTTACTTGAGACAATGCAAAATTAGTAAGCATTTAAATTTCTGCAGAATTATTACTAGGACTTCTATTTATCTATTACCATTTCGAAAAATCTAATTAGAAAATACATTGTAAGTGGTTTAATTTAGGCAACCATATGTTAAATGACTTTGACATCCTGGCAAGCGCAGATTTTAAAGAGTAGAGAAACAGTTTTGTTCACATGAATGTGAAGAAGCTTTCACCACAGGAGGAAAGTGCAAAGGTCACAAAAAAAGGAACACGATACAATTAACTAATCTGTGCAATTAACAAATGCCTAAAAACAAAAACAATTATACTTTTAAACCCATCTGTCAATGACATTTTCATGAAAAACGTCTAAGCGTTAGTATTACCAAAGAAGAAAAACTAAACACGTGTGTAGTTTGGCCACGAGTTCGAAACCCATTTTCACCACAATGAGATCCAGGTTTATATCCAGAACAGCCTGAAAATCACTATGAAAAATATATGTATATATCTCTCTATATATAACTTTTTAAGAAAAAAATACATTTAGTACCACTGATTTGATCTGGACACCAATATAAAGATACAAGGATAAAAAAATTATCTCCATAACCTATCATTACTATAGTATCTGGGACTTCAGTTGTCTGTGATTGTTTTATATTTTTCATGTAGAATAGAAAAAGCAACAGTTTTCTTCGGGTTATATTTGGTTATTTCTATTTGAAACATCACATGATCTTGAAAAGCAGAGGGAAAAACAAACAAACTACAAAACAAAAAGATAAAAATAGCATGTCCTTATTCATATTACATCATTAAAGGGATAATGCCATAGGTTTCTCATTATGTTTTCGATTGTGAAAAATCTATAGAAACATTTTACATTAGTAACATTGTTTGGCAGATTTTCAAAAGGCATAGCATTCCTTTGTTAACATTAGGGTTTTTGAGATGATGTAGTCAAATGTTAAGCTACCAAAGTGACGATTATATTTCTCTTTTTCTAAAACGAGAGGAAATTAGGTTAAATATGAAGATGAAGCTTCAGTGACTGAGTCAAGCAAATATGTCACAAAGCTCATGAAGGAGTGTGTAAGAGAGCAGCCGGACATAAGCAGGGATTAACAGACAATTTACAGACAAAACATCAACAAGTTGCTGTTGTTCTGATTTAAGGTTGGGAATAGTCAGAACTCTCTCTCAATGTATGCAAAATGTTCATGTCCTTCTGTTTTATTTTCAGCTTGTACAGCTTGGTCTCTCTGGCAGAGGGTGCACCTCTCTTTCTGGTCCAGTGCTGTCAATCTTAGGGTGTGCAATTGTGCACAAACTCAACAACATGCAAAAATGCACATCTTGGAACGAGGCTTTGAGTCAGTTTCTTAGTAATGATTCCCAAAAAAAAAAAAAAAAAAAAAAATAGATCTGGCTTTACAAAGAAATTATGGAAAAATCGTTTGTTAGTGTGAAATGTTCAAGGGGATCAAAAATTACCGAACAAAGTCACTTTGAGTCTATACGGTAAACAAAAATGCCTTCAGTGTTGCACACAACCGTTCAGGTGTGTGTGCTAATAACAAATGTGAACAACTGTGTTGTCTCAGTCTGGTTCCGAGGTATCTTCTGCTGGAGCAGAGGATGTGGACTTCTGCTTGTATATGAAGGTCAACAAGAAGAGTGCTATGTCATGTGAGCACCAGTAACCTGTGTGTGAGGTCACAGTCGACCAATAGCGGCTCTCCACCAGTCCCTCCCGGAGCTCAAAGTCAATGCGCCTCTCCAGTTCCACTGCAAGACAGAAACAAACTACTAGATCCATGATCTGACAATGTCCTACTGACCCTCCTACAAAGTTAGAAACAATCATTCACTTGTGTGTGTGTGTGTGTGTGTGTGTGTAAACCTACATGAAGTGTCAGCTGTGGGGGAGGTGGGTCGGGTCATGGTGGAGAGGCCATAGGCTGACTGGCTTTCTGTGCGGTTCTGCTCTTCTTCCTCAGTATTTGGCGCTCCCTCAAGCCCTAAGGAAACTGAAGGCTGGCTGTTGGAGCGGGAAAAACGGGAAAAAAGGATGCCGCCTATGCCCTTTCCTATGCTTGCAGCACCTGCAGGTAAAAATTATGGATGTTTTTCATTAATTAAAAAGGACATAACTACATTGGAATGTGGCGTACATGATAAGAAACAAGCATTAATAGTATTTTAAAATATAAAAGGAAAACACATAACAACATGTGCCACATGATGGCACTGTTGACTCAATAGCATCTCATACTTGGACCTCAAATGCATTTTTTTCCCCCCATTCAGACAAATTTGTTATTTCCAGATGTTGCCACATGTCATAAGAACAGTCAGGACCTGATGTTATTTACATTTATTTTAGAGTTAAAAAAAGGATTTTTTTTTTTTTTTTTAAAGTAACCAGGGTATCACATGACCTCTTATGAGTTGTGCTGGCGTACATTTCCCAGTGATCCACACCCTATTTCTTCTATTTCTTGGTTATTGAGGCATCTACTTCAATGTAGAAAGTTTCATCTGTTCAAATGGACCAGACTGGCGTTTTCAGCTTATAGACTGTTAAAACTGTATACAACTCATTGATTTTCCCCTCACACCAGTGGGACCTTAAAAGTCTTTTGTCCACTGTAATCATTTACTTGGTCAGCTTGTGAAATGTTGTGGTCCTGAATCAAGCTGAGAATGGTTGTGAACTTACTGGGTTTAGAGAGTCCAACAAGGTAACAACACTGACCCTAAACACACACATATACAAACCCAAAACTGCCCATCATCAGCCCATCAGGACTTTTCAATTAAAGCAAGAAAAAGAAAAGGGAGCAAAAGTGGATCATGTGGCCAGAACCATCTCACTAGCTTGTGTAAATAAAATACTTACAGTGGGCAAGAGAGTAATTATGACACACAAGTGTGATTTGCAAATAATTGAAAACAGTTTAGAAGCTAAAAAATCCACAACAGTCATTTTAAAATGAGAGAGCTTTGTGAATGGAAAGTGAAATGTCTTCCAGAACCAAGAAAAACAAATCTGGTTGCCCTCAATTTAGGTTTGATGTAATTGATTTGAACACTCTTTTGACAAGATGAACAAACTGTTTGTATATTGATGGTGGTTTACCGAGTATGCTGGCCTTGCCCAGACTGGTAATGGACTCTCCATAGTGCTTGCGTGGAAGGACAGGAGACGTACTTGGACTGGGGATGCTCTCAGTGTCAGATGTTGGATCTTTGACTGGGTTAATGAACGTGGGCCGGATTTCATCATAGGATGTAGGGTTAGTGGCACTAGACCTGGTGAATAAAACAAACCCCTCATATTCAGGGCATGAAGACTAAAATATTGTTTCAGTACACAAGAATGCATTCAAAATTCAAGTCCTTACCAGTGTATTTGGACAGGTGCAATGTTGCTGTAATGTTTGAGGATCAGGGGCTCCAGTCTGTAAGCCTGAACAAAACAACAGAACTTACCAGCAAGATATGGAAAACACACTTTCTCTGTTTTAACACACCTGATTCTAATTAAGGGTCACCATCAGCATATCATCATGGAAAGTCTGTTAATGACACAGCCATGTCTATGAGGGTGTGTTGAAGCAGGGAAACATCTAAAATCTGCAGAACACCGGCCCTCAAGGACTGACTATGAGCACCCCTGGTTATTGTCAAGGGTATGACACCTCTGGGCACGTTTTGAAAAATAGTCTTTTAAATGACAGATTCTGGATTCAGATTGTGAAAAATGAAACAACATTGAGACATGAGATGAACAACTCCAACGTGAACCTATATCACAGTAACATCTTTACGCAGAGCCCCAGGCTCTAAACCCCGAAAAAGAACTGAACTGGAAGAGAAATAATGAGACCCGAATATGAAAATAAGGTAGCTTGCATGCTGCCTCGAAAACAGAGAGGTATGTGAGAGCAATTTTGTCCTCTCCTAATTTCTTACATAAAATGATGGTAAATGACAGGTTGTGTCTCAGCAATGAAGGAGCACATGCACATTTTCAAATCAGCAAAGCAATTGGCCTTTTGGGTGGGTGGATGGGTCGGTGGGGCGGGGCGCTGGGCACCTGGCACCTGGTTGCCGGAGCTTTTGGCACCAGCTTCCAGAGAGCTTTCTATCACTGCCAACATCTTTATCTAAGCCTGGCGCCATTTGCTCTTTGTGCCTTTGTTGCATCTTGACACCGTCAAGTTGACAGAGATGCATAAATTAGACACGGTGTGCGTTGCCAATATGGGGATCACCTTCGATGGCACTTGGAGGGACTGCTGGATCTGAATCAATCTGTTTCACCAAGAACCAAGGCTCAACCCCAACCCATTTCTGGTTGGTAGTAGGACTACTGTTACTGGGGTTAAGAGAGAAAGCTGCATCTCTGTTAGATCCAGAGAAATGTCTGTGTCGATATTTTGTGTCACTGTCAGAATTGTATTTTATTTATTTAATTAGTGCAGTCACACCGGACCGCCAAAGAGTTCCTGTACAAATAATACATTTTATTATTATTTTTTTAAAGAACTGAGGTGTCCAAAGAAAAACTAACCACAGGATCTGTGGGATGAAAGACGTTGAAGAGCCGGCTACAGATGGAAGTGGGCAAGATGTGGTCCTGGTGGCAGCTTATACCTGGGCGGATCCCTCTCAGGGCCAAAAACACGGCCAGAGGAGAACCCATGCAGAAGAAGTTCTCTACCTGCAAGATGATCAATAAAAAAATAATTTTTTTGATACTGACAAGCATGTGTTTAATCCTAACAGCAGAAACGTCAGTTTGTATTAATACAATAATAATAAAACATACACAAAATGGTTATTTCTAACAGGAACTCACTATACTATATATATTTGTAGCATATTGTAATGGTTTTCATACGTCTTGACAAGAAAAGAGTATGTCACCTTGAATTTGAGAGCTGGAGGGGCTGACGGCTTTGAGGCCTCCAATGTGACGAGCTGGTTTTCCAGCTCTCGCAGCCTGCGAAAAGCAAATGCAACATATTCAGTACTTTGTGATATATATTATAAATAAATCTAAAACGTCATAAGAATCTTACTTCATGGTAATAGTACGTTTATACTACACTTTACGCATTTGCTCATATTACTTAGACATACTGTTCTTGCACCCTTTTAGCCCAAAATTCAAACGGTTTTTCCATGGGAATTATCAAATGTTCCTTTTCGGGGCAATATTGTCTCAAAATGCAATGTTGAGCTGCAACAAACACAAAAAGCCTCCTTAATGACTTGGCCATGTTCTCCTGAATTGATCAGGAGACATACAACCATACATTCACATACGTGTACGAAATCTTAACAGTCACTGATCTGCATAACCAAGGTCTTACCTATTCCTCGTGAATCGCAGCTGTTCCAACAGTTGCCTTTCCTCATAGGACATCCATCGTAAATCCAGCTCCTCCTCCACAGCCCGATGCTCCTGCAGACAGAACCGGACGGGATCCCAGCCCGTCATAATGTCATAGGTAATGACACAGCCAAGGGAGTGAGACACAATGGACACTTTGCCGCCTTTTTCCTCAAACTCGGGGTTCCGCGCACAAAAGAGTGTGTACAGTCTGTTCAGCTCCTGTGTAAGGCCTTTAGTAATCTGGAGAGAGGGAGGGGAGGGGTTGTAAGGAAAGTGGAGGCAGCTAGAGATGTCTAACAGCTTCTCAACGTGTATGGCTCTCACTTCATCCCGGTAAAGAGGGCTGTTGTAGTACATGATGTCCATGGCACTGCTGTTCAGAAGGTCTCTCAGTCCTCTTACTTTGTCAGGTGTGATTGACTCTACCGTATCTAAGGGATGATACCAATCCGTTAGTAGAAAACAGACGTAAAGCTCACTGCATGCGTCTTTACAAATATGGAAGTAAAGTAAATCCTACTAAACTTGTGCTTTGACTTTGAATGTTTTGTAATTACAAAAAAAAAACAAACGATAAAACAAACAGACCTCCATCCAGTGTGAGCTTTGAACGCCACTCCACAGGGAGGAACTCTACATGTTCATCGCTGTGGTCTGAAAAATGTTTCTCCTCCATTTTTCTCACACCTTCTCGCAACCTTGAAAGATGCAGCAAAAGAGAAGATAGAGTATATGGTGACAATATAGCACATTAAAAGCTGTGTGTGTGTATTTGGGCATCTTTTTTAAGATAAGGAGTAGGTTACATGCAAGGAAGTGTAAAATATTGAAATGTTCTTAGTGTATATTTCAGAACCTCTCTGTTCCCATCAGGCCTCTCAGACAACTAGATGTTGTTTGCACTCTTTCCCTCTCACACAAATGACTGTCGGGAAGTGAAGAATGACGTCCATTTTTCCATTTACTGATGCAGATGGATCTTTTATGCAATGTGTACACAGTAGCTACACCGCTAGCAACCCTTAATGGGGCTGAATTAACTTGCAGGATATACTAAACAATTAAAGCGAGGGCGAGACCAGTGTGGCTGAATGGAACATCTGACCCGTGTTTTGAGAGGACCATCTAGTCTGCCTGCGAGGTTACCTAAATGCTCACAGTTCTGAGTACTGCATAAGACGGCTTTAAGTTAACATGCATTAGACTGTGAACTTGTGGTTTCAACAAAGTTCCTGACTGAGTTTTGGTAAAACATTAAACTCCAGCAACTTTCTCCTGCTTTGCAGTTATGGAACACAAGAAACAGACAAGGCTGATCTTTCCTTTTGTGTGCTGTAATCTACAGGAAGATTGGACTCAAGCCTAATATACTATGCAGCTTGACTTGGTCTACTTTATCTGATTAGTCAGTGTAAGCTGGTTCAGTGATTAGCAGCCAACTTTGTGGCAGAGTCACACATGAATCCAGTCTGCACAGTCTGTACTATTTTCTGCAGTAGTAACCACAGTTCACTGACTAAGGCCTCCATCATGAGACAATGGCCAAAGTCGATTTTGTACAATACAAACAAATATTTTTATCTCGTATTAGAAGAGGTGCAGACTGTGTTTGTCATGCAGCATGTATACTCCACTATTCTTGAATATGGCCTTATTGTAGTGCATTTCCCTCATGCGTTCTCAAGTGTTGGTATATTGGGCATTTATGGTCACTGTGAAATACACATATTAGCAACAGGAGATAAAGAGAAAAGACAAAAAGAATAAGTACAACGAGGACAGGAGGAGAGACTGTGCATTCCAGAAACTGAGTATTTGCAGAAAGTGAACAAAAGTGCTGCTTATAATAACAAAAACCTACCAACAGGTTTGTGTAAAAAAAAAAAAAAAAAAATAAATAAATAATATATATATATATATATATATATATATATATATATATATATATATATATATCGATTTTTTTATTATTCTCTATTCACATTTTGCTTGACACAGCTACACTTCATTTGAGTTTAATGCAGAAAGGTGATTGATGTCCTTTAATCTTTACAAGACAGATGGTAAATTCTACAAGAATAATGTAAAACTAATATTAATTTAAAAGAATATGCACACAGGAAAAGTCTCCATCAAAGGATCTAATTAAAGAGTACAACTCACATTCCAGTGTTTTTAATAATGCGCCCCTGATCCATCTTCTGTCCAATCCCATGCACCACAAAGACGATGTGCGTCGTCTGGGGGGGTCTGTCCTCAGGAGAGGCCTCCTCAACGTAACCCCGATGGAGTCGTGTGCCGCTGCTTGATGCTGAAACCAGAGTGACGACAGGGTTTCATATTTTTTCTGCAGTAATGGGTGTGTATGTGTCCTAATTTAGTAGAAAATTATTCAAATAAAAAAAACAAAACAAAACTCCACTTTGCACGCTTCAAGACTATTAATAGATCAGTGACTGTGTTTCAGTACAATGAGGTCAGTAGGTGAGACAGGGAGCCCTGCTGTGACCAAGGCCCAATGCTCTCTGGCAGCCTCTGTAATGTGCTTGCTGGACTGAGTGTGTGCCCTTACTTAAAACCCATAATCTAATCTAGTCATGTGCTAAACAGACAGGTGACATGAGCCACTGAACTGTGTAGAGAGCACTAAAGAAATATCCCTTTACAAAGCAACTGTTGGACAGGGAAGACTGTAGAAACCAGCGGCAGCTCCTGTAACAACGTGCACGCTGGAATTGAAAATGCACCACAGACCAATGAGACTGCAGATCAGATGATGAGTATCTCATCATTTAGTCTTTAGAATTTAATGAAACTTAGGCTTAGTTTCTAGGCACATTTGACAATGTGTCATTTAAATGAAAAATGCATTTAACCTATTCAGACCTGATGCAATATTTGGCAAATGTGCAGTTTTTAAACAGTTTTGAAATAATTAAAAAATGGCAGTTCATTTGTTTCTTTAAATAATAGTAAGTGAAAAATCCACAATGAGGGGAAAATAAATTTCCAACCCCTCAATGTTTATCTATTGTATGCTGGCAGGTCCTCTTGTATAGGGGGACCCCCCCCCCCTCATCTTAGTCAGACAAAGACAAAAGAAGAAGTGCTTACAGACCTTTAGAAAAGCCCAGTTTCTGGGTGACGGTTCGTGCAATCTTCGAAGTGGTAGCGTCGCTGTAGAGATACACCTCATCCACGTTGTGCCAATCCACATGTGTCCGACTCAGCTTTAGACTGTGGATGGCTACAGAGGGCCAGGGAGAGGAAAGAGCGTATGAGTGAATGGAGAGAGGAAACAGGAAAGGGTACTGCCTGAGGACATACATTATTTGACATAATAAATGGTAAAAGCACATTGAAAGGAAGAGGCTGGATGAAAAATGGTTTCATATTACAAAACCGAAGAAAAAAAGGAAAGCTGCGAAGGTGCAAGTTTATCATTTCAGTAGGGGAAAAAAGTAAAATTCTGTGATTCTGTGATTCTACTCAAACAGCTCAATCAAATGCAGACAACAGCATTGATCTGCAGAGAAAAACACATCACACAACAGAATTGCATATTTCAGCTCTTGCTTGTCATCCTGCTTACAGATCGTCAAACAATGACAATTTATATATACACACACACAGGTATCTAAAAAGTTTTGCAAATGAAGTTTTTTTTTCCTCTGTGTGTTATGCAGTAAATACGGCAAGTAAGAGCAGATGCATAGCATCATATGACACCTACAGAAACCAAGAGCAATAAATGAAAGTGCTTGACTAAATAGTTTAGAGGTCTGCTAGATGTCCTTGCAATGCCCTGTTCAGTCCAGTTCATTTACTCGAAATTGTTTAAGAAGTTGGCTTCGGTCCATCATGCAGTCACAGCTCTTTGTACAGAAATGAACCAAAGAAGACATTATAAACCTTGAAAACAGAGTAAGGATTGATAAAAATACAAGGTTCGTGACTATGTTTTTGGTGTAGATGTATGGGAGAGATATTGTTCTATTACTAAAGGTGCATTTTACCAAAAGCAGATGGAAGTTAAAATGCTTAAAACTCAGCTGACTGAAGTGGCAGGAATGAAGAGTTTGACAGTTGTGTTCAAAAGCAGTTAAAACTATTCCTGTGGAAAAAAATAATGCAGAAATTTAGCACTGCAAGCCCCATCCAAAGGTTCTGGGTCACCTCAAAAGGTAAGGTGTCAAAGAGTTGCTTCTGTTATAGAATAAAAAACTCAGAACTCTGTTTAGCCCCTGTTTTCTATGCTGGTTATGGAGGATATTTGATATGGGAGGATATAAATCCAAATAAAGCCAAGAAAAACAACATCGTTCTTCTCTTTTTACCTGGTTTTATTATTTGACATAATGTTTTGGGATTGGCTAGGAGGACATTTCGTGTTTTAAAATGAAATGCATTGTATCATGACAAGATGAGATGGTGGGGATCAAGATTTAAGTGTACAGAGGAGCTGGCAGTCAAACTGAGTGTGGTGAGCCAGTCTGACAGCACATCCCATAGTCTGGTAACAGCTATAAATTAGGATTTTTTTCCCCCACTGTCTAGGAAAGATGCAAATGGTTCATAGTTGGAGAAAGGTAGGGGCAACAGATGACAAACTCAGGATTTTTAAACTAATCACCAATGACACTGGTCTAGGACTATGCTGTGACATATTTATATTCAGAGTATTTTTGTCTCAGGATTAGATGGACACTATAATTTTTATGAAATATTAGTAAACAATGGACAGACTAAGGACTTACATAAAGCTGATGCATTATCCAGAAAATGTTTAAAAAAAAATCTCCGGTCTGTTTTGAATATTTTCCTTTAAATAAATGATTAATGACGATAGTCTTCTGTATTCATTAGACCCAGATTTAGGACAGGGATGGACCTCAATCACAGTGAACGTACAGAATGTGTACGAATGCTACCGTAGTAAAAACAAAAACAAAACAAAAGACTACAATGGCTCTTCTGTGTGGCTCACCAATTGTGCTTGGCTCTCAACAGAGGCCTTTATTCAGAGAGCGCTCTGTTGAGCTGGAGAAGGCAGTTCATTAAAGTTGCTGTAATGTTGCCAGATGAAAGAAAGAAAACCAATGCAAGTAAAGTGGGAGACAGAGCTGGGAAAATTACAAAAGTAGCAGAGCAGGATATTTTGAGGATTAACTTATTTATCTCATATCCAGTGGTTTAAGGGGTCTTTTTTCATGTTGTTGCTTAAACCATGTTGACTTCTCACCATTTCAGCAAGGAGATACACAAGGTTCCTCAAAAATCAGCAATAACAGCTCCAAACTCTGAGTCACACCACAAAAAGGGAGTTCTAGCAACTAGGCCCAGTTAAAGCTGCAATGGAAAACTGAGATGAAAGCATAAATCCATTTCATACAGCCATTTTCTAACTGAGCCTAGGTCTAGTTGGAGATATGACATTTCAAAGGTTTGTACCACAAAAGAAAGGAAAATCTAGTCCCACAGAGGCCTAGGCCTAAGATCTACAAGGAGGGGGTACAAACTAAAAAGAGCTAAGACAACAGAAGTAATCAGAAAACTTGATATTTTACAGTACCTTGGCAGCGTTTGCGCTTGTGACATGTAGTTTTAGCACTCCTTTGATATCCACTCCATTTGAACAGAAAAGGGAGGTAGAAATGGGGCAGGTGGGAGAGAACTAACAACCAACAGAGAGTGAGTAATGGCCATTGTCCCAGTGTCACTCACAGAGGCTTGCAGTCATTAATCTTAAACATACTTTTCTATCAAGTAGAACTGCAATCAGATTAGGGCTGCAACCAAGACAAAGAGTGTCTTTGTTACGAAAACAACCTGGTGGCTACAGAAAATAACCTGACACCATGCCAACAGAATGGTTTAAAGTTTGATGAGTCGAAAGCCCATAATGCAAACAAGTGTGACATATATCAGAGGAAGCTCTGGATTTGCACTGATTACAGAAGTCTATATAATTGGCATCTATAAAATATATGTATTATGCACCATAACGTTTTGTTTGGTAGATGTGCACACTTCTGACATCTCTAATATTTCTAATACTTGAAAATACTTAAATATTAAGTCTTTATGTTTGAAGAAAAGCTTGAACTGTAATCAGATTTTCCAAGAGAATACTGTTCTATAGTTATTTGCTTTAAATTAGCCGAAAAATATTTTTCTGATAAATAATGACTAGTTAACTAAGTATAAAACAGTAAAGTTGCTATACTTATACAAAGATAAATATCACACAGGATTTAAATACATCAAATAATTCCTTAATTATAGATAAATAGTTTGAAATTACATTTGAAAGGGATTGTGACTATTTGTCCATAAAAAAATGGGACCTCCACAACTGTTAAGTCCGACTAACTCATTCAATCTGTACTAAAATAGACTATAGAGACTTGCAAATGTCAGCAGCGTCACTTTCAGAAGGAGTAAAAAGCTGTGGGGGAGGAGAGAACTGCTGAGTGTTTGTTGCCGTAAGTTTGTTTGCCGTAACCCATAAGCTATTTGTAACATCCATTTGGACATTACAGCACTGATGGATCCATTCACTACAAGTGCTTTGTTATTAGTGGAATAGCTGTTTTAAACCAAACAGCTGCATCAAGGTCAAAATGAGCTTTGTAAGTTTTACTTTTGCAAAATTCCTTCATATATAGCCTATTTTGGGGTTTTGATTAAAATGCCATGAATCGTTGAAGGTCCACATGAGTATATTTATTTTAGACAATCTAACAATTACTAAGCCCACATGATCCTTGCTCCATGATGGCATTAAAACATTTTAGATGCCTTGAGCAGCCTTTATTTTCGAGTTCTTAAAGCATATTTTAGTCATCAGTTACAGTGCTCAAAGTGTCCTGAGCTGCCTCAGTGATTACAGTATGCAGAGTTGAATAGGCAGCACACACAAATAACTCAACACCCTTGTGTACATAAAAAAAATGCATACATAGACGATGCTATGAAAAGCCTGCTAACTGTGGTTTTCTGTGACGTCATTTGAGCCTGACCACACCTTTCCACACTTGATTGACAACTCAGTACATCCAACCTAGGAATGTGATCCTCTTCTGATGAAAAGTTTCCCCCTGTATACTCTTGAAGTCAGTGCTTAATAAAAAAAAACCCAAAAACAAAAAAAAACAAAAAAAAAACAACACAACATTTCTCACAGTTAGGCTTTAAAATTCATTACATGATCATTCTAAGAAATAATTTGCTGATTGGAGTCAACTATAAAAGTAAGAAAGCTCAATTGGGAATAATCATGGAAATTATACACTACTTGCTCATAGTAACTAGGGCAGAAAGCATCAACACTTTCATAATTTTGCACAATTTATACATCCTTGCAGGGGTGATACTTCCAATTTTGTCTCCTTTCTTGTATACCACCTATCATTTACCAAGAATCAGCAGAAACAGGGATCATGTCTTTTGCCTTACTAACTTTTAGTCTCATCTACCTACCACAGCACAAGGAAAAGAGTGGAAAGAGTAAAAGAGTAATGTAAGAAGTGAAGTCTAGAGATAGCATGGGCAATGTACGCACCGCAACAATGCAAGGGTGCAGTGCATTTAGAGCCATGAATCCATTCTAATACAGTTCAAGGTAGCCTCTCTGTGGTTCTGAGTGCTTTAAATTATTTGTTTCAATATATAATACTGTCTTCTAAAGGCACTGGAAAACAGTGAAAAGATCAGGCCAGAAGAATATTTGTACAATAGTCCCTTTTGTGATAATAAAACCTGCCCACTAGACAATATACAGCCACTGTGATGGTTCTTGTGCAAAGTGCCTTGAAAACCCACTTAATTAATGTGCATGTTCAGTAAATTTCACATACCTTCCAGATAATCTAGAACCCCTCCAAGACTGCATATGTCCTGCATGTGTCCACATGCACTAATCTAGATTTCTTAGTGTGGCTGTGAATGACAAGTGACTTTCTAGTGTTTTGTCTTAAAGATTATTTTGCAGAATTTGAGATAAGTCTCTACAGACACTAATATTTAGATTTCATTTAGAGGCCTTATGGGAGTAGAGAGCTAGAGACGCTGTCGTTATCGTACATGTCAGCTTCACCTACGGTGCTAGAACTCTCTGATGAGACCTGAGGCAAGCAAAATGACGCTCATTAGATTACATCCATAAAATCTTCATGGTGTGACTGGCATTTTTTTTCTTTGAGTCACATCATTTTAACAGCAAGACAAAGAGTGAAACTGTATGCAGTTATTCAAAAGCAACAGATTATATTTAATTTAATATTTTAGTATGTATTGTCAATATTAACTTAGTGATTGAGTATCTTGTTGTGATGATTTTTTTCTCAGCATGTTTTGTAAAACTTACTGCATTTTTTTCCTCTATTTATCTACAACTTTCACACGTGCACCACAAGTGAACGTCCTGAGGATCGGGCTGCCTTACGGAGACTGCTGAATCAAAGAGCTTCTTTCTTATTGCTTTTCACAGTTAGACAGACCTGCATTTCACTTAAGCCAGTCCATCAGAAAGGGACCTGCCAGAATGTACGAGCTGCACCTGTTTTACCCAGGAGGGGAGACATAACAAAGTCTACGCAAAAATGAATAGAGGCACCTACCTCATTCATTCATCTTAACTGTGCAATTATCTTACAGCAGGCAAGAATGCCTCATAATTCACTTTTTATGACTCACAGTGCAGTTCTCCTGGCCTCAGTGTGAAGATAATGACTTTTTTTTCTGCTTACTTTTATTTTAAATAGAAGTTATAACTAATAAAGCACAGGGGGTCATTTCATCTTTACACTGCTCTCCCTTCTAAATATGTTTTCGTTACAACAGCTTACTGCAATCAGCATCAGTACCATATGTAACAGTCAACAACAATCTGACGTTTGCTTCAACCCCAAAAAACATTCTTACACAATAAAAGGCAACCAATTACAATTAAATGTTCTGTGTAAATTGAGAACAATTCAACGAGAACTTAGTCACAAGAATGGATGCTTCAGTGCTGTTTAGGGATCTTTGTGCATTGAAGACATCCTATACTAAAACAGAAACCATTTTATCTTCACCTTTCTCCAGTACTCACCATCTTTGCTATCAATGGTCTTGACCACTAAATCTGTCTCAAAGGTGTCCTGCGTCTGTTGTCCGCGGAAATGGTTCAGGTGCTCTTGCTCAATGAGGTCACTCTCCTCTTCCTCTAACGGGAGCCAGGTACCATCAATAAACCACTGGCCTCTCATCACAGGAATATGGTCTTGTTCTGTAGGAGCAATAGCACACATTCATTTATATACACATAAAATGAACTGCATCTGTGAACATTTTGTAGTATGATTCTTTTGGGGCTCTGGTGAAAAACGTTGTTTATAGATTCATTTTAGTTTTCATCCCAACAAATGCTTTTAAGGAACCAACTCCCTTTCTGATCACGCGTTTCCTGATGTACACTGAACTGATTTCCATTTAAGTAAATGAGTGTGAAATTCCATCAGGACCAAGTCTCAGTGTTTAACAGAGCTAGGCCAACTGTGATTACAGCCTATAATAATTCTATTCTGAGTCTCCTGGGATGAGGGAAAACTGTAAGAACAGATCTTAGGTTAGGCACACTGAGAAACACAGCGCCACTATGTTCAGAGTGAGATTGTTTATTGGGCTGGTGTGAACACATTGGCTTACTTTTATTACAACAAACACATTTTAAATGTTACGACTGAGACAGACAAGAAAAGGTGATAAAGACTCTCAGCAGATACTGTTCACTTGGGTTGGTTCAAGTCTGGTCAGGAAAGATAAACTTGCACTCTTCACATAATCTATGTTCCAGTGATAATGAATATAATAATTTAACAATTATTGCCTAAATCAGCCAATGTCCTTGATATCATTTAACCAAACCATTGCAGTTTTGGTGTTTAACCCTTTTTTTAAATGCATTTTGCTCTTTTTTATTTCAGTTTATCAACAACCTTTTCTGTATGTCCCAAATAAAGTGACATATGTTAACAGTTATAACTAAGTACTATACATTAATAGTACATAATGGGTACAAAACCTGCATGCTGATAAAGACCTAGATGTCAGCTGACATTACCTTCAACAGGACTGACTACCCATGAACCCTTTCATTGAGGTCAGGTTTTTGACGCTCTTGGGTGGTTGCTTTCATTTGTTCCTAGCCTTTTCTTAGAAATAGCCATGAATTAATTAGTGCAGATCAGCTGAGTCCGATTGATTGAGATCCTGTGTTGTTCCCAAAAGGCAGGTTTGAATAATTTGCTGGTCCTTAAAAAAAAGATATATATATATATATATATATATATATATATATATATAAAAAACGAAGAAAAAAAACTGCAAAAAAGGGCTCAGTAAGTAACTCATTTCAAAAACACTATCAATCAAGGTTTTTACATTTTACCATGATACGTTAAAGGCTCAGACTATAAACAGGAAGTGGTCAGCGGCTGTGTGCATGTTGCCTGTCTGTTGTTGGACATACTGCAGAATATAAAACATATATAGTGTACATATGCAGCAAAATAAGTGTGAAAAAGACAAACACCAAGTCAGTCTACAAAGTGTAACCTTAAGCTACATAATTTATGGTTAATGCTGAGTAAACATATTAATGTACACTAGTATAGTTTATAGACTTTCTTCAGAGATGGAAGGAGAAAATGTATACTTACGCTTCCAGTAAACGGGATAGCATTCCCTCTCTTTAATGTCGACCTCGTACAGCCCTCCCCGAACACAAACAGGTTCTAGGTTGATTTCAGTGTCGCCTGGGTCCCTGTCCTCAGAGACAGCGGATGGGTCCACGGACCCGCGGCCTCCGTGTTCGCTGCCAGTTCTCGTCTCCACCGGCACTGTGCCGTTCTGCCCCGGGCTCTCCTCGTCCTTCTTCTCCTCCTCCTCTCCGCCACTTACCTTGGAGGGTACTGCGTCTGGGTTCAGCTCGCAGTATTTCCGAAACATGAGTTCGATTTTAAGTGAATCGTGTCCAACAAACGCCTTCCATGTTTTCTTGTCCTCCTTGTAAAACCACCGGACCTCCTCCGGAACCAGCTCCGTGACTACTTCGTTGAATCTGTGCCTGGAGCTGTTGGACCGCGACCGCTTCCTCCTCTCGAACAGCGGACCAGCGCTGTTCCCGTCGTTTTCCCCGTACCTCAGCGAGCTGCTACCGAGGTAGGCTCCGGAGGAGTTCAGCTCTAGTAACATATCGTCCTGAGTGCCGCGGTGTCGGGCGTGTAAAAGGTGTCCGTCCAGTCCCGGCTGGACCGAGGACATGCCAGCCTGCACCGAGTCATCCACGAAGCTCATCTCGTGACAGCAGGGAAACACATCGCTTCCCAAAAGCCTCTCCTTGTTGTTGTTGTTGCCGCTGACCACCGGACCCCTGTTATCGACGCCCAGAGGCGACTCCAGCGACGGCGTTTCGGTCGTACAACCGAAGCTGCTCATTACTACCGGAGCAGCGCCGCCTCGTCTCACCTCACCTCGTTATCGCTACCCCGAGACGACAACTAGTTTCAACATTCATAGTAATCGGTTCACAACAGAAACAAACAAGGAAGGACGCAAAAAAATAAAGAAAAACCACTAAAAGTGAGACGTGTAGAGAAGCTTCAACGGCATTTCCGTGAAAGCTCCACCGCAGCTAGCTGTGGCTAAGCTAATGAAGCCGGTCGGACAAACGGAGACGGCGTATTAGCATATAAAAAAACCCCGACGAAACCCGGACGCAACTTCCCATTTTGTCAAAGGACACGTGAAATTACTTTTAGTGTTGTCAAGTCTCGTTAGTCCGGTTTGTCAAAAGTAACGTGATATCCATCCTTCGTGAACTGTCGCTGTTCCCTGAAGAATTTCATCCGTTGACAAACAAATCTCGCACACGGACGGCAAACGTAGTACGGCCGCGTTGCCAGATACAGTGATCAAAAACAAGCAAACTCTGGATGTGACCAGCGAAGCGCCGCTGACAAAACAAGCAGGTAGAGTTGAGCACGTTAAACAACTTGAGCTTGAAATTAGGTAATGAAAAGCAGCAATACAGCGCAAAAACTAGTCCCGCTACGGAAACATTGGGTTGACGTGCCCTACTGACATGTTTGTATGTGAGAAGGAGAGGGGCGAGAAAGGAAATAAAAAACAAGACAGTGACAAATACCCATCAACAGGGGAAAACAAAGGAATGTATGTTGTGCTTGTTTACGCAGACAAAATTCAATTTTATTCATTTAGCGTCTATTACAACACAAGTTGTCTCTAGGATCTTTCCAGAGACCCAGAACATGACCCGCGAGTAAATCTTACATAAACAATGGCAGGTAAAAACTCCTCTAGTGGGAGAAAGACCTTAAGCCAAACCCTTAAAGAAGCAAAGTCAAATTTAGAACAAATCTTTACAAAAAAAAAAAATTATAATAATAATTAACCACACTTACGCAGCAACAACAGTTAAAAAAAAAACACGGGAAACATAGCTTATAATAAACTGACCTGGCAACCCGTGTGTACAGTGTAACAGCTGACGCATAGATCACAGGATACATTCGTGAACGCGCACGTTGAAATTTCAGGAACAGGGTGAAAGTCGTTTTTTTCGGGTTGATGTTTAAAACCCGCAGTGTTCTGTTTGCACACTAGATGGAAACAAAAACCTACATATACTTACAGACCTCACCCGAGACCTAAAAATCGGTGCTCATTATAGACTTCGTGGGTAGACTGGACGTGGAAACTCAGCAAAGTATGTGTTCAGTGTCAAAATATGACCACAATGCCATCATTTATAAAAAAAAAAAAAAAAGAAAACCCAAAACCTGACACGCATAAAAGTTGTTCAAAATTCTTATTAAGTTTAGCTGACACTTTATTTTTTTAAGGGTTTTCACAAATTGGTTTTTTCCATGTGATGTTTAATTTGATATTAATATTTTATATTACTAAAGTCATCCCATGTTTTCTTATGGATTCAAGTGGTCAGTATATGTGGCAATATATTGATAGAAAATCTGGTAATTCAGCATACTGAGGTAGTCAGGTCACCTTTTTGGACACATAAATTTGCAGAACCTTGACTTTGCCACCTAAAATAACCCCAAAGCATATTGTTACCCCAACATCATGGCTGCATTATTTAATCTTCTGATCTTTGTAACTTGATATATCAATCACATGTATGGAGCTGATCACTCTTCAGGTCACACAACCTTTATCCGTCCCTGCACAGTTCAATCTTTATGCTCCTGAGCAATTTTAAGCCATTTTTTGTTTTTGTTTTTGGTCAATTGGCTTCACTTAATGCTACCCACTGTTTTAGTGTCAAAACCTGGAGTTCTGTTCATATTGTGATCGTGGAGATTCTTAAACTTTCACTATTAATATCAGAGTGAATTCAATTGTCTCCAGTTGAATTTAATTAAAGTTTAATGTGATCTTCCCTCACAAAAATTTCCAATAACATTTCTTGCTTGAAAATGATAGTTCACCACTGTCCTTCCAGGTTTTAATAACTGATAGTGCAGTTATTAACGCAGTTTCAACAATCTATTTATGCTTTTGTTCTGTCTTCATGGAAACCAATTATTTTACCGTTTGAAACACTTTAATATATTTTCCTCATCCACAAGGTGATTCTTCCAAGAAGTAAGCAATGGAGGTAAAATCTACCCACTGCATCAATAAAGGTTAAGTAACTTGTTACCAGCTGAAACATATTAAACGCCGGACCTTTCCAGTGATTTTACTTAATGGTTTAGTTAAATCCAGGAGGTAACATATTTTAAGCAAAGTTGAATATATTTACTAAGTAAGTTATTTGTGTCTTTCTATCAAATAATAATAATAATAATAATAATAAAAAAAACCCCACTATGTCATGGAAGCAAAACAAATGTGAAAAAATGCGGTTTTTACCTACATGGCTTTATTTGATTGCAAGATGAAATGACTCTACTTGGCACTAGAGGGCGGCAAACACCTATTAATTTTCAACGTCCTAACGGTCCTTCCACTTTTTAGAGAAGGGACCGCAGCATGTTTCCTGTAAAATAAATAATAACAATAATGGTAGTAATATTAATAAAATTAAACTCCGGAGGCAAAGCATTTGAGTTTATCCCAATTTTTCAAAAATGCGGATATTAGTGGAATTTAGGTAAATGCATATTCCCTTATGAAGAAATTTAAAATGAAGTGACCAGCCACAAAATATTTGCCTCACTTTTTACTTCATGCTCAAAAGTCATCTGTGTCACTGAGCTTGAAAATCTGTTTGTATCTGTTACAGTGCAATTTAGTGTGTTTACATATTTGTGTGTATGCACATCGGTCCAGCATGTGTTTTCATCTCTGAATATGCACACATGGGCCTGCTTGTTTGTTTATGCAAGTGCATGCATTTTTACAAATGTGCCCTTTTTTAATATCTTTACAGCGATACGTATGCAAGTACCACTGGACCAGGTAATCCTGGAGGCCATAGTGTGGTCTGTAGGGACAGACAGAGAGGGATAGGAGAGAGGCCCAGGCAGCTGTATTTGGAATAAACAGACATTACCCTGCTGTGCTCTAATTTACTGCAGAGTGGGAATTAAACTTTAAGCTTGTCCCACCCCTCTGCAGTCCAATACTCTATGCTTCTAGCCATCAACAACTACTTGCACAATGTGCGTTATTAAAGTGTTACCCCACCCAAACTCTGCCTTTTTAGTGTCAAATTCACACCCCCCTGTTGGCTTGCAATGTGGTCGTAAAATGCTGTCTTTACAACACAAAGACTTGGCTTCCGGAGGAGGTTTGGGTTTTCAGAGGAAATCGTGTAGAAGAAGCAGCGCACATAGCTGTGTTTGGATGAGGTTGTGTCTTTTTAAAACAGTATGAACAAAAGTAATGTTTTATACATCCTGAAAACCTGTCAGCTTCGGAAACGGTTTTCTGAATAGTGAACAGCCGCTAGTTGTTAACTTCCAACAAGGTAACCTTATACAGGCACTTTTGTTGCCCATTTAGGAGAAGCCTTTGATATTCATAACATATACTGATGTAATGCATAACAGGAGGATAATTTGAGTCTCACCAGCTACTCTCAGTCAACACACAGATATAATTGTAATTCTGATAATAAATAGGCAACTTTGAAGTAAAAAACAATTAACTGTATGGGTAACAATCTTAAAAAACCAAATTATTTGCATCAACCAATTCCAATTCAGGTCGATATTTGTTTCCAGGTGAGTAATAAACAAAGAGATGTCACATTGCACAACTGTGAGTCAATGTCTTTCCAAAATTGCTTAATATCTAAAAAGCTCAAAACCTGGATAATTACTACGATGAATGTGCCATCTAATCTCGTCAACAGCTCCTTCTTGCTCCAAACGGATTTTACGTGAGACTTGTATAAAGTTCATCTTTCTGGCAGTGAGCAGCTACGTGCTCAGATGTTTTGGAGACACCAGACCCACCACCTGGATGAGTGAATGACAAACAGACAGCAAATTTTCCTTCCAGTAACTGACCAAATAGATATTTATAACCAGCTGGTCACCTCCCCGACCAACTGCAACCCCTCCCCTCCCTTCCTCAGCCACGGCTCTGAGAGTTCCTTTAAAGATCACTTGTGTCACTTCTGTCTTTGTTCTTAAACAAAGAGAACTGGCCCTCATCTGCCCGTAATTGGGCTGACTCTTGGAATGCGCTTGATGTCTTAGTGTGAGCCACCGCTGCTCCGACAGACAGGCACAGGTCGTTGGATGATGGGAGATGACTGAGTAGAAATACATCCGCCCCATTCGTCCTCCTGCCTCTGCACTCCTTTGCTTTCCTGCCTTTTCTATGTTTCTTCCTTACATCTGTTTCAGCCTCTCTCGGCAACCCATTTTGGCAATTTAAATGATCTCCCAGATGAATACAGAAATCCCAGACCCACAGTAAACGGAACAATGTGCAGATTGCCCTCTCCGGGTCTGTTTGGGCTCTGTGAGCTGCACCACCTCGCTAAGGTGGGGTTGCGGGATGCGCCACAAGGCCAATCTGCAGCACATGTCACGAGCAGTTACTGAGGTGATGTTGACCATGCACAGATAGTTGAGAGAGGATGGGAGGGTGTTTAGTGCATTGTTACTACAGGGAAGCAATTTAAGGAGCTCAAATTCCACTTGCAAGAAAGGACGAAAAAAAAAAATGTTGAAACAGTAGTTGGCAGGCTACCAACAACCTGAGCCCCTAATTGTCATTAATAGCAAATAATCTCAAAGTGCTTACTCTGTATTCTGGGAAACATTATGGTGTTATGCTCTAGACATCTGGGAAGTCTCTGAGGATTAGTTTGGAAATTTGTCTGTAGCAATCACGTGCATGTCAGGTGAAAAGTTTAGGATTCCTATGCCCCCGCCACAGATATGTTTAGTGTCTTCATGGAGGTGTTGCGTACCTTTTGGATGTTTAAGCAACCTTGTCCCCAGAATCCAGCTCTTTGCTTTTGGTCATGACTCATTTACTCTTGAATCCTTCACCTTTCACCCCCAGACCTACTCTCCATGTCACTCGCTAGCTACTCTGGATAAGTAAATACATGATGTAATGTGTGGTTTCCACCTCCCACCCTCTTTCACCCACACCCAGAGGTGATTAGAGTGGAGCCCAGCAGTTGTAGGTGGGAATGGGTCCCGAACAAGGTCCCGAAGAGGAGGAGCCTGTACTCCATGAAGAAAATGGAAGGGCTTGTTAGAAGGCTGGATCTGGAAATGTTTGATGGAAATGTATGGGTCATACCTTCCTTTTCCAAAAAGGTGGGACTTTAAGGAGTTATCGATCTGTCTGGGCAGAGGATACACCGTCCCTGCCTGTAGACGAGGCCAGGCCATCGGCTCCATCTATACTGCCTGTCTGGGCTCCAGGTTCTAGTTGGGTGATTGCAGTTGTAGACTCCGGTGCACGGCAGCCACTGCTTGGTCCTGCTGCCCTAACGATCTCCTCCAGGCCTACCATTGTCATTCAGACTATCACAAGTCTGAAATCCTTCCACACTGGAGCCTGACCGGGGATGGGCTGCCTGACTGCTGTCGTTGTGTTTGTTTGTGTGACCATATGTGAGCTTGCCAGGAATAATAAGTCTTTATATGCTGTGGTATTTTAATTACAATGTCTTCCTTCACGAGAGACTTCTTAATAATAAAGCCTATTGTTTGGTCTTGTGTCTGTGTTTCTTTTATTATATCATTTGGGAAAACAAACAAAACATAAACCAAAAGGCTAAATTCAATCAAGTCACAACCTCCAGTTTTGCTTTTTGAGGCCATTGCAGAAGTGGGAAAATGTGCAATTTTTAAAACTTACCACTAGGGGGAGATTGACTCTAAAAACGGAGTCAATTTCCATTAATCTCCATGTTAAAATGTCCAACTTTACAACAGAAATAAACATATGGCACCCTGCTAGATTTTGTGTCTATGATTTCTACGGGTAGCAAAACATTTATGTACCTCATAACTTAACATAATGTAAAACCACGTATTTAATGATTTAAGCAATGTTTTTTGATTAACAGCTGCAGTGTAGTCTGTGGTGGTAAACGCTTTTCACCTAAGCTACTTAGCACCTTTGGTAAACTTTCCTTATGAGCCTTAAATTAATACCTACCACAGCATGATTGTTCTTATTTTAAAGATAACATGGGTTGTTGTATTGTAAAGTAGACAAGCAGACCATCTACTTTATAGGCAGACCATTCAACTGTATAGGCTCGGGACAGTCTCTCAGTGGAGACAGACCCCCACCCCCCACCCCCCCTGGAATTGGGCTGACACCCATAACGCCTAATTTGTCTGCAGCAATGTGCCACAACCAACTTCAAGTCAGCCAGAATGGGTCCAGAGATGGATGGGGCAGAGGCTTGTGGCTCCAGTTTACAAAAAGGAAACTAGTGGCTTTCAGAGGCTTGCCCTAAGCTTGATTTATGCTTCTCCATTGAATCAAAGGGATCCTGATACAGAGCCCTGTCGCCTGACGTAGACCTCCAAAGATTTCTGGCTATGCATCAACACAATGCAGACCACAACATTTGGCAATGGTCCTCTGTACTGCATAATCTCCAGGTTTACTTTGTTTTCCTGCTTTGTCCCTTCGGCAAGACTTGTTCGAAGGGCATACAGACCAACTCCTTGCACAAATCAAATTTTGTTTACCATGCTACACTTTACAATCCAAGCATTTGCCGTTCTACATCGATCACTACAACAATGTTCCCTCTCATAAAAAGGTAAAACCGGAAGGTAACCACTCAACCGACAAGTTTAATGTGAGTTCCCAAATTTTTCCTCTGAAACCTGACACCCTCTAGTGTTTTGGGGGTGAATTGCTTTGCAGCACATTGCGAGGCATGGACCTCAACACTGTATGAAAGCTACACGATGGCGGTGATGGCCTTACTTTTAAAATGGAATTTTGGACACAGTACAGATTGAATATGTATATGAACAAGATAGGAAAGTTCCTTGCAAAAGTCATTTAACAACCCAGCGGAACTTGTATTATGCAACCAAACAAAAAAACTAAACCAACCCAAAATACTACTAAGTCAGTAGAGTGTATTTTTTTCCCCCCATTGTGCTAATTCTCTGAGATCATAAGTGTCACGTCATAATAGAGCAGCATTGCTCTGTCAACATCAGGAATTTCATTTTTAGAGACAGGAGCAATACGAGGGGCAAGGAACAGTTCAGTAAACGGGACAGCAAGCAAATTATAAACAGTGTAAATTATTACTTGTGGCTGACAAGCATTTTGCATTTTAAAGCAGCCGTATGAGTATCTGTCACTTTCACCTCCACTTAAAAGTAAACTTGCTGGTAAAACAGACAACTATAGAGAGGAAAGTGCCAGGAAGATTAATGAGGTGTGACTTTCCTCTCTCCCTAGCTCGATCCCTCTCTTTATCCCTCTGTTTGACAGTGCGGGCTGTGGGTCGATGTGTGTGGGGGTCCATGTAGGGTGGCCTTATGGGGTAATGTGCCGAAGTAAACAAGGAGAGGAGACAGCAGGCTAATGTTCCCCTGAATCAGTATTATGCTCATCAAACAAGGAGCTTTTGTTGTTTTGCTTAGACAAACACTTATCTCTGTTTATTTTCTCCTAATTGTTGAGTTTTTAATTTATACACTTTCACCGGGAAAATTAGTGTTCTAAAGAGAAGAGGCAGGAGAATATTATGGGATGTGCACTCACTTGTTTCTTGCTGAGAGATTGATTAAAAAAAAGATCAGTAATCTCATTTCCATTTAGCTGTTCTTTTGTTTATTTATTTGCACATGTATGTCAGGTTAATTAGTGATTCTAAATTGTATAGAAGTGTTGGGAAGCTTTATGTATTGATACATGTGAATAAGTGAAGTTGAAACAAGTTTAAGAATCATTTTAAGGTAGTTTTTAAAAAGAAATTTCTTCTGCAGTTCGCGTTGGAGAATCAGCGCCACCTGCCACATGTATCAATATCATCAAATATATTCACGTGGACTCAGGAGTACTAAGACATGTTTTGTGTATGTTACAAAGTCCTTATTTTTTTACATTTGATTTAGATGGGTTTTTTTTATGCCATTTGAAAGATGTAAAAAAAACAGGATTTTCTTTTTTATCTTGTCAAAAGATTGTGAGGTAACGTAATAAAAATTCATCCCTCATTAAAGAACATATTGATGGTTTTAGCTTTTTTGGAATGTTGGTAGGAAAACTTTACTGTATTTGTTCCTAGTGTTTAGACTCCTAAATCTAAAAAAAAAAGGCAGATAAGTATGTTTGAATGTCAAACTATTCAAACACATCTATGTAGTTCTCTGTCTTTTCCTGCAAGGATCCATTCAATGTTGTCTTTAGAGCACCTTGTTTCTTAGAAACCTTTTTCTGCATAAGTTAAAGTGATATCTGATGAATTTTTCATGTCTACAATTTCTCTAGCTTTCATTTACAAGGTGAGTACTCTGCCCTTAAGACCTCTGTAGGTCTGCATGGAGACCTACATGTGTTTGGCCAGTCTATGCTGTATTTAGATGATGTTTCACACTGTCAGGGTTGACTTATCTGAGTGCGAAAAAGTACCCAGGGAATCCCACAGACAGCTGTGGAATGTTTTTACAGACTGACTTGGGGCCCTAAAATATGGATATGGTCCAGAATGTGCAACATTACCACTGAATGTATATATATATATATATATATATATATATATATATATATATATATATATATATATATATATATATATATATATATATATATATATATATATATATATATATAGTTCAGCATCTGGATGCAAGGTTTTCCCTGAAAAAGACATTGTTCAGACATTGTTTAGAGAAGAAACCTGTATATGCCTTCCAGCATCAATGTTTTATTTCACAGATGTCCAAGTTGTTGTGCAAGTTAATGTGCCCCACCATCAGCAGCATCCGAGATGCAGGCATTTGAGCTTACCAGTGATGACAATGAACAAAACAAATATGGTTTTCAGAAAGAATGGCTATTTTCAATTTGTCTGATCACAGAATGTTTCTTTCCTTCACTTTGCTTTGCTTCACTTTGGTTTCATCTGAATCTGATTCTTCTTTACATCGAAGAGCTTCAACTCGCATTTATGGAACTGTGCTCTTAATACAATGATCTCAGAAAGTTTTCCTGATTCACGATTTTCATTAAAGACTCACGTGTGTTCTCAAAAGTAGTTTCAGCCTGAAAATTGTTGTCATTAAAAAGGGATTGTCAGCCTTTCCTCTGCACACAGCGTTTGTTTTTTTGAAGTACCATTTATGTTTCCAGCCTTTTATTTCCCATGCCTTATCTTTTTCTTTTTTTTTTTTAGACATTCTGTTGTCATCCAACTCAATATAAACACTTTTTTTTTTCTTGATATGGTGAAATGGTTTGATTTTCAACATTTGAGACATTTTTTGGGTTCTGTTGAGATTAACATACGGGCTCATGAGATTTTACATAACACCCATAACCATATCATCCATAGGCAAGGCAAGGCAAAGTTTATTTGTACAGCAGAATTCAACAACAAGGCGTGTTTTTCAGAGACATTAAAACGTCTCTTAGTAGAAATAATAAAAGCAGGATTTAAAGTTTAAACATTAAAAAAGAACAATTGCTAAAATCAGTAGTTAAAATATGATCAAGTTTTGAAACTCAAGCTTAAAAGTATCAGCGCAGATTGGAGTGTTAATCAAATGCAGCTGAAAGCAGGTGTGTCTTCAGCCTGGATTTAAATAAGTGTTTTAGGTCTTCTGAGGCTTTCTGGGAGTTTGTTCCAGACATGTGGAGTATAGAAGCTGAACTCAGCTTTTCCATGTCTGGTTCTGACTCTGGGAACTGATAAAAAAACCAGATCCAGATGACCTGAAGGGTCTGGAAGGTTCACACTGGATCCAAAGGACACTGATTGTGGTCCTAAACCATTGAGAGCTTTATAGACCAGCATCAGAACTTTAAAGTCTATCCTCTGGTGGACAGGTAGCCAGTGTAAAGACCTCAGAGCTGGACTGATGTGGTCCACTTTTTAGGTGGACCTGTAAATATGCTGTTACAATAATAAAGCCTACTAAAGATGAATGCATGGACGGGTTTTTCCAGGTCCTGCTGAAAAAAATCAGATCTTTTAACCTTGATATGTTTTTATTGCCTTTATGTGTTTGTCCAAATGTAGGTCTGCGTCCATCACTACACCCAGGTTTCTGACCTGGTTGATGGTTTTTAGATGTATAGATTGAACCTCTGTTGTGACCTGTGATCATTTCTCTTTGCCTTTAAAGACAATTACCTCAGTTTTGTTTTTGTTTAGCTGGAGAGAGTTGTGGCACATCCAGTCATTAATCTCCTCAATGCATTTACCAAGAGACTGTACAGGGCTTCACTCTTCTGGTGACATTGTAATATATATCTGCATGTCATCTGCATAGCTATGGTAACTTATTTCGTTGTTCTTTATAATCTGTGCCATTTGGAGCATATAGATGTTAAACAGAAGAAGTCCCAGGATGGCACCTTGGGGAACTCCACATGCGATTCTTGTTTGCTCAGATGTAAAGTTACCTATTAAAACAAAATATTTCCTGTATGTGTTAAACCAGTTTTGTAAGTTTCGTAAAGACCAGCCCATTTTTCCAGTCCTTTAGGTAATATATTGTGGTCAACTGGTCAAATGCAGCACTGAGATCCAGTAAAACTAAGACTGACATTTTCCCACTGCCTTTATTCAAACAGATAGTATGTCATTAAACACTTTGGTAAGAGCAGTCTCAGTTCTGCAGTGCTGTCTAAAACCTGACTTGAAGGCATCATAATAATTATTAAAAAGTTATTAAAAAGTAATTAAGCTGTTGAAAAACCACTGTTTTAATGATCTTACTTAAAAATGGGAGATTTGAGACCGGCCTGTAGTTGTGCATTTATGAGACAGATGTTTAATTACAGCTGTTTTTAGTGGCTCTGGGAACACACCTGACATCAAAGATAAGTTCACAATCTGTAACAGGTCTGACTCCAAAATCTTTGAGACCTTTTCGGGAATAAACCTGTTGGCAGGATTTCTAAACAACAAGTGTTCAGTTGATGTAAGATGTCCTCCAGGTCTTTGCTGTTAATAGGACCATAGTACTGCATCACTTTTTTTTAAAATAGTGGTTTATATACGTATGAAAACAACTGTTGTCATTAGCTTTAGGTTTGCTGGCAATAGTCTGCAGGAGATGTATTGAAATGCAGTTACTGGTTTAATGGATGAAGAGCAGTGTTCCTCCTGTATTTTTAAGGTGGTTGGCATTTGTCTTGTGATATGTCTCCTTTTGTGTGAGAATAGAATAGAATAGAATAGAATAGAATAGAATAGAATAGAATAGAATAGAATAGAATAGAATAAGCCTTTATTGTCACTGTACATAAGAATCACATGATTAAATCTGCAATGCTGTCACATTTATTTATGTCCTGTCAGTAAATATAACCTTTTTATTATTATTTGGTACAAGATAAAATGTAATGTGCATGTATGAGGAAATTTGATAAGAGCATTCTGCACAAACAGGGAATTTCTCCACGAAAACAGCTGAAGGATGGCGATAATAGAAAATTAAGAAGAAAATTAAAATGCTCTCACACATACATAAACCTTATTGCACTCAGCATGCCTTAGACGTTTGCGTTATTGCACTTGACCCCATGGGGGTGTCATTGTTTTACCGCTCTGGTCACCGGCAGATATAAACCTTTTTTGAAGTGGCTTGTTCGGCACCTGTGGCTTGTGCACCTCTTGCCAGTAGGCTGAACAAGCTCTGGCCTGGGTGTGATTGGTCAGCCAGGATCATTCTCGCCCTGCTGAGACCATTGGAGGTGGCGACGTCCTCTAGGGAGGACAGGAGGATGCTGGTGATGATATGTGCTGTTTTTATTACTCCCTGTAGTGCTTTCCTGCCCCCAATTGTGCAGCTGGCATATCATACTGTGATGGCATATGTTAGAACAGACCCTATGGTGGACAGATAGAAAGTCCTCAGTCCTCAGTCCTCAGACCAACCTCCAGGTGACACTTCCTTAGTAGTCTTAAAAAGCACAGCCGCTGCTGGGGTTTTTTTTGTCAACTATTGTGGTGTTGATGGACCATGTTAGGTCGTGGTTAGGTCATGTGCACCACGAGGAATCTAAAGGAAGGGAGACCATTTCCACACAGACATTGCTGATTTGAGGAGGGGTAGTGCTACTTCTCTCCCTCCTGAAGTGTACCACCGTCTCTTTTGTTTTGCTGGTGTTCAGTGTGAGATTGTTTGCTGAACACCGTGACTCAAGCCTCTGCGCCTCCTCCCCATATGCCAGCTCATCTCCGCCAGTGATCAGGCCTATCCCTGTTGTGTCCTCAGTGTATTTGATGATGTTTGAATGGTGGGAGGGGACACAATCATGTGTGCGTAGGTCAGGAAGGGGCTCAGAACACAGCCCTGCGGGGAGCCTGTGCTGAGTGTCCTGGTAGATGATGTGAGGGGGCCCATCGTCACTGTTTGTGGACGGGCAGTCAGGAAGTTATTAATCCAGTCACAGGTGAGGGATGGGAAGTCCAGGTCAGTCACCTTCTTGTCAAGGATGCCCGGCACAATGATATTAAATTCCAAAGTATAATCGATGAAAAGCATTCTGACGTAGTTCCCCGATTTCTCTAGGTGGCTCAGGGTGGTGTGCAGGCAATGGAGGTGGCGTCAGCTGTTGACCTATTTGCCCGATAAGCAAGCAGGTACTGGTGGACGTTTGGAGGAAGGTAGGAGTTCAGATGGTGCTGGATAATCTAGAATATGCTCCAGCTCCCCCGCATCCCTGAACATGGAAAATAAATTGAGACTTTTCCACTGTCAGTGTGACCAAGCACAGTGTTTTAATTGGCTTAAGAGACTGCCAATATGACAGATGCTCCATACTAGAAACTAAGTTTCCAAATTTAGCCACATTTCTTTCTAGTATGGTATTTTGACATATGGCATAATTGGTTATTACAATTAACAGTTGTAAAATAAGATGTTTTGCATACAAAGTGTCCCAGACTGTTCACATTTTGTGGTATGAGCTTACTTAAAAAATATGTGCACATGTTGAAATGGTTGGGTTCTCGTATAGAGGAGATAAAAAAAAAACAAGAAAAAAAAACACAAGCATAAAAGTCAAAGTCTGAACCAGTTTCTGGTTATGAGAAGAATCCCCTTCTTTCAGTTTTTTCATCTTCCCCCTTTCTTTCCTTTCTTTTTCTTTTGAGAGGAGCTGAGAGATGGGACCACAAGTCCCCCTTGGAGGCTTGGTCCTCCATCGGTATCCTTAATGGATGTCATATGTGTGTGAAAGCAGGACGTAGCGTGAGTGTGTTTCATGTTAGTTCTCAGCATGATGAGCAGTGTAGCAGCTGGAGATGAACAGAAATCACCTCAGCCCCCCTCACAATTCCTCCATATTTTATCCCCGTTTCTGTCCCTCCAAGTAATGCTTTCCTGTTTTTCTCAGTGTAATATATTGGTATTAATAAAGGCAAACAAAGGCTAACATTCCTTAATGGGAGAGGAAGATATTTTGGTGAAGCAGACGGCAGCCTTTTTACTTCTTCTCACAATAAATCTTGGCAGTTCATGGCAGTTTCAAATGCTGGATAGTCATGCTCCCCGTTAATGTTTCCCTGTGTTGATTACAAAGGAGTTCAAGGCAACTGCTCTGTTATTGCTTACGGTCATAGCACCTAATAGTAATTAAAGTAAAACACATCAATCCCATGTCTTGTCACACAATATCAGTTTGGGCCTCTATAGGAATATGTTATTCACCAAACGAGTGGCCAAATAGAGATGATTTTTCTCTATAAGTCACATCTGTGTTAACACAACTGAATTCCTGTCTATTCCTTTCTCCAATAAGCATCCCAATTGCTTAATAGGAATTCAAGTTTCGCCACGAACATCTTTGTTGGAACAGAACCCTTTTACCACAAGCCTTAAACGCTTCAGCACACATTTCTTCAGACCTCTCAGTAACATTTTATTTGGATCATTTGAGGTTTTTACTTTGCATTATTGCTCCTTAGAGAAATCTATGATGAGGACGGTGTAGGGTTCGTGAGCCTTAATGAGTGATGATTACATAAACCGTGGTGTTGGCTGCACTTTGTGAGGTGACCGAGCCCAGGTGTTTTGCAGAGGAGAAGAAATCTGACGCATGAGTCAATGTGAGTATTTTGAGTTAATCAACAAACTGAACTGCTTGTAATGGCGTGTGGACCAAAACCACCTAGTGGAGGTCTAGTGTTTTCAAGTTTCTGAGAAAAACAAAAAACAGTTCACTTTAAGTTCCTCCAGCTCTAAAATGCATAAAATCAAATAATCAAATATGGTTAATCAAACCGTATTTCATTCAATGAAAACTATCTATTCATGCCGAAATATAAACTCTGCATTTTTTTCTTTGTTGTAATATTTTACCTGTTCAGTCTGAAAACATAAAGAGGAATAAAAGGAGATAATTATGTAAAGTTGCCGTTGGTTTGACAACAAACCTCTGGTCTCAGTCTATGTTTTGGAGACGGTCACTGGTCAATTTTTAAAATTGTAAGAAGTTTTTAAGATAACAGGTAAAGGAAAAATACTTTTTTTCTTTCTTTTCATTCACAATAATACTACTGCATTCAAGCGTTCAACGTTTGTCTTTTTGTAGGTACAGAAATATCGGTTCAATAAGGATTTATCCCAGATGCCTCCAAATGGAGAGACATTGGTCCAACCTTTAGACAAGGTTAACATAGAGGTTCTGATTTTTACCACATTTTCCCTTTGTTTGCGATGTTTGTTCCCTAAAGCAAAAACACTAATGGCACAGGGCAAACCCATAAGCCTACCTCTAACCTGTTTACCTCATTGAAGCTCCTAAACCTAGCCCTGCCAAAAGCTTGGAAGTACAGCAGAATCCAGCAAGAAAACAGAGTTATGCTCCATAATAATTGCAACATATCTTTACTGTTGTTTTATGGAGGGCATTGCTCATGTGAGATCACTGTAACCACGATCCGTGAATAGTAAAACCCGCAACCAGCTGCCATGTGTATGTATATGAATATTATTTTAACCCACACCATGTGTTTTGTTTTATTAAACCCTTCCAAAGTATTTTTTATTCATAAACCCAACCATGTAATTGTTGACTCTAATCATAACCATCTGTTTTAAATCTCACAACTCAAATCACTTGTTGATGAAAGCAGTAAGTTAAAGGGATGTGGAACCCATTCTCATGGTCCACGGACCAGGAGTCCACGGACCAGGACTCCACGGACCAGGAGTCCATCCTCCACGCTACCTCCTCCGCCTATTAACAACACTTTCAACAACAAGTAACAACATGTGTAGCAACACCTTGACAAGGAAATAATTGTGAAAAAATTCAGTTTGCACTGTAATTTCAGAGCTTTCATTGTTACACTGCAACATTTTGTCTTTGTTCTGTGGTTAGATCGGGTTGATGCGGACTGTCCACCACAGGAGATGCAAAAATAAGAAACAACAAAGAGGCATTGACACAATCAGCTATAGCGGTTCAGAAGCGGCTTGGTTGTAGGGGGACGAGGGCAACTGGGGTTGAAGCAGGTCCTCTGATCTTTGGGGAATTTGAGCAGGCACCCAGTTAGTAGGCTTTCTTTTGCTCTGCAGGACAGGGGCGGAGGGCCTCATTATATCTCTCTCCATGTCGGGCCCTTAAGTCCATCTCCTCAGCGCCTGTTCTGTTTGTTTAGAGAGCCGAAGTCTTTTAAAGCTGCGTTTGGCCTAATGAGCCCATTATCTGCCAATGATCCACAAAGAGGCCCTCCTCTCACTCGTTCTCTCGCCTGTGTAGTAGCTTGCCCTTTCTAGTTTGCACCCTGTTTTTTTCCTGCCACCTATCCCCCCTTTTTCTTGTGCACAACTCTCAGTCTTTCTCAGTTTATCCTGTTTAGCTCATTTTCTCCTCCCTGCTGCTGCGCTCTTTTCCCAAACCTGTCACCCACTGTGCTCATTTCATTTCCTCACGACAGCACTGTAACCTCCTTCCTTTTAAAAACACCCGCCTCCATCTCCTTTGAGGCATTTATGCTGTTGTTGGGAAGTGCTTTGGTCTGGTTTTAACTGCCTCACACCTGCAGACATTGTTGACTCTCTTCATCACAGCTGACAGTGAGTTAATAGTTGCAACAGAGAGCAGTTGTCTTCAGGAAAGCTCTGATGAAGATTTGTGGAGATTCCTCGAGGAGCATGATGCCTGTAGGATGCTGACCTTCACTTTTTCATCTATGTAGGTTTATTATGTTGAGTTGCAGGTGTGCATATGAGAGATACAAGGCCCCCACATGCCAGGACTTTCATGTAGTAGCCACAGGAAGCCAGCGTGGATCAGTTCTCTCTTTGGGCCTGGTTGCCCCTGTAACACTGAAGACTTAATTATGGTGATCTGGCAACAGCGGAGAAAATGGAAGGAATGCTGTCCTCATGGCTGCACTCGGAGCAGGATTAACTGCACGAGCTGCACTCTCCAACCTCCATGGGCTCGATGGCCCCCTCTTGCAGCTGCTTTTGTCTTGCTCTCCGGAGAAGGAGGGCAAGAGGAGGAGGGAGGAGAGGAAGAAAAGAGAGCAAATGAAACAAAGAAAATTAATCTGCTGGGTGCGGGATCTTAATTTGATTTAATGAAGGGATCTTGAAGTCTGAGAGGCTTACAGCTCCCACACCTCCACGAACACGTACACATTCACACACAGTCGGCGCTCACTCATGTAGGTCCTATTGATCTCTTGGAGCAAACCCTATTAAGGGCAATTATGTTACGCACCCACCGTGGCAAATCCATTCCTTCACTTTCATTTCTCTCTAATACTTAAAACGGAAATCTATTAAGCTTGAACTTGACGCTTCCTGTTCGTGTCTGGTGTAAGATCGGAAATCTGCATTTCCGACTTAAGGCTTTTTGTCTCACATAACTTTGATTCTGAGTCTTAAAAGAAAAAAAAAACTAAATAAAACGAAGAGGTCTTGCTTCCTCTCACCTATTGACCCAGCGAAGATTTGAGTTTTATGACTTTTTGCCCCTCTGTCACCTATGAGCTGTTGAAATATATTAAGATCTACCCCACTTGTCCGTGTATTTGTCACAGCTGGCGTTAAACGTACACTGTTGAGCTCCACGCAGTGCACCAGACCTGGCAATAAAGCAAAACAATCACAAAAAAAAAAAGAAAAAGAAAAGGCCTCTTTTTGCACCCCCTCATATTTTCCCTCCTTTAAAAAAGAACATGCAAAACCAGCCTTTCTAGCTCTCCACCAGTGCAGGAGAAGCCCATTACTATGTTCATCTTCTCAACATTTGACAGGTGGAAGTAGAACTTTGGGGTTTATGTTTTAATTATAAAGAATTCCAGATGTGGAGGGGGGCTCATAAATTAGAAGCAGAGCTACTCAAATGTCTTTTTTCAAAGGGACCAAACGGGTCAGCATCTGCTTCTCATTGTAAGCAATGTTATTAAGGCCTCTGACTACAGAAAGGCCCAAGTTCCATGTCTGGCCCCACAATAATTGACACTATTAAATGTGCCTAAACAGATTTAGAACGTCCAGAAAAGTTACATTTGTCTTGCAGAATGAGTCAAATCATCTATTTTAGACTGAAGGGACCAAAAGAGGAGCGACCGGCCTCCTAAACTGCTACATGGCAGAGAGGGAGTGAGAAAAGAAAAGAGGCAAAAGAGAAAACCGGGAAGGCTGGGGAAAAATGCACAAAAACAAAGAAATTAGGCTAGAATGGGTCTTTGTAGGAATGTCAGAGAGGTTGGGGGGTGGGGTGGGGGGGTAACGGAGAGGGGGACAGAGGTCTGCAGTGTGGTAATGCAACTCACGCTGCACAAGCTTCAGCGAGTTCTGCCGAATGATGTTGAGCTGATTTCTTTCTTTCTTTCTTTCTTTCTTTCTTTCTTTCTTTCTTTCTTTCTTTCTTTCTTTCTTTCTTTCTTTCTTTCTTTCTTTCTTTCTTTCTTTCTTTCTTTCTTTCTTTCTTTCTTTCTTTAGGCAAACGTGTTTGAAGGCCTTCTGCTGCTGCATGACTGGGAGGGAGAGGCAGAGGGAGGTCTTGCATGCTGATTGGCTGCGGTGCCGGTGTTTTGTAGTCAGTTTAGGTCAGTGGATGAATCAGAGGTGCAGCAGGGATAACGACAAGATGCATGTGGAGGGATGTAGAGGGATGTGGAGGGTCGTAAGGTTGCGGTTGGGTTGGTGTGAGGGTGTGATGTTTCTTTACAGTGCAGGGCATGGAAAAAAAAAAAGAAGAAACAAGTCCTTCATCTAACAGAGGAGGCAGATCAGCAGAGGTAAAGTGGGGCAGGAACTCTCAGGGGTGTGATTGAAAGGGTGAGAAGTTAATTTGGCAGCTTTTCCTCCTCGCTTTGCTAATGTTTCCGCTCAGGTATAAACACTGTAAGCACCCACCCTCCACCCCCCACTCAAGCCTCCTCATCTCCCCGAAAACTCCCTGACACTTTGCAACCCAATCAACACACTCACCAAGCTTCTACTTCTGGTTCTGCCCATACACACTGTGCCATAGTATGCTTCTGCAGACTTCCACACACTTTGCTTATATTTCTTACTACCCCTCCTCTTTTTCATTTTTCCTCTCGCCATATAACCCCCCTCCCCACCTCCATCAATGCATTGCACACTGACCCGCGACAAAACCTTTTCTCCCCAGGAAACATCCTGCTCTGAAACACTTTGGCTCAAGTGTGTTTTCTCCTGGGATGTGAAGGGGTGGTGGTGGTGGGGTGGTGGTGTCTGAGGCGATGGTGGTGTAGTACTTGAACTAAATGGAGACCATGTTGGTGTATCTTCACGGCCTGTCAATCAGAAGGTTGTTGATGTGTAGGGGGCTCTGCTATAGCTCAGGAGAAGATGAAGGGTCATGTGGGGCAGCTGTAGAGGTGGCAGTGGTGGGTAATGGGGTTGGTGTGAACATAAATGTGTGTATGTGCATGTGGCGTGTGTATTACACCATAGAGAACCACATGGAGCCCTTGTTCTCCTCACTCACCACACGTAGAAATCTTCCCATCAACAGGAGAGTGTTGCGGTGAGGGAAGTGTTGCTGGCCGCGCGGAGGCGGGGATGAAGGGCGCTGAGGAACCTGAGCTATAAAGGTTATTAAAACTTGCAGATTTTTTTTCTCACAATTTTGGGCTTTTTGATTGCACCCTCTTGCCAAGTTTTCCTCGTATCTTTTAATTCTGACGTAAATTGGCAATTTTCAGGAAACTCAAACTCTTGCACCTGTAACTCATAGATCCCATTTACAGGAGTGGTTCTTTACTTTTATAATTCATGCTATTCCACGAACCACATTTGTAGCTTTTAGGTGCTTGTTGCAGATTTAAAAAAAGCGAGTGGAAACAGCTAAATAAAATAGCTGAAACATGGAAAAAGTTGCTTGTAACAAAAGAAGAAAAAATGTATTGTGTACTTTCTGCTATTTAAAAATAGTATAATTTTATGTTACATGCCTCTACTTTTACAAAACAAGGCGTAGAGTTTCGGTAATTTCAATGTTCTTGATTCAAAGTAATTCACATAGGATAACAGCAAAAAGAACAAAGAGAGACGGTTCTAAGCAAACTGATACATCCTTTCTGGTTTGAGGTCACACATTTCTTGAGCTTCTCACCCGGAGCCTAGAAATTCAAAACCTTAACTCATTACACTTGAGGAAAAGAGGAGGGCTTTTGAGTGGTATTTAAAGAAAAGTACAATATATACAAGGGTAATTAATGAGGCCATGAATATCTGATGCACATGAGCTCAAAGTGAAATGAGGCATAAAACTTTTGACATGGGAATGTGGCATTGCGTCGGAAATTTCCCAAATTAACTCAGCTTGAAACATTGTAATAAACGTTAAGAGATAAGATAAGAATAAAGGTCAGTGCCAGAACATCATTACTGCAACAAGGAAATTGAGTTCAGTGTGAGTAAATAGAGTACTGAGGAAGAAATGATATATTTTGGATTTTTTTGTTTATTATGCATAAAGGAGCTTGCACACAAGCATATGAAATAAAGATTCACAATGTAACATTGCTGCAAAATGCCTCTATAGCATATATAGGTATGTAATTGCATAAAAAAATGTGTCCAGAAGAATCTTTGTATTCAAGGGACAAGGTGTGATCTGTGATCTTTGGCTCTGCTTTAACTGCAGATATGACTCGCTGGTGGAGATGCGTGGCCTCTGAAAACCGTTGTCAGAGAATGATGCAAGGGCAAATTTAAAAACTGTCAAGCAGTCTGACCAATCAAAAATTTGATTCTTTTAGGTAATTGATCTTGTTTTCAGCATTTAGGTCAGAGGCCAGCGGTTCTTGAACGCAGCTGTGCCTCTTATGTTGGTAACTTGCACACCTGTGAGGGAATCAGAAATATTTAACAAAACGTACAGGGTTAGACGATTAACGAAGGCCTCAGAGTCTCTGGCCTCACCTTTTCAGATCTGAGTTATATCAGTAAGAAAATGGCTAAGCTGCTCAACTGTCCTGCCTCTTGTCCAGCCCCGCCGACAGTGAACATTGGTGCATATATTCTGAATAGAGAATCCAGACAATGAGAAATATGACAAATGAAGGAGGTCACAGCTGTCATCAAACACTCATAAAGGATCGGTTATTTAATTTAAACTATTTTTACTGTCATTGTACACCCAGAGTCAGAAAAAGTTGGACAAGATGGAAAAATCGAAGTACAAAAAAAAAAAAAAAAAAAAAAAAAAGGAATCCAAAATCCAAAAGGTGGAGTGTGTGATAATATGGTTTAACAAGGCAAACACATTTTCTCTGCACATTACAAAGCAACCGCTATGGAAGAAGTGTAGAAGTGTCTAGATACTGGACCGGACAGCCCGGACATTATGGACATTTTTGAGTTTGGATCAATTTTTGTCTCGGCCTATGGTTTATTTTATAATTACCTGTAACACCAACAAAAAGAAATCAAACAAAACAGATAGATGCGTAAACACGGCTAATTTTGTTACAGTGGAAAACCCTCATTCTGGCATTCACATACACATTATTTTGGTACTTTCCAACTACCTTAAGTTTTTTTTTAACCACAACTACAGCATGGCAACACCATACCCCTACACTAAAATCTAAATTTCTTCAACCCTTTGGAGAGGTCCTGTTTAAGGTCACATGAAAAAAAAAAAGCAGAGAAAGGAAAGATAAAATCTAGCAGAGGCTGCCATAGAACTTCCTGTAATTTATCTTATCATCCCTCCCAAATGATATGACATGAATGCATTCAATTATACAGGCAAATCTAGCTGGTTGAGACACATTTCAGACGTGTTTGGACTGTTATGAAACACATGCAAAATTACAGTGTTTTCTTGTCATTACAAAAGCAAAGGAAAGAAATAAATCTGAGAAGCTGTGAGATGAGAGGCTTCATGGAAGCAACCTTTTGACACGCAGAGACTTCTAATGCTCTCAAACACACAACCGGAGCATAACTGCAGTCCTTCCAGTTAAATGCAGGATTTAAAATCATTGTTGTCTGCTTTCATTTACATTTTGCACTTTGTTCCAACTTTCTTAGAAACAGGGTCGAACAGCCAGGGTCGTAAAGTACAGTGGGCAGAATTTAGCATAGTTGAGTCAGTCTTGGATTACATGAAGGGACTGGAGCGCTTTAAAATTGGTGCAGCTTTACGTCATCAAACGAAATCTTGACTTCATTAGGCATTTCTACTTTATATATATTAAAACTGACATTATTATTTAATACAACCTCACACAGTTTTGTTGCCAAAAGCTTTCTTAAGTCCTTTCTGTAATAAATTTAAACATCTGAGAGCACGGTTTTTTACCACTGTGACACAGTGATGGCTCACTATAAAGGCTCCAAGTCTATTTTGTGCAGGGTGGGGTTGAAGCCTATGAGTGATGTCACTTTTACTGTAACTCATTTTATTCCTGCAGGCCTGATTGCATGTAGTGAAACACAAATCGAACGTACTCGAGGCTAGAAGCTTGCACATATTGCACACACATGAGCTCAGACCTTTCCCTCCTTTCACATGTGAGCACTCACACACCATTACATACACTAAAAAAAAAGAAAAGAAAGAAAAAAGAAAAAGCATGATATCACACATGTATATACACATGTTCAGAGGCAAGTTCCCGTAAAGTTGTAGTGGCCTCCAGGCCCCTAAGCCCCAAAGGGATCCCTGTTGTGTGTGCAATCCATTTAGCTGCATTATTCCTTGACATTCTCACAGTGTTACGGACGGTTGGCCGTCTCACAATGATGTTATCAAAAGTGAACAGCCTTGTTTCGGAACAACTGTATGTTTGTGCGTATACCTGTAAGAGCCTAATGCATTCTTCTTATTTCATTAATTTATGTTTTGATTTTGCAGAGTAACGCTTGTTAGCAAAATATTTTTTAGCAAAGACAAATGTGTCTGTGTGCGATACAATGGCACACTTGTCTGCAATTAGTATGTGTGTACTTGTGAGGGCCATGTTTGTGTGTGCAAATGCAGTCGGTCCCTGAAGCCAGGGATGGGTGCTGGACAGGAGCACATGCGGCTAACACACAGCAGGTTGCCGTGTGAGACAGGCCAGGTTGGCTGGTGACAGTATGCAGCCCCTCTCTTGCCTCATTTATCTGCTATGGCAGAGGACAGAATGCAATTTCCTGCTAGGGGGGAGGCTGGCAGGGAGAGGCGGCGTGGTTAGGGGGGGTGGGGGATGCAAAGAACATCAAAGGCCCCTGAAAGCTATCAGGAACTTGAGTACTGCCAGCGCTGCGTGCCAACTCGCCAGTCCTCGTTTACCCTGTGGTGCACCCGGACCTCAGCTATTGCGATGCACTGTCCACATTGTTCGTTTATACGTGAGTGTGTGTGAGGAGGATAAAAATACCCCTCCATTTAGAGGCTCAGACACCTTGAGCTGGAGCACTCAGAGCAGCCATTAGGCATGTTGCAATATGAGGAGAAGGTCACAGTTTATCACTCCTGCCACCCTTCCCCTCAAACACAGACACCCTCTTGCTTTCCCCTCCGTCCGTCCTCCTTCCAGCCTGCTGGCTGACCATCTTCCAGTTGCTATCAGTAGAAACAAGAGGACAGGGTATAGCACAGGGAGGTTCGATTAGGACCGTTTAATGGTATGCATGTGCAAGTGCTCCGTAATGGAGCCTCTAAATTAGATTCAGGTTGGCTCAGTGTGGTCTGGTTCTGGTTCTGCATTAGAATACTGTACATGTGTTGCAGATTTTTCTCAAGTAGGTTCACATCTCATGGTCTCTCAGTTTAATTCTTTTCCTTGTATCTCTGAAACGACAAGCAAAAACTGTGAAACACTGTTTTAAAGACATGAAAACACTGTTTCAGTCTTTCTTAAAGCACAAAAAATGATGGTTCAAAATTTCTTATATCTATCTAAACCAGCGGCATTTGTGGATATAATTTCAATTATCTCACAGCAATTTGGTGAAATGATAAGACATAAGTAATAAGTAACCTCTGCTGAACTTTTATTCCTGCCTTCTGTACTGGAAAAATCTTTTTTATGTGGCATTAAACAGGAAATGAGTCATCCCTGTTTACACAAAGATTTAGAGCTAAGGTTTAGACTATTTCTTTCTTTTTTATTGGTTTTACCCTAGACCCCTTATTCTATTTGACCCATGAGGCCCAATTACTACGTTTACTTCAAATCTTATTTAACTGAAAACAATATAGAATGTTATTTCACGCTCGGTGTCATCAACTTACTTTCATTTGTTGAGTATTGAGTAGTAAATCTTTTTTTGAAACATTTGTTTTTGCTGTCTTACCTGAAACTCTCTTTACACACCAGTAGCAAACAATTAATTAGGTGCTTTTATGTAACAAAAATAATTTTAATCACCTGTTGAAGTGACACGGCTCTACAAAAAACATTCAGCAAATCATGGAACTATTGGCTTGTCAAACTCTGCTTTTCTTGAGTGAAAATGTGTTAGATATCTGCCCCGTTGGCAGTGTGGCTTTGGAGGCAGGTCTTGAAAGAAAGGAAGTGTACTTTTTGTTTGTTTTCTAAATCTTGTTGACTTTTACTGATTGTTTCCCCCCAAATATCTCCTAACTACTAAAATACATCCACTCCTGCATTTAAGGCTTGAAACACTATCCAAAAATGTTAGGATATGTTAGGATAAGTGGAATTTAGAGCTAGTTATAAGGAAACAGGTATGTAAGAAAAGGCAGTGCAAAAAGAACTAAAGCCTGAGACATTAAGGAGAAAATATTGGTAGATGATCTCCACTTGGATGACAGATTCATGAGAAAATCATTGAAATGTTGAAAATAAACTATGTTCCTCAAATAAAGAGTAGGAGGGATTTGCATATTTGTGCATCCACAGTAGATAATATAATTAAACATTTCAAGGAATCTCAGGAGGAGGACGAAGGAATTTCAGTGCTTGGAGAGTGAAGGAACGGGAACAGGAAAGGAACGCTAGCAGTCTAGATCTAATAGTTAATATTACCAAATGGCCAAGAGCTAACTGGGAAACTATCGCCAAGCAGTAGAGTTACGTTTACATATACCCTTTAAAACTTTAGTTTGCCACAAAGGAAGCTTTATGCCAACCAATTACGTCTGGCAACAGTCAGCTGGTGAAAAACCACTGAACTTGGTGCATCCATGGATTCTGCATTCAGATGACTGTGTCTTGGCCTTAAAACTAACATTACCCTGTAAAGAGCCAGCTGCATGGAGCAGAGTGCTCTGGCTGCCCTATCTAGAGCCTATCACTAACAGGATGGCTGGTGTTGCCTATGGAATGCTTTTGTCTTGGTCTGTGCATTACTGTGTGTGGGAGGTCATATTAATGACCTTCATTCATTGCCTTCCGCGTTCGCTCAGTCTGCTGAGTTTGTGCTTTTCAGCACAGGACCACCTTACTTTGTCTTTCAGTACCAGATCATAGAGGGACGGGTAACCTGGTTAGTTGAAAGGCTGGAAGTGGAGGTCTGGCGAGGGGTGCAGAGGTAGGAGAGGTGCAGAGGTAGAGGTAGGTAGGGTAGGGGTGGGATATCTTATCACGGCCATCAGAAATACCTTGTCGGCAGTCATTCATTGGGCTCGGGGAAAATAAACCAAACTGCCCCCTGTCCAAATGGCTGGGTTAGACAGATAACAGCAGACCATGAGGGTCCCTTCTTTTCTTTTCCCACCAGTCTACCACTCTTGCTCCATGTCTCTCTCCCTCTCTTCCTCTCTGTGGCTGGTTTTATTGGAGAGAAAACAGAAAACAGAAAGCCTCAGTGTGGGAAGCCACTTGTTATCTGAGAGTCTTGGGAATCGAGGCCTCAGCAGAGGCTTCACTCAGCACACTAATGAAAGCAGGACAATTTGGCCGCTTTCGTTCCCAACAAAGTTAGAACCCCCATCCCCATTTCAGCGCAGGTACTCCTCCTTCCATTTGACTCTCGTTTTCAGTTTTCTTTCCTCTGGTTCCTCTTCAGGTGCTCCACACCTTGACCTCTGGATCCAGTTTGAGATAGAGTGACCCTCGAAGGTGCTTTAGTTTAACTTTGGAAAACTTCAACAACATCTCTGTAGTTACAAATGATGGTAACTTTCCTAGTATCAGTGTTAACAGATATCAATCGATAATCTGTATATAGCAAACCATGTGTTCTTAATACGATTGCTTGAAGTGTAATTCCATTATTTATGACTAGATCCTAGGATTTATTGTTCGTCTTTGTTGAGCTTGCCAACCACAGAAAGCGTGATGGACAGGTTTTTAAAAGTCACAAATAACCTCTTGAACCATAGAAAATCCTCCCTATTCAACAGTTCATTAAGACTAAAAGATTTAAGTTTCCACAACTTAACAATGCAGTATAGATCCGTTAAGTTCACCTTTGTTTGCCACATAGCTGAGGTTTACCATCCACAGGTGAGTGACTGAGAGATCTTCTCTATTCTGATTCTCTCCATGCTGTGGCTTTCCCAGTGGAGCCAGGCCAGGGAGGCAGCAAGGCCATGTGAATGCTGTATAGTAAGGTAAGACATGTCCGCCGGGCATCCGGAGAGAGGGCTCAGCTCCCTTTGTGGTGGATCCCTGACAGGTTGGGACGATGCACAGACCAACTCCTCCCATCCACTTTCACCTGTGATATTGTCCCAGGTGGAACGGTTGCAAAAGAGGCACTGACATGTCCCCATAGGGCATGGCTTCTGTGTAGCTCGATATCCCAGTGGGCTTTGCCGACCTCCTGAGAGAGGTTAAATGAAGCCAGGGCTGTCTGACGGACAAAGGCCGCAGGTCAGCACCCAGTCCTTTGATCCATTCCTGCCCTCTTCAGACCACAGATCCAGACTTTTTTGTTTCACCTTGCTCTTCTGTCCCTCGGGCTAGTCCCTTTTTTTCCTCTCAATCTGCTCCTGACAATGGAGTCACTTACAAAGCTCTGCACGGTGCATGGTCTGCCAGTCACCAGAGCAGAGAGGTTTCAAAGGGATAGTAGAAGGCTTCAGTATTTCCCAGGTCCCCAGCGAAAAGATAGATACTGGTTCTTTCAGTGCCCAGACCTGGAACGCAACCCCACAGCAGCACCCAACACTTTGGAGGGCCTTATCCAACAAAGACAAAGTCAGGGAAGTTCATTCATAGGGCTAAAGAGTGAAAGAATGGAGAATAAAAATGTGTTTACACACCATAAACTCCACCTCAGTGCCTACTGTGAGAGGACAGGCAATCCTTTACCTTTGAAAATGTTAGTTTGAAGTCGACAGTAACACAAAAAGAAAAGTATTTGGAGAGTTGTAACTTTGTATTATTAGTGCCAAAAACATCCGAAAGAAAAATGTTTTATTTGTTCTTAATATATCGTACTGGTCTAAAATAGATTTTTCTTGGACCTACTTTCACTCTGGTGCAGACTCTCAGTGAGTCAGGTCATGGTGATGCTCAAAGGCTCGAAACCAGGCAACTTCACTTTCTTGTGTTGTTCTTAAAGATGCTCCATCTTCTGTAGGTGAAGGTGAAACAGTTCAGTCTAGTTGCCTTATTTCAAGCTTTTGAAATGTATACTAGCCGTCATCAGAATAGCAACAGCCATCAAAGATGACGTTTAAGGTGATTTTAGTGTTTGCCCACCACTGAGACGTCGCCCCTTTCCTCCCTATCCCACTGTGGTTAAACACCTTGATGGGTCAGGATATCAATTCCTAATTACAATGATTCATATTAATTTTCCATACAACCACCTGAACTGCAAAGTTGTGAATAGGGGCTTTCTGCAGAAATCTAAAGGAATAAAACATTTTATAGACTCATTTCAGAATTACATTGTAGCTGATTAGGGGCTACCGATATATTTACGCTCTTGCTTTTGATTTTTAACTGTAATCTTATGTTTGCATTGTCTTAGTGTCTCATCACAATACAGTGTGTGGAGTGTGTGTGTGGCAGGGGCCCCTTAGTGAGGGCCACAGGGGCAGGAATGTAAAGGCTGTACTGGGGGCCTCTGTGGTGCTAATGGATTAACAGGCCAGCTTGGCATGCTAATGGAGATTGTCTGTGATGTAATGAGCTTCTAATTAGGTCACCTCTGAGCTTGACCCCCTTGTAATGAGGGGGGTGGGGGTGGGGGTCAGAAGGGAGAGGAGGGGCCAGAACTGGTGATAGCACCCTGACCTGCAGGTGTTAACCGGCCCGGGCTGTAAACAGGGTTGGACATTCCTGGCATTCTCAACTCAGCATCCCCTCCCGAAACTCCCCTCCTCCTGCCTGCCAATAACCCTTCTCCAGCGCAATGGGTGGATTTGCACACAGAGAAACAATTGGAGCCACATTTCATGCTCCAAGGTGCTTCCCAGTTTGGTTGAAAGAGAAAAAAGTTCCCTTGGGTTCAGCTATTCTTTGATTGTTGGACACTGCTTTTCTTTATGATATTCCCTTTCACATTGGGGGTGTGGGTGGCAGCACCATACCACACTCTGGATTCTTGTGTTAAAGAGATCCGCGGGAGGGGAAGTATCTAATTAAATGTTGACGCGTTTAATCGCCCTGTGTTATTGGAGTGACTCATCCCTGTCTGACAGGCCTCACCTTGCAGGACCATCATTAATCCTGAACTCCTCTAAATCTAATCTCCAAATCATTTCAGCTGCTTGCGCTTTCTTTCCCCTGCCATGGCATAAAGTGGCACACTGATACCACCCCAAAACCCCTCTCCGACAGAGCAAAACACATCTTTGTTTGCACAGTAGTAAATGACACGCAATTGGTTACCAAAAAAGTGAGGAGGCATCAGAAATTTTATTGCACCGTTTAAATTATTATATGTATTGCATAATTATTTTAGCAGACATTATAGAGTGTGGTCCAAAGAATAGTCCGAGATAAAGTCCATTTCATATGGGTGCTGATTGCATCCAGTTGTGCATCTTGATTCCTGTGCAAACATGTGTGTGTGTGAAGCTTTCAAAGAGCCAGTGTAAAGGCGCAGAATTTCTTGCTCTCTCAGGGACAGATAGGATCAGTGCAGGTTATCAGTTATGAAGGGTGGTGACCAGGATGCAGGGAGTTTGGGGGGTGGGGGTGATGAATGACCTATACGAGCTTATCGCTCTGTTTGTAATTTAGGACTTATCAGATGTTGAGGGCCCATCCAGTCATTCAGTTGGAGTTCAGCGTTTGCCTCTGAGGCAAAACACTGAAAAGAAAAGTGTGAGTAGGTGCACAGCCTTCTGAGAGAATAGTTAATAAAAAATGAAATTGTGATGACATCAAGGGAGTCGTGAAAATGTCACAATCTCTTGGAAAGATTTTGTTATCAGGGACCAATGTCAGCAAAGTAGCACTGTCATGCCGGCTAGTCTTTCCGCTCTCCTATTTTTCACTTGCATTCAAAGCCACGTTAAAGTTTGATGCATATATGAACTATATGAAATAAGGCACGGTGTCAGACTGGTTAACCAGACCAGTGAGGGTAGGGAGGTGTAGAGACTGGAACCCCTAATTCTTTTAGTGTATGGCCTAGACTCATTAAGCCATCTATAAATGGTTCAGTCTTAATGAGGAAGCTTTTACTGGGCTTTTTGAGCCTTGAGGGGATAATCAGACTCCAGTAGTTGTAGGAAGTCGTCTGTCTTGGTAGTCTGCCCCTTTTCTCAGCGGTGGTCCATTCAGTCCTATCCCAAGTCCAGTGTGGAGTATCAACACCCATCTACTGTACCTCCATTTATATTTTCTTGCTCTATTTTTCCATCTCGCTACCTTCTAAAGTTTCACAATCCACACACACACACACACACACACACAAAAAAGATTCATCTTTCTCCTTGAATTTAGGGCACTTGCAGGTCTTTTACTTGCCTCCTTCCTCCCCCCTTGGCCTAACCGGCAACGTCTCTTTTTTGAACTCCAGGCCCACCGGCTGCTGCTCAGCCTTTCAAGGGTCTTCCTTCTCCCACGAGGCACGTCTTCCGAAGCGCTGAGAAGCGTCCCCTTTGTCTAAGTTTATACCAACAGAGCTGCACCAACTTGTGAAGTGGATTTGGTGGAGAGACTGGATAGACACGGAGGCGGTGATAACAGCTGACGTAGCCAGAAAACATGTAGTAGCAGTTTGGAATGGTTATTTTGAAATCCTTTTTGTAAACTGTTGGAGATGAAGGGATTCTCTGGATTTTCACCACAGCGCTTACGTTTCATTTTACTGAAGCTGCTAATGAAGATTCATTTTATTTGTTACTTTTGCTGATTAAAAGTGAATTCATCACTGTCTTGTCAAGCTGTGATTGAATAAGGGTGAAAGCCTATCCTTGAACAGATGTTTACCACTAAGGTTAAAGAGCATGCTGTGTTTACATCGCTTCGGTTCGGGATGGATATGTTTAAAAGTGGAAATGCTGCTGTAGGCAAACCAGTTTAATTAAATTACATTTTTCCTCTCCTCGTCCTCTCCCCATCACTTTACCACTGTTCTTAAAAGCTTTCTTTTTGTCTTACAAGATTCAAAACAACTGCTGCCCAGCATCACGTGTATATGTCACTTCCTGCCTTAGGGTGAGTGTGGCCTCCTCACTTCCTCCCTTATTCATTCCAGAGGTGGGCTCTCGAAAACGGCTTCATCTGAGTGAGCAGAGGGCCTTGGGGCTCTCTAAAAGGCATGCAGTTTGTGATTTGGAATAAGATATGTAAATCTGGAATGGCCTCTAGTACGTTTCTAAGAGGAAAGTTACTCAGCAGCTGCTTTTTGTAACTGTGTCTAAAGTCCTGCCTTTTAATTCTTGGCAGGAGATACAAAGAGGGGCTGAGAAGAGAGAAGGGAGAGGCATGGCTTATGGGAAATGGAATGATAGCTCAGACCAAAACAAATTGTTTCTGGTTTCACTTGAGCCCGACCCTATTATCAGCCTGTGTCAGATCAGACAACTGCTGGAGCAGAGACAGTCCAGATGGAAGAGTGAAAAGAAAATGACCACTTTGAAACCATTTCAGACTGTATAAATGTTTTTTTTTTTTTCTTTCGTTCCTTAAAATTTCAATGTAATATGTGTGCGTGTCTGAATGTTTGTTCTGTGGAGGGCCAGTAGGTTGAAGGTCAGGTCTAAGGCCACGGTCCTCGCAGGGGGACGGGGGGCGAGGTTGGGTGGCCATTACCTCTGAGCTGCAGACATGAGGGAAAAGTGAAATACACTCTCAGATCCTAATGATGTTTTCTTTAGCAGTAAAACATCTAAACATGTCCATTGCTCAGTAACGTGACCCGATGTGGGGTCGCAGCCTGGTCACTGCAGAAACGGCTTGTGTTTCAATTACTGAGGCTGGAAACAGCTTATTTACTGGGAGAAACGAAAGCTCCTCACACACAGGGGCTGCTTTCCATTAATATGGGGGCAACTGAATATGCAGCTTTGCGATCTAAAAATCTGGCCTGGTCAGTTCAGTCACTTATCATTTACAATTTTAGCCAGAAGTTTACACAGAGTTAATAAAAATACAGTTTTCTCTTCTGCATGACCTCCTGCTGTATGCCATTTAGGATTCCCGACTTTGTGTTATTTGTAAAATGTAAATATAATGAGTTTACACAGAATTGTTAGTATTTATTCACTTGTTTTGGGTAACTCTCCCCAAGCTGTTAACAATATCTTGCTGAATTTTGGTCAGTTCCTCCTGGTGAAGCTTGGTCACCTTCGGCACGCGTACCCCTTCAAGTGCCTTTTCTTTAGGATGAGGAGTGTACTTGAACATGCTTTGTAGGATTTTCCAAGAGCCATTAATCAATACAATCCTGTTGGCTGCCACTGATACAGTGCAGTCAGTAGAAACAGCTCTCACCTCTGTTTTAAATGACTAAGACAATATCCAGTATTTTCAACTCCACTGCATCCCATTTTGGATGTCTTTTCTGTAGAAGCGAGACACAACTCTGGTTGTGGCTCTGGTTATGTCAGATACTTAATTTTTGTGATTGGTTGTAGGCCTAGCTATCCAATGGTGTCCAAAGGCATATTTTTTGGGGGGGTCCATTGATGCAGCCTCCTGGAAATGAGGTCCATTTGTAGTTTTGTCTTCAAATACATCAACAGGTGTGCCTCCAATTAACTCAAATTACACCAGTAAGCCTATCAAAGGTTTCTAATGTAAAAACATTATCAGGTGAACGTCTCAGAGTGATTTAAAGCCACAGTCAACTTACTTTAATGTAAACTTCTGACCTGAAAATGAAAGGCATGAAAAATTATCTGAAAATTTTTCTCCTTCAAATTCTGACATTCTTACAGCTCCAAACTCGCCTTAAACGGGGGCGTTTTCTCTCTAACTTGGAGAGGAAAACAAAACATTTGTTTCTTCTTGTAAATGTATGTAAGTGTCTCTTTGCAAGTTTATGCATCACTCTCAGCTCAGCTTAATTTGACTTAAGATCAGCTCCTCAGAAGAATCCTCCGCATTGCGTCACACCACTGCTGCATGCTCAACTGGCTTTCTAATAGGAATTGTTATGATGATATAATATGTTTTTTTTTTCATGCCATCATTTTCCCATTAATGGCTTGTATCATATGTACTAAAAGGACTCAGAAGGGGAGTACCTGAATATGTGTGTTGCCACAAGAGGTGAAGATGCCTCTTCAACAACTAGAAGTACCTTAAAATAATTCAAATTAGAATGGAGGTCAGCAGTTGAGAAGATTCAGAAGAGTTCAGTGCCAGACATTCAGTTTCAGCGCGCTTGGTGCAGATGAAAAGAGTAGCTGTGATTACTGGGATGGGTGGGGCATACAAGCAATAAGCCATGTCATCTAACAGCCAATGATAGGGATTTATTACATTTTCATTGGAGGCTAAGAAGGTGTGTGGGATTCCTCTCAAAAAACCCCTGTGGTTGTAATTAAGTGATAGTTAAGCAACAGACAGGACCAGTTGAGATTTTTTTTTCTCCATTTTCTTCCCTCTCTTGTTTTAATGCTGTAATTGCATCATCATCATCATCATCATCACACCATGTCTTTGCATCCTTTTTTCTCAATTCTCTGGTGACACCTCTGCCTGACTCATGTGGTATTATTATGGCTACTGAGCAGAACATTTGGGTGAGGCCCACTCTTTGTTGTTGACAGGATAGCGGTGATTAACGTGCCTTCTCCTGACCCCAGCTGCAGCCTGCTCCCTCAGCCCTCCTTCAGCCCTCCCTCCTCAGTCCCTGCTGCTCCCGATACCTCTACCTGCAGCCCCAGAGACAGAGTCTCTCAGCCACTGCTGTGTTTTGTGTGCACATGTGCACCGGTTTGTCTATTCGGTGGGTAGTAATAGTGTGTAAGGCCGGTGGGGGATTGTTTAGGTTGCTTAATTATCAGCTAATCGCTTCCTATAACTTTATAGTGTTTCCACTGCTTTATGGAGAATAGCTTCAGCCTTTCCTTGCTTTTTTTTTTTCTTTCATATGGAATTTGTCTAAATGGTGTGATGTCACCCTTCCACACCCCCATCCAACCTAGCTCGAGGGCACCACAGACAAGGAAAATTAAAGGGAAACTTTCACATAAAAGAGGAAGGCTGGGCTGGTTTTCAACGGAGTCAGGTGATGCAAAGGAAAACAGGTACTCACAGGCTAGGTTCTTTTTTTCTTTCTTCTTCTTTTTTTGTCTTTTTTTTTTTTTTAAAAACTCAGTAGCAACAAATTTATTTTTAATGACAGAAAAGAAACATCCTGGAAGTCGTTTTATTTTCCAGCCAGCCACTGTAATCAGCTTCTCTTCAACTTGGCCTGCTGGAATGGTAGTTGACCACAAAGCCTGCTAGTTAGTCAACCGCATTCAAGTTGCTCTGCTGAGAGATGTTGGATAAAAGAGACGACTTTAGGGAGCTCACCATGCTGCCCCCGAAACCACCCACTGTTCCTTGTGTGATTCAGCTGTATGTGGGTGGAGATGTGCATGTAAGGTGTGTGTGTGTGTGTGTGTTTGTGATCTGTGTGTTTGTGATCACGGATACAGCCGCGACATTAAACATTAAACTGCACGCCGCAGCATAACTGCCGCTGCCCTAAATTCATCCCAACAGGCTGCGAGTCGACTTGCTTGTCTTTCTCCTTCTCTCTCTTTGCCTGAACATGAGCTGCGATTTATTATGCAGCAGAAAACAAATTTTAAGTGCAAAGCTTTACCTCTTCTACTGTGTATCTGCTTGGCCCTCGCTTGCTTCTGTTCCTTCATGTCCCAGATATAATTACAGCTGTCCGAGGGATGATTATATGTTTACTCTGGAAGCTGGCCGACTGCCTGTCCCCAGTCCCTGAGGAGCAGCTTCTCAAAGGGGTTCCTATTGAAAAGCACCACAAAAGTGGCTGCAGCACTGCTTAAACGCATGATGGAGCGGATCGAATGATTTAAGACGGAGAGGAAACTGCTGCGAGAAAGGGGGAGACAGAGAGTGGCCGTGTCTCTGGGTTGTATCTATTTATACGGGACCATTCACCGCGCTAGCTCCTCTGCCTCGTCTATTGCGAGGGCTGGTTTGCAGACTCTGGCCAACAAGAAGCAGTCAGAAGTTGGAGGGGAGGTTTTTGGAAGCATAAAATGAATGCCTCCAGAAGGTGACAATGCATTTATATTTATGCAGACAACTATCCAACTGTCTAGCATGGCCTCTGCTTCAGAGATGTTATTGTTTGCATAGACAACAATGAAAAAAAAAAACAATAGACCTTTTTTTTTTTTTTGTTTAAAGACTTTTTTTTTGTCAGCTAGTTTGTCACTAAAGATCTGTGAGAGCAAGTTTGTCTTTATTTTTGAAGAACCTGACTATAATGGATCAAATAATTCGAGCCAAATCAGAAGCTTTATGTGCAGATGCTCTCGATGCATGCAGTCGCGCTGTGCTCCATTCACCCTCAGAGACTGAAACTCAGCACCTTAGTTAATGTCATAGTCGGGTTGGACGCATTTAATTTGCCACAAGGCAGGTAAACAGGATACAACCAGAAGAGAAACTCTTTCACTATGTTGCACAGTATTTACATGCATGACAACGTCATAGCAACACACCCTTAAACAACAGTAAGACAATACTGTGTATACACTTTACTGAATATGATACAAAAAGATAAAAGTGCAACAATAATAATGAAAAGCCAAAAAAAAAATCAACAAGCTACAGCTTTTACTTACAGTTGACGCTTTGGGCAACCATCTTGATTACTGAACTTGGCATCCTCTGACTTTTTCCAAGTTTCAGTTTGTCATTTCAGGCTTCAGAACTCGGAAAACAACTTCCAAGAGCAAATGCAACACAGCATTAGTGTCGGCACTTAAGGATTTTCAGTCTCCGCATTCATGTTACCCGGCAACGCCTATTAATCTTTACACGTCTGCTATGCATAAAGGCTATGCAAAGGTCATCATTCCACAACTAATTAACACTCCCTACATAGCACCGATACACATGCGTGGTTTGTGATAAATGCATCCCATGTAGATAAAATAACAGAGTGGCTCCTGCTGGGTTGAGTAGAATATAACTTTGCAGCATTGACAGACCAAACTGCATGCTTATGTCATGCTTTGGCGCGTTTGCAGTTTGGTGCCTGACGGCAGGCAGGGCTGACCTGGAACTGTTGGTTACTGGTAATCCTTGGGAATTTGCTACAACTAATCACTTCAGCTCTTATGCATGCTTAGAAGTGAGGGCCAGCTTGGAGAGGAATGAGAACAAAAGTTGCACACAATGAAGCAAAAGCAGGAAATTCAGTGCATGCTATCAAATCATTTCCAACAGTGTATAAATAAATGAATAGTTTGTTGCTGGGCATTGCGAGGACGGAAGGACGGGCCAGTGGCTGAATTTGCAACTTTATTATTGTTGAGCTGAGATTATCAGCATGGTGCTTGCCTGAGGGGGGGGTACAGAGTACATGTTGGCCCCAGTAAGGTTAAAAGTTGGATGTGCACGGCTTGTATATTTGTAGATGTTTAGTTGTAAACTTTGTGTGGTTTTTAGTTACCCAATTTCCTGCATGAGAACAAATAAATAAATATGCAGTTACATAAAGAGACTTTAGACAGCTGAGCACATTCTGGTTTTATCGTCATAATTCTCCCTCCCCTACCTTTTTTTTTATTTTTTAGGAGGGAGAACACACATCGGCGTCCGGACAAGCACACAAACAAGAATACACACAGATACTCCTTTTTTCTGCAGACATGCCAATACCCACGCATCCCAGCTCGCCTTCAGTGCTGTCCTTGTAATGGGTGGTATCAGCGCTCCCTGAGCCCAGGAAACACGATAAAAGCCAGAGTAGCTGGGTTTTATCTGCTCCGCTGAAAGTCAGCCATTGACACCATGCACTTTAGAGGAAGTATCACTCAGTTAGAGGACCTATCCATCCTCTCATCTCCTCAGGGACAGTTTGTCTGCTTCTCTGCAGGGCAAAATCAGAACTGCATTTATTTCCCAAACACATTTAAAGGCGGATTAAAATCAATGGGTATCTCGAAAATATCGTTGAGTATCAAATGTGAGTTGAACTATGGACCCGGTCAATTTATCTAGCAGATGATAGAGAATATTCAGGTTTCATGCAACCTGAAACAAGGAGCTTAAAAGAATAGTCTCATCAGATTAGTTAACAGAAGCAAACTAAGATCATTTCGATTTCAACACGTAATAAGTTTGGAGTTCAGCTTTGACCGTGTGTCATACACGGTGTTCAAATCAAACAATGTTGGCGTATTTTTCATATGGCTGCTAAAAACAAAGAAAAAAACACCCTTTTCTGCTCTTTAACATATAAAACTGGAATATGATGACTTATGTAAAATGGTGTAAAATAGCCAAAACAATTAGCCCTTTAAATGTACTTAAGCTGATTTAATTAATTAATCTACGGAGGGAACTATGTGAAAATCTGTCTAATCGACAGCGTCCACGTTGGCTCGCTTATGGCAACAGTGTCTTGGTGACTCTCATTCAGGCTCTTTTATCCATCAAAACTGGTCGTGTTGTGTTTTGTGCTTGTTTGCGTGAATTTAATTCCTTCGCAATCACCCACTTCACCATTGGCAACCTCGACAAAAACAGGCAATCATGAGCGGCTTCTGTTTTTACTGACACACAAAAGAAACAAAACCAGAGTCAGTGGGTTCGTCCACCATCATTTGATTGCTGACAAGCGAGGGGAAAAAGGTCTGTCAGCTTAGCGACGATACCCGACAAAGGGCGATCTCATTGTAAACGTTGTAGCACTCAACTGCAGGATGATGGGGCGCTGGACAATGAAACAGCAGGCAGCTCTGGGCATGGCTGGGACCCTTCCTGTGGCTCTCCACAACAGAAATGACAGCCTAAGTGCCAACAGCAGGTGTCTCCCATTCAAGGCTGGGCAGGTTAATAAAGTTTCCCCCTGAAAGTCAATAAACAAGAGCTTGTTCACACACTGGCTGATTGTACTTGCTCTCCCACACTCACTTGTGTCCTCATACTGTTCTCAGCCTCTCAGCACATTAAAATTGAATGGGAATACCGAGTTTAAGCTGGATCTTTCAGTCTGAGTGTACTGGGGTTCACTTCATTTGTCTAGACATTTTGTGTATTAGATCTCATACTTGCAAGAATGTGACAGGTTTAACATTGCAAAAATGTACATATTCTCTTTATTTTCATTCATTAATTTTCAGAATCACCTTTGGATCCATGTGGATCCAGAGAATTCAAACATAGGAAGCTGAATTTGGGGTTTGAGTGTGTGTTGATCAGTGGCGTGGTCACAGTTCCTGATGATAAATCTTTATTTAATACCCAGATTACTTAGTAAACCAATGCAAGTCCCTGCACTGGGCCTAACTGGGAGTTATGTATATGCTGGACGATATAATATGATAAAAAGGTGGAATGATATGGAAAATGGAAAACGTTACTATCCTAACAGTTTTTGGAATGCGCTGCATTCTGAAATGCAAAAATGTATGTAAATTAAATAATTAGATACATTTTACTAAAGAAAAAGACACAAAATATCTTATATCTTGGTTTTATACCATCCATCCATCCATCCATCCATCCATCCATCCATCCATCCATCCATCCATCCATCCATCCATCCATCCATCCATTTTCTATACCCGCTTAACCCTTTACAGGATCACAGGGGTCTGCTGGACCTATCCCAGCTCATAACAGGTGAAAGGCAGGGGTTACACCCTGAACGGGTCGCAGGACCACATACAGAGACAAACAACCGTGCACACTTGCACACACACCAACGAGCAATTTAGAATCACCAATCAACCTAACATGCATGTTTTTTGGACTGTGGGAGGAAGCTGAAGTACCCAGAAGTACCCATGCAAGCACAAGGAGAACATCCAAACTCCACGGAGAAAGGCTCCTGCCGGGCCCGGGAGTCCAACCAGAAACCTTTATGCTGTGAGGCAGCAGTGCTAACCACTAAGACTAAAGACTGATCGGTTGATCGGTTGTCTTGACATGCTGGAATCTAAATAACACTGTTATTGAACTTTGTTAATCTTTTTTTTTAGCACTATCCAAAAGCATTGCATGTCTACGCATTTTAATGAGATGTTAAGAAGTCGTGCCCGTTTGTGAATGACCCGACCCGTGTTGAAAATGTCCATCGTCATCTAGACCAGCTTCATGTGCTGCAGCGGCCTTCCTGCTATTCATAAATGTGACTTTGCACTGTGCAAAATTTAGGAAAACTGCTAGGAAAAAGTTCTTAAGAATTAAAATCTCTGACAGTATGTACTGGGTGGCGTGGCGGCGCGGTGTTAGCACTGCTGCCTCGCAGCTGGAAGCTTCCTGACGGAGTTTGGGTGATCTTCTCGTTATTGTGTGGGTTTTCTCCCACAGCCCGAAATCATGCACGTTAGTCTAATTGGTGATTCTCAAATGACTGTGTGTGTGTGTGGTTGTTTGCATATAGGTGGCCCCGTGATAGGCTGGTGATCTGTCCAGGGTGTACCCCTGCATTTTGCCTACAGACAGCTGAGATAAGGTCCAGCGAAACCTCGTGACCCTGAGCAGAAAGAAGTGGCTACTGATTACAGATGGATGCAAGGATGTATGCTATGAGAAATGATATGCCCACGTTGTGGATAATGGCATTTATTACAGAGAATCAGGAACTATAATTAACAAATAATATATGCAAATGCATTTCTGACACGTTTTAAAAGCCAGTGTGAAAGGTTTTCCAGAAAATGGAAGAAAAAGAAATTCTGTTGCACCAAAGCCGTGGAGTAAATTGGTCCAGTGAGGTGAACCTGTGTTCCGTGTTTACACAGGCAATAAGCAAAGCAGGGAAACATAAAATGATATGCCGGTGCATTTATTTTGATAATAGCTGAGGATGCTGGGGCGTAATAGGAACAACCTGGCTGCTAATGACAGGAACAGGGCATGATGGAGGAGGGCACATGGATTACCAACATTCCTCTTCATGGGGTTTTATGGAGGAAAAAAAAAGAATAGAGCTCCCTCGTTTATTTGATTTTAGGGGTTGTGGTATGAGAGGGAGAAAAAAAATGTTTTAGAAATGCACGTTTCATCAGGGCTAAATATTTCCACCCTGTGAAAAAATGCTGGAAAGCAAACACAAGCCAGATTGTGGACTAGTGGTAGGAGGCTTGTGGGTATTTGTTTACATGCTGCTGCTGTGTGTGCGTGAGTGTGTGTGTGCGTGTGTGTGTGTGTCTGTGTCCCTTTCCAAACAAATACCGAGCCTAACCGACCGGCATGGCATAGCAGGTGCTTCTGAAACAATGGTAGCTTAAGGTTACTGTTTACCCAAGCTGCTTGCCCTGCTTTTACTCTGAAGTGCTCAACAAATAAAAGAGAGGAGGGGGGAACGGGGGGGTCGGTCAGAAGTGAAAGGCTGCAGTGGATTGCTTAAGCCTGAGGTGAACACATTCATCCCTGACAGGTTCGCTAAAAGGCTTCCATCAAAGTGAAAGATTTCTTCATAATCTTCCCTATCTCTCCACATGCCAAAAAATCTGGAGCTCCCACTGTTCTTTTCTCTCCTGTCTGCAGATCCTCAAACGAGTGTCAGGCCTTCTGTGTTTTCCGTGTCCAAACCTCTTACATGTCTTTCCCATTTGGTATCATCTTCGAAAAAGACTTGTTTTCTCCGGGAATGACGTACGGGTCCGTGTGAGGTCGGATAGACACAGTGATGCGGCTCGGCCCGGTGGCGTGTTCTCGGTTCCTGGTGTTCCGTTTACTCAATCTCCCGTTGCATCCACAAAGCAAGCGGCTCCCTCACATTTCTGGAATGACTCACATTTCTCCTCTCTCCTTCCATCCTTTTGTTTAATTATTTCTGATCTACTTACGGTAGACCTTTGTTTTCTGCGCTCCGCCTTGTCTTTTCCTGTCACGTCACTGTTTGAACTGTGATGATAAAGTTTTCCCTTCTCACCGGGAATCCGTTTTATTTCCTTTAAATGCTGTCTTTGTGTGGCTTTGAAATAAAACAATTAAATCATAAAAGAAGAGAAAGCACTTCATTTTAGTAGATTAGATGTTATAAAATAAATGGGAGTTGCAGGATAATAAGTGCTAATTTTCTCAGTAACACATGCCAAGTCTTGATTTCTTAAGCGAAATTAAATCCAATTTAAAGTCATCACTAAAACACGCTCTCTCATACCCCCGACATATTACTGAAATACAAAAATACAGTTATGTGCGCAAAGTGGTGAGTTGTGATCATGCCTTTATTATTTATGAGAACCATCATTCAGCTTTATAGTATTCATTAGAGCCACAGAAAACATTTATTTAGTCAATAAAAGCAACAATTGCTTGCAATTATATGACAGTTTGCTTACTGTATTTATCAGATATTGTTGTTTTATTATAAATTAATCTATTGATACCAAGACTTGAAGACCATAAACATGGTAATGCAGCAAATTGACAGGATCTGCGAATACAGTGAGATAGTTAAGCGTAACGAAGGTGGACAAAAAAAAACCCAAAGAAAAGTTAGTAAATACTGAGCATGTTGAGCCATGCCTTTTAAATGCAGATTACATTCCTTATTTCCACAGGAAGGCAAATCGTAGAAACTCACTGCAGACATCGGGTGTATATAGCTCTGTGTCTTATCTAGCATTTTCTTCCACAGCTGACATATTCTTCCATTTATTTGTTTTGAATTTATTCTGCAATAATAGAATATTAACTCAATTGTTATCAGCCACATATTGAAAAAGGCTGTTGCTATGTTGGTACAGGGTTGTATTAGTGCCCTCTAAAGGTCATTTCCACTACTGTGATGGCAGCATTAATGCAAAGAAGTTTTTTTTAGAGGAGCGACGTCTTCGGGACATTGTTTTCTGTGACATCCATGCATGCACACAGCACAAAGACCTGGATGAGGAAGAAGAGGGTCAGGGTATTGGCCGGAGTCGTGACCTGTTCTCACTACAGACTGTGTAAAAAAACAAACTTCCTTTCAGCCCAAGAAAACATGGCAAAGTGGTTACTTTTTTCCATGTCTTGCTTTACAACATTTTGTAGATATTCCTTGAAAACACAATAAACCCATTAAGAACAAGGCAGCTTGAAAAATATGCCATTGTGGCATCTTGTAAGTAATTGTCCATCAGGTGTCAACGCCTCTTCTTCAGCTGGAGGACTGTGTCTTCTGCATCAGCGGCCAATTACCGGAGTCTCCGCAGATTTATTTTTCTCAGAGTTACAACCCAGGTGCTGGAAAGAATCTTATTACTTTAGCACACCGTCAGCATTGTCCTTATCAACTCAGACACTCGTCAATATCAGCTGGAAGGATTGCTATTGTCTTATTGTTTCTCATCCCTCTCTTTCTCTTTTCTCTGCCTTCCAGTAGTTTTTTTTTTTTTTCAATCTTTTCCTTGATTTCCTCCAGTCTGCCCCACGGAAACTCACTCGGAGCACCTGCAAGTGCTCACTTTGAAAGATGTTGTAGGCTCAAGAATGTGCGCAGTAAACACACGAGAGCTGTATTTATAATAAATCAATTTTATGGCCCTCTGATGGAGGTGATATCAGTGAAATTTATGCTGAGAGACCTCGCCGTCCTCAGCTAAACAGCTGCGAGATAGCAATACCCCCCCCCCCCCCCCCCCCTCCCCAACACACACAAACACAGAACCACCACCACCTCCACCCCACCTTCTCGCCGCCTCTGCCCCACCCCACCGCAGCAACTACCCCGGCCTGACTTGGGTTAGAGAGCCCAGCACCAGTCCTCTCCATGTGGTGGGACCTGTGGTGTCTGGAACAGCAAAGTCCGGACTGAAATAGAGCCTGGGCAGGGTAGCGGTCGTGGGTACGTGTGTGTGTGCGCGAGTGTGTGTGTGTGTCTGTGGTTGTGTCTGTGTGTGTGTGTGTGCTGTCGTCCATGTTTTTTATGTAGATTAGATTGCATAAATAGCCGAGTGAAAGAGACATTTTTAAGGTGGACTGTTGCTGACCTGCTCTGTCTCAGTGACATTCACACAGAAACAAACCTGACAATACTGCACTGCAAACGCACCACAACGCACATTTAAAAGACAATTGAAAGTTAGTTTTATATTGTTATCTTCTCAGAAAGGCTGCAGAGAACCCAAAAAGCAGGATTTAAGTGAAAGTGAGCCTTAAAAGAAACGCTCATGTTCTGTAAAACTTGCACATACCTGCCCCGTTTGATCACTCCGGCTTTTCCAGCCGGACCAGATGGTTCTTGTCACAGGTAGCAAGGGGACGGAAAACAACATTTAAAAGCAGTGATGCCATAGCTATGACGGTTTCATCTTACAGCGCCCATTCCCTTCATTCCGCGATGAAAGGTGACCACCCGCCAATATTTGCTTTTCAACAGAGGCGGTCAGTAGAGCGGCCAAGGCCTCAAGGGTCCTCTGGAGCCTCTAAAATATTGTGGAGTCACACATGATCAAGCCCCAAAATAAACCTTGTAAACAGCAAATTACTGTGTTTTCCCTGTGATGTCACCTCCTGCTCATCTTGCCAGGGAAGGCGGCTTCTGCAGCTTCTGTCAATGTTTGTTGTGCTTTTGTCAACAAGGCCTCTTAAGGAGCCTCCATTTAAGCATGTTTGCTAATTTTGCATCTCGCCAAATCGACTCAAAGGCAGATGAGGTCAAATCTAAGAGTCTCTCGAGCACATGTGACACATTTTGAAACTCTTTCCCATCCTTAAACGACCACTCCAAAGGAGCACGACTTACACCGTCCCTCCATGTTATACTGTCAAATGACGCCAAATGTTGGTACACATACAGAGCAGTTCTAACGATATTAGTTTGTCTTCGGTTAACTAGATCGGACAATCTTTAGCTGGTGTGTTTTATCATTCAATCAGGTTATTTTTCAGATCCGGAAGTTGTCTTTCTCCTTTGCTGTTTTTCCTCTAATCTTTCCTTCACTCTTCTGTGTTGTCACCTGCTCTCCCCTGCTGCTGTACGGGCTCCTCCGGGGGAAACTGGAGCCGTTAACGCAACAAATCTGGCACTTATCCCAACTCCAGCTAGTGATGTGTTTGACTAGTTGCCAGGGTAACCAACTTGCCCCCACAGCAGGGATGAGGCCTCGTTTTTTTCATCTGCAGCGCCTACAGAAACCAGTACCTTGGAGTGGAAGGTGTTGGTGTTGCAGGAAGAACCACGATGAAGAGAGGGAGGGCATTTCACTGACATGCACTGTTTTATGCTTGTGTTCTGGTAAAGCTCAAATTTTGGACATGTTTATACATTTGTTTTATTTTTTTTTTTTCGATCCTGGTCCTGGATATGCCCACACGTATAAACAAACACTTTAAATCAGCCTTCAGATACAATTTAAAGTGAGCCTAACCACAAAAGACAATAATAAATGAAATAAAATGAACAAATGAAGCATTATCCTGGCAAAAAAAAAAAAGAGGAAAAAAAACCTGTTAATTTAATGTGACTTCAATGTGTTTTTTTTCTTACAGTCAGCTGTTTTTGCACATCATGGTCGTGAGCTTAACAGAGTTTATGGGAAAACAATACATTTGCATACATGAGTGCAAAAGGGGTTTATTTGTATTAGTTTAATGATAAAATGTTATGTATGCTTGCGTAAATACACAGACATGGATTTTGACTTTACCCTGTAGAGAAGGCATTCAAGTCTTTACTTTGAGATGTTGGAAAAGAACTCAGCAGAATGATTCGCTGCTCTAACTCAGCAGGCCCCTCAAGAGCTTAAGTCTGTGTGTGTGTGTGTGTGTGTGTGTGTGTGTGTGTGTGTGTGTGTGTGTGTGTGTGTGTGCGTGCGTGCGTGTGTGTGTGTGTGTGTGTGTGTGTGTGTGTGTGTGTGTGTGTGTGTGTGTGTGTGTGCGAGTGTGTGTTCGTTTGCCAGCTGCAGCCCTCAACTATTACTCCACATCCCCAGCACAATCAGCCTTAATGGTTCTGACTCACTTTAGAATCACCAACTCTTTGTTTATTTATTGATTTATTTTATTGTCAGCGGAAAAATCTGTGTCATGTCAACTGACTCCGAGTGCGAGTGCTGAAAATGTGGCTCCAGTTAACTGGATCCATTACCATCTCTCTGCAGCTACAACAGATTAATCTGATTAATCTGGTTTTGTTTCTCTCTGTATCTTTATTTTTCCCCTGAAGGCTGTTTGTTTGTGGATAGTGCAGGGTCTTTTACAACCTCCTTCTAGTACTCTAACTGCACTGTTACCAATTCACCTCTCTGACGCAGACTTTAACCAAAACGCTTGATTCGACGTGGAAACAGTTGTATGACTAAGCATGCTTTTAAGAGCTTCCCAGCAGTCGGCAACTCGGGTTGCAATCCAGCTCCTAACTATCTCTTTTGGCTCTGCATTCCTTTGTTTAACTTAACTGAAGAAAATCACAATGCACCTTTCTGTTCTCCGTGTCAGATTAAACTAAGCAGTGGTTGCTGAGAAATAAAAAAAAACAACAAAATAAACAAATCAAAACTCTATTTAGTGTTAATTCAGCTGCAGTTTGTAATGTAGCCTGTCAGCTGTACCCGGTCCAGAGCCGTAAATTGTGCCCCTGGCAAAAAAATAAATAATAAAAAAAGAAAAAAGGTGTTTATTTGTATGATTGATTAAATAGAAGTACCAACACCAATATGATTATTTAACAAGGAGATTTAATATGTAAGCTTGTTCTTAATAGTCCTGCTCCAAAGTCTGCACATACATCAATTTTTTAAGCTTTCTGTGTCGTCATGAACACAATCGTAAACATCACCAGATTTCCATAACTTAACACTAACTGTGCATCAGTTGTGCACATCATCAAGGAAGTTGTGAGTTGTAGTCCATCTTTTGGTACAAAATGGCTTAAACTCTTACCTTGAAACGTTTTGTTGGGTTCCTCTCCTAAACTGCTCTCTTTACATCCTTCTAGAGCGTTTCCATTGCATTAGGACAAAACTTTAATCTGGGCAATTCAAATATTAAGAAGTACGAGTGCAGTTGTCTTTAATGATACGTAGAACAGTAAATGCATTGATGCCGGTGTCTTGGGGCATGGCGTGGGTTTTGCTGGGATTACAGTCACTTGACAGATTTCCAAACACTTCCTCTCGGTGTTCATTGATACAATTTTGAACTCATTGTTTCATTTGCGGCTGCAAGCCAGCAAGGCCCACGTGGAGCAAAACCATAGACTGTTTAAAAAGAACTGGACAAACTGTGTGTGATGTCACCAACAGACACTTTGAATATTCTGATAGAAACTTGTCTTTTGGAGCTGTGGTCAACAGGAACTGACAGGAACTGACTTTGTATGTATCAGCCAACTCTGGTTGGTCCAGAAATGGGCAAATAAAGAAAATGAAAGAAGCCAGGATGCTGTATTCTGCGAATGATGAGCTAGAGGCCTTCCTCCTGGTACACCCGGTAGCTGCTTCAGGCTGTGTGCGAATTGGGCTACTTACAAAATAACGTCTGCAGTGCAGCTGTCATATATAAATATATATAAATAAATAAATAAATGAATAATTAAATATATAAATAACATTTTTGGCTTTATATAATTTTCCCTAAGGTGGAATTTTAAAAAATAATCCAGGGCCCGTGCAGCTTTGTATCAGCCTCTAAGTATGTTTATTTCTGCTTTAAAGTTTAGACTGTAAAAAAAAAAACAAAAAAAAACAAAACAATGAATGAAGCATTAGCTCACATGATCCACTGGATTATGAAGAGCCTTTTTGAAGCTCATTTTGCTTCACTAAGCTCAGTGACATGACATTATGGATGAAGAAGTGATAACAGCTAGCCACTGGCTGAGCCAACTGTTAATTAATCATATTAAAAAAATGTAATACTTTACATAAACTCTCCTGCTGTCATATAAAAAAAAAAAATCATCCACTTCAAAGTTGTCATGGGTCGCTTGGCACCAAGTGGGCATTCGAGGAACTGCAGGTACTGCCGCTTCCGCTTGTGCTTCTGCCACGTTTCCCAGATGAGGTCATAATAGATGAGGTGAGCTCCTTTTTTTATTTTTTTATTTTTTTTGGTCATTAGACACTTCCACAAACACGTACTGAGATTGACTTTTTGATAAATCCATAAAGGTATTCTCTGATCTCATATTTTCCTCAAAGATAATGGCTCACCATTATCATTCCCAGTTTTAAAAATGCGCTGGCCAGTTTTTAACCCAGTTTTAGTTGTTTGTACAATTTGACCCTTCGGAAAACAGTCGTTTCCACGACCGCAGGATGAATCTTCCACCACGGTTGCTTTAGGAATGAGAAGCTATTCCCTGCAACAATTAGGAAAAAATAACTTGTTGCCATCTGAAACAGATTAATCACTGCAGTACTTTTCCAGTGGGAGTCTTTTACCTATTTGCTTAGTTAAATCCAGGTGGTGACTTTTTCTTTTGGCCAGGCAGTGTATTGAAATACAGAACGTTCTTAAAGGGTTTAAACATTTTGAAGGACTTCTGCGTGACCGTGCACTCATTCTGCACAGTATGTTGTTGGTGTGTCTGAGAGTTCGGGGTAAACTGCGTCCCACCATAGGAGTTCAGCTCTCAAATCAAGGCCCTGGAAGTAAACACCACACTGCCAGAGGACCTTGTTTATGAAATCTGCAATTGCACTCATAGAGCAAAATGACCTACAATTACAGCCCCAGCTAAACATTAAGTTTTCAGTCAGCTATCCAGAAAAAGATCATACGATACCCTAAAAAAGGGAATTCTTCACTAGTCTTTCCCTTCTTCTTATGCCCTTTTTCCTAAGACTACATAGCTGTTAAAAATGTACATTTCTGATGTTTTCATTCTGAGAAACACAGATTTAAAATACACTGTCATACAGTGGTGGATGATGTCACACTACTATCATTTTGTTCAATTTTAGACTCATGCGTCTAACTTTAAGAGCTTGTTGCTTGTAGCGTTCCCATGATATTCCAGCAGAGCATTCCCTGCTTATTCAGTTTCCTTGGATTGGAGTAGGAAAGAACTCTGAGACTTTTCTATTTTATCATACAAGGAAGAAGTACGGCAAAAACTTGCGACTTATTTATTCTTGCAAAGAAATCCAAAATTGTTGCTTTCAGCATTCCTGGATCTCTGAGCAGTAAGGTGACCCAATTGCTCGGTCACCTTGTGCTCCATGCCAAATCTGAAGCAGTAGCCAGACACTCCTGAGAGTAACATCCGACTGCACGGTGAAATATTACGTCAGGAGTGAGTCAGTGGATAATGAGCCAAGCTTAGAACAGCTTTACATGCTCTCGAGGACTGCAGCTTTTCAAAGAGTGGATGAAGCTGGTGAATGAATCACATCAGTGACATATAACATGACATTTCTGCAGCCAAACAATTGATTTAAATGAATTTAATTAAAAGTAAAGACACAGAGCTATGTACATGTGACTTTTCTGAACCATGTTACAGAGCAGAGGCCCTGACCATGTTTTTATTGCCATGTTTCCTTGACAAGCTTCACCGCGACACATTTTTCTACTTCTATTTTGCATCCAGCTGTTTTTAAGGTTGGACATTGTAAACAGATTCACTTTATAATAACCAACTTGGAAACCTAAAGTTTGACAAACATGTCGGACTCTCCTAATAAATCAGTTCAAGCTGCTTTTATTAGTGTTTTGACGTATCAGTCAAGCACATAATCAGTCAGCGAGCTCATTGCACATCATGTGTACATTACTCACAAAACAAGGCGCTTCCAATAGGCCAATAAACAATCATAATCTTGCTCTGTTTTCTGTAATCTCTTAATTAGCTGGTGATAAATACATATCAGAGACCCGAGATAAAAATGATGTTTGACAGAAGAAAGAAATCAATCAGCAGGTTCTTTTAGTATAAAAAAAAAGAAATCTTTTCACATTCTTGCATGATATTAGATTTCACTTGCTTGCATATGACATTAAAAAATACACTTTGTTTGTTTCATTTGATGTCAAATGGCCCAAGTGGGAGAGAAGTGTGTTCTCCCGGCAGGCTAGTTAAACTTTTGCTTTTTAATCAAAGAATCATGTTTGTGTAATTTACTGTACATAGAACTTGGCATTGTTTTTCAGAAATAAGCAAAGCCTCATTAAACAAAATTGTGCATTTTGTAATGATTTGAGGTTTCCCTCTCCTTTGTATGTCCATTTTAAAAAATATATACGTCTGCTAGTGCATACTGGTTTAAACTGTAGTACTTTATGAAGTATGCAAATAATTGCGCAACATGCAATATGTTAAAAAAAATATATAAATGATGTGTTGCTTGTGGAAAATGTCCAGTATGCAACTCATAAATCTATCCCATAAATAAAGACCACTACAGCAGAGGCCAGTCACGTGGCCAGTTTCCACTTAACAAAACTCAAAAGCCAGCCAGAAGTGCTAGTATAATTGTTTTTACGGAGGTATACTGCATACTGATGACAGTGTACTGGGCATACAATTACACTAAGCTGGTCATGAGAGCGCTCTGACCAGCTTCTGCATTATGTTATGCCCGTTAGACAGGTCAGTTGCACACAGTACGGAAAGCACTTGCATACTGCAAATTCTGCAGCTGTTAACATGTAGTCTGTAAAGGCTGGTAGTGTAGTGAGCTGTTAAAAAATAAAAGAAGAAGAAGAAAGACAGCCCTTACTTGCAGTCCTGACTAAGCATGACTTCCTGGAACTGACACTGCTGCCAATTACTCCGTACCACCTGTGATTCATTACCCACCTGCAGTATATCTACGCTCTCCAGTCTTCCTGGCATGGAGCGCAGCAGGTCGCTTTTATTCAATCAAAGTAATGAAAAAAAAAGGTAAAGTTAATGTATATAAAAAAAAAAAAATATATATATATATATATATATATACATACATACATACATACATACATACATACATACATACATACATACATACATACATACATACATACACACATTTTAATGTTTTTATTCAATCAAAGTAATGGAAAAATAGTAAAAGTAATGTTAAAAAAAAAAAAAAAAATAAAAAAATATATATATATATATATATATATATATACATACATACATACACACATTTTAATGTTTTTATTCAATCAAAGTAATGAAAAAATAGTAAAAGTAATGTTAAAAAAAAAAAATTATATATATATATATATATATATATATATATATTTATTTATTTTTATTTATTTTTTTTTAAAGGTTTTTTTCACTATTTCCTGTACTTACACTGAAATATTACGTAATCATGAGCATCATGTCCAGAGCCAAAGAGCAGATCACAGAAAAGCTATTTTAGAGGAGTTTGATGGGTGACAGGATGTGTTATAGGTGTTATGTTTGGTTTTAAATGCTGCAACCCGTACAAATGATTAATATAAAAATAAGAAATGCACAAATTATGTCTGCATAGCATTTAACCGCTTTCGTAATGGTAAATAAACAGGACGACTCTTGTCAACAAGTCATATCCTTTTAATGATGGAAACTGGAGTCAGGTTTAAGTAATATCACCAAGCAGCAGTTTATTGCTTTGATTTGACATGTGTCAAATGTTTTTTTTTTTTTTCCTTCAACACTCTCCTCTCTTTTTGCCCATGGTCCGCCCACACAGGGATGTTAGCATATTCCAACTGCTTGGAATTCCTTCCTGCTGTCTGCGGAGCACACACTGCATTTTAAAACTCGTTGGGCCCTTTCAAGTTTTATTTGAAAGTATGTAATTACATTCTTGAAGGAATAACAGGTCTAGGAATGATTTACTTGCTGTATTAAATGTCTTGTTTAGAAAAGATATTGTTAAAAGTACTTTGTATGGGTCCTTTTCGATTAGCTCAAAATATTTGCAACTATTTAAATAACAGAAATGAATTGTGAGTGGACACGAAGCTGGAGGTGCTCGGCCTCTGTAAAGTTTCGCTCGCTTCACTTTGTTTTGGGACAGCTGTGGCTGGTCTGCAGTCCACTTGGTGATTTATGAGGTCATGCTGTTTCCTAAAGAATAATGAAAGAGTTAATGTGCAATTTGTGAATGAGTGATTTCAACAGATATTCTGCTTTCAGTCAGGATCACTTACGTCGGTTCGTGAATTTCTGAAAACTGAATGAATTACGTTTTTATTGGGGCTTATGAAAGTCAAATAACTTGATGAATAGCAACTTCTTACTGTAACTTCATAACATAATTTAGGGACGCTTACATAGTCTGACTTGTCCTAAGATTCCAGACATTTAATTTCGAGGGTCTGGTCACAGGATCTCTATGGGCGCTGTATCACTTAGTCCATGTTATTTAATTATGTTCTATTCTGGTCAATTTCCATCTGTTCAAATCTAATCTATTTTTCTCTTGAGCTCCAGAACGTAACACTTGTGAGCTTCTCTATCACTAAGCAGTGCCACTGCCGGAGAGTTTACTTGGCCACCTCTCAGCTCGCTCCCTGAGGGACCGCGATGTGGGCAAAGTTAACTTCCCCTCTCAGATTAAAGGAGTGTCTTCAAGTGCCAATCCAAATGGTGATAAAAAAGCTTTTTAATGCATTGAGAACGTTTCTCAGTGTGAGCCCCCCCAGAGCCTCAGCATCAGGCGTTGCTCCACTCAGGCAGCGTCTGGACAGTGTTGAAGCCCAAGTGTGTCTCCCTGAACCCTGACAGAGGGAGAGAAAGGCTTAAAAAGGCCTCCTCCACTTCTCACTTGAGCAGCTGCCTTTGATAGCATCCGGCAGGGGCAGGTTCACACCGGCGACGGCAGGAGATGGACGAACATTAAAGTCTTGTCACTCACAGCTCCACATCATTCGACAGACCGAGTCTCAGCCTCACACACGCGAGTGTCACTGATGATCCGTTGCGTAATGGCTCCGATGATGTTGTCCAGTGTTACGTGAGATGATAACTTTGCATGGTCGCTTGTAATTCTGAACACAGATCTTGTCTTATCCTGAAAATATATCATTTTTGACAAAACAAGAACGAACAAAACCTGGAGAGAATCAGGCTGTCAGCTTAAACAGCCTTTGTAAGACAAAACTTGTAGTGTTTATCTAAATTGGGCCAGAAAAGATGTCAATTTATCATTATTCTGGATAAAGGGATCTGCCAGCAGTTTGGTGGGGGCAAGAAGTGAGTTTCAACACCGCTCAGGCAAGGCCAACATCCATCCCTGTTTTTTTCTGTCTGTTTACTTCTTGGTTCGTCGGTTTACATGCCAGTTCCATTACAGGGATTAAAATAGTTTGTCCAGTGCATCCTCAAGCTCAGCTTCCCTTGTCCTTCTCCCTCCCCTTAATTCCTCACACCACTTACAGACTTTGAGATCCCAGGGCTGGGGTAGGGGATTACGAGACAAGCACGCTTCAGCTCAAGCACCCAAAGAAACAAGAGGCAGCTGTGTTGAAGAATGTTCCACTGAGAAATCCTGGCATTAGTGAAAGCTGAGGTTTGATCAATGACTGCGGCGCGTGTCTGCACTAGTGAACGGTCTTGGAGATGAGACAGAGAGAACAAAGGTGTGTTATGACATCAGGCTGGAGGGTCTGGGCCTGGTTGGGTCGCCTTTGAGCTGCTGCTGCTGATTACTGGCTGCCGTTCACAGGTGAGTGGCTCCAAGCAGGATTTAGTGGCAGAGGTGCAGAGCGGAGATCATTCCCTCTGTCCAAGCGAGCGGTAAAGCAGCAAAGCAGCTGCCCCTCCACGATGAACAACAACGTATGACGACCCGCAAAATAATGATATTTTCATTAATCTCTCACATCACCGCAGAACAACTCAAGTCCACTCTTCAATAAAATGGTGCTTTAGTTCATTGAGGTTTGTAGGCATTCGTTTACGCTTGTTTCTCTTCAGGTCCCGCCACAGCATTCCAGTAGGGTTGAGGTCTGGACTTCAACTGGGCAACTGCAACAACTAGATTTTTTTTTTCTTTTTTGTCTCTCTATTGCAGATTTGTTGATGTTCTCACCTAAATCTTGTTGCTGCAAAACCAGCCTAAGTCACCATTCCCTCCACAGCTTATATGCTGTGCTTTATTTTTCTTTCTTTCAATGTGGAGCTGCTCATTATGGCCTAACGCGTTGGTTTTTGTTTATCTAGAGGACATTGTTCTCAAGTCTTGTGGTTTGTTCAGATGCAACTTTGCAAAATGTCACCGCCATGATTTTAAGAGAATATGGCAGCTCTGCTAAACAAGTCATACTTCTGGAGCCTTTTCGTATTTGCCACAAACTTTACTATTTAACACCCTAGTCTGAGAAGTAGATCTTTGTGTTTTGTGATTTCTCTGAGTGTTTTGTCATCTGGCGTACCGGTGAACATGACAGGACATTTGCTCCTGGGTTCGATAACCCTTAAATGTTTTCTCTTTCTCAGTGTAGGAAGATAAAAACTCCAAATTGTTTGGAAATGGTCTTCAAACCTTTCCCAGATTACCAGATTGATGGCAAGAACAATTGTTTCTTTTAGATAATCCCTGTCGTCTCTCCCATTTGGCGCTGTGTTAACACACACCTGAGTTCTTCATACGGTCAACAAAAAAAAGCTCCTGTTTTTAGAGAGGCATTCAATTACCCATCATTACGACAATGTTAGAACCAGATGATTTATTTCATATACATGTGGCTTTTAAATTTACAAACTGACTATTTTTGTGTTGTTTTGCATTCAGATAGGCTCCGCATAAGCAGCAGAGGCTCATACAATCATGAAGTGAGTCAAACACTCGCTGCCTGCGGGTTTAAGCCACCCACGGTTGGTAATCTCCTTCGGAACTGAGGGGGCTCAAAGAGGCTAAGCCTGGTCAACAACTTGGAAGGAGCATCCACAGCACATGTTGCACTCATGGCAGCCAGGTTTGAAGGTCAGAGGCCCTCCTTCTAGTGACACCTTTCGAGAAAGTAGACGTTACATGACCGTGTAACATACTGTATATATATATGCATGCATGCATGCACCGGTCCAGTCCAGAGTCAGAGCCCTCTTATCCCATTGGCTAAGGTATTTTTTTTAAAATAAGATAATTTTGACAACATTTATAGAATATTAGGCTTATTTCTAGAGGGGCTGTTTTTGCAGTGTAGAGAAGATTCCAGGTGACACAGAGATGAACAGGTCTGTAGGAAGTCCTTAACCCATCTGCAGGGCTGGTATCTGCTCCTTTGTGCAAGGAGGAACAAGATGGGACTACCAGAGCCCTCCAAAATGACCTCCTAACGTAAATGTCTTGACCAGACAATAAGAAGCAGACTTCACGAGGGTGGCCTGAGGGTCTAAGGTCCTTAAGTGGGCCCTGTGCTAACTGCTTGGTACTGTGGAGCTCAACTGACATTTGACTTAAATTCCCAGAATTGGCAGGTCCTCCACTGGCACACTGTCATCACACATGAGAGCAGGTTTACTCCGAGAACCTGTGGCAGATGTAAAAGGGTCTGGAGAAACGTGGAGAGCATTGAGGGAGGCACAGACCTCCACAAGCTGGACAACAGCATGCAATTAAAATATGTGTGTGTGTGTGTGTCTGTGTGTGTGTAGCTGCAGAGCTGCCAGCTGATTTTTACAGCAGAATATCTCGTTTCTGATGTTGCTTCATTTGCAAAATCAAAAATCACAGCTGCATTTAGCTGACACTGGTTTAGTTTATATATATAGTTTATATATATATATATATATATATATATATATATATATATATATATATATATATATATATATATATATATATATATATATATATATATATATATATATATATATATATGTGTGTGTGTGTCCAAGTAATTTGGACCTAAAAGGACGAACTCATGAAATGTACGTCCAATGTAAAAGTTGCTGGTCTGACCAGAAACAAAGCATGCAAAATGAGGTTCCAGTGAAGAAGACAATACAACGATGGCTTCAGTGATGGTGTTGAAATGAAATAATCACAGTTTGAGATCCAGCATCAAGCGTCATGCAGAAGGTATGCACATAGAAGATGAAAAATACTGAGTGCACTGAGTCTCAAGCACTTCTTGAAAGCCACACACATACAAACGCAGATGACAGAGACTTTCTAAGCAAAGCTTGAAAGGGTGACTGAGGAGCTTGGTTATCAATAAAGACTGACAGATTATCTCTTCCCACAGCTGAGACAATAAACATTAGCAGGGTCACTTAAGAAAAGATAATAAATAAAGCTCACAATTAGCCTTCCTGATTTTCTGATCGATTTAAACAACCATTTTATCATCATCAAGATTAAAATTATAACTTTTTTCTTCTTTATTTGTTGCCATACAGAAGAAATGTATTAAGATACACACCCTCTTTCCTTGGATGAATCTTGGCTTGAGTCTTTCTGGGTGGAGCTTGCATCTTCTCTTCATGCTTGTGTGGGTTTTCTTGAGATACCCCCGCAGTCCAGAATCAGCCAAGTGAGGTTAATTGATGAGTTCAAATTGCCCATAGGAGTAAGAGTGGCCTACGATTTGTGTGTGTGTGTGTGTATTTTTTCGTGTGATGGACTGGTGAACCTGGTGTGCTCCTGTCTTTCACCTGAAGCAGCTCCAGCAGACTCCTGTGACCCTAAATTGGAATAAGCAGGTATAAGGTGCGTTTCCACTAGCAGGAGTTCCAGGTACATTTTTCGGCGCTGAATTGTTGACCGATCTCAACATAGAGGTCCAGCTGGGTTTTTTTTTTTCTCAAGTCAATCGCTAACAACACGGTTTATGTCAAAAAACAAAACAACACAAGTCGCATCCCTTGTTTACCTGTTTCTTCTTCTCTTTTGTCTTTTGCTGCATTCTTTTTCTTCTCGTTTTATGCTGCTGGCTGTTTGTGAACAGAAAAAAGTGTGCATTACCGCTACTTGGTGGTCAGATGTGTTATTTGTTCAGTCAACAGTTCTTGTGTGGCGAGGCACAGTACGCAAATGGAAAGGCACCTATAGATGGATGGATTGAATTACTCTGCTCAAAATTATTTTTCTAAGGTATAATGTGACATCTAGTGGCAATATGTTAGATTGCAACCAACTCAACTCCTCCCTGAACAACTGCTGTTCCTATGAGAACGTCCTATTACTTTGGTTAATTACTACATAACACTTTTGTTAGAAAATGATGAAAATGTATTCAATTTCACCTGCAATCTTTCACGGAAATGAATGACATTCCAGGGAATGGATTAAGAGAGATGATATTATAATATCAGTTTATATCAAAATTATGTTTTGATATATCGCTGCATACTCAAAAGCAAATCTGAGCTACAAACAAGGTAAATGTTATTGCACAGTAATGATGCAGAATGTTTTTAGTCATTATTTCGATGATTTAGTCATGATTAGAAGCAGTCGTTTTGCTGGCAACAGAACTTGAATTAAACTGGAAATTCTGAGAGAAATGTTTATGAAAGCAGTCAAGAATATTGGTAACTTAATGTCACTAATGATGTACTAGGTTTTATTTGTACATGTGACAGCGATTTTCAGAAACGCCAGTATCTGATGAATATAGATGTTTTATTATTTTCTGAACTGTGTGCAAAACACATCACCTTTCAAGAAGTGTCCAACTGTAGTAAAAATGCAACCAGCAGGTAAACAACAATGACTTAAAGAGCAAGTGATAGAAGTATAAAGTGCACAGAAAGACATGTCAGTTACAGGGAATGACAGAGAGCGGGTTTAGATGGGATGAGTTCAACATTCATCAGTGGAGTTTTCATACGGAAGAGAACAAAAATGTAAACAAACATGCACATAACAAACCACATCCTCATTACTATGAGTCTGATATGCTTCAGAGATATGAGGTAAAAAAACCCCAACAAATATTAGAAAAAATATCACCCATCAAAAAGAACTTTGTTTATTGTGTGAATAGGGCTGGAGAACTGCAGTTACTGATATTTGCCAGTGATCACTGACATACCAGAGTACTGAAACTTGTTTTACCACCAGAAAGACACAACAAACAAAAACAGGACCTAATGACAAGTGATCAGCGCGCGCGCGCGCACTCACACACACACACACACACACACACACACACACACACACACACACACACACACACACACACACACACACACACACAGAAAGTGGCTGACTAAATTAAGGAATTTTATTTTGTTTTTGCTCTGTGGATTTTAGCTCTGAGTTTGGATTTCTAATCCAACTGGTGAACCTCTTTTTCACCGTCCTGTTACATGTGGCTTTTCATTCTAAGATCTCACCTTGAAACGTGTGTGTGTTTTCTGTCTCTAATCGTAAAATATAGAGCATATTGAAATTTGATTTGAATAGACTAAAAAATAAATAAATTTAAAAAAAAAGCGCGCTTAGTGAGCGTTCTGTAATTAGAGTGAAAAAGCAAAAAAGCAGGTTATCCAAGGTGTGAGAAATATGAGGTAGGTGGACGGAGAAGAAGGAGGAGGCAGTGCAAATTGGGCGGACACATAAAAACGGCGAGGAACCGTGGATGAGAGATCATTTGGAGAGTCTGCAAGGCTTGCGCGCCGCCCGTCCTCACTGACGCTCCGGAGACGGATAAGAAACTCTGCTGCAGAGCCAAACAGCCGGTCCTCTGTGCTTTTGTCCGTGTAGAGATGTCACTGAAGGATTAATGAGCCAAAAAGACACCCGACCTTTCCTTTAAGGCTCATTTCGGTGTTTTTTTCCTCACTTTTTTTTCGGCGTAACGCCTGGACCGCTTTCCACTTTCATTTTTATTTACATTCGAGGATACCTGTACATCTACTGATGGTAAGCGCTCGTCTACTGACACATTCGCACCTAATTTAGAAGCAGAGCTTATTATAAAACACAATGATATTGACGTTTAGGGACTTAAAGGTTTGTATGTGGGGGTGTTTCTGTCCGTTTTATCGACTTTACTTAGGCTTTGAAAAACGTATACCGAAATTAGTTACATTCTCAAGGATCCCTCAGAGGAGCATAACTATTTTTTTTATTTCTGCTTTACTTGTTAACAGAGGAATTTATACTGAAATAAAAGCGTTACAGCCCTGTGGTCGTGAGCTTTTTTGTGCCCGAGACTTGTGCAATAACAAGATAGTGAGGTCATTTCCAAACAGAGCGTCCCATTTCCCTCTTCTGCGTTTTCTTCGGAATATTTGCAGTGACAATCTTCAACACCTGCGTATGGCTCCTGACACCATGACTGGTATGAATGCTGGAGATGACAGAGCCCAGATTCTGGTCAAAACAGCTGAAAAAAAAAAACAACAAAAAAACAAAAGCAAAACACACACATAAATAATATTCCATGATTTTCCCTTGTGTTATCTCTTCTTGAATAAAAGTAAGACAGGGCCTATTAGCGTTCAGTAATGATTCCTATCCACACCAGTTTGTTGTGCACGTTTCTGTTCATTTGTGATGATGTTTGCAGAAACATTACCATATCATAACACTGGAATAGAGACACAGACTTAACTGAGCTTTATAATTAAATCCACATGCCACAGTGCTTTTACTTGCTTTTAACAGGTGATTTAAAAGTTAAACTGTGCCATTTAATCGATCGAAGTTGAATGAGAGACAACAGAAAAGATTAAATAAAATCCTGTGGATCTCGGAGAACATTTGCCATTCCCAAAATCCTTTATTTCTTCTCATTCAATTCCACATCAGGTAAAAATCAAGAGGGTTCATCTCAGAGGAGCTACACGGCTCATCATTTTACATTGGACTTCTTCTTGTCTTTCAAAAACATTCACCAAGACTGGTAATCTGCTTACAGTGATCTCATTGACTGTGAATGCATTATTGGGGGGGGGGGGGGGGGCTTTTTTTTATTGTTTAAAGCCCTTCAGGCTGCAATAAAAGGTATTATCAGACAAGCAAAAAGTGCATTTTACATCCCTGTTTTCCTTAGACAGCTTTCCATTGTGGCTTAACCAGGCCAGTGTTTGGGGAGCCACAGTGATCTGTACATAATATAGCAGCTGATCAATAACAGAAATGTTAAAGGCTGAGTCTCGCTGGAGCTGTAGCAGTCATCTGAAACAATAAAATCAGGCCAACTTCTGTTCTCGAAGTAACCTGTTGCCCTCCTCCCTCCCTTTCTCCTTCTTTCATTCCCATCTTTCCTCCCACCCATTACTGTCAAATTCCTCAGGAAACACATCTGAAGAGCCATGTGCATAGTCTGATCACATTATCTCTGGTCAGAGAGAGACACAGAGAGGGAGGGAGAGGCCAAGAGGGATCGAGCAAAGCCAAGGGCAGTTGACTGCTACGGCCTAATTGTACCCTGGTCTGCATTTGTCGTTGCACAAAGCGTTCATCTGTTGCCTTTTTCAAATTTGTCTTGAGTGCAACGGGGCTTAAAATATGTTGAAAGTAGAATTCCTGCTTTTGCTTTCGCTGAACATGTGTCTGATTGAATTACTGTAAAAACAAGATAAAGGAAAAAAAAAAATGGTGCAAACTCCGAGCGTTTTGGTTTGCTTTATCTTCGCTGGTGAAATGAGGCCAGCACCACGGACGCGGGAGTTGCTCCCAGTCTGCTTTACGTCTTCTTTTATCATTCTCGCACCACTCTGAGTGTCTGTCTGCTTTAGCCTGCAGCTTTGTCAGTGGCTGGTTACAGTTACAAGATGTTCTGTTTGGTCAGTGTTTTTGAGTGCTATGAATCCCTGTAATCATGGGAGAGGCCCTCTCTGTACAATGAACGTTTGTTGTCAGAGATGTGCACACACTGGGTCACACATTCGCTCGCACACACACACGTTTATCCCCGCACCCCATGGGTAATAGAGCTGATCGTGTTCTGAACCCTCCTCTCGCTCTTTGCCACAGTTCTCACGAATATGTGAGTGCTGGCTCGTGCATGTGTGCAGACATGCACGCTGATGCACCGTTTAATGCATGCAACCCCTGGTGCACGTTGGCCTTTTTTAATTTTTTTTTTTTTTAAGCACACACACACACACACACACTGGATCCCGTGTCATGACCGAGAAAGCGGGGTCAGACTGAGGTCAGACTCAGATGCTGTTAGGAAAGAGATCCTTGATTGCATATACAGTGGGCCATGCAGGGGCTGAGATAATCACGCAGATAGCAACCCAGCCATGCTCGCACACTGTAAAACACACACTGTATATTTTCCACACACAGTGTCCTTGAAAATATCCATCTTCTCTGTTTGGTCATTCCAGTAGAACAAGTTTCAACCCTCTTCTGCTCTGGAGCTGGCCCGTCTCCTCCATGGAGCTGTTGTTGTGGTCACTACGAAACGTAGTAATTTTATTAGTGTGATTCAGCAGCATTTAACACTTCAAAAGACATGGAAAAGCTCAGTCATTAGAACCTTCTGGGTGTGCTTGTTAAACTTGGCCGAGGAAAGATGACTATTAAAGCTCCAAATGCTCTTTCTAATACTAGTTTGTTTCAAATCGCCTTGTGGAGAACATTTCAATAAAATATCCTTGATGCGGTGGTTTCATCAAATTAGTGAGAATACCCTACACACACCACACACACACACACACATACACACACACACACACACACACACACACACACATATATATATATATATATATATATATATATATGTATATATATACACATATATACGTACATACATACACACACGCAGTCGTAGACATCCTGAATTTAAGACTCTACTACTGATAACAGGGAACTGCAGGAGGCCTGTAATCAGCAGCACTGCAGCCTGTGTGAGCCCTCGAGCGGGACAGCACTGCGAAAAGGAGGCGCTTTTGGGACAGATCTATTTAGGCTGGTGTCTAAAATTGGTGATCTTAGTTGATGAGAGAGAAAAAGCTTGTCGGGTTCACATGGAGTTGTTTTCATGCTACCCTTGTTTTGAGTTGAATAAATAAATCATATTATTATTATTATATCATGATCAAAATGGTTTAATTTCAGATGTTTTACTTGAATCTGGGTGTTCTCTTAATTTTTTTTTTTTTTTTGTAGCTTGCCTGTAAGATCAAATATAAGAATGGGTTTGGGGTAAATTTCAAGCATAGATGTTTCTTTTCCTTTTTGTCTGAGGTAAGTCTGAGGCTCTAGTGATCTGCCGTCTGTGTTGTCGCACATACCTTCTTACATTCCAGTTACAGCAAATAGCCAGCTAACCCAGAAGCCGAAATGATAAGCCTTAAAGAGACACTAGGTCCGTCTCTTACCCCCCCAACACACACACACACACACACACACACACACACACACACACACACACACACACACACACACACAATGTATTCTCATGTGTCAGGCTTTGAGTAAATACCATGTAACGACCTCAAGTGTTTGCAGCCACACTCCGTTTATAGTTTCCCCATGTTTTTAACGGTATCTTTCAGGAACAGGGTGACTCCAATGTTCTCCTGCAGCCTCCCAACACCACCTAGCATTTCCTGGAAGAGCGTGTCCATTGCCTGCTCCCAACAAACATGGACTGTTTTCCCATGCTCTATTTTCTGTCGGTAAGTAAGTGGACTGTGGCACTTCAATTTGTTGCATGTGACATGTTGCTGCATCTTGACTCTTGAATCCCCCACCCCTACTCTTCTTTTTCTCTGTCCACCGAATCACTCATTTATGTGGCATTTGTGCAGATTCGAACCCAAGGTCTGTAAAGAGGTGTTGGTTGAGGCACATGCGTGAGGCAGAGCCCTTTCTTTTAAATGTGTTGCAGAAAGTCTCAGGTTTGTCCCATGGCTTGTCGGGGCAGACTGTGAGGGACAATGGCGCCTTATTGAGTTAAGAATTTGCTCCGACCTCGGGGCTGGCTCTTTTATTTGTCTAATCATAGTGGAGAAGACAAGGGGAAGGGGTGGAGTGAGGAGGAATGGCCCTCAGATCGCATTAAAAAAGTTGGTTCTGGAACCAGCTGTTTACAGTACCTTTGGAGGATGTCGCAAAAGATAAACAGCAAGTGGTCTATCTGATCAGGGAATGCTTTACTGTAAACACGACAGACTGGATCATTGACAGTAATTAGTCTGTCCTGGGTGGCTTGGTGGGAATCGTTAAAAAGGAAGGTGAAGATGGTGCTTTGAGTTGTTTAAAACTTGCATTTGCAAAGCTGTGGAGAAAGGAAATACAGTATTGTGGTTTGTCTCTGTGTCTTGCTCCTTTTTTCTTCCAACCTCCTGCTCTGCTCAGAATGTTCCTAATCTTTTATCTCCCTGTACCATCTGCCGCCTCCACCAGAGACATCATGATTCCTGGTAATCGAATGCTGATGGTCATTTTAATATGCCAAGTCCTGCTGGGAGAGAGCAACCATGCTAGTCTGATACCTGAAGAAGGGAAAAAGAAAGTACCTGGCCTGCAGGGTCGTTCGACCGCTCAGAGCCATGAACTTTTGCGGGACTTTGAGGCCACGTTGCTGCACATGTTTGGCCTCAAAAGAAGGCCGCGACCCAGTCGCTCAGCCACCGTGCCTCACTATCTGCTGGACCTGTATCGGTTGCAGTCGGGGGAGGCCGAGGAGGTTGGAGCGCATGACATCCCCTTTGAGTACCCAGAGAGATCAGCCAGCCGGGCCAACACTGTGAGGGGCTTCCACCATGAAGGTAAGAGAAACGGGGGGATATTTGCAACACATTTACATCAGGCGGTGTCACTCCAAACAGTAAGAAAGACTGAAAAACATTACATCGCCTCTGAAGTTGCTGTGGACTGACATTCCAACAATTTTGGAGGTGGTGTGGTGCATCAGCATGGTTGTGGATTGCTAAATATCCAGGGTGGGAAAAAAAAAATGAAAAGAAAAAAAAACAACATTTTCTACATCCCCATGAAACATTATTGAAATGGGGCTCCACCCAGCTCTCCGTGACCAAAGAATGTAAGGATGCGGTCACCAAACGCCGACTACAGAAGGGCAGAAAAATGTTGCTAGACAAGCTCTCAAGAGCCTAATTTGACAAAGCTCTGTGTGTTTGGTTAGTAGCTGAAGGAAAAGCATACCTCCATTTACTGACTTACACTTCTCACCCCACCCACCAGAACATGGTTTAAAAAAGCTCGTTCTCGGCCTGGAATTGTAGTGCGCTCCGCTCTCATGTCTCCAGTTTATATGGAGGACTCTTTAAGAAAGACCTTTCTCACTGTGCAATTATCTTTAATGCTACTCTGCAGTCTTCTAAATAAAGCCCCTACTGCCAACAATGTGGGTGCTGAGAGAAGACACTGCAGTTCTCTGGAGAGACGGAAAAAAAATCAGCCTCAGAAACTGCTGCGGTGGAAAGACGGGAATGTCAGAAGGTCCCGGTCTATTGTGGCCGCTTAGTTTGAGCGCAATTGCAGGCGTTTTAATTAGGTCTCGAGAAAAGGATGGTTACATTTAAGTAGAATTCACAAAGATATGTTCAGACATGTGTGGTAGATGGTAAACCGTTGACAGAAAGAAGCGGAGTTCATAAATGAGAATTGATCACGTGACGTGATAGACCGAGAAAACCAGGAAGGCTGCAGAGTGTGTCTGCCCTCAGGAGCAGCGGTGAGTAAGGAGTAAATCGACCTTAATGTGGCTTGTCAAACACACTGATAGAGTAGGGCATGCCAGCCTACGCTAAAAACAGCGTAGAAAAATTAGTTCTGAAAAAAAGAGCATTGCCAATGAAGGAGGGACGGCTTCCTGCGACGCAAAGTGTGCATGCACACATGTGAGCTCATGTGTGGGTTTGCAATTCTCTCTGCAAGCGTTTACCCTCCTTTTCTCCTCGGCTGAACTATGTTAATAATACACTTTGAAGCCCTTTCGAGGGGGAGTGTTGCATGGCATTGTATGATAGTATGACTCAGTTGAGTCATCTCTCCAAAACACAAGAGGTGTACTACCGTCTGCTCCAGATGGATAGTCAGTTAAGGAGAAGTGTTTACAGGAAAGGGAAGCTGTTCATCCCAATTTCAGCTGGTGGTTTTTATTTACTGGGTGTAACAGGGAGAGATTTCAGATGACTGTCAATTAAACTACAGGGCAGACAGGATAGGAGGAGTGCGTGTGTGCTCATGAAACTTCGAATAATCTCTGGTTCTGAATTTGCTGCGTTCCCACGCAATACCTCCTTTCCCATGGGCTTCAGATAGATGTAATTCTACTGTATCGTCTGACTCCTTAATGATTATTCATGATGAAATTGATAAATCTCTTAAGTGAACAAACTGCAGAGCTAATCAAAAACACAGCGGGTTTTAATAATGAGAACCACCTGGGTGAGATTAGGGCCTGGGTGTGAAATAACAGGGGTGGATTGAGCAGGAAAATAGTAGACACAACATTCCTTTCCCCAACAATGGTGATCTTGCCAGAAATCTGCAGACTGTGCGTGGAACAGGGAGTCTCCACTGTGTTTATACTGTAGTTGTGGTACGTTAATCACCACCCTCCTTGTCATGCATGTTTCAGCAAAGTGCTCAGAGAAAGACACTGTGAGAAGGGCAGGGTAATCCTTAAAGATAGATAAGGAAGTATTGATTATATGTATTTATATTCTTGATTTCCCTAGAGGCCTTAAAAAAAAAAAGTCTGCATGTGCATTATTTAGTGTCAATAATAAGCGATATAGAATGATGTTAGATAAAATCCAAGTTTCAGGACTTTGAAGAGCAAGGAATGGAAACTCTATAAGAAAATTGTGTGAGATGCACATCTGAAACAGCTTAGCAATATATTCTGACCTTTATGAAATTGTGCATTTGAGCAAACATCCCACACTTTTCCTCTGGCTCATTTTCAGAGCACATGGAGAGGATGCACGAACTGGAAGATGGAGAATCCATGCCTCTTCGCTTCCTGTTCAACCTTAGCAGCATCCCAGAGGAGGAGCTGCTGTCTTCCGCTGAACTGAGGCTCTACCGTCATCAGATCGATACGGCCGTCGCCGACACCCTCTCAGATAACCAGGGGCTCCATCGGATAAACGTATACGAGGTGCTAAAAGCCCCGCGGCCCGGGCAGCTTATCACACAGCTTCTGGACACGCGGCTCGTGCGGCACAACGCCTCGCGTTGGGAGAGCTTTGACGTCAGCCCTGCTGTGCTGCGCTGGACTCGCGAGCGCCTCCCTAATTATGGACTGGCTGTGGAGGTTCTGCACCTCAACCAGACACCGCACCGCCAGCACAAGCACGTCCGCATCAGCCGCTCACTGCACCAGGAGCCCGGCGAGGACTGGGAGCAGGTGCGCCCTCTCCTGGTGACCTTCGGACATGACGGGAAGGGTCACCCGCTGACTCGCCGGACCAAGCGCAGCCCCAAACAACGGGGTCGTAAGCGCAACCGCAACTGCCGGCGCCACGCGCTGTATGTGGACTTCAGCGATGTTAGCTGGAATGACTGGATAGTGGCGCCCCCTGGCTACCAGGCCTATTACTGCCACGGGGAATGCCCTTTTCCTCTGGCGGATCACCTGAACTCAACCAACCATGCCATTGTTCAGACACTGGTGAACTCTGTGAACAACAACATTCCCAAGGCCTGCTGCGTACCAACAGAGCTCAGCGCCATTTCCATGCTCTACCTGGACGACCATGACAAGGTGGTCCTAAAAAACTACCAAGAAATGGTAGTGGAGGGCTGCGGCTGCCGCTAACAGACTTCCTAAAACTCAGACATGGACTGGCCACGTGGGAAAAGCCCTACGGACGCTAAAACAAATCAGTCTTTACTCCCAAAAATGTTCACTTGGACCCTTATTTATAACTTTTATGAGGTGTATGTTTGTCTCACTTTTTTTTTTTCTTTGACATAATGATCATATATTTTGACAAAATATATATATTTATATCTACATATAAAAATAAATTGAGTCCTTATTTTAAAAAAAAAAGCTGTACAACTTTTCATAATGTACATTAGATTGTATAAGTTTTTTATTGAGAAAATAGTAAAAACCCTTTTAAAAGTAAAGTTTATTTACTAGTAATATTTATTGCTTTCATATTATATACAGAAAAAAAAAGATAAATAAAAAATTTGAACTGCTTCATAAAACACATTTAGTCAAGTCCCAATATGCAGCCGTTGTGTTTTTACAGAAATTGGAGCACTGCGTGGATTTGTTTCTAAAAGAATTCCTTTTTAAAAATGTGGATTGGCTTTATTATATATAAAAAAAATTCTGATTATATTGGTAAGACCCATAAAATAACTTAATTTTACCTCATTGTAAAATATCTGTAATAGCTATTCACAACAAGGAACTATAAAAATAAAAAAAATGACACTAAATCACTTGCTTTTTCCATATGCATTTGGATTTAAAGATTGCTAGAATTACATTAAATTTTATTTTAAACATGCTTATATCCTGTTTTCATAAAAAGAAAGAAAAGAGCTGAGAAAAAAATCCTGACAATATAAAAGGATGTTTGCTTTATTAGGTGGTATCTCACTAACTTGTAATAGGTTTCGGCAACAGAAGCTTTTGCAGAATTGGTTTTGCCATTTCAAAGCTGCGAGTCATTTGGGTTAAAAAGGGCCTTATTGTTCTCAAATGTCACTTTTCTGACAATTAGGATGACATGTGGTGGTTGGATACTCGCTAATCCAATTGCAGTCTGGGTTTGTTGTTCAGCCTGACTGTGAGGGTGATCCTATTGTTCCTCACGTCCCCCACATTGGGGGCATGGTTGTGGCCGATGCGTCCTGCCCTCATATGAGGCGGCCGAGTCCTCTGAAGAATCAAAGGTTAGACGTTCTGTCTCCTGCCTTTGTCTTCAGCGGCTCTTGCCAGCAGAGCAAAGATGCCTGTCTCCAACCTGTGCCCCATCACACAAAAGCCTTCTACATCACTTATTTACAAGCTGACGGCTGGCCCAAATTATGTGATAATGTCTAGAGTGAGCGACTCCTTTGAACTGCTGCAGGAATTTGCCTCTTTGCATTGTGAAAATGGTACGACTCTGTGGCGTTTCAGTGCTCCAGTTTTTAACGTACTATTCTAATTTTACAATATAAAAATGTGTTGTTTTGCTCAGCAACAGCTTTCTAGAGAAAACAAAAACAAACAAACAAACAAACAAAAAAAACCCGCCTTGTCAGTGGTATCAAATAAATTAGGCATGACATTAATTGCATGTCATATAACGAAAAGCCAGATGAGTTTGTTGGTTTTTCCTACTGCATGTGCAGGCCCTCAGGCGCTCTAATGGCCCCAGGACATCTCTTTGATGCCTGCATATCAGCATCAAAAAGGGGTGGCTCCGAAACGAGGGGAAGACACAAGAATTTCATTTTGAAGTGGCTGAAGGCAGAGAAGGAGAAAGCCGGGAGTTTCTTGTGTATTTGTGTGTCCGGCAAGAGGTTTTTTTGTTTTTTTTTTTCCCGTCCAACAGCTTGACAGCGCAATTACTACATTTCAACTGATCTCCCCCTAAAGTTGAGATAGCATCAGCTATTTATGGTAATTGTCCTGCCCAGTCATTATCCCACTCCCCCCTACACAAAAAGAGGATGCATGTTCATTAAAAAGCCAGAGAGTAACATTTATATAAGCTCCACACACCCCGTGAGCCTGCCATTTAGTTTACCGCCATCCTGTTCCTCAAGGTTTATGTTTAGGCGAAAGGGATCTCTAGCCTTCATCGGCATCATTCCTCACGCCCTCGAAGCACCACGGGACTTTTAAGATGCTCTCGTGACCGTCAGGGAAAATTGATTAAACTTGAGTGTCTGAGCATGAAGAGGAGGGTTGGGGGTCGGTTCCATAATGGGTCTTATAAACAGGTTGAGGGCTTTGTCATTCCTATGAGATGTCCCACTCAAACCTCCTGTTCTCACGCAATCAGGCTACAGGTGAGTCATTATGCAGCGGGTCTATTGACACTGCTCGACTAAGTGACAGGGTGAGGTCTTCAAAAAAGCTTTTTATTTGGACGCTCCATCGTAAAAGCCACAGCCGGTACCCCTCCCAGTGGGAACAAAAGGATGATGAGCCTTTCGTGCGTGGCCTCGTTTTAGTGGGAGCACTCTATACCTCAATCCCTTTACTTCTAGGAGTGACAAGATGTTAAAGATTTGAATGTAAGTGCGTTTGTCTGTGCCTTTAATTGGTCTTTCAGGTAAGTCATGTGACTGTTGTTAACAACCACTTCCAGTAGAAAACACAGGAAAGATATGGAAGGAAATAAGGGTTGTTATGTTCCGCGAAAGCAAAGGAAGCTTTATTTTTCTTTTTTTATTTTGGCAAAAGTAGTGTTTTAAATTGAATAATACAGCCACACTCCTTCAACAATTCACCAGTGATGTGTAATGCTGTCTCTGTTGGCCCTGGTGTGTTGTAATACCTCAGCCTAAAATATCTGTCAGATTAAGAAAAAAACCCTAAATATTCTGTTGTGGCCTCAAGTATTTTACAATTTACAGCTTAATGAGTCATGACTCATTTCACGTGCTGTGTTGCCAGCTGGCTGACAAATCTTCGGTGAATAACACGTCATCTCAGAAAATACCAGTAACGCCTTTAATTCTTTGAACTGAGTCATGTGTAAATGCCTGACCCACTCTTCTCCACCCCCGTCCAATTTTACTGTATTTAACCTTATTTATGGTTTTACAATATCAGGGAAGGGAGTAAGTGAGTGGCATTTGCTGTGTTACAGACATTTCGATCATTTTGTACCCCATTTTCCACTCTTTTTTTTAAAAGATTGTATAATTATAGGTCTTTAAAAGGTTTGTTTTTCCCTAACCAACAGGTCAAAATATTTATTTCATTTTAAAAATAAGAGGAAAGCAACAATCCTCGACATGCTTAAGTGAGCAATCATTTGGCATTGATTCTTATTTCTGGTGGACTAGATTTCTATTCACATTAAAGTGTTTAATTTCATATTAAAATCAAAATGATGTAAAATGACAAAGCACCTGTTGTCTGTTGAGCTAAAACAACAAAAAAGGTCAGAGAAGCCTGAACAGAAGTTCAGCAGAGTATCCAGACAGATTTATTATTCAAGGCCTTTACCACAGCTCCAGACAATGATGGTGTCTTGGCTGCCGAAGTTTTGAGTTACCAAAAATGTCCAAGGAAAACCATTCAGCCGGGTCTCTGGATTGCTCCAAGTAAATGGAGCATCGTCTCTGAAGACACATGCTGTGCTGGAATTTTTCAAATATCTTTTATTTTTAGGAAGAGTTAAAACACTGCAAAGAAGACGCTCTTACATTTTATTGAGGAACTGGGAGGAGGCCGTTTCAAAAGCAGCGACACTCTAGTGCACAAAATCACGTGGTTATGGTGCAGATATCGTTGAGTCGCGCTCTGCCGCGCTGCAGTTTCAAACCGGAAAGCATTCGTTTATGCTCGGTAGTCCTTTTCTCCCAAATCTCTTCAATCTAGCGCAATGATAGCTCACGTCAGTGGTGCTCTTGTCCTTATATTTGCACACAACAGCGGCGCACACTCATTTGTTTTTATGCATACCCCGTTTTTTCCCCCAGGATATACTAGTTAAGTTGCACAACAGTGCGCACACACCCACATTTGAAACCTTAGAGCCTTCTCGCTGTCCATCTGTAGGGGTTATCTGCGTGGCACCCTCTCTCACCCCTGTCTGTGACTCATCTCCACTCATCACGCACACCTCTGCACTGGCACATGGCAGCCGAGACGCTCCACGGTGCATTTAAGGGAATAAGGCTGTCATCAACGGAATGCTTTGACCTCGGGGTCACCGATACCGACCCCGGCAGGCGAACACACACACACACACACACACACAAAGACACACACACACACAGGCCACGTACAGTGTAGCTGCCGGCGGGTGACAGGAGGGGGAAGGTGTTTTGGGTTCACGCACAGGTGACTGAATTTAAGACACCTCGATGAGCTCAATGTCTTTGAGTTTAGTTGAGTTTTTGCCGAAACCAGATTCATACACCAACTCTAACTACAGATGGTGAATTCAATGTCAATGCACAAGAGCAGAAACCACTCTGGACTAAAAGAAGAATAAAAACAGGTGACAAATTCATTAATAATTCAAATGTCTGATAATTGCAGCAAATGGAGGGTTAGCGGGAAAAAGACGAGCTGTAAAAACACTGTAATTCTGAGTGACAGGTGTTAGCTGCTTGGTCATTCTCACCTTTCGGCTTCTTTTAACATGCGCTGTGTGCATGTGGGTGGAAGGACGTGCACCCTCTCATGCACACTTAAGTACATGCCCACGCTCACAAATTTGCAGTTGCTCGCTCAACTCACGCTGCTAAAGTCTTTGGTGTCTGTCAGAGGTGTTACAAGAAAAACAATGACGCTGTCTCAAAGAAAGCGTAATAACAGTAATTGCAGCCTGCGTGATTAGAAAGAGTATCAGATATTTCCATCTTGACAACTGTTCCCAAACAAAGCGCACAAGAGCGGAGGGTCAGGGGGGTGAAAAGTGTGAGCGCGTGTGATTAAAAAAAAACCCTAGTTTCTTTCACACAGCCTCCCCGCCTGGGAAGGGACCGCAGTGGAAATTTCCACTTGTCGAAGAAACGGCCCGCGGGCTTAAAATTTGGTGTCAAGTGCCAGTGTCGCTGTGTGGACGGAATGCTTCTTTTGTGGGCGAGTCTCTGGTGTAATTTCGGGCAGGGCAGGGTGTCCCCGCAGTAGGCCTTTCTTCCTCGGGCCTTGTGCAGTTTCATTAGATACGGCTAATGAAAAGATGGCTGGCCCCCTGACGCTCCTCTGGCCTGTATTTAGAGCTCCTGCCTCGCATCTCCCACTGAACAGGTGTGCTGGCTGGGCCTCCAGCATAACTCTCCGAGCGCTTTTCATCCTCATCTTCATTTCACTTCTCTATAAAGCATCACTTTCATCACATGACTACTGGTGGAAACAACGACTCTTATTCAGCCTTAATAGGGATGTAAAAAGGTTACAATCAACCACGTGGGATAAAACTTGGATTTGTACGTTTTATTTAGATTTATCACAAACTTCAACAAGCACGGTTCTTTTCACGTAGCCCCGTATGAGTGCGGCTTCACATTTACAGTGCGAGTCTAATCTGAATCTAGATGGATGCTGTCATAATGTTCTTTTAACCTAATATTCATTCATTTGTCAGACATTTACCATTCTTGCAATATATTATTTAGACATCCACATAAAAGCACATGAAACACAGAGAACAAAAGCTCTTTGTCGACTTTGTCATAATCACTTAACTCATGTAACGAGTAGAAACCTCTGCCAAACGGAGAAACTGCAACAGGCCTCCTGTAATTACACAGACCTGTTTCTGCACAGTACATCTGCTGCGTCTCATTCTCTCACTCCCCCTCTCTATGAATCTCTAATTGTCCCTCCAGCGTGACAATAGATGATGTATGGTTTGGTGTCATCTGGCGACAGTTCATTGTTTAGTTACAGGTGCCTTTTTGGGCCACATTCAGCAGCTCCCGTTCTCTTGCATGAATATCTGAAACGTGGATGGGTCTTCGGCTGGTGCGCGTCTGAAGTTAGAGCTCAGTGTTTATTTGCTAACAGACTGCCTCTGTGTTCATACGCTGACCCTTTGTGCGGCGCTCGGAGAGGCAGGTGAATTGTGCTTTGGGCTTGCGGGCCACAGTTTGAAAGCAACAATGTGTAACCTGAGATGTAACGTGACCGTGAGGCAATTAGGACAACAATGATGACAGGTTTTGTTTTTTTTTTTCGCATTCAGCCCTTTTGTGTTTCTAAATACTATTTAAGAGCAAACAAAATGTGCAACCTTGGGCGCTCTTGCACCGAGACGGAGGGAAATCCACAATCGGGCAGAAAAACAGCAGCTGAAGTTTTTGTTCCAGTTGACACCTGCTTGTTGTGCATAAGTTAGGGGAGTTGCTCTTAAGGCTGTTTCTCCTTTGAAGTTAATTTACCTTCACTATTTTTTTTTTTGAAGTGGGGGATTTGGGTGAGGTTGAAAGGACTGGAGGATGCAAACCTAATTAAGGACATTTTGCAGACCCTTTTCTGTGTTCAGAAACAGACTATGGAAGGGTGGAAGGAGGGCCGGAAGCACAGGACGCTGCGCCTTCTTCCCTCCTCGTTCTCTCCCTCCTCCCTTCAGCTGCCATATACCCCTCCTTGAATGGAGTGTGTCTACCGGATCTGCCCAGGATGAAATGTCATATCTCAGACTGATCCTTATCTCTTAATCGCTTCCTTTGTCTCCCATGATTCCCCAGACCTTCCCTAACTTCCCTCCTCGGACACTGGCCTTTGATGTGTCAGCCACATAGAAACGCTGGGGGTGGGATATTTGTGATCTGTGCACGTGTGTGTGTGTGTGTGTGTGTGTGTGTGTGTGTGTGTGTGTGTGTGTGTGTGTGTTTTGAAGTAGCGGTCTGGTTCTGCTCTGAACTAACAAAAGCCCCAAAGGTTATCAAGACTTTGCAGTGAAGGAGACCACTGGAAAGGACTGTGCAAGATTGGAGAACGGGTCGTTTGCAAACTAAATGCATAAAAGATGGAACGTTTCATCTTACGTGTATATGTGTGTGCGTTCCCAATATATGTAAGATGGGTAACATGCTTCTGTTTTGTGTTTATATGACTCTACAATGGGTAACATCATATGTTGATGACACGCCGCCCTTTGAAACCTTTTCTAGAGCCACAGGCAGAAGTTTACATTAGTGGTCAAATGTGAAGCACATTTAAAGCGCTAAAAACTTAAGTAGTTGCTGAGTTTAGATACAAAATGTAAATAAAGACACAAGATGGGTGGCGGGTCGTGGGTGAAATCTGTTGAAGACAAGACAAGGATGCCCACAAGCTCCTCATCCTCAGAGCCATAGACACCATACATCTCCAAAAAAACAGAACTCCAATCTGCCACTGGCTGCTAGGATGGAGGACCGCGGCTTTAAAAGAAACAAAACTCAGGTCACAAAAAAACTGAAGAGTTTTAGAAAGACTTTCTTGCAGATGCAGTCAACGAATGCAACAGCAGGAGTGGCAGAGGGAGACTGCTGGTGCAAAATGATTTGAGGAAAGTCGCTGCACAAATCCATTTTTTGTTTATATTTGCTCCAGATTTTTAAAAAACAGACTTGGAACAGACATCCTCTACCTCACTCTGTGTTGAATTACCCACTTGAATGAATTTCAAAATCATTCAACTGTCTTAACTGACGGTTTTGTGGCTGGAACCTTGTTTCCCAGCCAAAGTACAGTGTGACAGCAGCAAAAAAGTAAAAAAAAAAAAGATCTGTTTGTCTGATTGACAGTTTCAACCAAAAGACAACACTTCTAATTATACATTTGTTATCTTATATAATTTTACAAAAAGCACTTGTCATGCGAGCCAAATCTAGCTGGGAACTTTTCTTACACACGCACTGGATTCAAACTGGGAAAACGGATGTGGCCCCTTGGTTCTCGCAGGGTCAGCATATTGAGTAAAAGACAAAAAAACAGAGAAAAAGAAATTATAAAAAGATAATCAGTTAAAAGGACCGTGACTGACCATGACCGTGGGGTTTTTTTTTGTTAAGTTATTCTTTCCAAATTCCAAATAAAAATGTACAGGTGGTTGTAAATTGTGGAAAACAGGCGTGCACATATTCCAAGATGAACGGACATTTTTCCAACTGGCCTAATGTCTTTAGGCCAAAACACATGCAGATGGCATAATATTAAAATGATGTAATGTTTCACAGTCTTTCACATGGAAGAATAAATATTGCACACAAGACTAAATGTTCAAGTACGAGAAGGAAGACCAGGTGCTTTTTATTTGCATGTTGGCGATCAAAAGACGTGTTAATTGTACGCACACTCCTGTGTGGCAAAGAAGGGAAAAAGAACAGGACAAAATGACACTGATAGCTCGTTTGAAAGAGCTTGCATCTTCCAGCACATCTTCAAACACGTATATGAAGTCATGTCTTTGAACAAGTGACTGTGTGTGGGTGAAAGATACACGCGTCCATGCCATCACAGCTCATTGTTGTCTGGTGGGCTAAATGACATCCGGAGCTTCATTTTATCCAGTCCTAAAGGAATCCACGGTTGCAGGAGTGATGGGGGCACATTGTCTGCACCCTCTTGTGGCAGGATGCTACAGCACAACCTGCCTTTTGTGTGTGCTTGAGTTACGAAAGGACGTTTGTTCATCTGAAGACACTAAAAGAACGTGCCTTCTCAGGTGAGAGCTCGTGAGAGAGCTGCATGTTTGGGTGAGCGGGGGCCACCCAGCATCAGCTGCATAACCTGACAAAGACAGGAGAACTGGCTTACAATTGCAGTTCGCTGATGTAGCCAAAAGCAACATCATTCATTGCAGTGAAAGAGCGAAGCCCTCGCTAGCTGCTCAGCCACCTGCAGATAGAAAAGGGTGGAAGGAAGAGAAATGAATAACAACACTAGTACCGTGGAAAAAAGAGTCACCATAAGATTCATCAGAATGTGATGGTAAGCGTTTATCATCTGGTTGGCAGGTGTGTTCAAATCCCGGATGATTTTCTACCAACGGGGGAGCATTGTTTCTGGCATATATTTTGTGTATTTGCACATGCGTGCTAAAGTAGAAAGGAGAAAAATTTCTTTCAGAATCTGAGCCTAAGCTTGTATAAATTCTGACTCCCTCCTTCGCAACTGTGCTTCAGTGGGCTGTTCGTTGCTCTTGGCATGAAAATACACAACTGTATACATTAAAAACCATGAAGGTCGGGGGCATTCAGAAGTGAGATCATCAACATATGGTTTGAGCTGTAAAGGTCTGCAGACGCGATCCAAGTCTGGCTGTGGGAGTGAGTAATGACCATATACCCGAGATATTATTGCCTTAATATGTGTGGAAAAAGAGTGTTCATGAAGTACCAAAACCAGAAAATGAAACAGTGATATCAAGCAAATCGAATTAACTTGATTTGTATTGTTGGGAGCTTTCAACTAAAATAAAAAATGATTTAGACTTTATCTGAAGGATTTTTGTTTGAATGATTAGATTTCACTCAAGTTGTAATTAAATCCGAGAGTCTGCAGTTATTACTTTTACCCAAACTGTTTTTGCTGAGCATGTTCTGCCAGAAATAACACCAGTCAGATCTTTCACAAGTCCCCTTACGCCTCATTTCCATTTGCTTCTGTGCGCTAATGTGATACTTCTGGAAGTTAATTCATTTACAGGAGAACCTCTGTGATCTGCACCGTAGCTGTGAAAATCCACCTTCCAGAGTTTTCCGAAACATTTCCCTCGCGTGAGTTAAATAATCTGACTTCTGCGGTGGAAATCGGAGAGTTGCATGAGTTCCTTGCAAGCTATTTCTTCCGAAAAAGCAAACATGTTTGACGATGTTTTGGCACTGTAGGATGCAACTGTAGGCTATTGATAATGTTCTTGCTCCGCAGAGGGTTGGTGTTTGAACAACAAGCCATATCTCCAGAACTGCACTTCCTCGCTTTGAACACTGGGAACATAGTGAATGTTTCACATGGATTAAGAAAAGTAGTATTACTCTGTACTGTGTTTGTTTTCAATTCATAAAGGTCTCTCATGATGATACAAATGATGGTCTCAAATGACAGAATCAGGTGATGTTACTGCAGTGCAACAAAGAAAGGTTCTCAGGATAGAAAGATGAATCAATACTGATGGTTTTTTCCCACTTTCCTATCAGAAAATGTATAAATACTGTGGTTGTAAGTGCCAGGATTTGTCTGCAGCAGAAGACACTTGCGTAGAAGTTACTTACAAAAAAGGTTTCTTTTTTGCAGCTCTACTGTCGCTCTTTCTAATTTTTTATCGCTTTAAAAATGGATTGTAAAAACTAAAGGGTTCCTCTCATAAATCCTTCACAAATATACTTTGTTGCCGCAAGATTGAATCACTGGGGCCTGCGAAGACATGGAAAAAGAGGAAAAACCGTGAAAACATACAATTAAACATCTGAGCCAGTAATAAAAAAAGAAAAGGAGAGGAGTCACACCAAACAAACAGGCCTGTTGCCTTGGTAATGACCAGGGTCCCCGCTGAGGTGGCGTATATGAGCCATCAGCTTGAGCTACATCTAGGAGCTAGAATCCCAGCGGAGGAATGAGCGAGAGTCTTTGACAGATGTGAAATGAGGAAGAGAAACAATCTCTTATTGTTATGGATGCGGTGTTCTTCAAAAATCCAGGGAATGGTAGAGATGGATACCACTCTAATTAAATCCAGGCTATCACCGTGCATTGAATGCAACGAGGGGGTTTCTGAAACATTCACAGTCATTTGTCCTTTGCGTTTGGAAGAGGATGTACAAGCTGCTCATGTTGCCTGGTATGCACACAAGCTGCAGCCATGTGTTCACCTCATGCTACCTACAATTCAAGATAGCTTTTGATGAAACACAACAGAAGAGCACGATAAAAAACAAAAGAAAAAAGTGCGCGTGTGATGTAAGAAATTTACTCTTAAAAGAACGAGTTCAAAACATGTACTCAGTATAACGATAGTTTAAAAAACAGATGAATGACTAAAGTACACAGTTTGGCTGGTCAACATGTGGTGTGTGCCTATGCGTGTGTGTGTGTGTGTGTGTGTGTGTGTGTGTGTGTGTGTGTGTGTGTGTGTGTGTGTGTGTGTGTGTGTGTGTGTGTGTGTGTTATTGTGTGAGGCTTCGCTGCCACAACCGTGCCCGGAAAAGCTTGAAGTACAACCAGTCATTAGGAAGTCAGGCCGTCTGGAGTGCATTATGGGCTGGGTACTGTAACTGTTACAAGCAGAGGCTGCTATCAAATCAGGGACGAGAAGAAGAAACGGTGACCAGGAGACCCAGATGGAAAAATAAACAAAAAAACATATCATACCTGAATCAGATCATTGATGGAGCAAAGTACATTCAGAGGTTTGTACAGGAACATATGTATTATACACCATTTTCTTCTCAATAAACAAAACAACACATTAAAAGACTGACGGCTGTGTTATACTGAGTCGTGCAGTTAGACCAAGAAAACATTAAATTTTATTGTGAGGATGTTTGTGGCGGGTGTGAAATTGGGATTCTGTGACACAGCAAAGCAAGTATTTATTGCAAACAAAAGCCAACCCTGCCCATAATACGTTAACTTTACAAACAGACCATCCACACTGCAGGGACCTCGGAAGAGCGAGCCATGCCATGGAGGCGTGTTTCCGAGAACTAGCTTTGGCCTTAATCACAGAAATATATGTTATCCTGGGTGCCAGAATTACAAGGACTTGCTTAATTACCTAAACGGCTGCGTTGAAACGATGTCCCACGAATGTAGGAGGGGACACAAATCTGTTAAGAGAATGACAATGAAGCTCTGTGGATTCACAGGTCAAATGAACCATTTCATACTGTGTACTTTAAGCAGTCATAGTTATTGGAGTTCTACGCCGCACGCTGGACGCACACACGGGAAACGCACACACGGTGGACGCACACACGGTGGACGCACACACACTGGACGCACACACGGGGAACGCACACACAGGGAACGCATACACGGTGGACGCACACACGGTGGACATTACAGGGCCACGCGTCTACTAAGAGAACCAGCACCACGGTAGAAAGTGGACAGTAAGTGGACATTTGATTTTTGCACAGAGCTACAGTAATAAAGAGGTAAAAATTATCGCCAACAGTCCCTCGTTTAACTGTTTTTTAGTTTTTTTCTAGAGCCAGCCACGATTAACAGATAAAAATGAATGACTCTCGCCCTCAGCAGAGGTGCATCATTGACTTAAGATGCCTGCATCATTATAAAGTTGCAAATTTCAACAAGGCTATGAATTTAACCCACAACTGGAAAGTGAGTGAAATATTTAATATCTGCAGCAAACAATGCAATGTTACACACTTAAGTTGCTTGTTTTAGTTTCTTGAATATAAAGATTTCGAGGACAGAAACTGATCATAGATGGATGGATGGATGGATGGATGGATGGATGGATGGATGGATGGATGGATGGATGGATGGATGGATGGATGGATGGATGGATGGATGATTGTTTGAAAGTGACAGGAGGATGCAGTGTCCTGAAGGTATACGTTGCAAAAAAATGCTCAAGCTGGATTAATCCCCAAAATGTACAATTTCTGTTACAAAAACTTGACATGTTTTGGTTTATTCAAGTTGAATTAAAGCATATTGTTTCTGTTTAAAGTTTGATACAACATAAAGTGGATATTATTGACTCCAGACCATCCACGAAAGCTCAAACTGAAGTAAAGAAAGTAAAGAAAGCTCTAAAAAAAAAATTTCCAGTGTACCATTTAGGCCAAACAATTTTAGCTGAGGAGTAACAAAGAAAAATTAAAGTCATTTAATCTAACTTCATGAAAGTCAGACTATGTTTGACTATCATGATTCATGATCTGTATTGCAGAGAACCTCAAATGCTACTCAACAAAATCTTGTCCCAGAGCTGGTCCAAATTATGTGTTGGCAGTTTATCTGCAGTGTGCTGAGGCTTGCCACTCATGCCTCACATAATTGTTTGGCAGCACACTCAGAATCCTAACTTTATACATCTTAATCACAGTAAAATAAATACGGAGGATTGAACCGCAAAAATAACTAAATAAATGATTCATTCGCTCTGCACTTCAGAAGATAATCCCGAGGGCAGGTGCGATCCTAAAAGTCAGTTTCTGCGTAGTTCTCTATTATTGAGCAATGTCCTCTGTATTTGACGCTGCCAGTAAAATATGATGGTTTACGCAGCAGTAACACGTGCAGCACTCTCAATCTCAGTCAGGTGTAAGTTAGGGTCATTAAAGGTCTGTGATGGGATGTTCCGGGCAGAGACGACGGAGGTAGGTAAGAGGAGGCAGCAGCAAAGATCACTTTGCAGAAGGCCTGATGTTACGCACAAAGGTAGTAATTCTTCATGCAGCACATAAAAGTAAATGTCTTAAAATCACAGCTGGGAGGTCACGAGTTTACGATCGAAGCCATTCCACCAGACACAATGTTTTTCCTGGTCAACATGTGTGTCTTCTATCCGTTTATCTCCGTCCAGAGTGAAATCAGTGCCGCTGTTGTGTCTGAAAAAAATTAAAAATAAAGCAGCATATGAATCATTGCTGTTCAGCGCTCGACCACAAAAATAAAAACAGATTTCTGGGGTCAGCGACTTTGGCGAGGAAAACATGAGCTGATATCCAGATTTACCAGACATGATTTATCAGTTTAATTTTTGGATCTCGTCTGTTAAAACTTACGAGACGATGCAGTCATAGGTATCCGTTCAAAGCATCGACTTTGACAACTCGACTTTGTAGTTTAAAATCTAACTGCAGGGTATAGAAACTGCCCGGCAAGCATCTGGTCCACATGTAGCAGCGTTTGACGTACTGAGACACCTGCTCTGATTTATTGTGTTCGAGTAGTTGGCAGTGGACGGATTCCAGCGCCGAGCTCCTCGCAAACGCTCTGCCAAGAAGACGCTGAGGTCTCCCAACAGCGATCTGTTGCTCCAGACTCACAGAAGCGCTCGCAGTCAGACACGGGCAGCAAACATACATCAACGGCACATATTTGATTGTGCTTGTAAACACATACAAATACACACACTGAACTCCCAACACGAGTTCCACAAGTGACTTGGATAAGAGATGAATCATGGGAGCAGACTTTCTGGAAGTCTGAGTTAATGCCTTTGGTTCCTCAACCTCCCCCTGCTGAGCACAGGTGCACTGGCACACAAAGGAAGAAACATGAGTGCATGAACAGGTAGGAGAGAACAGTACACTCCAGCAGAGAGAGAAGGAAAAAAATAGTTGAGGAACGAGGGCCATACGTCAATCTGGCCGTACCTTTGACAAAGTTCCACCTGTTAGATTGGACCTGTATCAAGTTTTTTTTGTTTTTTTTTATCTCTCTGAGCTCAAGCGCATGAAACCCAGAGAGCAATTTTACGGCATGAGCTTTTTTGGTGCGGTGCCAAAGTTCCTTTTTCTGCTGGGCTTATCTGGTGTACACAGCAAAGTTAAAGGGAAGCAAATACATACACCATCTGGCAGTTGTCTGGCTTTAACCGTCTGTGGGACATATGATGGATTCTAGGTGGAAAAGACGCCAAAAACACAAAATGGCTGAGGTCAGTCAGTTTAGGAAATCCCAAAAGAGGGAGACGTCTACGGATCTGTCTCTCTTTTATTTTTTGTTTCAATGTTCTCCTGATGGAGTTTTGGGTTGGTATTTGAAATTACACGAGTAGCCTCATATTTTATTGTTATTTCTTCTCCGTTGACCAGCTAATAAGGGCCGCCGTTTCTGATGGTTCATGGCTGCCCGTCACGCCGGCGCACGTGTGCCGTGCTGTAAGTAGATGTTTGGGGGATCCGGACGACAGGATTCTTCCCTTTCCTGTGTGTAACAGTGTGACATCACAGTGTGGTGCGGGACACGCGATCCATCACAGTGATCAGGCCGGACATGACGCATTTCAGGGCGTTACGGAGCAAACCTCAGTTTCCTGCCACTGTAGCCATCCACCGTCACCGGGTTTCACAGGAAGTTGACCACATGCAGGCTGTGCCACTTCAATCCAGGAACTCTGATTGTGGAGACTTTTCAAAAGGGATTCACAGCATTGCGGTCTTGTCCACAGCTGGGACAACAAAGTGATGAGTGGAGCAGCCAGAGAGGAAGGGATATGCCCACACACCCACTTCCTCCCTGTTTCTATTTCCCTTAACACCCTCCAAGAATCCGCACACATGCACAGTTTCGAATCCTGGGGCGACGGGAGAAATTTGTAAGCTGTGGGGCTCTGTAGAAGCATTCTCCCATGCAGCGGCCATAAAACAAAAGCACTTGTAACATGAAAGAATTCCTGCAATTTACAAGAGGAAGTGGAACATCTGAGAAAGCAAGTTTAAATTCTCAGTATGCTCTTCTGGGCAAAGTGTCAAATAAGGGGTGGCTGCTGCTGGTTGATGTTTCCCCACTTCCATCACTACCACCACCACACAAAGGAAAAACTCACTCTCCTCGCCACCACACCCATGCCGAATGTTATTCCTGGTCCCCATTACTCACTGCCGCGGCTCGGCGACCAGTGAGACCTCGGTAAAACAAGTCCACCCTGGATGCAGGGAACCCGCCGAGAGCTGCTCAGGGGCCACGGTGGGCTTCACTTTGAACCTGGCAGCTCCGGGGAACATTCCTGCCTTGAAAGGTTTATTTGGTTATCTCTCGAAATGTCCCGAGGTAAAATATACTGTTATGTAAACTTAGCTGATACAAACCAGTTGTAGGCATGCAATAGTTAACAGATTGTAACCGCTCATGAAATGGCCGCTGCTTGCGTTGGATCAGTGTGCTGCACATTGTCCGCCTCCACCCTGCAATATCACAAATAGCAGGTTTTTCTCATAATGCAAGAGCTCAGACTTTAGCATCAAGGCCACCTGGGGTCTGAACTTTTACGGGCTCTCTGGGTTTGTGTCCCATTGTTGTCTTGGCCTCGTTGCGGCTTGACGAAAAGACATGAAATATATTTTACTATACAGCTCCTATGTTTTATAGTAATGAGAGCTTTTATGTAGCTTTAAAGTATGCTAAGACAAGCACTTTCAGCAAAAAAAAAAAAAAAAAAATTGTAGCATGTGTCCGTGTGTGTTTGTGCATGTTTGCAGTTTACCCAAATTCGGTCTGCATTCATGTGGATAATTATAACTTTATGGTGATATTTTTTTTTTCCCTTCCTTCCTCGCAACCACATCTGCAGCAGAGGCAAATTGTAGAAGACGGGTGGAGGCCAACCCTTCTGGTTCTCTCTCTCTTCCCCTCTTTCCCTTCTGTCGCTCATCTTCCTCCCGGACCACCTACGTTAGGAGCCTTGGGTGGACCCAGAACCATTGCTATCAGCGCAAGTGTATTCAAACGTCTTATAATGACTTCCACTTTAGAGCCAGTCCATAAACACTCTCAGATGCGCATAGACACCCTCTCAGCGCTCAGGCGGACCGTCTATATAATTCACTCCTCCGCAGAGGCTGCAGTCACTTTTCGGTTTTCCTAATCCTTTCCTTAATAGGAATCTGTTTGTTTGTTTGTGCGCTGGTTCAGTTGCTGTTTATTTGGATGCCTGATTAACGAGTTTTAGAAAATGTCTTTTGTGCCACCCTGGAAGTTTGGCTTAGCTCATATGTGTCTTAGCCACAATTCCCAAATTAAACTCGAGGGTTTTTCTTTTGTTTATTTGTTTGTTTGTTTACAGTAAATCATTGCGTGATCCTTTTTCAACGGGAAGACATATTTTGAGAGAAATACCTCAGGGAATATTTGAACCGGTTCACGACTTTGTAAAATCCCCAAAAACCTTCGGCCACACCAATGAAGTCACTTACTTTTGTTTTGCATTATGTAAAAACACCATAAAGCACATTGCACGGGTGGAGCTGACATATTCCTTTAACTAACCGAGTGACCTCAAACTAATTTCATTGCAGTGCACCACTATGATTGGTTTAGCATTGTGAAGATATAATATGTCAATTTGTGCTTTTAAAGGAACACTGAAACAATCTTACATCCATTATTTGGTGATAAAAGAGTGCAAGCTTTTGTTAGGGACAAAAGCGGCATGACGCCAAACAGTTCGAGAGAAAACAGAATATGTATTTGCAGCAAAATGGTAATTAATGTAAGCACTGTGCAGAAAGTGTATAAAAAGGACTGTTTGCAGAGGCAGCTTGTTTTAACACCATACAAGTAGAGTATGTTGCACAAAATGACACAATCTACAAGAGCTAGTTCCGGCAGACATCTCAAGCACTATTTACGCTGGCTTTCACCCGTCTGCATGGTTCACTCCACCTCATTCATACACCTGTATAAGGAGCAAGGGGTACTCGTCTCTCTGACGTTTTCCCGGTCTCTTGGCTACCGAGGTTGCTGCCGCCCGTAGGCTCCTATTCTACGCATGGATCAACGGTTAAATTCATGCTCTTAAACTAAATGTGCAGCTTTAATTTTTCTATTCCATTAACTTGTGCGAGTTTAGGTCGGTGGGGCAGCCTGTGCAAAGATGCCAAAACTATGTTCACAACACCTGCAGTTTATCTACCCCGGAGATAAACACAAATATTCACACATGAGTCCTCACAAACCTCCCAAAAACATCACACACTCCCTGCTAACAAAGATTAGATGGATTATCTCTTACTTGCTCTGACAGAAAACATGAGACGTCTTTGGAAATGACATTTTTTGCCAGCAGACTGCAAAGACTGTTACGTGACAACTGAGAATCTCCTGAAGATGGGAAAAAGGAGAAGACAGAAAAAGAAAAGATTAAGATCAGACTCTCAGCTGGGCTGCTTCCAGCTTCTGTCAATGTTGACATTTCAGAGGGTTTTGCATCACGTCCAAATGTGGTTTTGAAACGATGCCACTGACATTGTGGTTGTGATGCTGAGCTGTGGAAAAAAGATTTGAATGTACACTATCTTGTGTTTTTGTTATTTTGGCTGTTTAGGATTTCTAAACCCAACATGAATATACCCTGATATTCTACGTGAATGACTCATGCTTTAAATGTAGAAGTGAATTAAAGTCTTTGAGATAATTGTAAGAAAGAAAAAAAAAATAAACGGCCTCTTTCATCTGGTTTACTTGACAAATTTTCCATCTCGTGTTTATGTTTTGGGCAAAACTGTACATCGAGCTTTGCAATCAACATGCTCCAATCTGTTTGGGACATTGTCTGCGCTTCTATCAGTATACAGGTGAGTTATCTCTGCAGCCCTGCATCCTGCCAAGCGTGGGGTTTCACAGCTCAGGGGCTGCTATCTGGACACGCAGTGCGTTACAAACTTCACATGTGGGCCAGAGATTGGACATATCTGCAGCTCCCAGGATCAGACACCGAACTAAGCTATGCCCTGATATGCTCACTCCGAAGCGATGTTTCAAACCACAGAAGATTACAGATGAGCAGATTCGAGATATCACGCATGCGATGGAGCAGAGTGGCATTGCTCTGACACAAGCAAGGAGTAAAAAACAATGAGATGTTTTGGTGTGAAGTGGAAAAGTATTTGGGTTTTCTGACATCTGAATTAAAAACTCCAAACTTGAAAGTTAAAAAAGTTCCCACGAAGACCAAACACAAGCAGATAAAATCATCCTAAGTATGCCGTGTTAATCTGAGAAATGTAAAGAGCACAGTTAAAGTGTATTTAAATCTGACTGAGTGCAAGTCTCTGTGACCAAAACTACATGTTTTCATTTAAATTTAGTTACAGTCTGTCTTGGTACATAAAGTTAATAGATACGTTGAGACGAATGCTTCATTTCTGACAACTTTAACAAGCCACAACAAGCAAATTAAAGCATTTTTCATAAATGTATTTTTTTGTTGCTTTCTCCCCCAACCCACACACACACACACACACACACACACACACACACAATCTTAAAAGAACTGAGACAATCTGCAGCTGTGGAAGACTTTTGTCTCTACTGACTGTTTTTATTCAAGACGAACACCACGATTTCTCAGCAAATCTGTGATTTTCATTTCTATAAACTCTTGCCTTCATTTAAAGAAACCACCTTGCTGTGGTGAGACAAATCACCACACTGGCATGTAAGTGGCAGTTTCCCTCTCGAGGTCATGCAGAGTTCCTCAGAAGGTGAGTCCATTAAACTTGCGAGTGAGTCAATTAGTGTTTGTGACTCACTTTGTGGTAACATTTTCTTTGAGTCACCTGCACCATTACATTGCTTTTCCCGCAACACAAAGTGATTTTCTCCCCCCCCCCCCCCCCCCCCCCCCCCCCCCTCAGGTGCCCACAATCAGGACACAATAGCTGCTCTTTGATGCTTCCAGTTAAAGGTTTTGACTCTGTGGTGTCACTCAGCAGGCAACATGCATTCATGACCATCTCTGCTTCCAGTGTGGGAATGGACACGGTTTTTCTCCAGATATATAAATGAAACAAACAGAGAGATTGAATTAAAGAAAGAAAAAAAAAGCCTTTTATTTATTTGTTCATTTATTTTATGCTGGGCTTACTTGGTCCTGAGGCCACAGCCACAAAAATCACAACATTAGCTGGATGAGTGTTCCATGGGTCGTAAATCCGTAAGCCAAGTGAATAAGTAAACAGTCACTGAGACCACATCCACACCAAGGTGGATACATCTGGGAACTTCATTTACCAGAGAAAATTACTTCCAACCGTAGCAGAACTTCAAGTTGTTGTTTTTTTGTTGTTTTTTTTTTAAAAGGTCTCTGCTCAAATGCGTAATACAAAAGCCAAATGCTCAAACCTGTCAACAACTTCACATCGTGTTTAAAGTAGCCAAAGCACAGTGCAGAAGATAAGGATCATATACCAGTTTTGATTAAATGTTAGAAAATGTGTCTTGTGTCACTTGGGCCTTTTCCTGTAACAAAACAGGAAGAAAACATTTATCTATGGCCTAAATGTTACCCTGAAACATCCAGCGTACAGCCAGCTATTTGCTTCTGCATGTTTATGTGATTGCTGTAAATGTTTGGAACAGAGGAGACCAGTTGATGAAATGTTTCCCATTCTTGCTTGATATAAGATTTCAGCTGCTAAGAGGCCTTCTTTGTCATATTTTACATTTCATAATGTGCCCAGTGTGTTTATTGAGTGACAGGTATGTGTAACCAACGGTTAAGCAGCTGGACTCTGATTCAGGGGCCATGCAGTTGTACGCAAGCAGAAAGCAGACTGGCGTTGCGATGCCAAAATTATCAGGGCCTTCCTTTGAATAGAAAAGGACATTGATTGAAGCAACAGCATATGCTGCTTAAAAAACCTTTACTGTACATACTGGCCAGCACTATCATAGCTGTGCAAATTGTCCATCCCGTGAGCTCTGATCCGTCTCAGACGATCACATATGCTGACTCGTGAGATGTGCGCTCACAAAAACCTGATAAAAGCTCCGTCTCTGCTAGAAGATGTGGGCCTCCATGAATCAGGGAAATCAAGAAAGTATGCCACTTCGCCTCAGTCCATCTTTAATGAGCTTGTGCCCAGAGAAAGCAGATGTTGGATTTCTGGAACAGTATTTTTAAATCGTTGAACTACTTTCCCACAGAGTCTGTCACATAATTACCCCCCACTCCCTCCCTCTTTCCCAGTATTGAAACCTCTTGATCCCAATGAAAAACTACAGGTGGACTAGATGTTTGCCCCCACTAACTGATGTTAATCTGTCAAACAGCAGACTGCAGTTTAAAGCAGAAACTATGATTCATTTTGGAAATAAACGTTTTTTCCTAATGCGATAAATGCGCTGATCATCGCAGGGGTATATTGTTTTCTGAGACGGGATTGTCCCAAGACTTTTAAGATAAATCCAGGTAACAGCAAATAATCTATCGTGGCATTTCAGTAGTTTACACATCATCAGCTGAGAGATCAGTAGGAAGTTTCTGTACCCTCACACACTCTCACACACCCTAAATGTACCTCTGTCTTTGAGTCCGTCATCACAGATGATGCCGCGACTGCAAATAGTTGAATTCTTGCTGCTGACTTCAGACAATGATTTTTTTTTTAGGCGCTCATTTACCTTAATTTACATCAAACATATATTCTTTTGCCCCCCTCACCACAGCTCAGTCTGGTGTGTCCTTCACTGGCACGAGAAAACGGAGGACACGTTTGTACACTCACAAGGGTGGACCACCAGTACAGTCTATCCAAGCCGCCGCAGCAGTCCTCTCTGTGAAACTTAAATGGTTTATACTGAGTTGTCTGTGGAAGCTTTTTTTAGTCTCTGGTTCTGAAGGATTATAAAATGTGTACTTTACTCAATCTAACTACATACCTAACTAAATGCAGAATACCTTTACACTAATGCATGAAAAGTATATTTTAGAGACGCCACGTACATACCCCACACCACAATGGACTCACTCACGTACCCACTCAACACGCATATACATAGACTTCAAAAGAAACTGAAATTATAGCCTGCATACTAGCTGGGGCCTGGCATATTCTCCTTGGCTCTCCATCATCTGAAATAAATACACCCACAAATACAAAACAGGCAAATACAAAACCATTGAAGCACATGTTTTCCTTGCAGTCATTTTTTTTTCCATTCATTTCTTAGTCAGAGGGGGGGTATTTGGTTAAAAAAAACAAAAAAAACAACAAAAAGCAGGTGAATTCTTGGCACGGGTTTAACATACTGTCCTTTTTAAAATGCCAACCTCACTGATGCACTGTTTTTCTTAATAATGTATAAATTTAAGCGCACACACATATTTCATCCTGTAAAGTTTTCTTGTAAAATGTTATGAGACCCACATGTGTTATGATATCTGACTCTTTGTGCGTTTCCATCTGCGTTGTTCTCTGAGTTTTGCGTAATGCGCGGTGTCAATCCTGTATCCCAGATAACAAATCCCGTACGGCGTTCAGGATCTTCACCGCATTCAATGTCTCTATCCTCGTCACTCTGCTGCAATCTGTTACTATCTCGATTCGGTTCTTAAAACTTGATAGAGTGATGTTTTCACTGTGGGTCCTCTTAGATAGGAGGAACATGTGGGCATCATATTTCCAAGGATCGTCGTAATACATTATATTCTCCCTTGAGGCAAAGTTTAACAAAACCATTCCAGGGATGCCTTGGCTCGGAGCATTATCTGATTGGACCACCATCCAAAAGAAGAAAATATAGGCAACCTGTAACCTTTTAAAGGCGGAATTCTAAGCCTTTGGCGTAGCACAAAATGCTTTTGACGTGTAAAGCGAAAACGTTTAACAACTCAGGAAGGTATGTTTTTTAGTGCTGTGAGTTTATAAAGTACATCTGCTTTCTTTGTTTAGAGAGAAATGTTCTCTCTCATCTTTTTCTTCCGCTATAAATCAGAAACCACAATGGCACAGGGAATAAAAGTCAGGGACAGCGCAGCTCTGTTGTACATCTTACGAGCAAAAGCAAGCCTCTGTTTATGCTTTCATACATTTGTTTGTACTCTTTTCCTTGTCTGTCTGTCAGCCACATCTATTCATCATTTAAAATGTCTTTATTTTCAAAACACTTTGCATGTTTGTTTCAGGAAGTATTCACTGCACTGGGTTGATGGGGGAAACGTACGTCCTTGTTAGTTTAAGTGATTAAAATAATTGTCCTTGTTAAGTAGAAACTATTGTGGATGTCATTAGTTTACCATCACCCTTTTTTTCTCGTCTTCGACTTTGAATCGCTTGCCCACCGTCTGATCGGTATTAAGACTGTGGAAAGATGTGGTAAGCTATTACTTTCTCTCTTCTCCTCTCTTTCTCACAAATGCAAGACTGTTTTCAGAATCACTTTCATACAACTAAAACCAAGTCTGCACACACGCACATGCGGAGCCAGCTGGATGAGGCCCACCCTGCAGCATGATCTTGTTAGCGGTGCTGTGGATAGCGCGGCCACACCTCAGAAGAAGTGAAAGAAAAGATGGGGCAGAAGGAGAGCAGGGCTCTGGGTTCGACCTCTCGTTTCTCTCACGTTATGCACATGGACGTTATGAGACAGTGCAGCTTTTTGCTCTGTTTCATCCGTTCCCCTACGAGTCAATCACTCTGCCGTGTGTGGGCACAGAACGGGTGCATGCCTGTAGCTGACGTCGAATTAAATGTCAATACTATGACATATACAACGAATTAGTGTATGTTTACGAACCTAAAGGTGCAGTGAATTTTTGTTTGTTTTTTTAACTTGCTTAACTTGTGCAAAGGAAGTCATGTATTCATTAATCAATATTTATATTAATAAACTCAGACTGTGCTGCCTAACTATTTCCATGAGGCTGTCATCACGCACAAGGCAGGCTACCCTGGACAGGTCACCAATCCATCAATCAATCACTCCATTTTTATTTGAATAACCAGGGGTGACCAAAGTGCTTTTTGTTGGTTTTGTTTTTTAACTATCCCAATACTTAATTTATATTAGACAATTCTTAAATTAAAAAATGGTAAAAAAAATTATTCTGGGTCTCTTATAAAATTTCAGTAGGATAAAAGGAACAATAGATAAAATAGGAAAGTTGAAAAAACATTCTGATAAAAGGAACAGTAGCAATAATACTAACAACAATAAAAAGAAATAAGGTATTGTATATATAGTACCCTTCCCTACAAAGTTAAAAATTGCCCCAGAAAAAGGGGACAAGGGAACCAGAATTAGCAGCAAAGGAATATGTAAAATATTCATCAGATGATACCAAAGACCATCTAAAATGATCAGGAGATGTTGTTTGGCTAAATGCTGCAGGCAAAGCGTTCCATGAGTGAGGATTCAGTAGAAAAGCTTGATTTCCCTTTGTGACAAATAGTGATCTGGGGATAGTGGACTAGAAGACGTTTACTACCTGCGAATCTCATTGGTCACAAGGGTACATACGAGGTCATCGAGTCTTAGATGTAAATTGGGGCAAGACCATGTAAGACTATTATGGCAATGCAAAATAAGATTTTGAAATCTATGTGAAATCTGAGAGCCAGTGAAGGCAGGTAAGTACAGGGGTGATATCCTCATTGTTTCTGCATGTCAGCAGTTGAAAGAAATTACCTCATTTTGGCAACAGTTTTAAGGTGAAAAAAAAATACTAAACACGATGTTTGACCTGAGCATCAACCCTACGTTTAGAGTCAAACATCAAACATTAATCTTACTCTTATTTCTAGCAGTATGTTTGATATTATCTGGGAAATCACCAAGACTTATAAAACAACAGAACTGAAAGAATGTTGGGGAACAAAACAAATGTCCTTTGATTTTGTTCAGATTTTTTCTTCTTTTTTTTTTTTTTTTTGTCTGATTCTTTACACCTAAGACAATTTTGGGCCATCCAGGATTTAATATGAGAGAGACAGGTTGTGAGATTTGAAAGGTATCTGGGTTTTATGGGAATGAACATTTAAGTGTCATCAGCATAAAATTTGCAATTACATTATTGTCCTGAATAAGCTACTCCAGAAATACCATGCAAATACAGAGCCGAAGGAGACCAAGAACTCTGCCCTGTGGTATGCCACAACTGAGCTGAGCCACTAAGGAGGTGAAATCATTCAGCCACGTAAAAAGTTCTGGAGTATTCTAAACAGAGCTCCAAACAATGGATGAAGATGTTATAGTTAACAGTATCAAAGGAAGCACTTTAATTTAAGAGAATCAAACTCAAACATTTATTTGCATTTAGCGATAGGTCATTGGTTACCTGTCTCTATGCTATGGAGTGCTCTAAAACCAGACTGAAAGGTGCCAAAAAAAATGTTTTCCTTCAGAGATAATATAAACTGTGTTAGAAAGTTCACTTTCTAAACCATCTTAGAGAGAAAGGAAAGTTTAAACAGTTGCCTGTAGTTTATTGAAGATGTCATGAGGTTCAAATTGGGTTTATTTAGAAGTAGGTGCTCAAGTGCATGTTTAAACTGTCTGGAAAAGATCCAGAGGTCAGAGACAAATTAAAAATCTTTAAGATAAGAGGATCGGCTATGGGGAATGCTTCATTAAGCAGCCAAGTGAGAATAATATCCAGAGTGGGGGAGGAAGATGTAGTGACCCATGAAGACTTAGAATCTTAGCTAGATACAATGTGGCCATTGATGACCTTTAAAGCAAACAGTAAAATCTTAAAATGAATCATATAATAAACTGGGAGCCAATAAAGATAATGAAGAATGAGAGTAATGTAGACATGCTTGGGGGTATTTGTTAATCAAGCATGTGGCAGATTACTGGCTGAGGCCTTTATAAAATGCATTACAGTTATGGCGCCTTGAATTTATAAAGGTGTGTTCCGCATTTTCCAGATCCCTTGTATTAAGAAAGATTTTAATTCTGGCCAAAAGATGCAGCTGGACAAACTTTGTCTCTACAGCACTCTTGATCAGGTTGTCAAACTTTAAGCTACACAGTCACAGGTGATGCCCTAGTTCTCACAGACGGTTTAAAGTACAAAGCCAGGGTACCAAAGTTGGAGATTAACATCTGGGATGGAAACCCCAAAGATAATGCATCATGATTTTTTATTGTTCAAGTTTTGTGATGACCGCAGCTTTAAATTATATGCATTTCTGCGCATCGACAGCCAACATGACAATATACTTTCATAGACTTTTTATGTGGTTGCATTAATGTAAGCGATGCACAATATCAACAGCCAGTAGATGACCGGTAAAGCCCTCTACACATATCACATAACAATCCAGGGAGTCATTCCTTGCTTCTCTGTGTTATCTGTAGGTTTTTAATGACTAACAAGGAGCCATTAGTTTTTTTGGCTGGCTTTTTTAACAGTGTTTTCTCATAGCGGCAGGTTCCAGAGATGTGCTTGGATGTTTCACCAACTACTTTACACTTATGTCATCTGGACTAATCAACATACAGGTGCGTCACAGATGGTTCCAATCAGGCCAGGAAAGTTCCTACTCAGAAGCAGGCTCTCCAAATAGCAGTCCCAAGCTACAGTTGACTTTAAACTGAAAACGAAGGGGAACTTCCATCAACTTTTTAAGTGTTTATGGGAACCAAAAGCATATACTCCTTTTCGCTAAGGATCCCAAGAGACGATAGTGGTCATACATGGATTTTTCTTCTTGCTGTAGCACAATTACAAACCTGAAAAGCTAAAAAAAAAAAAAAAAAAAAAAAAAAAATTCACAAAGGACCAACCTTTGTTAGAATTTTGCTTTTAACTCTCTATGACCTTGTTTCGGGAAAATTTGTGTCTTAGCAACCAAAGTTTGAAAAACAACCCATATAGTTGAGTGTTAAATCACTTCACAGTACAAAAACAGGGTGGCCAATGTGAGAGAAAGATGGTAATCGTCATATCATCATTACAGCTGGATGGTACCTTTGGCAGCGGATGTCATCACTTTTTATCATACGTACATGGCAGCGCTCTTGTTGCATATCATACTTGTCAAAACATGGCACCTTCAACACAAACCTACACACCAGTGGCATCTTTACAAATCTATGCGAATCTCTTACCTAATTTTACCAACATGCCTCAACATGAACATCTTCCAACCAAGAACCTCTTATCTATGCATCACATCCAATAGCGCACGTGTACTGGATCAACATAACACTGATATATATACGACATATTGCATCTAGATAAAGTTTGATATTTTCCATTTGGTGGTTTAATCTCTGTATCCTGGCCCATCTTTTCTATCGGATGTGATTATTTTGTTCTCATTTCAGTTCAGGTGGTTGCAAGAACCAAATTGATAGCTGAGACAGTAAGTAACATTTTTAAATATCTACTGAGTCTCGCATATTTTCTAACCTCAACCTGTATGTATGAATATGTTGAGTATTTTGTGCCATTTGTTTTACTGAATTATGACATGTTTTTATACAATTATATATTTTTTTTCATTTTTCTTTCATGAGAAGAATTATTATTTGCATGACTTCAATAGGACATTTATCATAAAGGGGGACAAAAATCTGGATTTCAGTGTTCCGAACAAAACAACTACAGCTTTTGTGTCTCTAGACGGAGCAGTCTCAAGGCACATGTACAATTTACAGAAATCTGATTTAGGTTAGGCTGCACTAATGCATGCAGGTTACAGTGGAACACAGCACAGCAACATATTGCCTGAGAGGGGTTTTTTAGAAAATGAAATGCAGTGTTTTGTATGTGTGTGTGTGTGTGTGTGTGTGTGTGTGTGTGTGTGTGTGTGTGTGTGTGTGTGTGTGCGTGTGTGTGTGTGTGTGTGTGTGTGTGTGTGTGTGTGTGTGTGTGTGTGTGTGTGTGTGTGTGTGTGTGTGTGTGTGTGTGTTGGAGGGCTGGGGCAGAGCTCACAGCTGGGAGAATGGTGCACTAACCCTGCCAAAGCCTCAGCACATGACTCCCACCACTTGTCAAAATCACCATGTGTGCAATAATGTGATTACAGTCTGGTTACTATTATGATTTAAAACAACAGCTTGTGTGAAATGGAAGAAACGCACTGCCCAACACAGCGTGTTTATGTGTGCTGGAGAGTGAGAGAGGGTCTGGAAAACAGAGGCAGAGTATTTATTGGATTTGTGCCTTCCCTCCTTTCTCCCACCTATGCCCTGCAGGGGGGACACTAGGTGGGGGTTGCAAGGTGACTGTCTGGGTCTTGTCATGGATTTACAAGTACAGGGAACACTTTTTGTCATTTTCTCCCCTTCTGCAGCCCCCTCACACCATCCACAGCCCCCACTTTCCTTTCATTCAAGGTTACACAATCGCTGCACTGCACACAAGGGGTTGTCATCACAGGTGCAGCCAGGATAAAGGAACACTTCCAGCTCATGTTGTTTTCCCCTCTTTTTTCTTTTTCCTTTCTTGCTTTTCCACTAATCTTTTCTCATGTCTGCAACTTTAATTTGAATCCAATTTGGTGGGACTTTTAAGAAGTGAAAAGCTTAATCGTAGATCTTGTTGCTTTCAAATCATTATAAAAACACAGAGAATAAGTAACTATGTCCACCTCAACGTTGTATTTGTCTATATAAAAACAAATATTTTGTCTCCACCCGGAAGTTTGGGCTGGGTTGGCTCACAGTTGGGCCAGCTGAGCAAAACTGTGACATCACCAACTTGCTAAAACTGTGAAAACACTGTGTTTGTTTATTATCTTGCACGATGGTCATAACCACATCGAACTGAGGAGACTCCTTTTTGGTAGCACTGCCTTAACCGGAGGGCCAGATGGAAAAGTGAAAGGGAAGGACAGAGGAAAGGAAGAAGGGAGGGAATAAGGGTGGAGTGTAAACTGCAAGCAGGTGGCCCAGCATGTAAGAAGCTGGACCTTATCCACACGATGCCAACCGGGCATGAAGACATCCCTAACGATTCCCTTCTGGGTATCTGGAAATGGGCGAACGACAATGAGTGAGGCCTGGAACCACAATGCCACCCATCTCGAGGCTCAGCTAAAAGAAAAAAAGGCAAGTGGTCACACAGAGAGGGAATTTCTGGTTCCAGTCATCTCATACCTCCCTGGAATCTCAGAGGATTGCAAACCAAAAAGCCAGAAAGCAGCAACATCATTCCACTTTCAGGTTTGTAGGCTCAGGCTTTATCCCTTTATCTGCAGGCTTAGTTAAGATAAAGGAAATCATAGTGGATTTGACTCACAAGAAATAAAAGATAAGTAAATACTCCTGTTTTATGAATGAACAAAGGGCCTAAGCATCAGTCTTATATACATATGCTTTCTCATTAAAAGTCATTCTTTTCCCATAATTGTACCTCATTTATACCAAGTTTGGGCTCCGGGCCATGCATTCAGCACAGCCTTCCCTCCTGAGACTTCACCGTGGTGTGAAAGAAGTCTGAAAGAATCCCAGCCATCAACCCCCTTTGACAGGATGTGTGTGATGTGTACGAGACCCGAGCTGACAAGGTGGTGTTGCCACTGCTCATGTGCAGAAGTTTTCGGTAACCCTGGTAGCAAGGCCCTGTTATGTAGGACCTTCCCTTAATTCTTTCACCACGTCTGTTTTCACAACAGATGTTGTTAGACAGATAAAACCCAGACTCCTAATAGAAATAGTTTCCAAAAGTCCCTGTTGGCTCTTTAGGGAGAGAACCGACTGTGAGGCATGTGTAAGGTCGTGTGTGCAATGGGTTTTGGTCCAATAGGTTTTATTACCTCTTTTGTATCATGTGATGAAACATCTGTTGAGATTCATGGGCAGGCTACAGCTGGGTGCATATATGTCTCCTGTGGTCTAGGTGTGGCCAAGACTGCGTAGGTCCTGGATGTGGCCCGTACTGCATTTCCACCAGTGGTACAGGCCCTGTGAGTGCTCCAAGTCTTTAGTTTCTTCAAGCACATCAGTCACAAGCTTATAGTTTCCAAGTACCTGATGACGAGACAGCTGTGCAAAGCAGCGTGTGCACATTTACACGAGAATAAATGTGAACATCTGAGCCAGCCACCTTGATGCTATAAAGCCCATAAAACCCTTTGGCCTGACATTGAGTTCTGGTGTGAATAAGTAGGGTCACAATGCGCTGTGGCCTGATGGGAGTTGAGGAATCTGTCTGCCGTGATGAATAGTAAGCACCTGCACAACTCACGGAAAGGAGCAGGATTGAGAGATGGAGATGGAGGGAGGAATAAGACTAAGTGTCCGGCTAGAAAATTGGCAACTAGAGACCTCACCTGCTGCAAGGCATGGAGCAATAAAAAAACAACCTCCCTGCAAAACCTCTCTTCTGGTCCCCTTGAGAGTTCCCCCCCACCCCTCCACAACCACCGCTATCATACACACAGACACATGCAAACACACACTCCAGAAAAAACCAGCTTTATTTTAGATGTTTGTCTTGCTAATGTGCAGCGCCTCAGGGAGAATCAGACTTAATGCAAGGAGACCGCAAACTCTGTGCTCTACGGTCTTAATAAGGACTAACACTCGCCGAGGTTGGCAAGAGCTGGACTTAGAGTCCGAGGGGAGAAGACTAGAGAGAAAAGAGAAGGGGAATGAGTGATGATGAAGCGAGAGTGTAAGATGGAGGAAGGGAGAGTTTGTGATGGCAGGAGAGAGAGGTCGGGGATTGTTTTACAAACAGAATTCCTTTAATTAATCACCTTGTTTGAACAGCTGGCCTTCTCAAGACAGGTCGTAACGGGATCCCTACGTGGAAGTGCGGATTACAGATGCGGATTTGGCAGAAAAATATTAGCTGTCAAATGTTGCAGCCTAGAGGTGCAAGAGAAGGCCCCCGCTTCCTGGTGGTGAGAGAACCCCAGATGGGAGGCGTCGGGGGTTGCTTAGCAAGGTTCCCCAAGGACCAAGGCTGCTCAAGGCAATGCAGAAAAAGGCCTGCAGAAAAAGGCCAGGGGGCAGCCACCAAGGGCCAGTCCTGATCCCACAGGACCCAGACCAGTGCCTGCAGTCTGGAAAGGGGGTTCAGTAACAGGGGTCAGGCTTTGATAGAGACTGGAAACTTGGAGACCCCCATGTAAGCATTTATTTACAGGCTGCACATAAACAACCAAGAGCAGCTGTCAAGAGAGAATGCAGTGTCTTTTCAGTACATGTTTATTATCAATGTCCCTGCAGACGGTTTGACATCACGGCCAAGAATGTGGCTGTGAAATAGTTGGCTACCTACACTTTGTAAATAAATATATTTTGAATCTAGGTCAGAATGTGGACAGGCCATTGGCATTCTGGAAGAAGGTTGGGAATTACATTTACTCACAAACATTCGTATTTGAATTCATCTCTGTGGGTTTCAATGTTTGCTTTTCACTGAAGGGGCTCAGTCATAACAGAGCATCTGCAAACACTGGTTCAGATAATAATCAAATCATTTTAGTGTAACTGCTGCAACCAACAGGTTTTTTTTAACGGAGAAATCTTTTTTCTAATGCAACTTTTCTGCAGAGTTCATCTTTGGTGAACTGTGCAGCATTCACACGAGAGGGAAGATATCACACTTTAAGATAAACGAAAATAATAAAATTATTGCATGACATCTGGGAAATGAAATTCTTAGTCTCTCTGCTGCAAGAGAAAAAACATTATTAATTTCTAGATTATTTGGGCATTTTCTTAGAAAAGACTCTGTAGCATATATATATGGAGGATTTAGGGAGTGGAACTCCCTGAATGGCAAATAAAAAAGCTGAGAGAGGAAGGAGGAAAGGGTGGATGGAATAGCCATGAAGAGGGATTATAGATGATGATGAGATGGACGAGGGAACGATGCAGTGATTAAAAGGAGTTACATAGATGTGGGAGTGTGATGTGGGTGCAGGGATGGGGGAGTGAAGGACTAGATGTAAGAAGGCTTGCAGGTCAGTGATTGACATGTGGGCCTTCTCCTGAACGTAAGGGTATCTTCACATGAAAAGAAAATGTCTCCTGTACGTTTAATACAAATTTCCAATAAACAAACCATTGTTGAATGTCTTTATACACATGAACTTTATTTAAATATACAGTCCACAAGTTTTGCTCTATTTCAAAACAGGAAGGTCCTTGAATTCTGGGAATGGGTTCATGATAACAGTACTCACAGTTGTTGCATTTTTCCATTCTTAAGTCTATATTAGTAACTTAGGCCAACTGACATCAGCTGGTGAGTAACATTTTGTTATGAACATTTAAAATTTACATTAGAGAATGCTGGATGGAAAATGTGAATAAGAGCTGTTGTCTCCGGGATGTTTCGATGGTCAACCTTATGCACTTGATGGGGCATGAAAACACCTTTTGCATGAGTTCCCAGGCAGCAAATATTTTCCCACATATGACTAATTAGATTTTTTTTATCCAGAGAATAAACATGGCAAATTCTTGTTGAATAATCATAATAAACAAATTTAAAAAGAATTCCTGGAGACTTCACCCCATTTCTCTTTTGTATACAGCTTGGCTACCAAGGTCACAACAGAGTGTATTATGTGGTGGCATTACTCTGTTATGAAGCTACAACCAAAAACAAACCAACAGACTTGTTCTGGTCTCTGGCTGCACACATTGTTCCCAAAATCTAACCACATATTAAAAGAGAAAGGATTACACAAGCTCGTGCCAGACTAAAAGAGGTGGAATATTTAAGAAAATGAACACAGTCAGAAACATTGGTCCTCAAGAGATAAGATGAATAAAAAAATAAATAAAAATAACTCAATAGGAAACCCAAAGATATCACTTTCATGTATGCTCCTGATAGTTTTACTGACAAACCCCCTTCTTGAAAATTCTGGATGTTATCTAAATCCTAACTCAAGTTGTAGACTCATAAATGAAGGGAAATACACGTGAGTTATAGTTTCTGCAATGACCGACTTTAATGTTTAGAAAACAAAAACAACCCTGAATTTGATACCAGAAACATACTCAGAGACAGTTGAGAGGTAGGTATGTTAACCGTTACTAGAATGAGGTCTGGCATCATACTACTGGATGTTACAATTAAATTCTGACATTTCTTTTACTTTTCCACATCCATCCATCCATCCATCCATCCATCCATCCATCCATCCATCCATCCATCCATCCATCCATCCATCTTCTTCCTCCTATCCAGGTCGGGCCACGAGGTCCAGCTTATCAAGGGTATCCCAAGGCATTCCCAGGCCAGCTGAGAGACATAGTCACTCCAGCATGTCATTCCCACTGTCGTATCAGCAAACTCGTTCTTTCAGTGCATGTCATCAGACTTCAGGGAACCAACTATGGAGCAGGTAAACTTTCGCGGTACTGGACATTGATCATTGCTGATATTATTGATTTCCACTTGCCCTTCACCAGGTGAGCATGTCCCCTGCTACTAAATGTGTTGGTTCAATGTAAATGTAAGGATTCTTACACTTCTAACTTCAATGTTTTGCTGCCATGGGAAACTATTCTTTTAAAAGCCAACACCTGTAGCCAATTGAATTTTACTGTGTAGTCAAGCAACTGAAATAAGTTTGCTTTTCAGAAACTTGCCAAGTATTTCTAATAATTTCTAATAATTCCTACAATGTTACAGTAGTGCTCAGAGCGAGCTCCCAGTGCAAACCTGTAGCAAAGTTGTTTTCTTAACTGAATAAGCTTTAAATGCAATCTTCCGATCCTCGTCCTACTCATGACAACTGAATGCAGCTGAAGTCTTTACAGATTCCTTTTTTATTTATTTAGTTTTTAATGCTGCTCCAGTGTCTACATTCTTCTTTTTTCTGCTGCTTAAATCTTATCCTACCCAGTCAGAGAAGGAGGCGAAAAGAGTAATGTTGCCTCAGGTGCTTGAGTGTCAGAGCACTCACACTGTATTTACAAGTAGGGAGAGGAGGAAACAAATCTTCACCGACCACACACACGCATGACACAGCGTACACACAAAACCAAGATGTATTCCTCTAATTTTGTAAACAGCAGTATTACTCTCAGACCTTCCACCCACCTCCACTCCTCCTTCTCTCCTGGCCATGATGTAATTACCAAGGCACTTAATTAGTCTGGAGAGACTTGCAGCACAGATTTAACACTTCATGAGGCTAAACAGAATCACATCCACTCTTTCTGACGAATCCCAGTGACAAAAACAGACATTTTTAGAAGCCAACGCTGTTTTAGTAATGTAATATTTAACTGTGATGTTGACGTGAACACCAGAGAACGTTGACTCCAGTCTGGCCAATCACTTGGTGTAAAAAGCCCCCTCTCCAAAAAAAAAAAAAAAATTAAGCTTTTTCTAACATCTGTCTGTGTTTGACGTTTCAACACTGAGTTTTGTTGCGATTTTCCAGTTTTCTCTACATATCCCAATAGGGAGGCAGCTGCTTGTTCAGTGAACCATGTTCAGTTCAAAGAACAAAGAGTCTGAAGAGCGCTGAGGATGATGATGTATAGGAAACTGGACCACCAAGTCTAGGACTTTGGTGCAGCCCTGCTGGGTATGTGTTTATGTGTATGTAAAAACACATGCACACACCCAAACAAACATGAAAAAAATAATTGATATCATTGTTTGGAGGATGAATTGGCTGTTGTAAAAGGCCGACTATTACATCACTACAGCCTTTATTCTTTAATGCTAGTAAATGTGATCATACGTGTTTGTAATCTAACAAACATAAGCAGCAAAAAATATGACTACACTTGTAATAGCATCCAGCATTACATCACATGGTCCGTGTAAACTGTAAGCAAGACCCGAGACCTTTTTGATGAAGCAATGTTACCAGTGCTGCTATAATATTTATTTATTTATTTGCTTATTTATTTAGGTGTTTCGTTTCTGCTTGTTAAAGGACCTTAGGTATCCTCAGGAACAGCCTCCAGCTTGTTGGCTGATACCTCTTCCAGCAGCCAGAGCAGCTGGGTCTTTTGATCAAGCCATAATCAATCCCAGACTATTGCAAGACTGTTCTGGGTTGACTAACAGGACCACTACCCAATGGGTGTAGGCAATTTCACAGCTATCACTGCCGGCAGCAGATGGCTTCACCATAGATACAGTATATATCTTCCAATTACAAGTATATTGCATCATCCCACTATTAAATAGTGTCAATTTAACAGCATCATAATCAGAGTCTTGTGCCTGTATGCTGTCATGTTTTGTCACTGTTAATGTCACTGAATTGTTTGCACACAGTTGCAAGAGGATGTATACTCCCACGAGAGAAATAGACAACTCCGTATTCACATCTGTGAGCACCTGCAGTTGCTTGTCTAGGACATTTATGTATGTTTATGTGCTCTTGTTTGCCTTACTTTGGCTAGACAAATGCAGTTTCAGTGATGGGTTTTCATCTTTAGAGGGTTGAGTACATTTAAAAGCATTTAAAAGTGTGTGAGTACTTTTTGTGATGTCTAGATGCTCTTATTGAATATGTGATTAGACTGCCCTCTTGAAAAAGATGACAGTTAACCAAAAGTGGCCTGTGATGTATGGAATATAAACAGTGAGATGAAGGGAAGGCCTCTGAAATGAAAAGAAGTAGAAACAATATGCAGGAAAAGGAAATACAAAATAGTTAAGATGTGAGAAAGAGACGGAAGATTAAAGATTGTTTCAGTAGCTCATCTGAGAGACTTGAGGCGCTCCCACGTCCCTCAGCTCTCTCCCTCGGACGACCCTGCTCCCTTCTATCGACGTTGAGAAAAAGGAAATGGACGAAGGATTTACTGTTGGGTCCTGACATGTACACATTCCTGGTGTTGTTTTTCTCCCTTCAGCCCCTCAGCCATACCAAAGGCCTCTAAAACAACAGGCTGTCAGGTTGTGACAGCTGGCTTCAAACAGCTCCTACGGCAGCCCTGCACCCAGGTTCCCAGCCTCAGTTTGAGGTTGCATGTGCAAATGTATATCTGTGTGTATCTTGATATTCTAAACGAGTATGGACTCCAAAGTGTTTATCTGTAGATATATATGCATAGCTATTTGTCAGACTGTTTGTATGTGTCTCAACCAATTAAATCACACTTATCTTAAGTAAACGTCTTTGACTTGAGTGGGTGTGTGTGTGCAAGGATGTGGCACACCTCTCTTTATTCCCAGAGATCAGCCCAGGTGGCAGAGTGGCTTTGAAGCGCTGTGAGCCCTCTTATGATTCTCCTGGCCATCCAGGTGTGTGTGGGCTGGTCCACCTGTCTCAGCCAGAGAAGGCGCTTTTTGTCTGAGCTTTGTCAACCAGGAGAACGCCATTGATCCCCCCCTGACCCCCTCTCTTTCAGACTGCTACCACACCTCCAAGTCACTCCCCAGCCTCAGATGTGGGAGTTGGGAGAGGGGGGCAAAGAGGCATGGGCTGGGATGAGAAGTCCTCTAGGTGACCAGGAGCAGTACTTAGGACTAATGAGATAATAACTTGCACTCCACAGGTGCTCACAGTCCAAATGAGGTCACGGCTCAAGTGAGCCTCTTCAGAATTGAGGGAGGGTTAAATGTTTTGGCTGAAAACTGGCAGACAGGGGACTACCCCCAAGGACAAACTCTCGTAAAGTGAAAAAGACAGTGTGACATAAAGTAAAATATGTCTTAGAATACTAAAAATAATCTTCTTAAAACATTAATTGAACCAGTCACTGAAACTGAGCCATAGACCAAACATATTATCCCTGCATGTAAACATTCAGCAAGACTGGAATTAAAACATTTAAACTGGCATGGGGCTGGCCTACGCACTGTGTGAATGCTCTATAATTCTTTGCTTGGGATTTAATGTGGGAGTACTGGGAGAAGCTGATATAGTGTTATACAGAGAAATAAATGGAAAAGTAAAGCATACGAGATAGCTGAACCGCACAGATCTCAAAGCCTTTTTAATTCAGGGGTTACCATTTTTCTCTAAAAATGCCACCAACTAAACCAAAGATTTATTAGTTGTTTTGATGTATGGCTTAGTCATTATAAGAAGAACTTCGCAAACCAGTTGAGAGTGAAGTGACTGCAGATCTTTGGAAGATGCATGGCATTAAGACAATAAGATGTTCTCTCCTCCAGTAAATGTGGGTCAATTTGTATATCTCTGACATGGGTCCAGGGAAGGAACAAAATCCAAGATGCTAGGGGGCATTGAGGTCCAGGGTACTATTACTGTGGAGCACGCAAAGGGAGGTCCTGTCAAGAGAGTACACAGGGCTGTAAATTATCCCAGTTGACAGAGATCAAGAGTATATAATATTGGAGGAAGCTCCTACTCAAAGCTTGGATGAAGGATTTTAAAGAGATGACTTCCCACATCATCATTGTGATAGGAACACAGAGCCAGCCGGACAGATCAGGTAGCCAGCGAGGGCAGATTTTCCTGAGAAGGAATGTAGAGGAGAAATTTCAATGACTACAGTTTTACATGTTTACATAGGGACACAATGGGTGCCAATCTTGTCCCTGCATCCTGCATAGGAGTTTAAGAGCCAGTTCAGGGTTATGTTCAAACCCTCATGACATCCCAAAACCAATGTGTAATTCCATTTCCCTTGGTCCTGTTGTGTTCTCGCTGTTGTTGATGGTAGCAGTATTCTTTAGAAAGGCGGTGATCAATGTTAAAACTATGAATTACAGTCACGTAGGACGTTGAGTTGTTTGTAGCTGGGGAATATGTAGCCAAGTGAAAAATATAGCATTAACAACAAGGCCACCAAATGCCACCGTAGTTCTGTAAGTGTTCCTGTTCAACCAACCCATCAAAGACGTAATTCATGAACAGACAGGAAGTAGGAAGCGTCGCATTCCTCTGGAAAAGCATGTTTTGAGCTTATGGGCTGTTCCTCAGTTACAAGTTTTCAAAGTTTGGATTTTTTAAAGTTCATTCTTGGCATGGGCTTGACTCAAGTACGATTCGGCAAGTACAACTTGGGAAGAAATACTTCTAAGTACTTTGGAGGATGGGAGGATGCATTTCAGTCTTTCTGCATCTGGAATGGCAGTGTACTTGTGCACTTTATGACATCACAGCTCTGCTAGCAGGCTAACGCTTATTTAAGAATATATACAATTTAATTGACCATAAAATAAACACAGGAGGACTGAGGTTTAGTTTTGGTTTGAGGTGATGTAAAATATCCACATGTGTATTATGGTCTTTCTGCAGCACCATTCATTTGCACAACTACTCCAAATTTATCAAAGGCTTCCATTTTTTTTTCCCTTCTTCATAGAAGCTGAAAAATAAAAGGCACTACAATATATTTTTGTGCCCGGTGTTTCTGTTTTCACCAGCCTACACATGTAACTGCATGAATATTTTGAAACTGAAATATGCATACACACAGCACATGTGCCCACACTCAGGGAAAGATGACTTCAAAGTAAGATAAAACTGTCTCTCTACTGTCATTGTTCTGTATACCTTTGATGGTCTCATGCAGGTATTTTTGTTATATTTCCTGTGTTTCTGAATCACTGGTGTCCAGGCTTCATTGAGTCATTAGAAAAAACCCTTGATGGCTACCTTTTATCTTTCCCACAGATTTATCTAATCATTTTGGAATCTGATTTAACAGGTTTAATCCATGGAAAGGCACTTAAAGTTCAATATAAATATTGATATCAAACATAAACATTACAATTAAGTGTAAATACAATTACAAAGTAAAAGAAACTATAAAATTCACTTTACCTTGTCAGCAGGTCTTGGCAAGTAGGGGAGGGTAAGGAGGGAGGTGGAGGTGGGGGATTGGTTGGTGTTTTGAAGGAGAGTCCACTTCCATCAAAACATCAGGCGAGATGATTTCCAGGTGCTTTCCTTCTTCCTATTCTTTGCTTCGATACCTCTAGGACCAGGCTGAGGCTCACTCCCCTCGGACAAGAGCGCCTCCACCGTTGCTTGTTGTTCTTCTTCATGAATACTTACAAGCTTCTCCATTGTAAGCTAGGTGTTCTGCTCCTTTACCAACTCCTCCACATTATCCTTGCCCATATCCAACCCCATGGTCTTGCCAAGGGATACAATCTCTTCAAGAACAGATGGAGCAGGCATGGTTTTGGATCCCTCAAAGTCTCTTTTGGGACACATGCAGGCCACAGCTTTCTCCATGCAGATTTCATTGCCCTCTGCGTCATATCATTCCATGCCTTATCAATGAGGACTATGCAGATCGGGATATTGAACCGATCATTCCAAAACTCGTGTCTGACGTGATGTCGAAACATACCTGGAATAATGCTTTCATGTACAACTTCTTAAAGTTGCGGATAACACGCAGCTCCATTGGTTGAATAAAAGATCGCCGGGCCTATGATACAGTTTACCATCTCAATAAAGATTTGCCCCGTGATCCATGCCTTTTTTTTGGACTTTCACATAACATTCAACATGTCCTTTATTGTGTTAAATTTCTTGAAAACTCGGAATGGTACACTAACAATAGTTTAATCTTGCAGTCACCACTTGTTCTAAAGCTGTGCAGCAGCCTTGTTCAAACTGGCAGCCTTGGCATGTCGTACGACGCTATTGATACCTGTTCTCCTCTTGAACTCGTCAAGCCACCCACGGCCAGCTTTGGATGTTTCTTCTTCAGAATCTGCATTAGGCTCCTCTTTCTTCAACAAATCCACATGTAAATACCTTGCCTTTTCACATATGATAGCCTCTATCACCCACTAACTGTCCTCATTTATCCACACGAGCAACAGTTTCTCTACCTGTCCCATCACTTTAGGCTGCTGCTTGCTCAGAATATTGAATATTATAAGGCACCATCAATGCTTAAAGGTACATAGAGAGTTTAGAGAAACATGCTCCCATCCAGACAATGTCTGGTTTAGGGAAGGCCTTGCATATTTCAGCAAGATAATATAAAACACCCTGCATTCATCACAACAGAATGACTTTGCAGGTGAAAAGTCAAAGTCACCAAGAGAAAACATTTGGTAGATCATGAAATGGAAAAATCCAGCAACCAAGGCCCAGAACTGGATGGGACAAGGATGGGACAACATTCATCTCCTAAAACTCCAGCAGCTGGTCTCTGTACCTCCCAGGTGTTTACAGTTGTTGAACAGTAGATGCTACACAGTGCTATGTTCCAAAGCTATGTTCTGGAACTGGAATGCTGGACACTTCGCAGGTCTGCAGTTACACTCTCTACAGCTCTACGTGAGTGTGTTCACACTGTCATGGTGGGTTCAAAATGATCAGAAATTTAAATGTGGAATGCTGGACACTTCAACCCTTCAATGGTCACCATCTTATCAATGTAGTGGCAGTGTACTTGTCATAAAGAGGACAGCTGTCCACCTTGAGCATCAACAATCTCTAAATTCGAAATTTAAAAAAAAATGTAAAATTTATTTTGTTTGGAGTCTACGAGTCTTGGTGGTAAGTTGGGTGACACAGCCAATAATGAGAGTTTGATTTGCTCATTTCCAATTTTACATTGAAACAGTACAGTATGCATGTACGCACACTTACTTAGTGTACTCATAAAAGTATGCCATTTGGAAAGTATGACAGTTTCCCAAAAACCTGCAAAATTGGCTGAAGTGTTTTCTGATTGGTTGAATTCCTGGAGCCTTGCCAGTGGGCAGCGCTATAGCCGCATGAGTGTGCACAACTGCTGTTGCTGGTCAGACAAACTATATTTCAACATATTGACACATTGTTTTCATCATTTAAGCATGTAAATTGCTTCAGTTCAACTCATTGAATACATGTTCAAGCCAAAACTGGCTTCTGAATATGAAAGCAGACAGCTTGAACCATAACAACAGAAAATACAACATCTTTGTAAATGCAATTATTGTGTAAAATTGTGAATTATATCACCGTTCAAAGCTTCATTGCCGACCAGTGTACAGTAACGAGATGTTAATTTTAGCTCACTCCACATGTCAGAGTTTTACATGTTGTCACTTATTGCCGAATCATCTTGTCATTGTCAGGTAACACCAACATCTTAACCACCCTGCTCCCTCTACATGTCCACTATTCATAATCTGCAGCCACATATGACAAGTCTTGCAACCGATTACAATGTTTCAATCAATGAAAGCAAATTAAATAGAAAATAGCAAGAGGGGAGAAAATTATGGATTGGCCATTCTGGTCATTTCGATTACGCAGTTGACTGTTTCTACTCAGGGTCTCCCAATTTACAATAACCCTTCCTTCATGGTTTTAGTGATATGTTTTTGATTTGTAAATTTAAAAAAAATCATCCTACACTCCAGAATCAATTACTCTGTTCTAGGTTAATCCCAAAGTCAAATAAAAAGTGCTCAAAATATCAGAATTATTTATTTATTTATTTTTCAGATGTACAACGTGTGATGAAAGGGTCATGAGGTGAGACTCTCAACACTCTTACAGTTACAGTTTCATGCTCATAGATTAATTCTCCACTTAAAAAACAACAACATTTATTTAAACTGGTTTCTACGCTGGCCATGATCAGAAAGCAGTACAACTACACCAGACAGCATTTTCCCACTGTCCGTCATGTCACTGGGGTTAGTATATATTCAGGTTGGTCTCTTTTTGGCCATTAAGCTGTGAGAGTTTTTATGGGCGTTTTGCACTGCTCTGCTTTCGAAAAGGAAAAATCATATATTAACTTGCTCTGCTGTCCACAGAGAGGTCAAAGTCCCAGATCAGCAACAGATCAGCTTGCCTGGAGCTGAATGGGATTTTGTCTTGCTCATTGACACTTCAGCAGGGCATCTAAAGTTCAGATGGAAAAAACAGTGCTCTTAAGTGTTTTTTGCAGTAATTGTGCGTTAAAATGTGTTTAGAGCACAGGAGTGCACTTTGGAAACTATAATGTGGAATTTAAAAACAGTCCTCCAGGCCCGTCTCTCATCTGAACAGTACTTTAGGTTTGATGCCGCTGAAGTCACAAACGGAGACATCAAAGGGCAATGGCCCGTAAATGTTAACTCCATTTTCTTTTACATCAACAGTTTACCCATCTCTAATTGGATCATGGCCCCTCCTCCCTCCTCTTTCTATCTAAACATAGGAGCCTACGCACGCATATGTGCACACATACACTCTTACGTTCAGATATACACTCCTGTCTACACATACACATCTGGGGGAGTTATGGGAACATCTGGAGGAGCTCATCCAATGCACAGACAAACGTTTCCTGGAGAGCACCAGAAGAACCATCAGAGAGGCTTCAAACGGCCTGTCATTGCTTACACAAACATGCACACACACACACACACACACACACACACACACACACACACACACACACACACACACACACACACACACACACACACACACAGACAGACACACACCTCTTGGGTGCCGAGGTAAAGGCCAGATCAGATGAGCCAAGGGAACAAAAAGCCTCTCCTTGCACTCTACGATTTTGAGGCACTTAAGTTTAACTTTGCGAGGATAAGGGCTGGCTTTCTTTCCCACCGGTGCGTCAGCTACACATCTTTAAATATATGCGGTCCTGTCAGGGTCGATGGCCCACCAGGACACAGAGACAACCAATGGAGATCCTTTTGAAATGGTTCGAGAACATCAACGTCAAGCTGTCTGGGCCCCTACAACACCAAGACTACCCTGGAGCCTGCTGCATGTGAATGTGTGGTAACAGTAGCTGTTTATCTTCTACATACTGGTGATCTGCTGCAAACCAGGTGGAAGAGCGGTTTGGAAAATAAAACTGAAAATTGACATGTTGTTGATAATCTTCATGTACAGTAATCTGAAAAAGCAACATTTCCTTTCTTGTTGGGATGTCAATTAAAAAAATAAAAACAAAAAGGTGACATCATAATCAAGTAAGAAAACAAACAAGCTTTTTGATTATTATTAATTGGTCTAATAGAATTTGGTTTTATAATGATTGTTAATCCTTACGGCTTTTACCAATAGTTGCAACAAGACTAGTTTCAAAATAATATAGTTACTTTCGAAGTTCTTACTGCTTCTTCCGCTTTCTCCATCACTCTGTCAGAGGTGGCACAAAAACACAGTTTATCATTATCGCCCCCTCTCACCTGAGACCTCACCTCTTGTCTCTCTCCTCTCGCTCTACTTCCTGACGCCCCCTCAGTCCACCCGTTCGGCCCTTTCACCCTTTCTCTCCCCTGCCACGACCCATCTCTTCACACATCACCCCCCTTACCTCCCTACCACCTAGTGAGCACATTTCCTTACTCCCTCCCTGCCAACAAAGGGGGGAAAAAAAGCTTTTACTCATTAGTGGATGACCCTTGCCCCCGGGCCACATTTTAAGAGGCTCTACTTGACTCCTGACATGGCCGTCAGCAATCAAAACATGTGCGTTCAGTGCGTATAGACCTGGAAAAGAGGGATGGGGGTGGTCAGTGTGTTTTGATGCTTTCCTTGATGTGTGTGACAGCAGTCTGACAGCAGATAGGCAGGTTCACTAACTTCTGCACAAGCTCTGCGGTGGCTCCTCTGTCCCGGGGCCGCGCCCTGGTGATGGGTTACCAAAAATGGGCCTGGTTCCCATTCTCGCTGCCTCACTTCTCATGTGGCTCATTTGCACATTCCCCGTTAGCTTTGTCACCAACTTGCGCGTGTGCTCATTGGAAGAGGTGAAGGGGTTTAGACGTAGCGTGTCAGAGTTGGTGTGTAGCGGCGCTGATGTGCCACTAATTGCTCACAGAAGTTGAATGTGGTAAGCTTGTTTAAGATCTGATGTGTTTGTGCTTCTAATTTCACAGAAAGAAAACAAACACACATATGCTGTTTATCTCACTGCTTGCCTCTCTACTCCTTTCATATTCAGTAGATCTCGAAAAAGGTTGTGTTTGCCCATCTTCTGAAATATAATCAAGAAATTCGATAAAGTAAAGTAACAGATTAGGCCAGAAAAAGTGAACTAACCTGAGGCTCTCTCCTGCCCAGGTCAATCTTTTAATGAGGAAGCTGACAGCATGTTCCCTAAGGCGAGGCGCTGCAACTGTAGTAATAACCCTTCACCGCTGACAGATTCATGCTCTCTCCTCATTTGATGTGGCTCCTTCCTTATGCTTCCACCGATACTGTCTGCATTGCAGTTGTTGCTGTTTTGTTTTGGTTTCTGGTTTTCTGTGCCCTAGTTTGTGGTAACGCAAATACCTTTGGGTGTCACCAACATGGTTGTTAGAAGAGAAACCTGTTCGCAGTTGAATGAAAGATGATTCAAATATAATCAATAATGTTTCGAACCACTTGGATGAAATACCACACAGTTTTTCTTTTAAAAAGAGATTTGTTTTCTTCATGGGACTTTTCCCTTCTAGTTCAGTGGTTTATAAAGTTATTTTCATCATGTAATAGATGTGCAAAGTTACAAGGCCCAAAGTCCATACCAGAGGGAGTTATTCTCTCCCATCGAAGGCACTGCTCCTGAATTGTCTACATTATTTCAGTTGCAGTCCAGCTTTTTCTGCCTTGACTTGACCACATCCCCGTCCATCCCAGTCTCCCTCTGTGATAGTGTCACAATCCACAGTTGTAAATAGTGATATGGTATCCCTCGACTACTATTCTACTTCATGTACACTGCAAAAACAGCCCCTTTACAAATAAGCATAATATTCCATAAATCCAGTCAAAATTGTCCTATTTTAAGCAAAAGAATCTTTGTCCATGTGGTAAAAAAAACTTTCTTGACTAGAATTATTAAAACTAGTAAACAATTCTAAAATAGTCTTCTAATTTTCTTGAAACACGTTTCTTTTTCTTACTTAGAAATTAGTTTTTGCAGTATAGTGTTCATAAGCATGTAGAAGTATTTCTGAACGTGGGAACGTAAGCGTTTATCCACCAGATTGCTGCATAACAATTGTTTACGTAACACCTGTCAATTTGTTCTGGTCTTTCTTTCTTCTTTTTTTCTCAGTAAACCCTTCAAAAACAGCTATTTGCACTACGAAAAATCTCACCATCCAACCAGCCACACCGCGTTAGACTGATCATAGACCATGAACATACGTGTTAAAGCCAGAGCATGGGATTTCTGGATGACCTCATGTCTGTTGATGTTTGAAACAAAACATCAACAGGACACAGAGAACCAGGTCCTCCCTTGCTCCCAGTGATCCCCGAGAAAAAAGCACCCCTTCATGAACTTGCCTAAACCTCTTTCCCTTTCCCCTATTTCATATCCACGAGCACGGAGCCTCCCCCTGCAGGTGATTGACAGGACCTATGTTTGTAATGATTTGGGGGGGGGGGGGGCTGCTCCCATTGTGTTTGTTTCCACTTTACAGAACCAAGGCTGGGAATGAAGGCGCCTTTTTTCATTCTTTGTACAGCATATTCCTGAGATGGGCAGGTACCGCACAATAAGAAGATATTCACTTATGTGGGGAAAAAAATGCACAAAAAAGTGGGATTTTCATGTCTTGTTGGAGGAGTTTGCAGCCAAGTGTGAAGCATCAAGAATGAGAATCCCAATCAGAGACCAGGATTCTCAGTCAGAAAACGGTGGAATCTCCCTACGAGGTGTGTACAGACCACACGATGATGCCCTCCATGTCGTAGGCTACAACCTGATGCTAAGGGATATAGGTTGCGCCAACAGCATGCAGAGTGGTAAATTAAAAAAGAAAGAGAGCATGAAATGCTCTGTAGTAGCTTTTATATGTGCCACATATCCTGGTATGATTCAGGGGAAGGGACCAACTTTGGATGTCAGTTTTGCAAAGACAAGATTACATCAGGCAAGTCTTTGGTCGCAAGACCAGTGTGACGGTGATCGTGGCATCACTTACACTGTACGATGTGAGATGACCAATTCGGACAAGCAATTACAGATTTTTTCAAGGCTCTTTCACAACAACCGTCTTTCATCTGAAGGAACCTTTCGGGATAGAGAAGTTCATTCATCTGAGAAGAGCTCTGTTTACAGCTGCTGCTCCTTCTCGTCAAGATTGAGGTGGTTCAAAATTACAAATTTAATTAGTCAATTACAAAATTTACTAATTAAAAAAAAACACTCAAATGTTACCACACAAATGTGGCTTTTTATTTCATTTTTGATCACTTTGCTCTTTTAAAAAGTCTCCTGGAAGATATATAACCTTAAAATATTTGCTTTCAGATGCCAGATCTCTGAAGTACCACACTACAGCATCACAGATTTTAATTAAGTGTAATCTGGTAGATGGACTGAAATACGGCATCATGGCTGGAGTTGGAGGTCAGGGTCGATGTTTCACCCCGAATGGACCAGAACTGAACAGATCGGGAGGAGGATGTAGGTGTAATTCCCATCTGGGTCCTCTCTTTTGCAGTTTTCCACCCCAGGTCCTTCTATTCCTACAAGGTGTATTTCGAACCTCTGCGTTGATGTTTAAGACAAGTGCTCATGATACTCAAGCACTGAGCGACAACGGCGACATGTGGCAAACAGACTCCTTCCCTCCTCCTTCCACTCATCCCCCACCCTCCGCTGCCCCGCTGTTCTCCTGGAAACAGTGTCCCATGGCATGAGCAAACATGTCCGGTCATCTTTCCTACGAACCTAGAGAATGGTAGGACTTCCTTCTTTGCAAAGCCTATATGAGATCCCGACCGCCTCCTGATGTTGCTAAAAACTGTTGAGACAACAAGCATTCAAGCTGGTTTTTCATGACCTTTCAAAAGTATTTTAATGACCCTATCTTCCCACTGCTGAAACATTTAGCAGGGAAGGGTAATTATATCTGTGGAAAGTTGAAAACAGCTACTCCTGCAGGAATAGGCTTCCCTCTGGTGTTTGAAGTAATCTTGACTCGCACATTTCCCGAGATTAATCATTGCCCTCTTTATTCCCACAAAATAAACACTGCAACACATCTTTGAAATGACACAACGTACCAGCCTGCTGCTGCTTGAAGAAAATAGCAAACTGTTCACTCTAATTTTCCTTCTAATTTCATGAATTTGCAGAATATTATGTGATTGCAGTATTTATTTTTTTTTAATTCCTGGTTTTTAATTACCTTTCTCAGAGCAGTGCCTACAATAAGGTCTGTATATTATTATGCGTCGATGCAATGAAGACGTCTGACAGGAATTTTTCAAAGTAAATTTGCATAATGAAGATACACACTTGAGAATGAATATCAAGGGGAGGAGTCCTCACACTCTCTGCCTTGTGTTTGCTTTGGTCATTCTCCCATGGACACACTCTCCCACGGAGCCTGGACATTCGTATCACACACAACCCAGCTCCAACTCTCCGACCAGGTGATGACAGCGTTATGGTAGTGAGGTCCCAGCAGGGTGTGTTAAAACACTGTAAAGTCTTTGACGTTCGAGGATTGAGTAACAATTCTTTTCACCTGCTTTGTCCACTGCAGTCAGTGGAAGCAGCAGGCTCCCACGGATGCGTGAGGTCGTCGTTTGTCTCCCTCACCACTGATAGCTCAACACAGTAAATATTTGAGAGTTATTGCGGGATAGGATTAATTACATGCAATCTTGAGTGTCTGTAATGCACCCTTTGCTTTTAGAGAAGTCGCACAACATTAATAAGCTGTCAAACTGTGAACTGACATGGTTTGTCAGGTTGTTGTTGTTGTTTTACGTAATATTCTGCTCGTGTTTTCCTGTACCTCTGTGGAAACTGTTGTGAGAGCAGTAAGACTCAGCACATGTTAAATCTCCATGTCTCCATGGCCTTCAGCCCGTTTTACAAATGGGATGATTTTTATTAATCTGGTGGCCTAATGGGTTGAGATGTTAATGAATGTAAAATAGTAATGCTTTATTTAATGCTACCACACAACAGCCACCAATGTCTGAATTACTGACTGCTGCTGCCTCAATAAACTGATGAAGCCATTGATGTACTCATTTCGTGTCTGGAGAGAGCTTTTGAAAGACAGAAAAGAGAAGAGAAGAGGGGAATGGGGCAGCGGTAATGTTGCTTGACTATAAACTTGGTGCTTGTACATAAATTGACATGTGCAATTAAGGAGACGTACACAGTCCCCCCGGTCTGTTTAAGATCTGGAATAGTTTCCTAACAGTTTCAAGATGCCCTGTTTTGGCTTTTGGTTTAAAATCTAAATCAGGTTTGACCTTGCTGAATAATGGTGCTAGTAAATGTCCTTCTGTTCTCTTTGGCTGAGGTCCAACTGCACACCGTACATGACATGACAGCAAATAGAGAACATGGTTTTTGCCTCATTGGAATCTGATGAATGGTGAAGGAAATTCTGACCTGAAGTTGAATTCCTAACTCTGAATTTTTCGAGGTGGTCATGAAACACGTTTGGTTTCCTGTTTATATTATGTATATGGGGTGGGAGGGGGACCAAAACTGTTGGAACTGATGGTGTAGCTGGCAAATTCAGTCTGGAACCTCTCAAAAGGAAATACTTTGAGAAATGCTTACTGTTTCCTTTTTTTATCAGCTGCTTCTCTCCTTCTTCCCCTTTCCATAAATATGACCTCTTATTCCAGTGAGTCGATGGTTCCTGCAGAGTTGTGCATTCGCAGATTTTCAAAAACTTCAAAATAAACCCAGTTTTTTTTTGCATGTTGCATTTAAAAATAGCAGCTTGAAATCGCAGAGTGGTATCTCATGGGTTAAAGACATCTGCCAACATCTGTGGCTGTGGTAAGCTTTTAATTGTGAGGCCCAGCAAGTGAGTGAGCAGCATGGTGGAGAGGGGGCTGGCAGGCCACATATTTCTGCAGAGTGCTCACAGAGCAGCTTTCTGGCCTGCCATGTGGACTCAATGATAGCGTCAGGGGGTGTGCTGTGCTCCTATGAAATATTAAATCTGCTCTGCCCAGTGTGGACAGACCACCTGCAAGCAAGCCTGGCATGCAGTGAGATCAGTGATCACATAACCCCGACAGCAGTGTGCACAGAAACACTCACATGTATGCACGACAGAGATATATATTCACTCAAATCTACACACAGACTAAAGTTGGAGGTCTGCACATGCTTGCACTAATGGATGTAAACACGTACAAAAAGGACTGAGCATGGAAACAGTCATATTGATGTATGTAGGAGAATATGTATCCACAACTGCAATAAATGAAACTGCTCCAAATGCAGTATAGATTTCTTTTCAAAGTCATACAAGACATGCAACAAAAGCAATGAAACCTGGGGATGGAAAAGACGAAGAAAACAGACATGGAGCTGTACATAGCACTACATGGTACATTTGTAGTCAAACGAGAAGCTAAACCATCCTTTGAAAAGCAGCCAGGAAGACAGCGGGTGCTTGTCAACCGCTGTTCCCTTCAGGGCCTCATTCATTTACACGTTGTGCAGTCGGTGCTCAGCCTCCCCTCGGCCCCTCTGAGACGTCCCAGCCTGTCCAGATGTGCAGCTGTTTGTGTGGACCAGTGGGTTTTCTTTTTGTTTTTTTAAAACCTGGTCTGCACATTTGTAACATGAACAGAAGGGGTCACCATACACAACGGTGTTCGTGAGAAAGGAAAAGATCCCGATCTTTTACCTTTTCAGATTGGTAAAGACAATTTTTAAATTGAATGAATAATGATCTTATCATGAAAATTGGGAACTTTTAGGAGGCAACAATTGAGACTTGCAACAATTAATTTTCCTTTAATAATTGATATAGTATTTTATAATTTTTTAAAACATTGGTGATAAGTACAACTTTGCGTACATTACACTATAAAGTGCACTGTTGTTCGTGAACATTTTCATGGAGGTTTAGACTTCTATGTCATTTATTTTAAATACTGCCAGTTGACAGAGTAAAGGGTTCATCTAAAAAATAAACTGCAAAACGATTCACCTCCAATATAATAAGATAAACATGATTTAAAGGCTGATTTTGGAAGCAACACTTAAGTTCACGTAGGACTTCTGAACTAAAATGTGTGTGTGTGTGTGTGCGTGTGTGTGTGTGCGTGTGTGTGCGTGTGTGTGCGTGTGTGTGTGTGTGTGTGTGTGTGTGTGTGTGTGTGTGTGTGTGTGTGTGTGTGTGTGTGTGTGTGTGTGTCTTTGGCACAGAGCGACAAATTAAATGTCAAGTTTACACAGGAAAAAAAGGTCCTTGTGATGTTTTTAAAATGAGAACAGAATATATATTATTGTGATTATTCAGGATTTGGTCAGAAACCAAAGAATTTAGCATATTTTATATAAAGCACAGACTAGTTTAACTTGAAATTTAGACAAAAGTATTTCATGTTTTACAGTTACCCCGATCTCACCGTCAACAAAGGCCACGTGAAAACCCTTTTAGGCGATTTCTTAGACGCTAGCGGCACCCTGTGGCATTTTTGTGTCATTGCATCTAACGTTGACACACGTTGTATCTCTTTCTCTGGTTAGGGGGTGTCCGAACCGGTCCAAACGACCGTAGTGCCTCACGCGGCGTGAACAGACTTTACACAAATCAGCAGCAGCTCGTGACATCATTGTGACAAGAGGTGATGATGTCACTGGCTGAATCACAACCAAGGTCTGTTGCTGAAGTGATGGTGAAGAGGAATAAATAATGTCACAGCATTAGTCACAAATCACCTTTTTCTTACAAAGAAATTATGTACAAATACAAATCCTTTATCCAAGGCAACATATCTGCATTATTATCCCCATGACATAAAAATGACAAATAACAATAGTCAAAACAATCATATTGTTTGCATTTTTAAATAATAACAATTCATGTTTTTGTGTTGTTTCCTTCATCTCCGTGTTTAAGATCTTATTGAATTTAATACTATATTTGATTTTAATTTTTGAAGGTTAACTGAAGGTCACTATTAGAACGTCTGTGCAAGATTATAACACTGCAAAAACTGCTTGTGCTCACTTCAGAACCTCTTATTTTCATACCAAATTAGTTTGACAGCTAAGATAAATATATATAATAACTTAAAACACATAAATTATTCATGACAGCAGCACATGTGAGCAGCAACATCTCGGGGACAGTTGATCAGCATCTGGCAGCCACAGATCGTGTATAACTTTAAGTCATGTATGGTCAACATCTATCTTTTAGAGAGGACTTAGAAACTGAGATGGAATCCAGAAATTGTGAAGTGAGTGGGTTTTATTTCCCACCATCTTCATGTAAACAATCAGCTGACTAAACAACAGTAAGATCCAAAGAAAAGAGGTGACCTTTAGGCCTCAAAATATTTTTTTCTAATTTGACTTCAGCTCTGCAGCAGTCATATGTCTGATTCATTTAAACCTTTTATTTTTCTCAGAAAGATGTTGAGCCAAGGACTAGTAATTGAATTTACCCTAACCACAAAATGAGCATGTGCTTTCCTCTACCTCAGCGCCATATTAAAACATTAACTGGTTTGAAGCGACATCAATTTGCCAGTTGAACAAAGTAAACCACACAAGGTTGTTTGGACGGGAAAGCAGTCGATTTCCATGGTTTGAGTGTCGCAACTGGTGATGAAGCTTAACTGTGGTAATGTTACAGCTGAATGCAAAAAAAATAAACATGTAAGGGCCTATTATTCAAAAATACTTTGGAAAAAGACATGTACGTCGCATATCAGTCAGCTGGGATGAGCTCCAGCAGCACCCGATGACCATGAATGAGGACTGAAGCCGGCACAGATAATAAATGGACGTATCAATGGAGCTTCTCTAGTAACATGGACACATTTTTAGTCACAAGGGGGCAGTGAAGGCCTACATCACTTATTCTATGTGTCCCTACAACTACAGGTTGTCCTTTCCGTGGGCCAAATGTACTGCTCTAAGGTATCTGGGCATGTTATAATGTGTGAAGGTCAAGCACGAGCTTGATGTCCCAGCCATGGATGAATGTGGGTGAGTCTAGGGAAATTGTGCTTTTTACACCTAAATGGCACAGGTGAAAGACTTGTGATGACAGGTGATGGACCAGTGCTCGTCCTTGCTTTGGTTTGCACTTGCATGGTTTGCCATGGCTCATTAAGAGACCCGAACCTGCTTTACTGGCGTTCGTCGTCATTGGCTTGTCCTTGCAAAACACCGTATTTGTGAATGAGGATCCAAGGAGAGAAGAGTTCTCTGTCTCTCTGTTTTAAATGAGTGTCACGGATCACCCAGCTCGCAAATCAGCCTGTTTTGTCATTCAAGAGGGGGTATGAGACTGTCATTTCGTTGCCTTGGAGACTTTAAATCAATTGCATCTTGCAGTATGTGTATTGTCCATTGCCAGTGAGACGCTTCTGCCGCTGCTGTCGTCAACAACGCTGTGGGGGGAGGGGGAAGCTGAGTCACCTGCGATATGATTGGATGGCGCCGTTAATGAGCTGCCATTGAGGAGTTTTGGGCTCGTGCAGGGAGGGAGGTGTGTCTCCTGGTGGCGCGAGTACCCGCCTCTCGTATAAATACCCCACACAGCTGCGTCTCTGATCAGACTCACCAGTTTTTAGGGTGACTGAGGCTGCCGTGCGGGTTGTCGGTTCTTATTGTACTTTCGGTTTGTTATCGTCGTCCTCTTCTGCATTGGTGGAAACAAAAGAACAAAAAAAAAAAGTAGATAAAGGTCAGCGGCAGTAGTTAAATCAGCGGCTGCACGTGCGAATTCATGTCTGTTTTATCACCGCTGATTTACAGGTGAGTATTCTGGCATCTTCTCCGTTATTGTCTCTAATCACAACTTGTGTGAGCTTTTAAAAGTCTGATTTCACCTCCTGTACTGAACGAACGTAACTTGCAGATTTTAAGTAGTTTATTTCTTTTTGGTAAGAAGAAAAGGATAATTGCTCAGCTTGGTGATTTCCCTGTGAATCCGCCACCCTTTTTTTGTTACACCCACACTAGTTTCCCTTTAGATTTTTCTGTGGGGTGTTGCCTCTGAAATTGGAAACTTTTGGGGGAAGACCGAATGGAAAAGACTTAAATGCACCCCCTTTAATGTTGCCGGGTTTTTGTTTTTTTAGTTAAAACATTTTGATGGCCTACTTGGCACGTGGCAATTTAGTGTCTTAATTTTCAACCTTCCAGACCGCGTTAAAAAAATGTATACATGTGCATGCACTTTTTTATTTAAAACTTGTGCGCACATGCTCTTGAATGTATTGCTACAGGAACAGTCCAATGTATTACTAATGTAAATCCATAATATCAACATGACTCCTTTTTTTTTAATTTTTATTTTGTCTTTCTTTTTTAATACAAGAAATGAGTTGATCCTTTCTGCTCTTGAACATTTCCCCATATGTGAAGCGAATATTCAGGTTTGTCTTACATGTTGTTTTTTTTTTTTTCTTTTGCGTTTGATGATAAAACCTCTGCAGGCTTCTGCCTGTCTCTAGCAGGAAGTTCAGTGTCATCTTTACTGAAACAAAAATTCAGTTCCTTGTGTGCCTACATACAGTTGACTTGTCTTTTAATGTTACTTTTATGGGAAATGCCCCCCCATTCCCTTTTTCTTTTCTTTTTTCTTTTTCTGTGACATAACTGGAATTTTTCCGCTGACATTGGCATCCATAGTATGTGAGATGAGATGTAGACAGAGGACCTGAACATTAGTCTTCAGGAAACTGAGCCAAACTATTTTCATTAACATAGTCAACCCACAAGAATCTGAACAGAGCCCATTAATTTCTCCTTCCGCCACCTTTTGGCATACCTGTGGGGCGGTGTGACTCAGCTCGTGGAAAGCACAGAGCTGGTCTGGAATGCCAGCTGCTTTGCCATGCTGAGATTTATTATGGTGGTAGTACTACGAACTGGGAGGTGGCAGAGGGGAAACAATGTTGATAATGTATGATGCAAATTCCCCTCCTCGTACAGATATCATTGCAGACACCACTGAAGGCCGTAGCTGTAGCACAGCCAGATCCTTTATTGGCCTGACATGGGTGGATAAAACGTGTCAGGCCTTGTTTTTAATAAAAGGGGGGTGACTGACGGGTGAAGCTTGGATGAATCTGATTTATAATGGTCTTGTCAAATTCATTGGCCTAACAGGACTGTTTGTGCTTGATGAATATCAAGCACGCATGTATGCGCAGTAATCTCCTAACCAATTTCAGTCCTAGACCGTCCTAATCCTGGTTTTGGACACCTTGTACTATACATGGCTGTCTCGTATTACCCATGCCCCATCTGTGCCCTGGCTACTTGGGCATTAAAACATTAGCAAGACCAGGTATGCACTATGTTGACAGGATCGAGAGGTAAAGGGATTTTACTGCCATCTGCCCTGCCAGCCTCTCATTAGGCAGTGTGGCCCTTTGTCTGAAAACGTCTTGACTACAGATTTGGGCTGTCTGGTTGTTTCAACTGTTTTTTTGTTTTGCAAATGTCCTAATAGTGCTGATTTTGTCATATGCAATAGATGACTGCTGTTGTCCATGCTGAGCTTGTCTTAATTAGTTGGTTACTTGGAGAAGTTTTTTTCTTCTACTACTTCAATGCATCCTCTAGGTATTTTAATATTCCATGAGGGGAGATGTTTTTCCGTCAGTCTCTGACACTAGAGGCAATAGTGGCTGTGACTGTAGATGGTGCTCGTTTCCTCCCAGGTCGGCTTGTTACTCATGCACTTCCTCATCATTGTGCCACTTTGTTTCATTGGGCCGAAATTCTGTTATTCCTTGCCTAGCAGGATGTTTATACGATCCCTGAACAGAAATAAGACTGGCATGGTCTGAGTGTTTATCTTTCTTTCTCCTTCCCTCTGGTCTTCACTGTCACTATTCTTATGTCCTCATCTGTCTCATCCACCCCTGAACCCCACCAAATGCATTAAAGCAGAAAAAGAGCCCAGTTTTTTTGTTTTTTTTTTCTTTTTTGTTTCCTTCTTCCTTGCATGTTAAACCTGTCCTTCTAGACTTGTATTTTTGGACATCCCGCTATTGTTTCAGCCAAGCATGTTGTGTCAAGTCGCTGGTAAAGGAAAGGCTGTGTACAGGAATTTGGTCGGAAACTTGAATTAACATTTCAGAGGCACCCTACACTTCTGTGGTGTCAGCGTTTCCTTGTGATTGTAAATTTAAGGATGGAAGAAATGAAACTTACTTTGCTTCAGGCATTGTCCCCTGAAGTTGAGTGACTTGTCACATGTTTCCACGCCAGGAGTGAATATAATTTTTTTTTTTTTCAGTTATAGTAATTGAAGCAGGTTTTATTTTGGTAGTTCTTAATTAATCTGTTTATAACAAGACTTGACTGATCCCTCTTTTGGGCTCACAATGAGGATGCTTAGTGTCCCTGCGGGGCTTTATTACACCTCAAGGAGTTTATGGAAATGAATGATGTGAGCCCCTTTTTTTTTTTCCTTTCTTTCTTTCTTTTTTCTTTTTTTTATACCAGTGACATTTGCAGGATGTTTCATGTGAAAATGTTGGTTAATGAGTCCACAAGTGAGTAGCTGCCAACAAAATCGTAGCTGTACAAGAGTGCAATTCTTCATGAAATCAAGTTTTTATAAGAAGCATGTGATGTTTCGTTCAAAAAGAGTATTCTCCTCCTGTTTGGTTAGTATCAGTTTGACTCTGTGCCACACAGTTTGTCAGTTATTTTTCTCTGAGCTAGTGTTGAGTCAAATGGAGATGTTAGACGATTTGCACAGCAAGTGAAAAGTGGCGCATGTTTTTTGTTTCTAAAGACATGACTTTCACTTGTAAAACACAATTACTTTTACTTGTTGTAATGTCTTGCAGTGGGCTGCACTGCAGGGTGTTGGAACCGGTAAAATAATACAGTTAAAATTGTTAAAACTTTAAGATCAGCTCTTAATTACTACCTTTTTTCACCTTTTTTTACTTTTCAGAAACAAACATCTGAAATCCAAAGTAGGTCAAATAGAGCTTGCAGATCATGACCCAGAAAAATAGACGAGCTCACTAGATCGGATGATATGAGGCTAAAAGTGAGTGTCTTGTCAAGGTTTTAACTGCCATTGACCAAATGAACCACAGGCATGTGGCCACTAATTACGAGGTTTTAAATGGGAAGCATGAGACAGCCGTCAGTTTCTTTCTGAAAATGGTGCCATACCAAGCATTATTTAAAAAGTAGAAAAAATGGGGGAGAACTGCAGAGTAAGTGCACCGAACATGGATAAACTGACCCTTAATATGATAACATGGAAAATTCAGCAAAGCTCTGGAACCAGGTGCTGAAGCTTCCTCACATTTCATAAAACGCAGCGCACTCTGGCACTGTTCACTTGTTGCAAGAGCACGTCATTCTGTTTGACGTCGTGAGTGTGCAGCTTTGCAGTGCATAACTGCAATGGACCACAGACTGGAAGCTTTCTGCATTGTGGCCAAGATGTGCACCTAACATAGAACATGTGCAGGGAAGTAAATGGACCATAAGCTTTTTTTTTTTTTTCTTTTTTTTAATTGGCATTGTTTGTATGTGTATTCATCAATTTCCTATATATTGTGGCCCATTTGACACATGAGTCTTTCATCTTTTAGAGATGTGCTTGCATGACTAACTTTTAAACCCATTTTCTCTCAAATGTGCCACAGTCATCACTGCATTTGATTACATGACATCCTTATCTTTTGACCCTGCAGCCCAGTGTTTGTACCCGGCCAAGATATGACTGAGGTGATGATCAGCAGCACCCCCATGGAGGACATGAGGCTCAGCCCCAGCAAGGACAGGCTCTCCTTCCAGGTAGAACATGAACAGAAGCATCATCCTCTCAAATTTGCTTTTACCTGTGCTCCTAATGTAGCTTTGCCACCTCGTATACCTCAACATAATGTAGTCGGAAGCATGAGAGGGAGCAGCTATTATTTGATGGCTGCTTTATCCCCCCCCCCCCCCCCCCCCCCCCCCCCCCCCCCCCCAATATCATGTAGTAATTTCTTTTTTTTATGTTAAATTGCAAGAACTATTGGCATATTCATTTTTACAATCATTTTGATTCATGCAAACCATAAAATGTATTAAAAATGATGCCATTAAATGAAGAAAAAATCAGTTTTGCTTTTCAATTTTTTTAAATTTTTTTTTTTGTTTTTATTTTAAGCAGTGGAGATTAGTCATTACAATTTTACACCTGCATAGGAAGTTTGGTGTGACTGGAAATCCTGCAGAGCCTCAACAATAACAAGCAGCCATCAGGTGCCCTGACGAGCTTCTGCCAGCAGCTTTTTATTGTCGCCCCATCAGGGTCATCGTGGACCAAAAACTATTTAAACACGCAGATGCATTTAGTTTCACATGAACTTGCTTAGAAGAGAGAATGAGAGGGCCAGTGGATATTTAAACCACACTACAGAAAGGGTGTCTCATGAGGTTGTAAAAAGTCAGATGAATGCGTTGCTGACGATATCATGAATGGGTTCATGAGTTTGGAGATTTTAATTCAGTGTCTATAAAGCTTATGTAACGGTGAATGGACAGAGGATGCAGCCGGACCCAAAGGAAAATACTTTTCCCCTCAATCCTCATTTCACACCCCAGCTGTGAGTCTGAGAGGAAGCGGAAGGAGAGAAGGCCAAGGGAAAGGAGTTGCAGTATGCCACTTCTCCATTTCCATTCCTACTGTGCATTTCCTCATTTTGGCCATTTGCCCAAGTTTCCAGGCTTTCCTTAGAGAAGCGCTGTATGTAACAGTGACGCTTCACCCGTCACTTCCTCCGTCTGGGCTTTTGACTTAAATTACATGACCCTCAAATTCCAGATGCACTTACAAAAGTATTTAAAAAAAAAAATGCATTTCACTTTAAGTAAAGGAAAATTAGATGGAAGTTGATTCAACCTCTCAAAAGGCACCCCCCTCCAGTCTGGAAGTGAATCAACCCATTATGTTTGCCTAGTCATGCAAAGTCACTTTCGCCCAACTCTGGCGCTGACTCAGCGAGTTTTTGACGCGCACAAGGGCATTGTACAAACAGATGTGACTTGATGCGACTTTATACACAGGTGCGTTTGGACACTGTAGATGCTCCCAATGATGCACGTCACTTGTGTTGATGTAGTGCTTTTGTCTTTTATCTCAATTTCTTTATTACATTCATAAAGACTTGGATGCAACTGGATCTCTATCTTGCCTCCTGCATGTCTTACTGAACCCCCCCCTCCTCGCCTCTTTCCCTGGACAGCAACATCACCTCTGTCTTGGAGTCAAATATGCAGGTCTAAAAATATTCTTCCACTTTATCCAAATAAAGCAAAGAAATGTGCTGTTCTTGGACCAGGAGGGGGGGGGCTTTTTTTTTTTTTTTCCCCCTTCTGCTTTCCATTTTGCCTGTTCCTGAGAAAGTTGGAGGTTGTCTGATCTTGCCAGGATGTCTCTCTCATGCCCTGCAGATATAAACATTTAAGATGGAACACGCTTACAAGAAGCAAGTCTTAATTTGATGGCTTAGCAATTGTGTACTTGCATTTTTAAAGATGCTTTGTAGGAACTCCCGTTGACAAAAGAATGATCCACGTGTTAACCCCCTTTTTTTTTTTTTTTTTTTCTCCCCTCAGATATTCCCAGACCCCTCAGACTTTGACCGCTGCTGTAAACTGAAAGATCGCCTGCCGTCCATCGTGGTCGAGCCAACAGAAGGGGAAGTTGAAAGCGGGGAGCTCCGCTGGCCTCCTGAGGAGTTCCTGGTCAGTGAGGAGGAGGAGGAGGAAGAAGAGGAGCAGAATGATGGAAACATCCAGAACGGACAGCCGACGCAGAATTCTCAGCACTAGAAGCTGTTTAAGCGCCGTATCGCTTTGCTCATTTCTGATGGACATTGCTTTTCACACACTGGTTAAACTTCACTGGATCACACCTGCAGACTGGCCAGTGTCTTTGAAGCAGTCTCTTTGCCCAAGACACCAGAATAGACTACCAAAGGAGCACCCACAACCTTCCTCCCCTTCTCGTGCTGACCCTCGCCAGTACAGAGGTCAGGCAATGAGCACCTCAAGCTCGTACCTGCTACCCACCACTTCCACCACCTTGTGTCTCGATACCAAGTGGGTGCCCCATCGGAGCGCGGTGGCTCCGTGCTCCAGGGATGGCTCCTATTCTGCAGGGGGCTATTGCTACTCTCTTTGACCCCATAATGGCTGGCATCATGACCCCAGAGACTTAATACTTGTATACAGAACTCTTGTGGTACCTGTGGGAATTGCTGTACAGTACACGGTCCATGTTTGTATTTGGTTTCTTGATTGCTGTAATTATGGGCACTGCCGTCTATAGGTTTTTTTTTTTTTTTTTTTTTTTTTTTTTTCTTGACGTTGGTATGTTATGCAAAATGTTAATGGGAACCTAGAAAATGGTGTGTGGGCTGTGTAAAAATGCGATGCATTTAAAAGCCTTATGCACTGAAACCAGAGTTATGCTACAATAGTTGTATTGGTCCATTGAAGCAGTACTTTGACAAAGCTAAAAAGTGAGATATAGTGTGGAAAAGTTGCTGTTCAAATGGAACCCTTAATGAAAATGGAAATTGTCAAGTTAAGAGGGGAACAAAAAACAAAAACAGTCCAGATCAAGCGATGGATGTGTAAATGTTCCCAGTGGGCCAACCTTGAGTGTTTGTAGTTACTGAATCAAAAGTTAACAGTATTTTCTAGTCTTCCTGTGTTTGTTTTTTTTTTTTTTTTTTTTTTTTTTTCTTTCTGAGAATGGCCGTACATTTGACACATTTAAAGATCTGTTCATATATAGGCAATACCTGAAACGGTTTATCTTCACACTATCAGGGCTTCACTTTTGTGGACTGTGATTATTACTGTTGTAAAAGCATGACTAAGGAGTGAATTCCTTTTTTCTTTTTTTTTTTTTTTTTTTTTTTTTTTCCATTTGGGTGGCTTTAGGGCTTTGTACAGAACATCTTCTGTCACCTACAGGTCCCACGTTGTTGTAAAGCTCAGGGAGAATAGCCGCCATCTTTCTTGGTTTCGTGTGTGTGTTTGTGGGTTTTTTGTATTTAGATAACTCTTCTAATTGCAGAAATTGTAAATAAACATTTTGAATTTGCTATAAAGTTAAGTCTTGAGTAGTTGACTCTAAAGTTTTTTTTTTTTTTTTTTTTTTTTTTTTTTTTTTTTTTTTTTTTTGGTTTTATTTGTTTTTTTTTTTTGTTTTTTTTTCTCATTCAAACAATGCAGTAAAGTGTCTTCTACAGGGGTTATCCTCTAGTGCATTTGAAGTTGTTTCCAAGACATTTTACCACCGAATTTTCCTGGCATGCTACCCCCACTCACTTCACCTGCAGTGGTTAGAGAAAAGCAGTGTTGCTTCCTGTTCAGCATCTTTTACATTTCTCTTCCCTCTATGAAGAGAAATGCATCAAATACGTGTGTGTGTATATATAGAAGCGAGAGCAGGCTGCATAGGACTTCCTGTGTTCATCTTGCACACATTCTCTCATTGTTTAGAAAAAAATCTCATTCCTGAGCGCAGAACCCTTTTATTTATTTTTATTTTATTTATTTTTTTTAAACTATAAACTAAGTCCTGTCAGCAAATGGGCAGAAAAATGGTTTGACCTGATCATTTAAAGCCTTTGAAAGTGGTAAAGATTTTTTATTTTATTTTTTTTTTCTCTCCCCCTCTTCAAACTGCTATGGAAGTGTTTGAATTTGGGGATGGGGGTCCGCCGTTGGCCTCCAGCTCACCAGCCTTGACCACACATGCTGCTAGAGACTGAAACAAAGTGGTTTACAGAAGCATCCTCCAGTACCGAGTCCAGTTTCTGCTGGGGTGCAGGCTTGATGCAGCCAAAATGCACAATGTTCTGTTCACTTCCTGAAGGGGAAACAATGAACCACCATTATGACCTGCTTCCTCCTTCCTGGGAAAGGGGGACAAAAGAGGAGTTAATACCTCACAGCTGATAATGGTGGTCAGCAGCTGTGTGCGTCTGGCCAAAGGAGCCAGTGTCTGGTTCTGAATAATGTAATTCTTTTACTTTTTTTTTTTTTGACTGTTCCTTGATCTCGGTGGAAAAAGCAATGAGATCATGGAAAAAAGAAATGAACAGAAGTAAAAGCTATGGTCCTTGGAGACGTGGACTGAACTTGCACCCAGCCATTCAAGCCTGTGACGTCAGCCTGAGACCTCTGAACTCTGCAGTACTTTTCAAATATTACAGCAGAACGCAATATACTTCAGCTTTAATAAAGAGAGGTCCTGTGCTTTAGGGGTTAAGCAGATATGAAAGAGCCCTGTGGCATCTTGCTGCAGAATTTTGATAGTTTGGGCATGCAGCTCTTATCTCAACTCTGTTTCTTCAGACTCATCTTATTAAAGTTGGGAAGATATCTCTATAATCAAAGCTTTCTGCAGCCCTATGAAGAATGTATTTTTGTCTTTGAACTGTAATGTGGAATATATGGGGACTGAATGAAAGATGATCACGAGAGCAACATATTTGAACACTTGCTTTTGGATATTGTCTCTGGACTACAGGTCCTACCTGTTGCTGAACCACACTCCAAGTGAGAAAAAAAAAAAAGAAAACTGACAGTCGAGACCTGTAAAGCTCAGTGATACTGTTTGTCAAATCATCTTCTATTTGTTCACAAAGCATTAAGCAAAGAGAACCAGATAATGACTCAGACTTCTTATTTACAGAACAAAGACACAAGGAATGTGGCTGTAACCAGTGGTAAGCAGGGAAAAAATAAATATATTTCTAAATATGTCTGGATATTTTGTTAATCTTGGAATGGATCCTAAACACGGTGTGATGCCACCCCCACCACAGATCATAAGTTGTGATTATTGCTTATCTTTCATCTCCAGAATCCCAGTCATTTCTGAACACTAAATCTTTTCCTCAACGACGCTGCCTGTGGTCAGAACTGTCAGCAGTCCTTTTGGTGAGATGAGGGTGAGAGTCACAGAGAAGGCAGTGACATCGTAGAAAGGAGTGTCTCGTAAACCGCCGCTGGCATGAGACCCACTATCTTTAAACGTGTGAGGGAGCGTGTGTGCCTGGCTACGTATTGAAACTTTTGTCCTACAAGTGAAGTCACTGATAGCTCTTCTAGCTCATTCCTGGAATTCTTTCCAGTGGAAACAATCCCCATTGCTGATCCCAGTGTGTCAGCAGAGTCTGACCTGCCAACCCTTAAATTCTCCCCGACACCCAACTATAGTCACATTAATGCTGTTTCACCGTGGCCTCTCTACACTCAAACTCGACCCTTTCCCTTCCTCTAACACTACCCCTCTTCGTGTGCCATGAGGAGATCTTTTTTTTTTTTTTTTTTCCATTTCCTTTTCACATTTAACTTTTTTTTTTCTCTGATTTGGTTGTTTGCTTGTTCTTTCTATTTTTTGCTCTCTCAGACTTTTATCCCGTTCTGTTGTTTCAGCAAGTTTCCCATACTTACGCAGCAGCAGAAATGTACTGTGCATTCCCACAGTTCAGGTCATGTTTCACTATAAACAGCGTTCCTGCAACGCTGCATTATACACCGTAACTTTTATTCTCTGTGTTCATGCAAAACAGCGTCCCTGCGCTCGGGATAAGCTTCCAAACAGACGCATGTGCTTGGAAGTTTTATGTAAGACCATGTCTGTTATTACGCGTGTCATGTGCGTAAGGGAAAGATTCTTTTCCCATGGTTCCTCAAGTGTGAGAAGAAAGCAGAGCTCTCAGGACATGAACCAAAAAGCTCTGAAAGTTATTTTTAACCTGCATGGAGACGGCCCACCAAGCGTAGACACATATCTGGCACTCTCAACAAGAGAAGAGCTGGAATAAGATACACTTGAGAGGCATACAACAAGAAGGGAGACGTCAGGGGAGTAAAAAGGAGGATGTTGAAGAGGTAAAATATAAGTACCTGCAACTGTGTTCCTAAATCATAGTTTAAAGACTGTTTATCTCATAGACACTTTAGAAAAGACTTATGAAAAGGGGCAAAGTGCAACCACAGCAGGAGTGAGACTGGTTTGCGTCCATAGTGTCATGATGTTCTAATATAATTTTACCAAAATACTTTCCAATAGTACACAACCTATCACAGGGATGGAAAATATGTTTGTTTGTTTTTGGGTTTTTTTAAAGAAAGATCATTTGACCACTGTGAAGTGTCATTAAAAAATAATAATTTTGGCGTATTTATTTCCCCCAACAGACAAAGCATTTGAAAACCCCTCTGCAACATTGTGATACACCAGATGAGTGCAAATAACCACAAAGCACTGATTTGAAATAAGATAGTTAAAACAAACCCCCTCACGACTTCCCATGAAATTGGAGTTGAGCAAGTTCAATACGTTGGCCAAATAGCTCTCTCACGCAACACGCTAGTCAATACACAACACAACTGGACCTGCAGCCTCAGCACAGATGGGCAGACATGCCTGAGCACCCTGGGGTGCAGGGTGGATCTCTGACTCATCCGAAGCCCTTTTGAACATTAGCAAATCTCTAACAACTGCTTTGTGCTTTAATTTGTGTGTTAATGTGCTAAACCACTGGCCGCTCCTCTTCCATGCACTGTTCTTGATATAAATAGGCAGCTTATGACCCTACCACTCTAATCCTTCGTGCCTAGATGCCGGAGTGGAAAAAAATAAGGAAAGAGAAAAGGGATGGGACTAAGGACACAAGAGGGGATAACACGCATGGATGTAGAAATCCAAAACTGGACGTACCCTGATAAGCATGTGTTATTACAGGTGCAAAGCTGAGACATAAGGACTCAGGTTCAACTCTCTCTGAATGACCAAAAAAGCACATTATGTTGTTAAGGGAAAGAATGTTAAATAAAAAAAAAACAAACCAACAGCTTTTTTTTTTTCTTTCGTTTAAACCCAATTAAGGTTCTATCAATAGACTCACTTTAAAAATAAACCAAATCACTTTGTACAAGAGACAAGAAAAGTTACTCTGTCTCTCCCACGGGGTATTATGCAAGTAGAACGGTATGTCTAACGTGAATTAATGTTTTTGCAAGTGTTGACGTTTATCATGCCGTTTTGATTTTAACATTAATTGTAAAACAACTGTGCTTAACTTGGCTTACCTCCCAAGTTGCATTTTTGTCTGCAAGCATTTGCGGCTATTGGTTTTTTTTTTGTTTTTTTTTTCTTGGATTAAAATCGGATTTTTACCAGAGACCTTTGGAATTCTCTGAGGAGAATAAGTCTAAGAGTATCTGATCATAGTGGTTTTGTTTAATCCTCTCTGACAATGGTCATTAATTTTGTGGAAGCTCTTTTGAAGGTGAGCTGGCAGCAAACTGAAAAAAAAAGTGAGGTTTAGGCTATTACAAAGCAAGCTTTTTCCGTTCGTCTCTCAAGTGATGCGTTGACCCCTAAGTAGTTTATACTGATAAAGCTATACAGTTCACTCAGTCACTCAGATAGAGTGCATGCCATGGGGAGCAGGTCATGGAAAAGTCTTGAGTTTGACTAAGTGCACTCTCTCTTTTACCTTGTCTGTCAGTCCGTCGTTGCTCCGCTCACTCACCGTGTGCACACCAGCAGCCACATACACAAAAAGCAGTACATGTTCACACTCAGATGCACTCTGACACATTGACCAGCGTACGCACACACATCACTGAATGCTGAGGTAATTTGTAACAGTAGAGCAGCTCATAACTGTGGGTAAAAGTAACAAATGACACATGCTAGGATTTACACGGCTTTAAAAGGCTATGTTGGATGGCTGAAGTCGAGACATATATCATCGATACCATGCTAAATGAGTTTGGATATAGGCCTAGTACTAACATAGGGAACTTGAGAGACACACTGTAACATGAGAAAAACTGCTCAAGCTGTGGGAAGAGGATTAGTGAGCACAAAATTAGTCACAGAGGTAGACATACCTTCCCACTGGATGTTTATGTCAGTGATTTCACAATAATTTGGAGACTTTTGGGTCATTTCTAAGGTTAAACTAACTGAAATGAAGTAGGCAGAGTCTGTTCAAACAGCCCATAGCCGGCTGCTTATTTATTCTTTAAACACAGGGATGAATAAATGTTTGGATGAACTTTTCAGTAAATTGTTTAAGATTTTTCCTGTTTCTATCTAACCTACATTAATAATTGATGGCAGCATGCTTTGTTTAGTTAATCTGATGAATGAATGTCAGACAAATTTTCCATTCTCACCAGGTTGCAAGTGTTTGTTTGAATGATGATGCTCTGACAAGATAAGTGTCTTCATGAACATCTATCCTCATGCCTGTGTGGAGATTAAGGGTTTAACCTGCTTTATTGTAGTTTTTTCTCATACTACTAATTTGAATGACTCAAAATATGAAGGTTTTTACACAATTATATATGTTAATTTATTATTATTGCTATTAAAATTTTACACACAAACACTTTATTTTATCAAATACATTGTGTGTTACAGTACTGTAAGACATATCTAAAAGCTACCGCTCCACCTTGCCATTGCAAAACAATAACATGCTTTTCAGACATCAATGAAAATTAAACCAGCCACCAAATAATAAGATAATATAACAAGCATGGAACCTCTCCTGCTTAATGCGTAATTATGTTTTTCATACACTAAGCACGTTTTTACATAAATCACTAGGGCTTTAATTGGTAGATGCACTTATCATGAATATTTTTCACTAACAAATATCTGACTGGTAGTTTATCCAAGCCTCGTAGCCCTCGTAGTCCTCATTAACTTTTGTTTACCAAGCCCGCCCAATTCGCTCGTTATATTTAATATTTTCCGCAATTTAACTCTAACGTAAAATGCAGTAAATTATCTTACTATTAACATCTAAAACAAAACATGCAAAGCAGTCGCCGCGCGGGCACGACGTTTGCCCTGCACGCTGCCTGTGAGAGTCGAGCGATGTTCTCGCACAAACAGCACCCCCTGTCGGCGGCTCCGCAGAAGGACAGGCGGACGGTAACAAGTTGAGAGGTCGTCGTTGCAATTGGGTGCAACTGCAAGTTAGCTGCGGATAAACGCTTAGAATCGCCCTTTGTGTTGGCAGATGCCCATATTTAAAAACAAACGTGACGTGATGCGGTTCTGAGGCGATAAGGCGGCTGCCGACTCCGCTTGCTGGACGATGCTACCTCCTGCTAGCCGACTCGCTGCTATGTCGCAACCAAGTGGCAGGACGCCCTGCGTGTATTTCTGACTAGCGCGTCTGAACCACCTTTGGCTGCGAAGAGAAAAGGTCGTAAGAGGTGCGTGTGCTTTTATTTGACCAAATGTTGTCACTGCCTTTTATTTGACCGAATGTTGTAACTGCTTCTTAAGACGTCGCTTCGCTGACGTTGGCTTAGCGGGAGCTAGCTTGTCATTTGCCAAAGTTTATTTCTCGCGTTTTCTTCGCCCCGGCGTCAAATACAACAGGTTTTCCACGTTTAATGAAAAGCGAAACCTAAAACGGGGCTATGTGACCGGTGCTTTGACATTTTATGTTATGTTGGCTCACTTTGAAGTCTGATCATCGCTCTCATACGGTTACATATGCTAACATTAGCGTTCCCGTTACACGGTCCGTTTGCTTTTTATTTTTCTCCCAACACGGCCTCCTTTCCTAAATGTTTTATTAGTTAGTATTTTATAAAGAGATTATGAGTGAGAGAGGGCACAGGGCACATCTCATGGCTTAAAGCGTAACGTTGCACAACCTTCAGTATTTGCGTTGCCCCACCCAAGGAATAACGAAAGCGGTCACTGGATAAATAACCAACGCCCCACGTAATGATAGTAAACGTATAACGTTAAGGATGTATATGTCAAGTTTTCCTTGCGGGAAAACAAACAGCTGAATATCAACTTGGTAGACAACATCCTCAAAGCAGTGTGTTGTGAGCACCTGCTCTCCAAGTCTCTGCGTTACGAAACAGCAACCCCCAACGCTTCTGACAAGAAAGTAATGAGCCTTTGCCGAACATTAAATAACACTCCGTCCCAAGCGTGCCTGTAAACCACGAAAGCAATCAAGCAGAATCTGCAGCAGCTGCACTAGTTCCTAACACTCCCGTGCGTTTGCTTCAGTGACGTATAATGTTTGATGTCGAAAAGTGCTGTTTGCTTTTCGCACAGCTTTATCTGATAATTAACCTCCACCTGCTAAGTGATAGTCTTGTTACATTTAGAAGTGATTACAGGGGTCTTACCAGGTAGAAGGTGCTGTTTACCATGGGGTTATTTTATATTTTCTAGTATTGGTATGTACAGTTACAAATAATATCACATATTAAATAAGTTTCCAGTGCCAAGATGTTTGTGGTTTATAATTCTAATACTTGAACTATCAGTATGGATGAATTTGGATATGTTATTCCAAAATCCTGGCTAAAACCCTGCATGGAAGAACCATTGGTTGCAGCTCCAAATCAGCTGACCTGCATCGTATAGTGTGATTAGTTCAACAGTGGTTCCCTCAAAGTTCAGGTGACAATTTTCTGACAGTGTGAAAAGTCCTATGACTTTATCTATTGACTGCACAATGAAAAATGTCTCACGTATACAACTTGGCGGCAATCACATAAAACCTATGTCTTAAATGTGGTTAATTTTCTTGTTTTGGATATTGTGTTTTTTAGCTTCAGAGCTAAAAAAGGCAAAAGGTTCCTATGTGTCACTTTAAATTTCTAGAGCTGAGTGTGTTAACATGTGTGTACCTCTCCCTCTCAGTGTATTTATGTATTTGCACAAGTGTGTGCGTGTATGTATATGTATGTGTGTGTATCCGTAAATGTAAAGGTTCATGCTTGCATGTTTATATTTGTATGTATGATCAGAAATGTATGCATGTAACACAGACATTTGAAAACATTTACAGACCTTATAGACCGACATCCATCTCTCTCACTCACACACACACTTTTCTATTAGTTTTTTTCTTTTTATATCTGCTTGTTGTATGTTGGATAACACAAATATTACAGCAGTCACCACACTACACACACTGCACCCATCACTATCTTATCTTTCTAGTAGTCTTGTCCTTTTGTGTTCATTTGGTGATTTTAGTCCTCTGTCAGAATATGGAATCCAAATGTTAATAAAATATGTGAGACTAGCCTGTCGGAGAGGACCAGTGAAGGACACACACACTCAGACACCTTTATGCACTTAAGAAAACTAACATTTCCTGCAAGATTAAAATGAATATATATATATAACCACTAATATATATGCAGACAGATTTATAAAAATCAATATTTTTAACTTCTGGAGCTTGTCAGTATCCTTTTGTTTTCAAAAAGGTTTGTCAAAGGTTTCTGAGAAAGGTATTGTTCAGTGCTTATTTCACATAAAGTGAATTACTGAATTATGGAGGACTCTCTTCAGCTTTCCTAATTAAATCTTAACCATCACCTATTCAATTCCACTACTTTCTGTCCTTTTCCCTCTGTCGTTTACACAAACACACAGCACTTAAGTTAATTGTTTAGCCGAAACATACTTGACCTCCTTGCTCTGCTTTTGCTCTGTTGGGATGTCTGGTCTCGGCTTAAAGTTAAGAATGCCAAATGACTGCCAGAGAATTCAGACTTGGACTGTGAAGAGTGTTCTTTGAATTGTGTGTGTATGGTATTGCTTTTGAGGGAGTGCATTCAGGGTTAGTTCTGTGGACACCAAATACATATTAAGTCAAGAAAATTAACTGAACTAAATCAAACTTAGAAATGTTCTTTTTTAGCTCTTAAGTATGAAAAACAATTCTGTGAAATAATAAAGGATGGTGTTTTACATTCTTTGTGTCCACATTAAGCAGGAGAAAAACATGTTTATTAAACACTTTTTTTAAATTTCATAATTTCAACCCCAGGTGTGTCATGCTTAATGCTACCATATGGATAATCTCATTTAATTCCTCCAGCAGACACCCAAGGGTGTGTTTTATTTTGCGTGTGTGGGGTTATTGCTATAATTGTGGTAGTTATACTCAGCAAGTCTGTTATTCCCACCTCTCATGCATCACAATTTCCATCATTAAAACCAGTAACCCTTTAACCCTTATCACCAGCATAAACATGTAAACAAACACTTTTGCATTACTTAATTGTACCTTGAGCCACTGTGGCTGCAGCCATGACAATCCCTGCGTCATGGTCCTGCTCAGGGTGTGAGCAAGGGCAATATGATGAGTATGTTGTCTGAACCAAACGTTTGTAGAATCATAACAGCAATTTAGGTGGAAAGGTGTGATCTGGAGTTAATTTAGGCGAGGAAAACACCTGCAAGGAGATGTAACTCACTATCGTGTCACTTCAGATGCATGAATGAATGAATACGTTTTGTATTTCTTCTTTAATAAACCTTCATCTCTGGAGAATGTTACCATCTCTCAGTGATGCTTTAAGCTTTTCATATTTACACCCTCTTATCAATTATCAAAGAAGTAAAAAATGACTTACTTGAAAGCTAGTTTTGTTTGATTGCTTTGTAGAAGAAAGTATCCACTTGTATTTCCCAAAACATAGTCCAGATTTGTTCTGATCAGGCTTGGTCACAACTCATGACTTTTAGCCATTTTCCATCAAATGGCACATTACAGTGCAGTACGTAATACCATGTTTCCATCATCAGAAGTTGCAGGCCATGCATAAGTAAGTGTGGCGAACTGGTTATTAGCACCCCTCTATTGGGGTTACAAAACCACTGATATGGTCCACTTAAGGTAAAGTTAAACAGATTTTTACTGTGACGGTTTTTCAACAGATATAAAGGGTTACTAAATGTGCATTTGTATATCACCTACAACTGGAAGACATTTCAAGTCATGTTCTGAGTTGTGTTGTAATAGACATCATATAAATAAAATAGAAGACTGTTTTTGCTCATTTTCTGGTTGCATGTGAAACTGTTAAGACTTCAGAGCTTCATCTGATAGCAAAAACACCCGTGGGGAATAATGTCAAGGAAAATTAACTCCTTAGGGCTGGAAAATACTTGCTGTTCACAATGCGTACACGACCGCATCATGGCTGACGCATGCATTCCTGTGTTCATTTGACACATCGGTCGTGAACGAACCCCAAAAAACGCGAGACGCGAGCTGCAATACACCGCTAGTGGTGCTAATTCACGGCATACGAGCGGTCAGCACCGGTCCGCATCTCTGTAATCTGCTGCGCCGGTGCTGATCTGGCCGAGCAATCTGATGCAACAGGTCGGGAAATTTTACCGTCTATTCAACGTCTATGCATAAAAAAACCTTATGAAGCACAGTTAAATATAGTGTTTCCCGTCGTCAGTTTCCCATCTTGGTAAAACCAGAGAAACGGACAATGATCCAAACAGCGTTTATTTAATGTCCTAACCACCATCTCTGATGCACCACTGTTTTCTCTGCCAAGACTGAATCAAAACCAGTTTAATCCAAACATGGAAACTAGCTGTGAGAATTCCACAGAAAATAATTCATTTTTTCAGAGCGCGATCAGCTTTTTCCTTCATAGCTTTTGTTGTAATGTGTTTGAACATTGTAATTCATGCTGTTCTCTTTGTGGCATCCTTCAGAGTAATAAAATAACTTGAGAATTTCTAATCACTTTTTCTCTTCTTAACCAAACTATATCTTCCAACAAACATTTATTTTTTGCTGGGAGTCAAAGCAATAACTCAACTCTCCGTCTGTTCATTTGAAAATTACATTTTGAGATGAATATTTTCCTTACATATATTCTCCTCCTAGGTAAAGACAAAAGAGTGTATTAATTTTGTACTTAAAATGTACTTCATTTAGTATTTTTACTTTTTATAAGTTTTTATAATATTGAAATAATAACATCCTCTTCTAACAGTTTCCTCGTTTCATATTTTGCAGCTGTATTTTCTAAACTGAAGTTACAATCTGCCCCCTGGTGGAGACCGCGTGTATCACGCGTACAGGCCAAGTAGCACTGAACCAAGGAACGCTCCCAACGCATCTGGTTGTGTGCGCGAACAGACGTGAATACAGGGTCAAACAGCAAGTATATTCCAGCCCTTAAAGTTGTCCTAAGTATTCAATTGAAAGCTTCAGCCTCACTTTCTGTAGCGACTATGATCCCACAGTCATCACATGTGCTCAAAAAGGTTCCCCTATTTACATCCCATGCTTGGAATGCCTGCCATGGATTTTCCACTGTTTTCCACTGACACAAAAGAATATTGGTCTTTGCTATCAATGACAATGTAAACATGTATGTATTTTTTTCCATATTACAGATGATGTCCTTTTTCAGCTATCTTTCACAGTGCAAACTATATTCTTATACCAGTCAAATGTTTAAAGATGTGTCAGAAACTTAGAATTGCCACTGTATGTGTTTTTTTTTTTTTTTTTTAAACCGTCTAGTTTAATACAACAGCCATATTTCATGTTTGGACTGCGAAAGACCTTTTTTTTAGGCATTTATTAGATCTCATTATAGTCTTAATTTGTTTTTTGTTGTCTTCTCTCACAGATGGCTGTGTCGGTGCGAGGCCTCTACTTTGTTGTGACCTTGTTCTTAGGTAGTTTCTTTGGAAGTATTTTCATGCTGGGTCCAGTGTTGCCACTGATGCTGTTGTCTCCTGCTTGGTACCGCTGGTTCACTGATCGAATCGTTGCGACCTGGCTCACCCTGCCCGTGGTGCGTACACTGCTGCTCAGCCTTTACTTGGTCTACTTCTTTGTGCACCAGATGCCTTTAAGTACATGTGTTTGTGACAAGTTTGTTTCATTTTAGCGTTTTACCTTTTCTCTAAGTTACTTTTTACCCAACTATTAAAATACAGATATCATATTTAATGACAACTTAAACTGAAGGCCTCATTATTCTTCTCATTATCACAATATGTCTCTTTAGTTTATCTTCCTACCTTTCCCCTTCCCAGTTCACCCTTCTCCCGTGTTTTTTTCTTTTACCATTATTCCTGTATCTTCTTGATTACCCACTTCCTATTTCTCTGAATCTGTCTCCCTTCCCTTTCTTCCTTCCCTCACATCATCGTTTTTCTCTTTCTGTCCCTCTTTCCCCGGCAGTCTTTGCTCGAGCTGGTGTTTGGAGTGAAGGTGGTGATCACAGGTGATGGTTTTGTACCGGGAGAGCGAAGTGTGATCATCATGAACCACCGCACCCGTCTGGACTGGATGTTCCTTTGGTGTTGTCTGCTCAGGTACAGCTACCTTCGTCTGGAAAAGATCTGTCTCAAGGCTGCACTCAAGGCTGTGCCTGGCTTCGGTGTGTATGCAGTGGGTGTCCTTGCCCTTTCCTACACACATTTTCACAAAACACATGCCGGCACACTTATACATAATATAATATCACCTTAAAACTACTGTTGCATAGCAATTTATTTGTAACAAAGAATCTTAAAAAAAAGACATTGGTTTGGGAAGCTGGATTTTCATATACAATAAGTTAACAAACATGCAGTATGACAGGCAGTCTGTCATGTTTATTTTTTATTTTTTTCCAGAGAAGCCTGCTTGAAGACTTGCAGAACCAGTTAAAGATCAGAAGTAATACATGTCATTGCATGTATGTTATATGGACTGCACAGGTTGGGCGATGCAGGTGGCCTGCTTTGTCTTCATTCAACGTCGCTGGGAGATGGACAAGAAGCATTTGGAAAACATGCTGGACTACTTTTGTGACATCAGGGAGCCTCTGCAGCTGCTACTGTTCCCCGAGGGCACAGATCTCACTGGTGAGGAGAAAAGAATGCCATTCTTTGATTTATTCTTGGGACAATTTTCCAGCATTTCAGTTGTCATTCTTAGAATTTGTGGCCCACTAATTATTTTCTAGTGCTCAATATAGCTTTAATGCCTCGTGGACTTCATTAAACAAACATAATTTAAAAGTACAAAGGCTTTTTTTTTTTTTAATCCCCTGACATACATCTCACACAGTCAAGTCTGCAAGAATGCTATGATCTCTTTGTAAACAGCAAAGAACCCCATGCCTCAAGCTCTTTCAGTCAACCCTTAACCTGTGAAATTCCTTGGTTGCTCTTCTTAGGAAAGCTTAACATTTCTTGACAGATCAAGATTTAATGATGTCCAGTATAGCTGCATTGTAACTGACCTGTTGTTTCTGTATCCTTGAATGGCCACACACATTTGTTCATAAGCATCTTAAACCTAAAGACTTAATTCGACACATGAAGCCAAGGTATGTATGTATTTGTCCTGGCTTCAGGACGGTAGTTGTTGTTACTGCGCTAATGCTTTATTCTAGAGGCTTACATGGTGATCTAGAAGATCACGTTCAGGCTGCCCAGCTTAAAAATTTCCATGACTCCATGTGAAGCTTAATGAACTCGTGAACTGAGTGAAAGGTTGCACGCTGACAAGTCTCAGCTTGGTTTTAGAGCCGAGGCCTGTTGTACACGTGTCTGTCCATCATGCTTTTGTCTCCGTTTTTTTGTGCTTAGTTAAATATCTCTCTGAATTAGTTGCTTGTTACATAATAATGATTGTGTCATGATAACTTACTTGTTCCTTCGACAGATTTCTTAGGAATGTTTGGTTAAGAAACATTTGTCTCTCCTGTGCAGACATATCCAGTTACAAATGTTATGTCTTTGTAACTACTTCATTTGTTATCATACTCTAGAATTTCATTTTGTACTTTGTTAGACAAGTTTTTTTTTGTTTTTTTTTTTTTAATCGGTAAAAGTACTTCTTTCGAGTCATTAATATTGCAGGCTTTGTTATAAATTGTAATGTAATTTCAAGATTATTATAAATGCTCAGTTTAACACTGATGACAGTAATGTCAAACACATAAAGCCTGTATAATAGAGTTACTTCAAACTTGGTGCATAGTTTTTCTGTGGTTTATTTTGTGCATGTTTCGCAGATAATACAAGAGCAAAGAGTGATGCATTCGCTGTTCAAAACAACCTGCCAAAGTTGGAGTATGTGCTTCATCCTCGTACCACTGGACTAACCTTCATCGTGGAGAAACTACGAAAAGGTCAGTGTGGTGCACATCAACGCCCGCTGAAATGTATGCATTCAACATGATGGCGGTCCACTTAGAATTAGTCAGCAGAACGTCAGCAGACACAGAGCGGTTGTGATGATTAATATTGTTTTTCCAAATGAAAACAGGCTGAGGACACAGCCTGTTATCAACGTGGAAATAAAGCATCAGCAAAACCAATGGAAAATGACATGTAACTGTGATGACTGCAGTTATTCCACTCACAGTTGTAGATGAGGGATCATACCTGTTTAAAGTCCTAGACCTATGCTTCACCTTACTGCCAGGACTACAGCTCCCCTGTGCCTCTCGTGTTTCTGTATGAGCTAATTCTGGCGGTCCTCCAGAGGTTTTAAATACCACCTCTGGCCCTGCTTTCTAACCCTCTTTCTCTTGGATGCTGAGCGTGGCACTAAATCTCTAAGCAGGTGTTGTGGATCAATATGATATCATCGACTAATTCTCCTCCGCTCTCGCTCTCTCTCTTGCTCTCTCTGCATCGCTGACCGGCATCAAGTGCATATTGTCTCTTTCCAGGTCCACCGTGTCCCTCTCAGCTCTGTTTTTACTGCGGTTGAGCTAAGCGTTACAGGAGCAGGTGTCATCCTGTATTTCTGATATTTTATTTAGCTCTCCTTGACTGAAGTGAAGTACTTTCCAGATCACTGACAACGGGATTGAGTTCCCGGTACTTTTAAATCATCAAGTCTCTGGGTAATAAGTGGTGTCTTCTAACGAGGCTCGTGAACTGGGACTTTGAACTGTGCTTAACAGAGCTGAAGTGTCCTGTGGATGAGTAAAAGGACAGTTATGCATTATGTGTTTCACGCAAATATTGAATGATGAGTATTTTACAGTAAAGCTTGAAAACAAATGAACTGTCTTCATGTGGTTTTCAGCCAGTGTGCTCGTTTTTGATATAAAACTGTAACTTTTCTCAGGAGACAACCTGGATGCTGTCCATGATATTACTGTGGCATACCCCAAGAACATCCCTCAGACCGAACGACACCTCATACTGGGCCATTTCCCACGTGAGATCCACTTCCACGTTCGCCGTTATCCGGTGTCCTCACTTCCCAGGTCGTCCTCCGACCTAGAGTCCTGGTGTCGAGAGCGTTGGGCTGAGAAGGAAGTCCGTCTGCGGGACTTCTACTCCAGCCAGCCCCGGGCCTTTGACAGGGATGGCGTTGCCCGAGTGCCACCTTGTAAGTCGGAGCTTCGAGTGACTCTGATCAAAGCTGCCTCACTGCTGTACTGGAGCAGCTTCATCGCGCTGTGTGTCACTGGCCTGTGGCTGTGGGCTCCCTTCAGGCTCTTCATCGTCGTTATGGTTGGGGTGTTTGTAGGCCAGCAAAAGATGTTTGGAGGACTGGAACTGCTGGAGCTGGCTTGCCACCAATACTGGAAGTCCAGGGGTGGTGACATTAGTGAGAAGAAAAAGGTGCTTGATGGAAAGGTAAATTAAAGATTAAAGAATGTTCTGGCTGGAAATGACACGTTTCCACTCATAACCAGCAGTTACCTGAGGTAGATGAGTTGTTGTGGTCTGTTCAGTCCAGAGGGCTGTGGGGGATCTCCGAGGAATGCAAGGTCCCATGCTTTAGAAAGAAGGAAGTGCAGCTCCTGGTATGCACGGCCTCCATTAAGAGCTTTACATTTCTGAGAAATAAAACGGAATGTGAAGTACATTTATCCTTGCTGGATTCAAGGAATTCATTACAAGTGATGTTCCTTTTGTGTTTTGAATGTCTGCCCTTCAACAATCAGTTGTTCAGCTTGCTGTCACTACATTTTATATGTTGTTCATGTTTACCGGTGGTTGTTCAAACCCTTAGTGTGGACATGTGTCACAAAACAATACGTTATTGTGCTACTGTTTTTATCCTGTGCTGTTGTCTTTCGTTGTGTACATCTTAAACGGAGCAGAGCCATAGTACAGAACATCTGTACATATGATGACTTGACTCACCAATAACCATACAAGCACTGTCAGAATAGGACTGGTGGGACTATTTAAATCAGTCACTTTCTGTTAGCAATGTCTGTTTTTAAAAAGGAAAAACAAAGGAAGACAAGACAATTATCAAGAAATATACAGGTACAGTATATACAGCATGTGTATCGTTGTTTACCTTTACTGGGTATAATTAGTGTTTCTGTTTTGTTTTTTGCCATTTGGTCCTGGGAACCCCAGGAACTGCTCTGTTGCTTTCATTGCTGTACATTTTATACAACAAAGCCACAGGAATGAGCAGATGTGATGTTTAAAAAAGAAACCCAGCTGAATGTAGGGTTGTAGAATGAATGAAGCATTTTTATTTCTCCTTCCTTTTATTCAGTACATTTTCCATGAAAGTACATGATGTTCCCTCGATGACTTTTTTTTTTTTTTTGTCAGCTACAGTTTAACTAAAATGTGCATTGTCTCGGCAGCTCTTTTAATTCAGACTGTGCTGTAACAAAAGCTACATTGCAACAAGACCTTGAATGCTCATATTACACAACTCGAAGGCCATGGTTCACCTCATCTGTTTTGCACACACACCAACCATTGACAACCAAAGGTCAGGAGCTTTGAAGGTGAAGTGCAGTCACCATAGTAACTTATGTTGACTCCCCTGTCTCCTGGCAACGGGATGTAGAATGATGTCAATGGAAAGCATGCTATTTTCTCCTGGTGACAGAATGATGTCACTCCTTTGTGCATGTGCGGAGAGAGCTGGGAAAGAGAAGTTTACTTCTTTATTCTGCATCATCAGTAGGGGGCTGGTGTTGCTGACATCCTGTCAAATCAAAAAAAGACTAGAGGGGAGGATCAACTAAAATAGCTGGCTGGAGATGGTGAATCATGAGCCAATTAAGGGTGCAATTGTACTCCTTCTTTTTCCCTCGGCCACCTTACCTCCAACAGTTTTTCCTCTGCCACTGAATTTAACTTCAAATTTATCCTGAAAGGTTTGACGCTGTGAAGATGGATGATGTACACTCGCTGACACTTTATACTCACCACTTCATTAGGTATAATAGCTGTACATAATTTAGTGACCAGTAAGTATACACAATCTCTATCATTCAATATTTAGCAAACAAACAAAAACCCCCTTAATAGTAGAGAATTTGAATATGTCCATCGAACTAGCTCAATGTCCAAATTCCCAAATTAGTTTTGCATGTTGTCACAGACTGCCCCACCTAGGATTCACCCTTGTTGTATGTAGATTAACAATCAGTGTAATTATCCCCACATTGCCAAATGGCATTTTCAATAAGCAGACAGTCCTGAGGTGGGAATGATGGCAAAGATGACATTTAATTGTAAAGTTGCAAAATCCATTCTGTAAAGAAAGATCCTCCCTTTTGCCTCTAAAGTGTGGAGTTTAAATTGCACTGAAATGACCAATCTTCCTTCTTTAAAAAGTAATCAATTGCATTATATGCAAAAGTAGCTTGCCAGCCCAGCCTTTATTTATTTATTTGTATTATAACAACCTTCATTAATAACCAAGTTTTGTACTGGGTTGCTAAATGCGCGGTGTCTCCAGGAGCGACTGCAGAAAAGCAGCCTGGCTGTTAATTCCTGCACGGTGACACACAGCCTTGCATACACACCAATAAAGACACCTTCCAGCAGCAGCAGCAGAGCTATAAATAACTCTACGGCAACACTGCAATATTAGTGGGTGGATTAGGAGTTGAGTCGTCACTTCCTATTTATAATCCAGATGTAGTCAGGCCGCCTCATTGTGGATGATTCACAGAATACTGCAGAATTTGGATTTAAATACCACTGCTGCACTTTGTTCGTTGTCTGTTATTTTGTCCGTCTTGGGTATTTTACTTATGTACATGATTCCCTTTAAATTTAATCTCCTTCAGGGACCATTAACATTTTTACAGTGAATCCCTTCAGATCTTCTCAAACGGATTAACATTAGAAGCAGACACTGATTCTGCATCACAAACATTTCCAAAGGAAAATATCTTCAACCCGTTTCTTAGTGTTCTGCTGCCACCTAGAGGTCAACTCTGTGGTCTCATCATTTTCCTTTCCATCTCCGTACCTTATTTATGCAAACAAAACACCAGATTTGGTAATCCACACATGCTTGTAAAGTGAAGACAAAGACAAATATAGCAACCACATACCTAATTCTAATGACATTACGAGGTTTTTACAAACCACAGTTTTTAGACTTAAACAATATTCAAGAACTGAACTCAGCAAGACTACATCTTTATTTAGAAATAACATCAGAGAACATCCTGCCATAGTCATAAAATAAGACAATCTCTTTTCAATTTTCAAATCAGGAAAACACTCAAGATGAATACATCAATCAACATAATATTCAATAATGTAGAGCAAATAAAAACCTATGAATAAAATACTACAAATGAATAACAAAATGACAGCAACCGTAAACTGCACCGTCTTTGGGTCATGAATGGTGTTGACGTCACCTACGTTCTACGTTCTACGTTCTGTAAAGACGACTGCACAGAAGCAGTGAAAGCTGGTCCATTTTGGTAACACCTACAGGCGTTCACACTGTCGCTGCACACTGGTACACTAGGGCGCAAGAGCTCAGTCCAAATTGACCTTAAATGTCATAAAAAATATTTTTTCTTATAGTTTGATCATATAAAATGGGCATTCCAAGTAAAGGGCTTTGAATTGCATGGGTTATAACCCAATAATCACTCCCCAGATTTTCTGAACCAAGAAACAAGTCATCTGATGACAAAAAATGCCCCGAGCACCAGATTATATAAAGAGGGTGGGTCATTATGCCAAAAGTAATTTAATGCTAAGAGACAGGATTTGCAGATAAATGCAGAAAGCAGATACTGAAGACCAAACAGATTTATGTTTTTTTACTAATTCCTTTGAAGTTACCCTTTCCTTCAAATATGACTCATCTTTTCTTAAGTCAGCAGACTGCCAGCAAGTCTCCACCGATTTTCACACAAATTCTGCCTCTATAACACTAAAGACACACAGATAAAAGATACATGCATCTAACAAGTCACTGCAGTGATATGCTTCTCTCCGAGGAGCACGGTGACAGATCTGGATGAGCATGACTAAACTCAAACGGAGATCTGTCTGTTGTATGGGTTATCACTTCCACGGCACGGACGACATCAATCGGCCACTTGTTGTACATTTAAACAATGTCATATCAATCAAAATATATGCACATCATGTGAGCAAGATAAAAGAAACTGCTTAATCATTGTCAAGCACAACAATGAATACTTAAAATATGACATCAATCTGTGCGATCCTTGTGGATTTATCATCTGGACAAGAACATTTTATACACTATTACAGCCATTAAACTACAAGCTAAGAAAAAGGTAACTGATAGGGGAAAAAACAGCTATCATGGTGTCTTAATTGCATTCAGTGTAACCTGTGACAAATACACAGAGACAAAGGTCACAACACAGAAGCACAATTACAACAAAAGCAATATGCAGAATGAGGCCTTAAGTGGCTCATTAAGTTTCATCTTGATCTGGACAGTGATCACCCTCAGCAGAACTGCCTCCACTTATCTAGATAAACGACACAACTTTGAAGAATTTAAACGCGAGTGACCTGTGTAATGTCATGCATGTATCTAAATACCATATGCAGCGATAAAGATTCTTTGTGATCGTGCTTAAAACACTTGAGTGATGGTAAGACTCGCTGTGCTGTTACACAGTAATCAAGGGGAACGTCAGGGGAAGCGAATTCAGCGGGAATAGATCCAGCACGCCATTCTTTTAATCAGCAGAGCTCTATGGTCATGTGCCGGAGACATGGAGGGACTGTGGGGGTTGAAGTCAAAACTTCACTGGCCACTAAGTCTGCAGGTGGTGATGTGCAGGGCAGAGGCAAGGGGCTAAGGGAGAGGAACAGGACAACATGGCAATGTCCAGAACTCATGAGTTGTCTGAGGGGACATGCTCTTCAAAGCCCTCACTCTCCCTTACCAGCGCCCTCTCCAGGATCACTCGACCCTCTTTGTACCTCTGACTGTCCTCAGTAGCAAACTCGTAGATCCAACCCAGCTTGCTGTTGCAGTTCTTGCAGCTGACGTCTCTCACCATGTGCCTGCCGGTGAGCATCACTCTGTCCTGGACCTCGCTATACTGGAGGTTTACCACCTACAAGGTTGAGATAAAAGCTTCATGTAACATATAAAGCGTGGAATGAGATACTGTTACGTGCATGCTGTAGACTTTAGGAGTACATATCACAGATGGCCTCTTTATAGGTTAGTTGTATGTACCTTATTGAAGAGGAAGGCTCTGCCTGTGGCTCCTGTGAATCGTGTGGAGATCAGTTCAGACCTGTTAGTCAAGATAGTATCACAGTTTGCACAAGAGAAGAGGCGTGTGCCGCCAATGTGGTCCAGGAAGATGCGTCCCATTGCTGTTTCTGAGGAGTTACAGAGCTGTCTCCACTACCTGAGACAAAAGAAAGGAAAACATGTTACTATTAGAGAGTTAAATAAAAACAGGTCTTGACCATAAACAGCATAGAACCGGAAGTTCCATTCGGGCTTTTGTATCACAACTACGCAGTTACTATAGTTATACTTGAGCGTGGCATGTTTACATTGGTATGTAATTACAAACACAATTTGACTCTAAGAGGTTCTTCTGTGCAGCGCTGCATCATGTGTGAGACGAAGTTGATAAAACAATTACTTTTACTGAAATCTCAACAATCCCTCTATCCCAACAACTAGTGTGCTGAACTTTGTAGCAGGAAATACAATGCTATCAAACGGACCACTCCCAGTCGTTCACATAATCATGGATCAAATGGCTCAACATGTTAGTGAACACTTTGTTCCTGTTTCCAACTGACAATAAAATGTGTCCTGCATGATCCAATCACAAGCAGACGATTCAAATCTCTCTCCATGTGTGTCTCAAGTGGATGTGACGCTCCTGGTTTGTATGCAAATAAATAATTACAAGTGATTGATGCCCAACAGATGCATTATTGTTGGGTTTTCTTTTTTTTTTTAAACTGTAGTAGGCAACAGGTTTTTACAGACAGATCAAAACAGAGATGTGATATTTTGAAAATTAAATCAAAACAACTTTGTGGGAAGTGTTTGGAGCTGCCCCCTTCCTCTTCCAACATGACTGTGCACCAGTGCACAAAGCAGGTCCATAAAGACCTGGATGACAGAGTCTGGTGTGGATGAACTTGAATGGCCTGCACAGAGTCCTGACCTCATCCTGATAAAACAACTTTGGGATGAATTAGAGCGGCGACTGAGAGCCAGACCTTCTCGTCTAACATCAGTGTGACCTCACAAATGAGCTTCTGGAAGAATGGTCAAAAATTCCCATAAACACTTCTAAACCTTGTGGACAGCCTTCCCAGAAGAGTTGAAGCTGTTATAGCTGCAAAGGGGGAACCAACGTCATATTGAACCCTGTGGATCAGGAACAGGAGGTCACTTAACTTCATATGTGACTCAAGTATGTGTATAATCAGTATAATCAGCTTATGACTCAAAAAGCCCTGTGAGCAATATAAGTTTTAGTCAAAAATGATTTCATTCACTTCTATGTAATTTTCTCTTGTGTAACATTTTTTCATAACTAAGGTGGGGAAGATATTAAAATGGATTGTATATAAAATGGATTGTACATAGTCCTTAGCTGATGATATCCAGTCCTACACACTATATTTTCTTAATTATTCTTTTTTTTTTTCTTCATTTTTTGTAACTCTTATCACTGTCACTGGTTATCTCTCCCTTAATAACAAAATCAACTGTTATTAATTTAAAAATAACACCAAACACATCACTAGTTCTGTTATTATTATTTGATACAGAAGTGAAACCTCGTTTGTTGATGATCAATTGATTGTTTAAACCTGCGCAGTGTTACCGAGAAGCCAAAATAATATTTTGACTGGTTTTATTACTCATCTACTCTGAATTTGGGACGATACTTTGGTTGCAATGACAGAGATATTAAGATATTGTTAACAGTAAAGTCAACGAGGAAACGCGAGTGAAACGTGGCTATTTACATGTAATGTTGACTAGATGGGCGACTGGCTTTGAACACTGTCCTTTACAGCCAAAACATAGAAACAAATGCTCCAATAAACACACGAAAAACGAGGACGTTTGCATAACTGATGATATGGGACACATTTTCATTGTGGTTTCGTATAAATCTTATCAGCCAGAAACTCCCAAGAAACTAACGTCAGGCTAACCGCTAACGGGCTAAAAGCGACAAAATAACAAGTCGAATATTTCGGTTTAACTCAAAATGAAAGCTTCCTACCTTTTTTATTTAGCCTGAATAGTATAAAACGGTTTGTTTGCGGCGATGTCACTATGATTTAAAACCTATTTCGAGCGCTCGTCAGTTGTTTCTGCCGTCGTCGTCGGGCTTTGTTTTTCTTTTTCAGCTGTTCCTGTCGCCTCCTGGTATCAACATCCGGTGATGACGTCGCGACCTCTGCTGCAGCGGCTAGTTGCTGCTCCCCTCTCCTCCGCCAGGGGTCAGCAGAGCGAAGCTCAAGCCCTGCAGCCGGAGAGCGCTTTCGTAAAGGGTGAAAGCACATGTTATGGATACGCAGAAAGTGGTTCAAAGCAAACATTAAATGCGAAATTAACTAAGCGGAGCTCAACCCCGTACAAGTAGAGCAACATGTGTCCAAATGATGCAATATTTGATGCAAAGCGTCATCTGCAAACTAACCAAGTTGCAACCTGTTTGAGTTTTGGAGTTTGGTTCCCCTGTGGAATGAGTGGGGAGTGGTTTTTGGCATGTTTGTTTCATGCTTAACTGCAAGAAAAACATTGACTGCCTCTGTGAAATTTGGTTTATACAATGATTGTCACTCTCAGTATAACTCATATGTTCTGTGCCCATGTGTGAAGTCCCAAGCTACAGAAACCTCAAGAATAGGGAGATTAGAGCAACATGGGCTAAAGGAGACGTGAGAGTTTTTGTCTTTGGTTGTAGCTGCTGCATATTTTAGCACTTGCAAGATAATAAAATGTAGTACCAGTCATAGTTGTATAACACACATTATATAGTATTTTGATGTATCATGTCAAGACATAATATGTCGTAAATGTATTTTCCTGCTTGATGGAAATCTGATAACTCGACAACATCAAGATATCATTTAACTTCACTGATTCCAAGGGTCAAGTCTTCTGCTAAGTCAATCTAAGTACAAAGTTATAAAGTGTCTAGTAATCAAATCACATCTTAAAATGTCTCCAAAAGTGATCCTGTGGAGTCTTACTTAATTGCTAGTTGTCAAAAAGAGATTGTATAACTGAATGCAATTGCTTTTATCAAGACCAGTTCAAAGACTGACCATTTAGAAAAGTAGCGGTACCTGCACACAAATATCTTACCCTGAAAATATAAATAATGTAAAGGAAATCCTTCCAGAACAATAAAGACATAAGACAGCAAACACGTATTGAGTAACAGAGATTTTGTTTGGTATTGAGAGTATTTTAATTCATTTATTTTTCAATGCAACAGTGGTGAAATTGTCTCTACAAAGCATAAAGACTGGTTCATTACTATAATATATAAACTACATGAGGCATCTGTTTACACTAACACAAACGTTGTCTGTTTAATTTTGTTGTATTGCTTTGCTTTGTTTTCTGTAGTTTTTTTTATTTTTTTTATTGTTCATTGTGTTTTGAGGCTAGTTTTCAAGGATTGGTTGTCAACCATCAGATGTGCAATTAATTGAGATACTAATTGTAGTTTGATTGTTGTAACAGTTGCAAAACATGCATATTTTGTTTGACTTACATTGCCTACAGGGAGTCAACTACATGCATTTCAGCACTTACTTAAAAAAAAAACACCTTCAACTGTGCATAAAAAGAACAGATGTTATGACTAGTTTGCAGTGTAGTTGTTCAGGAACCCTAAAAAAGACATAAAACAGCCAGAAGAAAAGAGGAAGTGAGAAGGAATGATTATTGCACATCTCCTGTGGAGAATTTTATCCCCCCTCGGTAAAACTTTGCCCTTCTGGGACCTCTTCCACACCTTTTACAGGTACAGCGCACTTTTACTATCAGAGAAAGCCTCCCATCATTCTTCCTTTGAGGCAGAGGGTAGAAAAAGAGGAGGCAGGTACACAAACCTCTCAGTGTGGAAAACACTCTGTGTTTTGTCGCATCATGACTACACTCTCTCTCTTGATTCTGGCAGTCCTTGTTGGATCCTGCGGTGCTTTCCCAGGTAAAATACACCACATGGTAATATTCTTAAATAGTAGCCAAAATTATTTGCACTGAATTACTCGCTCAGCTCAAGGTCTGTTACGTAAGTCGTGCAGGTATGTGATGAGGTGAGAGCGATTTAAAAACTGAACAAGCAACCTACTTTTTAAGAGTCTTGTGAACATTTTTACACTATTTGCTTATAAAAATCAGCACTGTGATCATATATAGATTAAAACGTTCATCTTCACAGCGGGTGCTGCTTTATTTATTTATTTATTTTTTTGCAGTTTAAACTTTCACCCGTTTTACTGATGTGCACAGTGCAGGGCAAGTTTACACTAACTCTGTGAGTTATAAATAAATATTCAAGGACTTTTGCCAGGAACTGCAGTAAGAGAAAACCATAAGAAAATTTACAAAAACTTTGTCACACAGCAGTTGTTTTTGTATGATCTGCGATGTGTCTGATGGCACCAGCTACATCTGCAGTGACTTACTAATACTCCAGTAAAGACCTCTCAGGTGAAAACAAATTATATGAAGTGTAAAAGTCCTGGTTTAACAGGCACTTTACATTAACAAAAAGCAATTTTTTAGAGGATGGAAAGATGTAGAAGATTAAAATCTTTGAAATTTAAAAGCGATTTAAAGTTCATTGAAATGTTTTGTCTGAAAAATTTTTTGTTTTGCCTTTGTGTTAAATTCACAAGCTCTTTTAACTGTTGCATTTTTTTAAAACTTTTGAAATATGTAGGCAATGCTGGTGTCAATGTGCAAGAAAATGGACCTGCAGCAGATAAATCTGAGAAGGTACTGTAAGATGATCAGAAGACACATGTATTATTAATTTTCATGCTCAACACACCTTGTGTGAGTTGTAACTAGTTTTAAATGCCAACAAACCAAAGCTCACAGTGTCTCCAAAGGTAAAATCAAAGTCAGGGACTCCACCGTGTGTCACTACGTTTCAGCATTCTGACATCGAACTAGTCCCAAAATACCGATTCTTAGGGATTTTGATTTATTGATTATTTTTTTTTAATTGATTTTGCTCTCTTTTGTCCAAAAGTTAAGCTGAGCTGTTCCTAAAGTCAGAACCGAGCTGGGTAAAAAAAGCATTTAAATACGTTGCTCCCTATGCCTGGAATCAGCTCCAAACTCACTTAAACCTCAAAGATCTGGTCTCATATGACTTTAAACATAATTTTAATGTTCTGCATGCATCTACTTCTGGCTGTAGATGTTATGACTGATAACCGTCAGGCATAATTACAATGACCTTTGAAACCTTTAAAGGTCTGAAGTTAATGGTAATTTTAGGCCTTTATATAGGCAGTGTTTGATAACGTTGTTGTTTTGTGGCGCTTTGTACATATTTTATGTTTATATAGTTGTCATTATATGTGTCTTGTGTTCTTAAATGCCGCCTGTCTTGGTCGGGCTCTCTTGAAAAGGAGATTTTAAATCTTAAAGGTTTCCTGGTTAAATAAAGGTTAATTTAAAAAGAACAAAATTATTTTTGCCAATTGCTACTTTTTTCTATAATGCAATTCACATTTTGCTCTAAAACTCTGCCAGTGACAGCATATATTTTGTGATTTAGACAGAAAGTTACATGCAGACACTCTGCTCACCAACGGCTGCTGCCTTGTCCTCGTCCTCCTGCTCAGGTAAACTCTGCACAATCATAATCAAGGAGCGTATTGGATCACCGATGGATGACTTTCCTCAGGCATAAATATCACACCTGTCATTTTCTTGCAGAGCATCATAACATTACTGACATCTGTATTCCCTTTTTTCCTCTGGGTATCAGTTCATGAACTCACACCTGCTGATGTTGCGGCGCTTTACACGTTGGGAATGCCTCTCCCACACAGGTAAACAGCAGAAACGACATCTGCTTGAAAGCGTGCTACACACATGCACCGTTCCAGATTAGATTTACATTTAATCCTCATGTATCGAATCTTTCATCTACGTATCCAGCTAAATGAAACATGGTGTTTTCATTGTTAGGGGTGAAGCATCCAGAGTCGTCAGCAGATTAGCCGGTAAGACAAATCCTCACCTGCAGAGGCTGTCTTAACCATTTTCAAATAGCAGTAAATGTTGATCTTTGTAATATTTCTTAAATATGTTGTTTTTTATGACCTACAGGTAATTTCATGTGTATGTATTTCTGTCAGGTTGAAGCAACCTAAACATTTATTTCACACACAGGAAGAAAGACAAAGTCAGTATTCTCTTTTTACTTGCAAGGAGAACAGAGAAACGCAGTTACACTCTCAACCCGCTCTGCGTTCTCGGTCGTCCTCCTCTCTTTTTATTGAAAATAAGGAGGTCCCTAATCACATGAAGATAAGCAATGCCAAGGGATGTGGGGATGCGTCTGCTTATCTGTACAGACAGTCCTTGGGAAGAATGGTACATGCAGTTGTAAGGTGCAAGATGTCTTCTCTAGTGACTTGTACAATCATCTTATAAGACAAGCAGTATATAGCGCAGTAAAATAAAGATCAGATAAAATAAAGAGTGTGTTAAAATACAAAGTGCTGTATGCATTTCTAATATTGAGGTTCCCTTCCTCTATGTTATCACATTGCTGCAGAAGAAATTATTGATTAGCTTTTTCAATTTGCAGTTTTTGTGAATTGTTAGTCTTTCTAGAAACTTGTTACCATTAATCTTTATTTAAATTAGAATCATAAACACTAATCTGCTTTTGTTAGGTTTTACTGGACTCCGAGATTAATTTTTTAGGAACATAAAATGTCAGTTCAAAGTAATGTCAAAATAAGTAACTCTTAAAAACACAGCAGTTCACAAAAGTAAAGAGCTCATGAAGCGGATAATCTACTGTGTGGTTTTATTGTGAAGAATGACACACTTACGAAGGGATCCACATTTGAACAGAGTTGCTGTCCATGTTTAACCCTGATGTGACTGTGAACCACATGGATCAGACCTCGTTGCAGTCCAGGTAATGCAGACACATGCACAAGGAAACACGAATGTGCGAGGACATGCTGCATCAACCCTCATGTCTGAGTGACTGTGTTACAGGAGCTTATTACAAGAAGCTGAGGACCTGGCTCTCTCGCTTTCACACCAGGTAGGAAATACCTTTTGTAACAATTTCATTTCAGTTTTAAACATTTCTATTTATAGAAACCATTATTTACATTTATTTGGATTTATCAAATATCAAACACATATTTACTAAGCCAAAGCATATATGTCAACTAGCAAACCTAAATCTTTTGAATAAAATGAAATACGTGATTTAATAAATATTAAATGCACTGGCTGTACATTTCTGCAGTTAACAGATTGGAAGATTGTGCTGCTGTTTCTCCCGGCAGATGTCATGTGTGCCTGTTCACCACATGTACGTTTTATCATTAATGCTTGTTCTAACATTAAATGTTGCGTTGAGGGTTTTTTGAAGGATTTTTACTTTCTCTTTGTACTGCAGGTTGATGCTGATATCAAAAATGCAGTTCAAGAAGTAGAAGCAGCTCTGCAGATTCTGCAGAAACAGGTTTGGTATTGTTGATCCTAACCATTAACCAATAACACTATTTCTAAAACTAATAATGTTATGGGCATGTGTTTACAGTTGCATCGCACTTTAGCTCATGTGGTGGTCTGGAGTGGAGCTCATCAGGAAGACGAGTGAGTCTCTTTAAGTAAAAGCCTGAAAACAGCTAAACAAATCTCAAGTTTAACACAAGATACAGCATGCAGACTTAAGTCTGTCAGTTGTTATTGTTGCATGGAGTTAAATGCTTGTTGGTTTTTTGTTTTGTGTAGCAACTGTAAGTGTGTGAGAGATAAATCCGTAAACCAAGGCCTCCACAAAGCAAACCTTCTGAAAGTCCTGCAGGTAAAAAAGCTTCTGGCTTTTCTTATTTGAACTTAACTTGCATCTTGGCCATTTTATGTTGCTGCACCATTGAAAATGTTGCTTTCAATTTGCCTTCAGGACTCCCTAAGTCATCTGTTGAAGGAACCGAGATGGCTAGACTCGGGTAGTGACTTCACTGCTCAGCTGCAGCCCTCCCCACTTGTCCTGGACCCCAACTCACCTTCTGTAAGTGAAGAGAAAGGAGGAACAATAAGTGGAAGGATATAGGTTAATGTGTAATGTGATCATACATCATCTGTGTCCCTGAAGGAAAGCCCAGGGGTTGAGCTTGACCTGTTAGCCGTTCAGCTGTGGAAAAACCTGGTAAGTTTTTATAAATCCTTGAAACAGACCACAGAGGAAAAGGTCTGTGTGCTGGTCTCAAAAGCAGTCTGTTATCAATCAGTGTCTCATGAAAACCGCTATAAAATGGGTCCGGAAGAGTAATTAAGATTTCTCAAATCAAAAGTGTTACCAAAGTGTATGTTTGCTGGCAGTTGGATGGCAGTTTAGATAAGAAATGTAAAGATTAACCTCATGAGATACAACGCAGGGGGATTTTCATCAATATATTTCACTCTGCATGTGCATCTGAAAAGAATAATTATATGAAGTGAAGTGTAAGTCGGGCATTGGCTGCACAGAATGACCTCTACATCGCATCAAAGCCTCTTAACCTATCGTTCCTTTCCTCCTCCTCTAGCTCCAGCCATCTGCAGGCCAGACAGAGTTCACGGACGGTAACGTCATTCCCTGCCCTACTGAGGTGACGCATGCCAACACAATTAATGCAGTAACTGCCTAAAAAAAAAAAAAATCGATCTAGCTCATCGAGATGCAAAAGTTAAGCTGTTCAAAAACATGAGGATTTTTAAATCCTTCTCTAAGGAGTGGCCTTTTCTGCGAACACAAATAAATTCCCCCACTGAATCAGAGCAGGAAGTTGTCAGTAGAGCATTTGCGCTGACAGATCCTGTAAGAGACTATCTTTCACTAATACACAAATCGAGAGAGTAAATTAATAGAGTTCGTACTTTATAAATTGAACTCTATGTTTTCAGGTCATGGGTACTGAGATACCTTGCACAAATCGTGGCCCGTCTCCTACAACACCCATGTCAGGTAAAGAAGCTGTTCATTTCTGAGAAACACGGTTCAAATTTAAACCAGCTAAACTCAGCTTTTCTTTGCCCTATGCAGTACATGAGCTCAGACCTGCTGATATCCAGGTGGTGGCCGCTGTAGGCGACTCTCTGACAGTATGTAATTCCCTTCTCCTACATTTTTTTATACTGTTCATCAAATTTGTATCCACAACCACTTGTAATGTGCAACTGCTTGCAAAGCGCCTATCTTCATCAGCAACTGCAGTACATGCACAGGCTTAAATCATAACTCCTCGTCTTGTCTGGTGTCTCTGCAGGCAGCCAACGGTGTGGGTGCAAAGACGAACAACATTCTTCTTCTGCTCAATGAATACAGAGGACTGTCGTGGAGGTGAGTTGTGGGGGAAAATAATACTCCAGGAGGGATTCATTTATTTATTTTCAAACTGCATTTAAAACAAACTGAAAGCCGTGTCTGTAATTTTCAGCATTGGCGGTGATGAAAACGTAACCACTGTGACGACTCTGCCAAGTATGTTTGTCTCTCCCTTTTTTTAAATCTCAAAACTAAATTCAATTTAAACGCTTCCAAGCTGACTACTTAATTAAAAAACAGATGCTCAATGCTGTCAAATTATAGCACTGATAAGTGGTAGAGTTTAGAAGGCTACAATTAACAACTAGTCCAGCAGACATGGATTAAATGTCAACTAAAAATAAGAAAATTAAAAAAATAATTGGAACTACTGGAATAATCTGATGACAAATTATAAAGCAATGAATGAAACATGTTTACCACTGTGATTCATCTGACTCTTTCTTTTTTAAACAAAGCTTTACAAGTTTTACTGGTATGTAGAAAAACATTGACTGTAAGTTTGAAAGTGTTTTCCGGTTCTGAGTCCAGTACAGGATTTCAGTGGATCATCTGTTCATTAATGACCTCTTTACAGGTCACCTCGTCTCTTTTCCTTCAAAGCTACGCTGGTGCAACACAGGCAGAACGTGAATTTGCATTGTCTTGCCGAAATAAGACAAGTTTTCACAAAAAGAGCCTTGTTCAGCAAATATCTCCACTTATCATTTTTCATTTGTCTTCACTCAAGCCAAGTTCACTGCTGCAGCCCCACGACATCCCAAATGCAAGATTTTAGCTGTTAGTGGTAACAAACCGGTCTTTAGCCCCGGGGATCCACAGTTTTCACAAACAAATGCAGCGAAAAACTGTGTTCGCAGACAATAGTTTGAATATATTCCTGAGCAACAGTCATGTCTACAACAGAAACGTGTTGCCTTTTAATGCAGTGCTGCCTGAACCTGTAAACAGCTTTAGCCTTAACTTGAACAAACCTGCAAGAAATTACAAAATGTTCAGTTTGATGCATTAATAAAATGTCTGCTTTATTTTTCTGACCTTGGTGATGTTTTCAGACATCCTGAAGGAGTTCAACCCCTCTCTGACTGGATCCTCTCAGGGAATCGGGGACGAGAACAGCCCAGCAGCCTTTCTTAATCTGGCTGTAGCGGGAGCAACGAGTGGGTCAGTGACACCCATGAACCGCATTTAACTTTTAAACTTGAAAGGAACAACTTTTTATAGTCACATTTTATTGTTGCTAAAGTTTGTTTTTGCCGTCAGTGACATGGTGCGACAGGTGCGCTCTCTGGTGGACAAAATGAAAACCGATCCGGTGAGACCGTGACGCAAAAACAGAAATGTGTTCTTACTTATTTAGTTGCTTACAATTTTAACCGAAAAGGTAAAAAAAAAAAAAAAAAAAAAAAAAGCAATACAAAAAAACCCCACACAAACTTGACAGTTAAGTTGAGGGCACTTCCTGAGATTTTTGTTTAGAGAATGTGTATCTATCTAGTTTCAAATATTTGAACTACAGACACATGTTTTGCAGAGTTTAATCTAAATTTTTAACCTTATTTAGCTGGAGTTCTGATCCATTATTCCTGACCCTCCTTTTCCAATGTCTTGACTAATTTGATTTTTGCATCTCATGCAATGAGGCCTAGGGTGAAAAAAACGCAGAATGTGGCCTCTAGTAACCCTCATGACCCCTCATATGAACAGGGAGTTATTGTTTCAGCTATCTCAGTCAAAGGGGAAGCATTTTATATTTGCTTCTTTTTTGCTTCATTCAAGTACAATTATTTTACCTTTAAGCATTTCTTTTGTCATCTGTGTCAAAGCAAAGTAGTGTTCTTGGTATAAGTACAAATCATTCACCTTTATACTTTTAATTACTATAAAATATTATAAATTAAATTGCGGCAAACATATAATAACACAGCTTGAATATGATCAGATGAGAGATATTATTACTCTGCTGTTATCATGTGACCCACTGGGAGTTATAAAAAAAATTTAAACACGTACTCCTTTTTAAATTATTATCATTAAAAAACAACAACAGAAAATCCCTCCTGTTATGACGTAGTGTTTAAAAACCTCTATAAAGTTTTCTATGTCAGAATTCTAATATTTTACAGACAAAATAAATTTCAGGAATCCAAACTGACTTAAAACAGGAAAATTATCCCCAATTTCACATTTTATAAAAAGTTTTTGTCTTTTTGTATCACTTTGTTTCCGTGTGTAATTCTTTATAATCTCCTTATGTCACCAAGCCATTAATGTACATTTATCCCCTTTTTCTTTCTTTAGCGCATCAATTTCCACAACGACTGGAAAGTGATAACCATGTTTATTGGTGGCAATGACATCTGTGACTTCTGCACAGACAGCGTGAGCGGCCTTCATTTTCACTCAGATTTCTATACTTATACTTGATTTGATTTTAAGCCATAATCCTCATTTTAAAGGACACTTGGCTGTTTTGTATTTGTAGGGGTCATATTTCCACCATAAAAAGACTTGGCAGGTATTTCACAGTTTGAGATCAAATAACTGAGAAAACCTTCTTTTACAGATCTTCTTCTCACCCAGTAATGTGGTTGCTCGAATCCGTGATGCTCTGGACATACTTCACAGTGAAGTACGTTTTCACCCTCTTGCACTTTGCATCCCAGCTACATATTTGTAATGTTTGAAGTGGAAGTCTTACGAACTTTTTGCTTATCTTCCAGGTGCCTCGAGCATTCGTCAATCTAGTAGAGCTGCTGAACGTCATACCACTGCGCGAATTACACCAGGATAAATCTCTACGTTGTCCCACCTGGTTTGTCAGGTCAGTGATTTTATTTTTTGGTGGTTATGTTATAACAAACAGTTTATGATTAAGAAAAAACAAACAAACATATATCATATACCATGTACAACTGACATGTAAGTGTTTTGATGTAGTTTAATTTGCCCGTGCACACTGAAGCCCAGTGAGGGGTCATCCGAACTGCAGAGGGTCAAAGACTTCAACCTGGCTTATCAGGTACTGAAAAGAGAAATATTTAAAGAAACCATATTCTGGCCATTTTCAGACGTTGCTGATATCTGCAATTTGCATAAACCCAAATCTGTCCCGACTAGCACACAAATGTACTGTATTAACCCTGTTTATTATCTGTGTCCATATTCAGACAAGTTCTGATGAAAGTCTATAACTAAACCCTTACGGTTTTAAGAACTTTAATTTTTCTTGCGCTATATTTTATTAAACTGACAAAAGTTGAGTTAAAACTAGAAAAAGGATGTATCCTGAAGGATAGAGGTGAGGTTGGGGTGGAGAAGCTGTTGCAACACTGACTTGTTTCTGTTTCTTTTTACTTTTGTCTTCATGTTCTGACTTTCAGTCAGCTATGAGAGTGTTGATTGACTCTGGGCGGTATGACACACATAACAACTTCACCGTGGTTCTGCAGCCTTTCTTCAGAGAGGTTTTCCTTCCCAGGTTAAAGGCAAGACGTGGATCATTTTTATAATGAGTCTTTTCATTTATCCATTTATTTAGTCACGACGTTCCTATGTCTTCTTTTCAAAAGGATGGCCGGCCGGATCGCTCTTACTTCTCACCTGACTGTTTTCACCTCAGCCAGAAAGCTCACACACTCATGGCTCGCGCACTTTGGAACAACATGGTACGATTTGCTCTTTATAAGAACATTTTTGTGCTTGTGTTTGTGTTTTCTTTTGCAACAGTTCAAACCAGTGACTAAACTAGTGACTCTTACAATCTCTTAGCTGGAGCCAGTGGGGAACAAGACTCACAGGCAAAACTTCACAGCTGGCATTGAACTGAAATGTCCTTCTGAGGTAACAGTTTATTAGCACATTTACATTTCATATTGTTTATTTGTATCACCTGTGTTATTAATATTCATTTAACCTTTTTTTTTTATTATTATTAAAAGAGCAACCCAGTCTTCCGAACTGCTGTTAACAGTAACTACACATTTCCAGGCCCTCCACCCACTTCTCCTCCAGTTACAGTAGGTTTTATTTTAATAAATAGGAACTATATATTCATGCATCATCTAAGGTAAATAATTAGATGCCTGTACATACCTAAAACACATATGACTTTGTCATTCTGCAGAACTGGGGCAAAGATTTCTCCTGTGTTAATACAGCGCCGTCAAGCTCTGTACCCACTTCAGGTATTATTGAGTTATTAACTTAAGTCAAATGTTACTGTTATGTGTATAACATGCTGATTTTGGTCTTTTCCTAGCTCATAGAGTACGACCAGCAGACATCAAAGTGGTAGCTGCCCTAGGAGACTCTTTAACGGTAGGTTTATTTAGAGTGATAGATGATGCAGTCTGAGTTAACCCTCTATGAATCTACTGCAGAAAACTAAAAAACAGATTAGTGCATCAGTAGGTGAAACAGAAAAGAAATGCCTTCTGGAGTATAATTAGTTTTTCCTGGTTCTAGACTGCCTTTGGTGCAAAGGCAAAGAACCTGCTGCAGCTCAGAACTGAGTACACCGGCGTGTCGTGGAGGTGAGATACTACACACAAATGCAATAGTTAAATGTGTGTTGTAGTGGGTATATTTTGTTCATGTACTTTCTTCCATGATCAAGCATCGGAGGGGACAACGCTCTTGAAACGGTCACAACACTACCCAGTAAGCAGCAACCCTGCAGTGTTACGCACATTTAAGCCACTAGATGGCAGAGTTGGTCTAAACAAAGCAAGAATGCTGTCATTATGCAGTAAAAAATTTTTTCACCAGATATCTTAAAGAAGTTCAATCCTGCTATCAAAGGAATGTCAAAAGGACAAGGAAAAACCCAGACTGGGTTCAATATGGCTGTTTCTGGGGCAAACATATTGTGAGTTCAAATATTTATCTGATATTAGCAACTCTGAGATGTTGTCAGTACTTTACTTTATTTTACTTTACTTTATGCACCTAATTCATTACTCAATTATACATAATTACATGCAGAGGCATCCCAGAACAGGTCCGGCATCTGATTGACACCATGAAAAATGACACAGTGAGTTTCAACATAATAACAATACCGTCTCTGAGTCCGTTTGTCATTGCCACAAATGACATTTTCTGATGACCTTTGCTCAATTTCTTTGTCTCTCCGAATATTCCACCATCTATTTGATGGAATAGACAGTGGATTTTCAGAATGACTGGAAGCTTGTGACCCTCTTCATTGGAGGCAATGACCTGTGTCAGTACTGCAATGACCGGGTGAGTCACTTTAAGAGTTCGTCACAGGAAATGCAGGCTGATCCAGTGGGTGATGGGCATGGAGGAAAAGGAGCCTCCTGCGCAAGTGCAGTGCTTTTGAGCATCCCTGGGTGTTGTGTGATGCCCTGTGTAGAGCTGTCTCATGATATCACTCCCCAAATGGATCTGAGCACTGGAGCAGAATAATGAAGCTTTGTGTGTTGCCCTCCCCTAATAGTTTTATTGTGACAGAGTGAGATGAAAGCAGACATGGTTTCTTTTCAATGAGTGCATTCTGTCACTTCACCCCTCCAGCACAGCTCCCGCTCCCCTCCCTCCTCTATCTCAGCCTCTGTCTGCATTAAACATGCACACAGCCCACAGTCACAGCCCTTGTTCAGCAAGAGTCATAAACAACGCAGAGGTCAACCCAGACTCACTTCATTCTCTCCTCTCTTTTTCATTTTACCTCCCATTTCTTATCCTCTCTGCATTCTTCATGATGGTTTTCATGCTCTGAAGCTAAATATCAAAGAGTAGCATCAATTTAAGATGAGCTCTGAGACTATGTAATTATATCCTAGGGTTAGTTCTTACTAATGAGCTCTTACGTGGTTGATATTAGAGTCACACTTGGCCAATTCATTATTCTTTCAATTCATGAGTTCACAATACATTCATAATTTGCCTCTGAAAACTGCAGGCCATGTTTTCACCTAAGAACTACAGCTATCATATGATGACAAGCTTGGATATCCTGTACAAAGAGGTGAGATGATGTTCATATCTTCTACATAGCTACAAGTAACATGCAATTAAATTATAAGTGACTAGAAAAAAAGAAAAGCACAAGTTTAATTGTTTGCATAGTCTCTTGATATATTATAAAATATTCGCGTTTTCTTGCTTTCTGACTTTTCCAAGGTTCCAAGAATGATTGTCAATGTCCTGGAGATCCTGGAGATTGAAGGCCTTCGCAGGATCAAGAGGGACAGTCTTGGGTGCAACGTGATACAGAAGTAGGAACTGACCATAAAAACACAAAGCACAAAAGTCACTTCACTTCTTTAAGTAAAGTCGGTCTTTCAAAGAAATAGAAAGTCATATTGTTTTACACAGCCCAGTGGTGTATTTTGCAGTTTTAAAACGAGAGACTGAAATATGTATTTTTTTTTATTCAATGGGTGATATATATATATTTTTTAATTACAGATTGCTTCATCCCTGAATATATACTAAATCCATAAATGTTGCAATTAGAAGGCGGGCACTTTCTCTTTTCCACAATCATTACTAAAGTATTTTATCTTCGAAAATCAGCTGCTTGATGTCACTCTTGAACCACAGCTATGTCTGCCCCTGCTTCCTGCTACCCGGAGATGATTCACTAGAACTGGCTGAAGTAAAACGGATCAATCGGGAATTTCAGGTCAGTACAGAGGAACAGCAAGGCTGAGACATGCCTGTCACTGAAATTGGTTTATACATTCATAACATCGGCATCCCCGTCTGTAAGGTCGAAACCGAAAATCTGGTGTATGGAGGCCGCTATGATGCCAGAGAGGACTTTACTGTGGTTATCCAGCCGTTTTTCAAAAACACCATCGTTCCTCTAAATGCTGTAAGCCCTCTTCACACCCTCCACCCTCCACTGCTATACATCACATGTAAAAACCCCTAGATTTAGGTCGGTAACACTTCTGCCTCTTCACAAACAACGTTCCTGTATTTGCTCTCTTCCAGGATGGCAGGCCAGATGCAACTTACTTCTCTGTGGACTGTTTCCACTTCAGTGAACAGGGACATGCTGACATGGCTGCTGCTCTGTGGAATAACATGGTGAGTCTGGCAAGGCGAGCGGTAAAATATTAACTGAAGGGTTTAGGATGATGCCATTCTGAATCATTCTGCCTCACTGCAATTTGGTCTTGAACTGGGCAAAGATATATATCTGCTTTGTCTCTAGTTGGAGCCAGTGGGTGAAAAACAGACATACAACAACTTCACAAATGCCAGAAATAGCATCAAGTGCCCCTCTGAGGTAAGAGAGCTGCCACATAACACTGCCCATCCAATCGTTTACAGTCAAGTTGCCGTAACGTGTACATTTGGCTCACTTTTAGACCTCTTTGTGTTCCAGGAGCATCCTTACATCTTTACAAAGGTTAACAGTTTCTCCAGTTCCAGCACAACCCCAGCCCCCGCGACAAACACCACCAACCGGCCTCTCATCCCAGATTGGTCGAGCAGTGTGCCAGGATGGCTCGCCGCTGTGCTGGCGCTTGTCGGTCTTCTGATTGGCTGGGCTGCCACCTGGATCTTCTTTTCCTGCCGAGACAGAAGATCCAAGAGGATGATGACAGCTGCCGTGGAGATGAAGGGCACAAGTTTTTAAAGTGCTTTTTGCTGTGTTGTTGCACTGGACTATTCAAGGAAGCAATGAAGAGCTACAGGAACAAAAACATTTGCAAATTTTAAAAGAACTTTAGAAGGTACTTTATCTATAGAAGCGTTTTTTCATAATAACATATGATAAAGTAGCTAGAAGCAGAGAGCTAATTACGGCCCTTGGCTGGAAGAAAAGGGTAATTTTTCCTTTAAAAAAGCCTTTCCTTTAAAAAATAAATGAACGTAGATAGATTAGAGATTTTTAATTTCACTGTTGCGTTAAGGCTTATTTAAATGTTGTTACTAACTTAGGTGAGAGTAAGAACTTAGACCAATTGGTAAATCAAGAGCTTCACCTTTCAGCTCGGCTCCTTCTTCACCACGACAGATTGTTGCAGAGTCTGCATCACTGTGGACACCGCACCGATCCACCTATTGATCCCGTTGCATTCTTCCCTGACATATGAGCAAGATCCCAAGATGCTAGAACTCCTTCACTTGAGGCAGTATCTAATTCCCGACCCTGGCGAGGGCACGCCACCCTTTATCGCCTGAGAACCGTGGTCTTGGAATTAGAGCTACAAATTCTCTTACCACCCGCTTCACATTCAGCTGTGAACCGCTCCAGCAAGAATTGAAGTTCGTGGCCTGATGAAGCCAACAGAACCATGGAATCTGCAAAATGCAGAGACCCCATTCTGAGGCCAACGAAACAAACCCCCTTCGCTCCTAGAAATTCTGTTTATGAAAGTAATGAACAGAATAGGTGACAAAGGGCAGCCTTGGAAGAGTCCAATCCTCACGTGAAATAAGTCCGACTTACAGCCAACAATGTGGACCAATGTGGAATTACAAACTGTGATCAAACAGTCTTCTCATACAGCATGATTGAATCTCCAGCTGTCAGAATTTGGTTGAAAAAAATCAATGAAAAGGGGATTTCAAAACATTTGAAGAAGATTCCTCAACACCTTTAACATCTATTTGAACAAATCTGATTTTCCAATAAATGCCTTTGATAAAAATGAAAGTCTTGGGAATCTTCTTTGTTAGATCATAGACAGACTTTAGAATGGGATCTAAGAATATTAAAGAAACAAAGTTTGAAAAAACTATGCCCAGACTTGTTCTGGGGGATAAAAAGCCAACTCAAATAGCCTCTCATAACAACCAAGGTAGTCAAAAGAACATGCCTGGATGCAAAAGAGAGCAGACCTTAAAGCAGATGTGATACAGCATCACATGGTGCAGGTTCAAATGGATCTGGCCGGTCTCCTGTCACTTCGGATTATCTAGAAAACCACTGCCACCTAGAACCATCTGTTGCTACATTCAAGGATGGCACTGCATAGGAAAGAACAGCCATATTCATTTCTTTGCACAGGAACATAACAGAGTTCTCAAATAAACAGATAGAAACTGGCCACAGGTAGGATATGTCAACATTTTAGCCCACATCTGTACCAAACATGAGAGCCAGGCTCTTTATTGGCAAGAAGATATTGGGACCATCAATGACCATGGCTTGGGTCACTTGCACATATGTGAAGGGACCATTGTTTCACAGATGTGCACTAGATTTTTTTTAAAAGAGAGATATGGGTGACACCTTTTCACAGGAGGTCCATGGTTGTTTCAACAGTGCAAAGTCAGAGGTCAAAGGTATGGAGTATTATGAAGTGGAGAATCTGACAATAATAATAAAAAAGTTTCTATCCTTGGTTCTTTAAATCAGAAACCAAACAATACCTCAGTGATTTGCACCTAAGTTTACTATTCCACGATTTCTCTGTAAAAAAAGAAAAAGAAAAAAAAAGACACGTTTCTTCCACAATAGCGCCTCCTGGTGTCCGTGGGGAGAATCGAACCCGCGACGCTGAGCTACATCAGTGTGAAGATGGCGGAGGGTGAATTGAACGTGGATAGCCTCATCTCTCGGCTCTTAGAAGGTAAAGCTGTTTGATAAGTATATTAATATAGCGATATAGCTACAACGGTCGAGGTTTGGCTCCTATGAGCCGGGTTTCAGAGGGATTTAGTAGCTGTGACGTTGACTCAAAGAAACGCAGGAATGCGTTAGCTCGCGCCGCTACCGCCAGCCGTTGGCGCGAGCCCGGCTAGCCGTGGCTAACGTTAGCCGCCTGTCGTGTTTATAAACACCGCCAGCAGTCGACGCCTACGTGTTTCGGTCCGCTCGGCGGTTCCCTCGGCATTTAATTGATCGCATCTTGGTCTTTAGCGTGTAATTTAAAGTTTATCCCCGATGCGCTTGTGGCTCTTTTTGTTTTTCTTCCAAAAACGGCTGGTATTCCGGAGGAAGGAGGGGCAGGGACGGGTTTTCCCGTTCAGTGTGGATTTATTTGTCACGGCATGGACGAGTCTAAGTTAATGAATTTTAATATAAAATGCAGTTGTCAAAGAGAAGTAAAAAATGTAACCTCTGTAAAGGGATATTAGGTGTCTTTATTGCATGATCTACGATCGAATTTAAGTGCGTAATAGTTTATACGGTGCACCTTTTTATTTCTCACTTGGATTACAGGTGTCTTTTTCATGCTCTTAATTAGAAAAGATCATAGTACTTGGTTTCTTTTGCATCTCCACGCATACACAAAAAACAAATTCTCTCTTCATAAACAAGCGTGGAGAAAGATCTGCGTAAATGCTTTACTGGTGACAATACATGAGCTCCTAAGAAGAAGGGGGCGTTTCCTGCTCCCCTGTGAGGTATTCTGAGTCAGAGCAGACCACTAAGGTACACTCAGATGTCCTTGGCATACTTTCCTCTCTTACCTGCGACTCATGGGCAAATATTTATTTATTAAGTTTTAGACTTATGCAGATGAGCAATTTGTGTGTCCTGTCACATGTGTAACTTCCATGATGATGCTATTCTTGAATGAAACAAGTATAGCAAGTGGATGGATGACGTAGTATTTGTCAATCAAGTGTAATTAAAGATTCAATCAGATACTTTTATTTGTTTTTGTAGAACTATTAGTTTCAGATCAGTTTTTCTGCCTTCCATCACATATATTTTTTGCAAAACTGCCTCCTAGGAACTATTTGGTGGCCTGTTGGAGTTTGGTGTAAATCAAATTGTGCCTGAAAGGACACCGTAATGATATTTAATGACATCTGAAATTGATCTGATAATGTTATAGACGTATAAGTTATTAGAACCCCTGGAAATAAGTAACTAGTGGTCATTTAACCATCGCTGAGGATTTGGACTTTAAGCAACTAATAGAATTAGTATTTAATCTTAACTGACCTTGTTCAGTTCTTTAAAAAACACCATGGATGAATATATAGTAAACGTGTTAGGCATATCTGTGTTATTCTAATATAAATATAATGAATATATACAAACAGTTATGGCAAGGCAAGTTTATTTGTATAGCACATTTCAAGACAATTCAAAGTGCTTTACATAAAAGATTTTTTTTTAAATTCATAGAAAAGTAAAACTTTAAAACCAGAAATTAAAAGACATACAGACATAAGTTAAAAAGAATTAAACAAATTGCAAGAAAAAAAGTGTGTGGTCCGTTATGGTGAAATACTGAAGTGCAGCAGTAAATAAAAAGGTTTTCAACCTTGACTTGAAGCAACTGAGAGTTTCAGCAGCCCTGATGCATCCTGGGAGTTTGTTCCACAGGTGAGGAGCATAAAAGGTGAATGCTGCGTCGCCGTGTATGGTTTTAACTCTGGGTATGGAAGGCAGGGACGACCTGGCGACCGGAGGGTTCTGGTTCATTCATAATGGACCAGGAGATCAGAGATACTTTTTTTGGCTGAGACCATTCAGAGATTTATAAACCATCCGCACGATTTTAAAATCTATATTGTGACAGACAGGTAGCCAGTGTAAAGATCTAAGAACTGGAGTTATATAGTCCAGTCTCCCGGTCTTCGTGAGGACTGGCAGCAGCGTTTTGAACCAACTGTAGCTGTTCGATGGATGTTTTAGGGAGACCCGTGAGAACAGCGTTGCAGTAGTTCAGTCTGATGAAGGTAAAGACATGGACAAGTTTTTCTAAGTCCTGCTGAGACACCAGTCCTCATCAGTTCCCATCAGTTAAGAACTTCAGAATCTGTAATAAACCTGGTATTCTGCTCCATTCTGAAACAAAATCACATTTATAGCGCAACATTATACTTACTAGCCACGCATAGATTGTGATTAAATGATGCACTGGAGATTGTAGCTTTGTTCTGCTTCCACCCTCTAGATTTGCATTTACAATAATCTCATAAAGGTATGATTTTTTTTTTTTTAAATCAGCACATGATCGTTCCCTTCTTAATCGAATCTTCATCAGGTTAATCAGTGTCATATCTTATCATGAAATATATGATTTACACCTCTACTGACTTGCATTGGCTGGCCAGTAATGCCCATTGACTTGGCAAAAATACTCTCTTGTGAAATGAATCCTGTACCTCTCCGATTCACAGCTATTTCCACTGGTACAGAACTTACCGACCCTATAGCAATGGGATAGGGTGGGGTTTTATGAGATGACTCACAGGAGTGACCGCAAGCCATGATTTTTGGCCACAAATCCCTGATTAAGGGTCCACTTAGTGATGCATCCAATATTTGAGAAATGTCCACACCTCTGTTATAATTGCAATAAAAATGTACAGGATGTAGTGTAACTTTAACCGGATATAAATACAATCACACAGCTGCCTGTGTGCTGTGCACACACAGATAAGTGCAACAGTTTATGATGGTTGCAAATCCTTGTCATTGCTTAATTTCAGCCTTTGCCCCTCAGTGTTCTTAAGAACATAATCTCTCCTAAAAGTGCCAGCTTGCAGATTGCCAGTGCAAACAGCAAAAGGTTCAGTGTTAAAGCTGAGCAGGCTAAGCATCCAGGCTTGACTCACTCTGCTCTGGTGAAGCCTGGTAAGGAGTCCTACTTCTGCAATTTCATGCTTCATGCAGTGCACATCGTTCAAGTACGAGATAGATGGAGGATAAGTAATAAAGCAGCAAGAGCCGGTGGAGCTCTCAAATGTTTTATGGCAGTGAGAGTCATCTGCAAGGACCCATTTTTCCTTGTTTACTTCAACTGCTCTTTGCTTTGGTTTAATTACATGTCTAAAGAAACAGAGTTTAAAAACCTTCTTCAGTTAGTACTCTTATTTAGGTCTGTATTTGTAAATGCATGGAAATGTCTGAGCTTTCAGAGTTTTGAATGACTATATCAATTTTCAACTACTCCTAGTTTGGCATTATGCAATTTCTCAGAAACAAAAAGGCCATAAAAAAAGGGCATCAACAAACTTCCTCTCTGAGTGAGATGCATTTTTTTCACTGGGCTCTGCAATCCTTTATTAGCCTTTCCAGTGGGCGTCCAGCTGTATGGCAACATATTATTATATAATTCCTTAGTCGTGGAGTTGCTCATCAGTTTATATTCATTGCCAACAAAAAGGTTTTCACTGTTCAAATTTTAACGTTTTTTAACTATGGCTCTGTAGCATACTCTTTTAAATCTCAGGATTACCCATACCATTTATTATTGACTATTTTTACAGGTTCACTTTGTAAAGTACTTTGTACTACTGTCAGCTGTGTGAAAAGTGCTCTACTAATAAAGTGTGGAGGATTAATTGAATCTAAAATGTTCATGCAGTTCCCAGTTTCAGCTGACTGTCACTATCGTTGACAATTCTCCCTTTACTTTTCAGCTTTATATATTAAATCTGAGTTGTGGCTGCAAAGTAGGCTTAAGTTAACAGTGCAAGTACACGGGCAGTAAAACCACTCTGCTGCTGAAGATGCAAGCTGTTCTCATGGTGTAAGCAGTGGCCTTTAAAAGTATGGCTGAGACTAAGCAGTTAAAAGCTATGGAATCATTATGTCTACACTTCATCAGCTTATAAAATAGCTTTGTGGTTATATTTAAAGACTTTTCTCCTCTGGGTTAGAAAGTTCTGTTGTCGCATTCATCTGATGAATTTTGTGATACAGGTGACTTCCAGTTTTGAACTCATTGATAATAATAATAATAGAATAATAATAGAAGCACTGACTGAGTTTTTTGTGTTTTGTTTTCCTTCTTCTCACCAGTGCGGGGATGTCGTCCGGGGAAGATCGTCCAGATGACAGAGGCAGAGGTTCGGGGTCTCTGCATCAAATCCAGGGAGATCTTCCTCAGCCAGCCCATTCTGCTGGAGCTTGAGGCCCCCCTGAAGATTTGTGGTCAGCTTTTTTTTTTTTTTTTTTTTTTTTTTTTTTTTTTATTTTGATTTAGTCCCTTGTTTCAGTACATTTTCTCACTATATTCTTCTTATGTTTGCTTCTTTTCTTGCTATTTTTATTTAAATTTTTCTCATATTTTCTATCTTTTGCAACCCTCTGTCTAGACTTAGAAACTCTACTCTACTGTGCATGTTTCACTGCACTTCAGAATTATATGCTTTATGTGGATAAAAATTTAAATAAAACATTATAATCCAAAATAACTTTTAAACATATAATATAGTTTACTCAAGTATATTTAGGAACTGCCAAATTAGTTTTTTCCTCCCATTGCTTGAATTGACACTACTTGTTTTAGCATTTTACCCCTCAAATAGAAATGCAAACATACAATAAATTATATGAAGGCTTTGGAGAAAATAATAAGGCACATCTGCAGAGTTAAATTTTTGTTTCAGCTTACTTTATGGTCCAGTAATTCATTTTACAAGAACTCTCTGTGTGTTTCGAGCATTGTCATAATGATGTCCAGAAACGTTAAACTGGATCATCGACATTTTTAAAGAGCAGCTCATGCAGAAAGGTACATTCTGACTTTGAAGGGTTGGCAGCACCAACGGCAGTCTCCCACTCAGCAGAGCAGAGTAGCCACAAAATCTGGTCTTCTTCCCCTCGAGCAGCAGCGTATTACCTTGATGCTGCTTAAGAGTTTCTCTTGTAACAAAACTGGGTAACACTTATACAGCCAGGGCCACATTTACATATCTGTTCTTCTTTTGACTTTGCTGCTGGATACATGCATATACAAGGATTGTATACCACTGGGACATAGATGCAGTCTAATTTAGGCAGATTCTAAACAAGCAAAGAAGCCCACATTCACATGTAAGCTCCTATCAACAGCTAGACAGATTTGTCTGGCTTTGCATATCTCAGCAAACTCTGGCACACTTTGTCTTTCCTCCCTTGTAGCACTATAAAAAAAACCTCAGAGGCAGTTAATATATTTACCATTCGTAAAGAAAATCTTACCCTGTGTCATGGATACCAGTCCTCCCCCCTTACACACATTTGAAACTGTTGTGTTAGGTATGTTTAATACTGATCGTATCAGTATCATATAGTCTGATCTGTTTTGTAGTAAATGCAAAAAAACAACTGGCTCTTTAAAATCCTCAAGCGTTCTTCCATGTATACTTGCATCTGAAATATGCATGAGTTTGAGGTGGTGTTATTTATCACTGTGGGAGAATTCTTGATCTTTCCTTAACCTCCTTTGTTTCTGAACTTCTAACCCGTGGCTGATTAGATGCATGTAACCTACTGCCCTGAAGCCAGGCTTCTTGAGTATCAGCACTGAACATAAAGGCCAAGCAGTGAAGGTCTTTAATTATTTATTAAGTCCACATGGATTAGGTTCTGCGCTAGCTCTCTATCAGATTTTAATCTTAACCGTTTGGCTTTATACTTTAGTTGTTTAAAACATGTTTATGTTGTTTGTGAAGTTACATGCATTACAATGTTTTGCTTAAAAAAGAAAAACAACAACAACAAAATATTAATTGCATGCAGTTATAATTATCTGCAGTTAGGTTCTTCGTTTCCTACATAATGTGCATAATATAATGATCTAGTTAAATAGAAAACCACGCAATACTGTATGTACTTGGCCTTAGGAAGATGGCAAAAGCTGTACAAAGAGTTTATTTGAATAATTGCAGATGTAAAAAAGCACATTGGTCATCAGTTCTGATGTAGGGAACATGTGATTACATGATCAATCAACTGTTTTGTTGTAGAGAAAGTAAAAACAATCAATACTGACTGACATAAAAACATAATCACAACTCCCCTAACTGAAGATCTCTTTTTTTATTCTTCATATATGGGGAATCCCAGTGTGTTTTTTTTTTGTTTGTTTGTTTTTTTTTATACCTCAGATAGGATCTTTCAACCGAGTGTTAGTTCGGTGCTAGTGCCAGCACTATATATATGGACCGGCGTCGACTGGGTTTCAATGTAGCGTGGAATCAATCACAAATTAACTGAAAAACTTAAACATGGGTGAGTTGTTATTGTTCTGAAGGATTTCCTCCTTCCGCGTTGGTGACGTAATAAATAACAGGGTCCTGGCTCCCCGGTAATCACGGGCCAGTGGAAAAGCAAACCAGTTCTTTGTAGAACCAGGTTTAGACTGGCTCTAGCACCAGCACCAATTTTGAGTTGGTTAAAAAGCCACAAACGTTTCCAGTTAGTAACTTAACTGAACTTAGCCACTAAAGTGAGCCTGATGTGCATTTTCCATGAAGCAAGAGTTCAAAAGTTTACTTAGAATAAAGCCATTCAACTTTAACTAGGACAAACTGCATTATAGCCACTTTGTGGTTGCCTCTTGTTACCTCAGTATATCCAGTCCCATCATTTTATTTATTTATTTTTTTGCACATATAATTGATTTAAAAGGTACCTGAGTTTAAAAATAACTTTTGTATAATTTATTTAACGCATGTGCTATTAATTTATGTTTACCATGAGGCAGAAACAGTTTCATGGGTAAACTTTCTATTGCAGCTCATCATGAGACACAGTCCATGGAAAAATTAAGAGTAATCTTAGCACTATTAGTACTGGCGCTTGAACATAGTTTTAAGTCTCACACTTGCTTTTAAAGTGCCGTTTTTAAACGTATAAATGTCATCCTCTGGTAGAAGCACAGTTTGAAGAAGTCTCTTGATAGCCACTGTGAGTAAATCAATTTATCACAGCACCAAATCAGTTTCTATGTGGTAAACCGGCCATTGATTCAGGACAGACTTGGAAACTTGCAAAGCTTTCCTTTAATTAAGAAGTCTCTTATTTTCTTGATTAAAGAGTATAGAGTAAATGGATTCTAACTTTGTCAGATAGAGTCAGAGGAGATTGGTTCCATGTAGTCCCCATCTAGGTTGGTAAATCATAGAATATGACAGTCAGTGGTTGACCAGACAGATTAGATTTTTTTAACCCTCTTGATATACATTTAAGTTATACTTTCATACATTTAAATTTATGTACTTAATTCAATAAGAAGTGACCTTCAATAAGACGCATGCCTTCACATTTTCCATCTCTAGTACATTGCCACATTGTTGAAACTGCTGTTAAAGATAACTGCTGTGCTTTCTCATTGTAATTATAATTTAATAGCAAGGGTCTGTGGTTGCCTAAAGGATCTGGAGTAGGTATCAATGGCAACATTTGTACCCCACAAGCTTTCTCTCTGCATGCAATCATGTATTAAGATGGTGTATCTGCATTAAGACGAGAGGGGCCAGTTAAACTTGATTATGTGCTTGTAACAGAAAGAATATATATATATATATATATATATATATATATATATATATATATATATATATATATATATAATTGGAGCACTTTTTTAAAGATCACTTATATGCTTTTGGCTTGTAAGACACATCTTTGAACAACCACAAGTTTGCATTATTTATTCATTTTAAATTAATGGAAACTCTCCACTCCATAGAGCTGCTGTCAACTGTTAAACCCTGCAGAAGTGAGTTAAATTAACAGTGTAATCACTTTGATCCCATAATTCTTTATAATGGGGCATGCAGAGTCTGTTAGATAAAAAGTATTTCCCACAACTCACAGTTTTGCAGCACTTACGTGGTTGTGCAGCTCTGATTGTGAAGTAGGGGATACTTGCTGTGAAACTCCCTTTTTGAAACCAGATATTAGCTGAACAATAATTTGTTTTTCTACCCACAATAGTGGGTCTGATTATTGTTCAGATAAAATGGTAGTAGTCAGCCATGGGGGAACTATTGACTAGGTAAAATGTAATGATAATAAAAGCATATCAGCTGCAAAGCAGAATGAAAGAGGAGTGTTTTTATAATCCAGTGTGCTCTTGTTTTACCGCAGTACTCAGTTATCCCTGCTCAGTCCAGCTGAAGCTGCAATTCACTCACCTCCAGCTGTCGTATCAGAGATTTCAGTTGCCATGTCTGTGGTGTTTAAATGTAGTTTTAAAAATGAATTTGCCCCTAGAATAACTTTCTTTTTCAAAGCAAACACTGTTGGCTCATATGGAAAGCTGTGATTGTTTGTGTTGTGTCCATTTCTCCTTTTCTGTTGACACAAGCAAAAATTACTGTATTGTGCCATGACCATGTCCGGTTTGAAGTTTCTGTAGCTCAGTATGTGTTGCCATTTAACTGCTCATCATCACTTTCCTGTGTAAACTCCCGATTGGTTTTAGGTAAACAGGTAAAGCTATGTTTTAAAAAGAGTTATTACCATTACAAACACTTGCATCAACACTAAACAACAGGGGAGGGTGGGGGTGAATAGGAAGGCAAAAATAAAAATATGGTTTATACTCAAACCAATTGGCCAAGGATACGAGCAGCGCTGAGTATAAGGCAGACCAAAACTTCAGTCAGAATAGTTCTTAACTCAGTCATTTGCATGTAATATGTGCTTTTGCGTCCTAGCATATATACAAAAATAAGTGCCGGACTGTAGCCATCTATTTTTTGGTGCCAGTGGTGGTTTGGGTTTTTGGTGTATAGAAATGTGACTGGCAGAGTGAAGTCGGGAAATGCAGACGAGTTTCATGACCTCGATACGAAGCTGCCGTTTTGTTGGTCATTTTAATCTCAAGGCCAGACAGCTGCATAGCTTAACAAGGGCTTTTACTTCACTTTAATTTGTATTTGGTGCCATCTCGTAATAAAGCATTTCCTTAAAAAGAGTGTGGCACATAAATTAACTTTCCTTTTTGGTCACCGTAAAGCCAGTTATTATTGTCCTGTTCTGGTGGGGCTCTCTTCAGTCATCTATGTCTGGAGCACTTAGCCCAAATTAGAGCAACTCTTGAGATGGTGCAAAGAGATATAAACGGAAGCAGGTCTTGGCTGGGTGATGAAGTGAGTCTCCACTGCTGAGATCGTGTGCTTTCGTGAGAGCAGCTCCAGCTCATCGCTCCCTGACTGGTGTCGGAGATAGAAGAGGTCGACCCTAAATCCTGGGAGATCTGTTAAATTAATGTTAGTTGTGTGTGCTGTATTTTTGTGACTAACCTGGATTGTGAAACTTCTTTCCCTCGGTCGATGATTTCCCCTGGCCCACGGCATTGATGTCGTGGAATTTTCCTCGGTTCTTTTTTGTGTGCATGTTCTTCGGATAGTTGATCCGGCTCGTCTCGGTCATGTGTCCCCATCACCCTTCACAAACTCTGGCGCCGTTCTTAATATCAGAACATCTTCAGAAATATAAAAAACTTAAAAAAGTAGGTTAACCTGTGTGGAAACTAGAATGTTCGTTAAAACCTGATAAAACCTGATAGTCTAGTATGTTTCGATTCTCCCCCACCCCCCACCCACACCATTTGCATGATTAATTTTACAAACTGTCAAATTGACACCATGTCTTCTCTCTGTTCCTCTTTGCCTCCAACACTCTTTTTAGGAGACATTCACGGGCAGTACACGGATCTGCTGAGGCTGTTTGAGTATGGCGGCTTCCCTCCAGAGGCGAATTATCTTTTCCTGGGTGACTACGTGGACAGAGGGAAGCAGTCCCTGGAAACCATCTGCCTTCTGCTGGCCTATAAAATCAAATACCCAGAGAACTTCTTCCTCCTCAGGGGCAACCACGAGTGTGCTTCCATCAACCGCATTTATGGCTTTTATGACGAGTGTAAGCGGAAGGAAAATCAAACTGCACACGTGGCGACTAAGATAGTTCTGAAGCGCATGCACGTTATTTATTCTGAGAATGTGTTTTTTACATGTTTCCAGGTAAGCGCAGGTTCAACATTAAGCTATGGAAGACCTTCACTGACTGCTTTAACTGCCTCCCCATCGCTGCTATTATTGATGAGAAAATCTTCTGCTGCCATGGAGGTGAGGGGTAGCACCTGCTCTCATTTCTTTATCACAAATTCAAACTGTGGCCTCTTCGTGCTTCAAAGTGTTGCCCCAATATATATTTAACATCTTCAGCCTAAAGCAATGATTTTATTCACTTGTTTCAGGGCTTTCACCTGATTTGCAGTCTATGGAGCAAATCCGCAGGATCATGAGGCCCACAGATGTGCCTGATACAGGTACAGTTTGAGGTTGCATTTGCAAGATAAAGCGCTTGGACCTTGGAACTAAATGGTTCTCTGCATTCACTACCTACCAAGATGGAACGGCGGCATGAAAGCGTTGGGAGGGTGTGTTCTGTGGATGGAGGTTTACCTTCATCAGTAGCACTGGGAATGCTGTTGGGAACATTTATTGAACACAATTGCCGATTCACCGCTTCTATTTGAGAGGGTCTTCCGTGTCTCCTTCATTGACTTTTAACGCCCTTTTAACGCTCTCTGGGTTTATTTGTGCTTTTCTCAGTTTCCGCTCTCCATCTGTATCCATCAGGCCTGCTGTGTGACCTGTTGTGGTCTGATCCAGATAAGGATGTACAAGGCTGGGGGGAGAACGACCGCGGGGTGTCCTTCACCTTCGGGGCGGATGTGGTCAGCAAGTTCCTAAACCGCCATGACCTGGACCTCATCTGCCGAGCCCATCAGGTAATAAGGAATGACAATAGGATTACCTTCCTGCTTCTTTTTCAATCCCGTCTCATACATACAAGTACTTGTTAATTTTCAGCATACATTTCTGTTGCCTGAAGTTGTTTTTAAACAAGAATGACAAGGTGCTTCATGCTCCCGAGTTCCAGATCTTATTTCAGCTCTGACTTGGGCGTTTCACATTGATTCACATGTAGGTGGTTTTGTGTGCTCAGTCCTTGCAGAGAAGTTGGTTTCTGGTTCTTGCTGAAGATTTGTTGCTCTTGGTATCGATCGCTGTAGGCGTTGCTATAATGTCATGTCTTCCAACAGGTTGTGGAGGATGGTTATGAGTTCTTTGCCAAACGCCAACTGGTCACACTTTTCTCTGCTCCAAACTACTGCGGGGAGTTTGATAATGCAGGCGGCATGATGAGTGTTGATGAATCCCTCATGTGCTCCTTCCAGGTAGTCTGATATATATCAGGACATGTGATATTTATCATGTAACACATCACTCATGTGACCTGTCTCTCTTTTCTTTTCTCTGTCTTTTAAGATCTTAAAACCCTCAGAGAAGAAGGCCAAGTACCAGTATGGTGGCGTAAATTCTGGTCGGCCGGTCACCCCGCCCCGTACCGCCCAAGCCCCAAAGAAGAGGTGAACACTCAGCCGCGCCCCCCCATCTTCATCTTATCCCTTCCTGGTCTGCCGCTGAGGCAACCCCTGTAAACACCCGTTGTAGAGTGAAGATACTGGGCTTATCTAGTTGCCCGAATCTTTCTCCTCCTCCTCCTCCTCCTCCTCCACTCGCCCAGTCCCTCTTCAACTCCACTGACAGCTCTTTTCTTAATGTGTATGTGTACATAAATTTGCTGTGACCAGTCTGTTTAATTATTATTATCATTATTTTTGCCTGTTTGTTCAGATTTTTGATATTATTAACAGTCTTTTTGGTGGTTTTACTTCTAACGCTATGTGAGATTTTCTGAGGTTTTTGCATCCTGTAAAGACATGCCTTCTCTACGTGGAAGGGTGACGTGACGGAGAAACAACAAATCCTTTTCAGTTCCTCAGAAATGATAAAACAGATTAATCGTTATTTTGCCTTGACCTCTCAAGAAACAGGGAGGGCCCTTTGTAGGCGTTTCATTCAGGACTGTGGTTTTAGAGCAGAAAAAAATCCACATACATACACATTTATTACTTTATGAACTTTAGATATTGAACCTTTGTGGGTCTCTATTAGTTGCATATAATGTGAACATACCAGCTTCAATAAATAATAAATGCTAAATCACACAGCACATGATTTAGCCGAACAGAACGTCCTCTGGGCATCGATTTCTCTGCTCTGTTATCCCTTTCTGTGCCTCAACTCCTCCCACACAGAAACATGCCGCTTCACAGAGCTGGTATTGACCTTTTCCTTAATCTATTTGTTATTCCTTCTAATAACCAGAATTTCCCCTGGACTAATCCTCTTGTTTTGTAATGAGAGCTGAGAGTTTTTGATTACTCGGATTTTAACGAGGGAGTTATGGATTTCAGAGCAGGCACGTAAACGTGTTTAGAGCATTGTGCTTTGTAAATCTGATACTTTGTAAGGAGAAGGGAAATGAATGTGGCACAGCCGGGTGTAATTTTGCAGGAATCTGACTTATCAAGTATTAAAAATGTAATGCAAGACAAGCCTCACAAAATCCTCCATAATCTTAGATCTGTTTGGTGCAGTGAGCATGTAGCACTCTGAGAAAAAAAATAAATAAATAAATAAATAAAAGTTTGCTTTTGGAAGCTTGAAGTGAATTGCCAGCCTTAATCTCCTATCACCCAATCTGTTGATGTACAGGGTGTGAAAACTGGTGAATGTGGGAGTGGGTGGAAGTCTAGGCTGCTTTAGCAGGGCTGGGTGAGTGTGTTGCCACCTGGTGTGTAAATACTGTACTACAGCGCAAAATATTGCACGTCCCACGTTTGTAAATTTGGAAAAGATCGGAGGATGGACTTGTCATTACATCGCCAGTCACTTACTGTCACGAGGTACCACAGTTACCCTTACCAGCAGTAAATCTGGTGAATGCCACCAGAACTTCAGTTTGCTGCAGATGCAGTTAAAAGTATGGAAAACAGTTGCCTCTTTTACTGTTTCTTTTTCTTTGCTTTGTTGTTTCATTATGTCTGTTGTTTTTACTATGTTCTCTATTCACATTGTTTACTTTGAGTTCACTTAATTTATTTCCTTAATGAAGGTAAAATAAACAAAAGGTGTTATCAAAAGTTGTTTTGCAATTTGTACAAGTTTGTTTGAAAGTCTATACATTCAATAAAATGGATGGAACCTAAAATTGGTGTTATTTTGTGTTTTGGATGATTTAATAATGGAATTACAAATCGGTGAAATGGTTTGAATATTCTGCACTGACCCCTGGCTTTAGAGACAAGCTTGACCTTTTAGAAGCTTCGTGGCCCAGTTTAGAGCCAGATGATCAGCAGAAGGAGAAAACATGGACACCCAGGTGAAGGTGAGATAATACCCAAGCAAAGGAAATCCACACTGCCACTCTTAAAAGCAGGAGGGTGTAGTAGATGACTCATAATACAATGTTTTTTTCCCTTATAAATATCTGATGGTCTGCAGCTGCTACCTCAGTGTCATGTTCATGGAGGCCATGTTGTAGGTGTCAAAGCGAGGCTTTTGTCTTTTTTTTTTTTGCTTCTAAAAGACTGATATGGTTGTAATTCTTCCAATTTTAAAAGCTGGTGTGTGAATAATCTTTGAATGCTCTGAAAGAGTGATTCTAAATGTTAAAACATCATGAAAAAATGTTAAATAATACCTCTGTATAAAATCAACAAGAAATATCCCACAAGTTTTTTAGTTCTAATTGGTTATGTTAAACTAATTGGTTAAGTGAAACTGTTATAAACCATCTTTATGTGTAATTGATTACTTTATTTAAAAAGCAAAGTAAACTTGATAGTCAAAGCAGTTAATTTCTAATTAATTTGAAGTTTGTATTACTTACTTATGTTGCTGAAGGAAATACTGCAAGGCCAACACCTCCACAAACGTATTTATTTTCGAACCAAGAACACAATTATTGTAAAATGAACCTTCCTCCCACCTTAAATTGAAAGGTGCAATACGACCTCCAAACAAGTGGGGGCGACATACGTCCACGTAAACTGCCTCTGCGGCCGTCGCTGACGTCTCACCAGATTTCTATATAACATCGACAGGTCAAATGAGTGGTTAGCGCGCAGGCGCAGCGTTTTAAGCTCTAATGTTTCCCAGGAGCAGCTGCTGCTCAACCAGGATGCGTCTCATGTAGCGAAAATAATTTATGAAGACTCGTTTGAGCTGTAAGACATCGTGTCTTTGATTTCTGTTTAAAACCTGTGAAATGTCATAGTTTAACTTTAGACACGAGCATCTTGTCTGATAAATGTAGCATGCGCCTGTCGTGGTCGACTCGCGCTAAGTGTAAAGTTCAGTGCAGGTAGAGTCGTTAAATCTGATGTTGTCACTTTCTTTAGGTTTAAGGAGGTTTGGCTGCTTTTTTCGCTGTTTGTAAACTATAATCATATATTTTTATTAGAAGATTAAGTAAAAAAAAAAAACATCTAATCTGGGATTTACTAAACTGTCAAACATTTAATGTGGTGTAATAACATAATTTATGTTCGTGTCTTACTTTGCGGGAATGTGATGACTTATTTTGCCTTAAATGACTGGAAAATGAACTAGAGCTGCAGCATATGGTAATTTAACTTATTCACTTACGAAAAAAAAAAAAGGAAACTTCTTTGAATGTCATGTCAAGCAGGTTTTGTAAATGTAATTCGTCAGTTTTCTCGAGAAGAATCTTCAGAAATTTACGACAATACTTTGTCTTATATTTTCCCGTTACAGAAGATTGTCTTGGGTTCAATGTTGCTCACATGTGTCTTCCTCCATTGTTAAAATACGTCTTTCAAAAGTAAAATTGTATATAATCAGTACGTTAATACTAAGCATACACTGTGGTTAATTAGTTATGCACGTTGCCCCTGTCAGTTTTCTTATTCCAGCAGATTGTTGATTATTGCCCTTCTTATGAAACTCAACCCACTTGTGTCTTCACATCTCCAGGCTGAACACGAACGCTCTGACGGAGCTTGAATGGCACCATCTCCGACTCTTGTCCCACACCGTTGCCTCTACAATGATCTGCGGAAAGCCTCAAGCCCTGAGTGAAGAATGGCAAGGTTTAGGCGCAGGACTTGCATCACATTAATTGCTTTGGCGTTGCTCGTGCTCATCGTAACCGTGGTTTTAAAGGCGCTCGCACCTGAAGACCCTCTGTTCGGCAGCCCAGAAGGCTTTGAGCTGTTTCCCGCCAGAAAACATGACCCGCAGATTAACAAAGACGATGACAAAAAACCTGACGAGACCAAAATGAATGACTCAGCTCAGTCTGTCAGGGATGGAGAGCTGGAAGCCACGCTGAGGAAGTACCCTCCTCCTAACTACTACCTACATGCCTTCTACTATGTGTGGTACGGAAACCCCAAGTTTGATGGCAAATACATCCACTGGGACCATCCACAGCTACCACACTGGGACTTTAAGGTGGCTCAGGGATATCCGCAAGGACGACACAGCCCCCCTGATGACGTTGGGTCCAACTTTTACCCCTCTTTAGGGGCTTACAGTTCCAGGGACCCCTCTGTCTTAGAGTCTCATATGCAGCAGCTACGTACAGCAGGCATTGGTAAGACAAAAATTAATCAAACTTGTACCTCGAGTCACACAAAATGCTTTTTTTTTTTTTTTTTTTTTTTTCTCAGTTAAAGATGTCATGATGTATTGACATTATGACGGTGTTCAGAAGTATGTTTGATATCTATCATTACCAGGAGTGTAGAGGGTTTTGTTTACGCTGCTAACACCGATGGTACTGAATTACCAGCCAGTCAAAGTTTCACATTTACCATTTTTGGAATTTATGTGGTACGTAACAGCAGTCTAGGACCTAATCTGATAACGACAACCGCAGTTCCAACACAGTTGGGATGCTGTGTTAAATGGGGATAAAAACAGAGTGCAATGATTTGCAAAGCCCATAACCCCGTATTTTATTCCCAGTAGAAAATAAACGACTTGTCAGGTGTTGAAAGTGAGACATTTTGCCATTTCATGGAAAATATTCACTTTTAAATTTGATGGTAGCAAAACATCTTAAAAATGTTTGAACAGGAGCAACAAAAGGCTGGAATAATTGAATCGTACATCTGTTGATGGACCTGGAATCATGAGGGGTTTGGGGCTTTTGGGGGACCAGTTCCTGGCTTCCATCCAAGTAGCACTAACCCACCCCGTGGCCCTCATGATCCAAAGGCATCTTGAGGCCTTTTCTGCAGCTTTTGCAGCCTGTCGATGGCTTTCCTTTTGAGGGCTCCAGTGATGCTTAGGGTGCTGTAGGCTATGCAGAGTGATCTGCCTGCAAACTCCCTGCTCACCACCCCTGACTGCGGCAATCCTCTACCAGCTCTGCATATTTTCCCTCTTTCTTTCATTGACCTCCATCCTCTCCTCCCACTGTTAGTTCCAGCTTGGCCATCTGTTTAGATGCCTCAGAAACCAGGGTGATGTTTGATCAGAGGCCTGTGCTTGAGATGGATTCTGGACCCCTCAGCTGTCTTCTCAGATCCACCCTCATCTGCCAATCATGTGCTGTTCCCAAGAGGTCTTCAAGAGTTCCTTCCCTGGGAATTGTTGCTCGGCTGAATATTATCTGATCTCAGGCCCTAATCAGACCTGAGTGGTCTGATCACATGTAGACATCTGTCCACGCCTGTCACCGAATGCATGTCTACAAATGCCTCAAGTGGACACTTTTAAGATTGGGTCTCATGACCTCCTATGCAAATGAAGAAGAACACGATTCCCACCTGCAAAGATCAGTTGCGCTGTTGTTTTTTTAACTGCAGGAGGCAGTGATGCACTACACCGCGCCTTGTGGAGAGGCTCTGGCTGCAGACTGCGGAGAAAGGTGGAGCTCCACTCTTGATTAGAAACGCGTGACAACCCACAACCACTCCAGAGTGGAGTGGTTGTGGGCTAGCTCAGCTGCTTGAGCCAGTGCTCCATATAGAGAGGCTTAAGTCCTCGTTGCAGCTGACCCAGGTTTGAGTCCTGACCTTTGATCCTTTAATGCGTATCACAATTGTCTAGGCAAAAAAAACATTGTTGTGCAGATGCATGCATTGTGTATATACTGCTGAAATATTTTGATCACATGTGACCACCTCTGATTGTAATTATTACATTGGATCACTCGGGATGGATTTTAAAACCAGGTGTACACAGGACTCAGGAAACGGAGGAGGACATGAGCGTAACCTCCACATGCATAGAAAGCTCAGCACCCTGCTGAGCATGTCCTAATGTTATAAAGCTAAAAACAAAATAAATCTTGTAGAGCAGACAGCCTGCAGCCACTGCTGTCTTTCATGGTTGAGGAGGTAAAGACATGCTCTTGCTTATAGTTATAAGACGTAAAACACAACAAGCCTACATTTTTTATGGGCAAACCTTTAAGAAAATTGATGTATGAACCTGCTGAATTGTCTGAAATGTCTCTAAAAAACGTATGTGTCCTTTCTCAGGTGTCATCGCTGTTTCCTGGTATCCTCCCAAGACGAATGACGACAATGGTGAGCCGATAGATGATATTGTGCCTTTGTTGTTGGAGGTGGCACATAAATACCACATTAAGGTGTGTATGACCATAGCTGGGAGTTTTCTTTCTTTTTTTTTTTTGTCTTTGGCCGTTGCTCAACAATAGGTTGAAAATTAAAGCAGAACATTTGTGTTTTAAGTTTCTCTTTTACTGTCTTTTGTGTGTTTCTAGGTTGCGTTTCACATTGAACCTTATAAAGGAAGAGATGAAGACAACATGCTCACTAATGTCAAATACATCATTGAAAAGTGAGCTACGCTGTCTTTCTTCACGGCTCTCGTTGTTTATTCTTGATTTAGTGTGTAATTGGTGTAATTGAACCCTTTTTTCTTGATTTTAATATCAGTGTGTCCTTCCTCAGATATGGAGAGCATCCAGCGTTTTTCAAGTACCGTACAAACACTGGCAAACTTCTTCCACTTTTTTATGTGTACGACTCGTATCTGATGAACTCCGAGCAGTGGGCTAAGCTGCTCAAGCACACGGAGAGCAACAGCATCAGGGACACCCCGTATGATGCCATCTTCATCGCTCTGCTGGTCGAGGAGAAACACAAGAGGGATATCCTGACTGCAGGGTTTGATGGAGTCTACACCTACTTTGCCACTAATGGATTTTCCTACGGCTCCACTCAGCGTAACTGGGGCTCCATTAAAGCTTTCTGTGAAGACAACAACCTGATATTCATTCCAAGTGTGGGGCCGGGATATATTGACACAAGCGTTCGACCCTGGAACTTTCAAAACACTCGAAACCGCATCAATGGCAAGTATTACGAAACCTCTCTGAGTGCAGCTTTAGAAGCCAGGCCTGATTTCATCTCCATAACATCATTTAACGAGTGGCATGAGGGGACTCAGATCGAAATGGCAGTTCCTAAAGCAAGTCAGACTGTGTATCTGGACTATCTGCCCAATAAACCGACTATCTACCTGGAGATAACTCGCAAATGGGGAGCGATATTTGGTGGGGAGCGACGAAGACGGCAGGACTGATCAAATGGATCAGATGACAATAAAGCGAATGAAACCCAAATGATTTGCAGAGAGGACTCCTTCACTATTTGTGGTCTCGGATAAATGACTTTCAATTCACCTCATGTCTTATTATTCCTTGTTTACAGACCGTACACTTTAGATGTTCAGAAATAACGAGCATGATTCATCGCTGTCCTCGCACAACCTGACTGAAACTGATCCTTGACGATTTCAAACCTGGATAGAAACTAAATGTGTCACGGAGAGGAGAGAAAACGGCTACATCGGCCTTTAAAAACAAATCAATCTTGCTATTTCAAGTTCCTGCCTGGGTAAAGGTTTAACTTGGATTAACTTGTTGCTGCAAGTAGCAGATGAAGGACAGGATAGGAGCTTTCTCCTTTCTTTTTCTTTTTTTTTTCTTTGTACAGGAGTTCACAAATGCTCCTTCGCTGTGGTGTGTGTTGTCATGGTATCAAAGTGGTTGCATGAATCACCTGAATAAACTCCTCTGATCAGATGTTGGCACTGCGTTCCTGCATACACTTGTCTTGTCAAGTTCACATTACAAATAAGATCTACACGTGTGGACTGTGACAGGATTTTCTTTACTACACAACAAAATGGTTTTGAAATGAAGCAGATGGATCAATACGGGCTGTAGTAAAGGGAAATGGTGCAGGGTAAGAATGATCTCCTATAATGTCTTATTCACTTTGCCTAGCGTCTTATTAATAATTGAATAAATAATAGATGATTGTGCTGTTGGTACTTTCAAAAGCAAGGACATATAATGTTTACGTGTTTGCAAACCTACCAAAGCAGCGTATGAAACGGCTGTAACCACTGTTAGAAGAGTCACTTTATCTAAGAGTTTTTTATTACATAAGTCCACCTACTTAACAGAAAATCACTATAGATGGGCTATAAACTGGGCAACATGCAGACCGAAGGGAGGATAAGTGAGATGGAGTAACAGGATTAAAGCCAGCAGAGGGTTAAGAGAAAACAGAAACAAATACAAAGCAGCTGGCCGTGTGATCTGTGGTGGCGGCAGACGTTTCGTGGAGTTTGTGGGTGAGTCGCACATCCCCACGTTGGTAGGTGTGAAGATGTGAAAGAATTTTACTGAAATGCTGTCGCTCAGGTCAAATCTGGCATCGTCAGCTGTTAGTTAACAGTAAAGTACCTGTGTTCATTTTGCTGTCACTAATAAAAATGATGCTGATTCGTGCGATTCTGCGCCGCGTGTCTGGTTCGTCTATGTGCACTTGGATAGGTTTTCTCCAGGGACTCCGGCGTCCTCCTGCAGTCTAAAGACGCGTATGTTAGGTTGATTGACTTGATGAATGAGTGGATCTGCTGCTGTTGTGACGACAAGCTTCTGTCTCGGTCGTGTGTCCATGATGGAGAGCAGTTTGTTCACCAACCTTGAATGCCTCACCGACTCAAACGACCTCCACGTTTAGTTTAACTGCAGCCGTTTCTGAAACAGCTCCTTCATTATCACAGCCTTAATCAGACGTACTTTTTGACTTGTGATTGATGAGCAATTTTGCTCCGATTCGGGGCTTTTTACCTCGTTATTTGACTTCATAACATAAGAAAACGAAAAGTTTGGAAGAGATTCCTACTTTGTAATTTACATTTGGTAGCGTTTTGAGGAAACTATTCATATGTGGCCAAAGAGGTGATGACGTAAGAGGAACAGGCTGACAATAAGCTGAATGAGAGTCAACAAACCTATCAAAGAAATGTAATCTCTGTCATGGCTGGTGACGATGATGGCATTGGCGAGCAGAGGAGGCTTCGCAGGGGCGCAATAGATGACCTCTCCAGTGCATAGACGTGTGCTTTCGTTAGTCAGCCAAGTGCTGCAAAACTAGGGCAGCCCTTTACAGGACAGGATAATGACTCAAGATATACCCCGAGGTGATCCAAGAATCCAAGAGCTTTTAAAGGCGAAGAAATGAAACATTGTTAAATGCAGAGGCTGTCAGGAGGCAACAACGGGAGCAAGACGCCTTAAATGCCTCAGAAAGCTTCGTCAGTTGTCGTTGGTGATCAAACAGAATTTGCGTGAAAGTGCCAGAGATTTTAAGTTCTCATGATTTTATTGTTCGTGCTTTGTTGAGGTGTTTCGTGTCGGTTGTGACGACCTGACCTGCTCTGTGTCAAACATTGTTTTTGCGGTATCAGCATCAGTGCCAGGTCATCTGGGAGAATAGCCTTCAGCTGGGCCTTATCGCTGGTTTTTCTCTGCATTTCTTTGTTAAAACATTGCTTATCCTCTGTGCTCGGTAACATACGCATATAACAAACAGCTTGACACAAAGAAGATACGTCTGGACTGAAGTTCCAGTTATCTCTACCCCAGTGGATTAGAGGTGACCGTCACCACAGAGATTTCTCAATTATCAGACTTAAAATACAACACTGCACCCTTGATAATCTATGTATAACGGGGCGATGGACTAGATTAGGACGCCTTGGTTTGGGACTATTGTGGTAGTTAATTTTCCTGAATTTCTCATCATGATTTGTGTTGTGTAATTGGAAGCTGGTACTTGTAGGTGATCTTCTCCAGCCAGAGGACTAGATCCTCTGAGAGCCCAGAGGCCTGAGGACAGGGTCATCAAGAGGACTACGACTGGGTAAAGATGTGATAAATTGCAGTATAATTTCCACAAAGACACAACTGATAAACCAACATTAGAGCCGAGTTGTCTGAAAGGATGCCTTTATCTTTGTTATTCTTTGTTAACAGCATTGCTTCTCCTTTTGTTCCTGCTCACACTTTGGTGGACCGCTTCTGTTTTGCTCCATCAGACTGCTATCATTCTCCGCAATGAATAGACAAAAAAAAAGACAGTCTCTTTATTTCAGTTTCAATTAAACTCAGCCTCTGCAGGAAGCTGACAAATGAACCTCTCCCATCCTCTGTGGATGTAAAACCTTCAAAACGCCTCTGCTCGTATTCTTTAGTCAGTTTTCTGTGCAGATAGTTTCACTTTGTGAAATGTTCTTTTGTTCCAAATGTACCCACACATGTCCAAGTCATGGGAATGTTAGGGGTCTCCCAAAACTATGTACAGTATTCCAAAATGCCTTGATGTCCTGCTCTTCATCTGAGGAATTAGCCTGTGTTACAGTCTTGTCTTCTTTTTGTGAAAGATTCTTTTGTTTGAAATGTATGCTGTGGGAAACTAACCGATCTCCTCTGAGTAATTGCTCTTTGACTGAGAACTGACTCTGTTTTCCATTTTTGACTACATGACATTTGCATCCGGAATTTGCTTATGTTTATTGAAATCCATTCCCAACCCTTTCCTCCCTCCATTTTTGACCGACTAAATGATATTTGCACCCCCACCATAAATAAATAAATTAAACTCCTGTTTTTGTTTTAATCAAAAATAACCTACTTTTTGTTACTGTGGCCAAAGACGAACCTCTTCTGACTTTAACAGCTGTATCTGGGTAATCCAGATGTTGCTTCCATCAGATGTTTTACATTTGTATTAAAATCCAACAGGGCAATCGTGGAAGCGTTTCATGTTTCACTCTTGTACCTGAACCGGCCCCCTCACCTCCACCGGCACGTCAGCTCGCCTCGCGAAGCTGTTTTTGGCCTCGGTGAGTAATAAGAGACAGAAATACAATGTAGGAGCGTTTACTTTTTTGGAATTTTCATTCATTGTGCCTAGTCTGTACGGAAGTATTTGAATTTGGGTTATTCCAGCCTCTCAGTTTTGATCATTCATTTTTAAATCCGTCCTCTACCTTGGAAGTAGGCTGCAGTATTAGCACATAACAGTTCCTCTGTGGATGATTAATTTATGAGATTCTGAAAGACTTAATGGTACATACCACATTCATTTAACCCTTCCTAGACTATGTATCCTCATTGGTTCATTGGGACATTAGTCTCGTCCGTTGCTAACTTTGACCAAAATGACCTCAGTTAATGAACAAATATTGTGAAAAAGTGTTTGAAATGACTGTATGCTTTAGTCTTTATTGTGCTTTATAGTCACTAACTGATGGTCACACTTCATTGTTTGATTTTCTGATATTAATGTCAATAAATCTATCATTTTTTTAACAGGCAAAGGGAGATAAATCGTTTCGATCCGGTGCTACCTGGCAGCAGAAATGATCAACTGACAACTGTGACCCTTGTTTAGTCTTCATTTCATCCAAGAACCTTGTGTAAAGACCTGAAATAAAGCATTTTAATTGAATTTTGCACGTCAAAGCCATTCTTTTTCAATGAAAGAAATCATGTAATTCATCAGACGTTATGTGAATATTTGAGTTTTTCCTCTTCACAAGGCTGACAGGCTGCAGTTAGAACGTAATACATGTTTCACAGTCTTTCTATATCTATCTCGTCTCCTGCTGAGTCGGTGGCTGAGGTGTTTGTATCCTCAGATCGATCTCGAAGAGCTCTCAGAAATGCTCACTTCTTTCACTGTGCGGTTTTAGATGTTCCCGTCAAAGCTGCTCCTTTTCTTCTTCTACTTATAAGACATTCAGGTCGGACTGGTCTTGTTCGCTATCACAAAAACCCTTCATGAGGACGCCTCCATTACATTACAGAAGATAACCAGGAGCCAACGGGCAGCCGTATGTGCCGATAACCTTGTAATGGTTGTCCACATCTGTTTTATTGCAGTTATTGTCCAGAATGAAGGCTGGCCCACTGTCATCACTGTTACTGACATCAGCTGCTGTCTGCAGTGTGCTCACGAGGAGCATATTGTTATTCTTTTATTTAGATGTAAGAAACTGGAGCTGAGGTGAGCATGAGTGTACATTTCCTGCAAGCAGTGCAGGCAGGAGCTCAGACTTGTTCTCAAGCATGCCTCAACAAAAGTGACCTTCCTCTTTAAGCGGTGCTGTCCTTGTTCAACTGCTGTCCCAGCACTCTTCGGGCAAAAGCTGCTTCGATGACATGCATATATATTTATTCCAGTCTCTTTCAGACAAAATCAGAAAATACGGTAAACTGTCTGGCTCACTTAAACCTGAATTTGCAAACATCTTAATCTCCTTAATGCAGCACTAAGAAGATTTAACAAATTTTTATGCCCTGATTTTCCCCCCTAGAACTCTTGTTTCGGTTTGTTTTTTTCTGAGACTGATGACATATATAAGAAAGGGATAATACTGTTATATAAGAGGTAGGCTGATTGATTGATCAACTGATTAATGAAAAGTGGGTAGAGTCAGCTGCCCTCTGAACTGGAAAGTTGCCAGATCAAACTCTTGATATGCCATATACCCAACTGTACTTGGGCAAGACATTGAACCAAACATCTACCTCCACTGCTCTTTCCATTAAAAAGTCACATGACAGTGTTCTCCAAGAGCAGGTCTAAAGCCCACATAAATCAGGTAGTGTTGTACCAGGAAGGGCAATCCAATGTAAAAAAAAAAAAAAGATCTACTGTGGTGATAAATATGTGATTTAAGAGTTCTTTTTATTACAAGTAATTAAATTTTAAGCAGCATTTACACAGTAATTGCAAAAATAGCAGTAAAATCGCCTTCAGTATGAATAAATGTACATCTAAATGAGTAAATGTTAATATATTAAAGTTAAAATTAGGAGTTTTGGGTAGGTGCTTTGATGCAAAGCTGTGGTGGGGGTGCCTATTTAAATTAAGGGCTCCAGCATGGTCGCGACCGGCCCTGGCTCCGCCACTGCCTGCAGACGCATCAACGGTAAACAGAGCAAGGTAGCGCATGGGCAGCCAGCAGAGAATTATTCCGCATCGTATCACATCCCTGAGCATACATGGCGTCCTCTAACACTGAGCCATGAATTTAGTGTGCAGGATGAAGATTTAGCGACCAATTTTGCTCCACATTTATGTAGATTTTTTTTCCCCCCCTTCACTTAAAATATCTCGGCTGCCGCTCTCTGCGTCGGTGTGCGGCAGAGAGATGCAGCGCATTGCTGGGGTAGAATAGGTATCATCATTCCAGACCAGGACGACGAATGTGGGCTCTCCCCGTTCTGCTGCTGCAAATACAGAGGTCTGGCTCGTGTTTTTATTCCATCCACATCCTCTCTATGTTGCTAGGTGTCTTTGAAACGGATGCGAACCTCTGGGGGGAATTGAGATGAAAGCTCCGTTTTTACTCGCGCCTGACGACATGGTGAGTAAACTGCTTGTATGGTTTTGTGCGGTGTTTTTTTATTTATTTATTCTACACTTCATGGCAATTTGGTTAATTAGCAACGATTTCTGTTGAAAGAAATGACATATATATTCACAGATCAGTGGTTTCACATATCCTTTGGGGGTTTTGTTGTTCTGGTTATTAACACAGATTTCTTTTATTTTTTTATTTCTGGAAATGTTAAGTGCATCGGGTAGATACAATTGTGATGTGTATTTCAGGTCAAGCTCACTTATGGCTTCAGCGTCATTCTCAGGGTTATTATTTTCCATGCGTCTATAGGCTAAAAAAGAGAGTGTCGTTTTAGGTAACACATTATTATATTCCAAGGATTTTCCCTCTGATCATTACCTTCTTCAGTGTCGTGTTGGAACCATTTTAAAGAGCGTCTCCGTACAGCATCACGTTTTAAAATGACCTTCAATGCCTGGAAATGAATCCTCACCTGGGATGAAGTGACTGCACAATCGGAGCGTTGTGCTTCTTAAGAGAAAGCTTGTAAATCTGACACCAAATCTGCATCAACTCCGTATATATGTACGTATGTGTATTTGCCGGACATCAGAACACTCATTTTGCTCTTAATTCTACCTGTTACTTAAATAAAATCTTGATGCATCTCCCTGACTGATGCTGCCAAAATTAGCGGTTGCTCTTTTTTCTTTTTTTTTCCTCTTTTTTTTCTCCTGCAGTCATCTTAAATGTGGCCCTGCAGACTACTCACCCATGCGCTGCTCCTGTCCCCAATACATCACAATGCATTTACCAAAACCCATGTTATTTAAAATGTGAATGAGCGCATGAGCTGCACGAGTCTCTCTGGCTCACCTTGTTCCTACTGAGATGCAAAGGGAAGGAAAACCATTATTATTAAAAGAGACACAAACATATTTTTGCTAAGGACTGAGGAATCAGGAGACCTACTTAATCATTTATTTGGGTTGCCTAGTGATAACGTTGAACTACAAATGATGGATAAACTTTCTTCATGAATTTGAAGTGATTAAACTAAAACGAGTAATTATTATTACTGAATCTTATTTGGAAGAAAATGCGTTTAGCTATTATTAATTAATAATGACTTTAAATAGTGTGGGTGCAAACAGAGGGAGAGTTTGGTCCACATTTCTGGAAGGAAGTCACTTCCAAAAAAACTTCATGGACAGAATTTGTAGGTGCAGTCCGGTTTGGTAGCCTCAGGATTACATCTCCGCTTTTTGCAGATGATGTTGTTCCGTTCAAGCTGTCATCTTCAGCTCACACTGGAGAGGTTTGCAGCCAAGTGTGAAGCCGCGGGGAGGAGAATTAGCACCCAGGAAATCTGAGACTATATGGGTCTCAGTCAGGAAAGGGTTGAATGCCGTCTCTGGCTTTGGAAGTAAGGTGTTGCCTCAAGTATACGGGGATCTTGTTCATAACTGGTCAAAGAATGGAGGAGGAGATTAACAGGAGGATCAGTGAGGCCTCTGCAGTATTGTGGACTTTGTTCTGGTCTTTTGTGGTGATGAAAGATCTGAGCTAAAAAGCTACCGGCCTACATTCTTACCCTTGCATATGGTCATGAACGGTAAGGACCTAATGATATTGCAGATACAAATGGATGAAATTAGTCTCTTCTGTGGGGTAGCTGTCATTTTTCCATTGCAAATGGACTGATCAGGAGAAGGCAGTTGAGGTCGTTTGGGTATCTAGTTGGGATGCCTTCTGGACACCTTCCTGGGCAGGTGTTTTGGGCTTGTCAAACCAGACAAAACCTTGGAGCAGAACCATGGATACACTGGAGAGATCATGTCTCTTTGCAGACTTGGGAATGCCTTGGTATTCCTCCTGAGGGGCAAGGGGACATGGCCAGAGAGGGAGGTCTGGGCCTCCTTAGGTTACTGCTACTGTGTCCCAAACTTGGGTAAGTGGAAGTTAATGAATGGATACATGGCTAATTATTTAAATACTAAAAAAGTGAGTATGAGGGTGACTTAATAATTGATCATTTACAAAGTAATACTTCCCCGAGATGTGTATAAATTATAATGCAGAGTACCTGCTCAATTCAGCTCAGGCAAGATGCCATGGCTTTGGATATATGTCTAGAAAAACTGGTGATAAAGAATTAGTTTTGTTTAAGTTTTATAAATATTTAGTTTCGCAGAAAAGGAAAATAAAAGAACTGGACTAACTAGTCTAATAGTCCTCTTTGCTTTTAAAGGCTCCTCGCTAAAAGAAGCGACCTGGAAGTATCAAAGTGGCAGCCGTGATAAGGCGAGGGAAGTTTATTTATTAAACTGTGTATTTCATGCATGGGCAGTTCAAAGTGCTTCGCATCCTATATGGAGATTAGAGAACTTCATGATGTTGCACATTAGAAATCATGTCAAATACAGATAAAAAAAAACAAGCACATGAGACGTTAAAAGAAAAAATAAACATAACAATTTGAAAGAAAAGAAGAAAAAAATCCCTTTTGGTTCCAGTAGTTGTAGTATAGTGTACTATAGTATGTACTATAGTAATAAAGTTGTCTTATATCTTAGTTCCCAGAACTTTTTTATGCAATTATTTCAATTAATGAGTTCATTGGACATTGGATTGGGATTTAAATCCCTCTGTTTTCCCCTCTGAAACACTGGATGCTTGTTTAGAAAGGGAAAGAGGATATTTCCCTTCCACGATTCTCTTTCCACTGCAGCATGCAAATCAATGACTAATCAGTTCCATACAGGCATTTAACAGTGATTATAAGCAGCCTCAGATAACATTTCTTATTTCTCTGGCTCTTTCTTAGATTTTGTTTTCATTTTTAATTTCCAACTTAGGTTATCAAACAATATTTTAGCTTTTTGATAGAAACATTTCATCTTAAAAGTCATGATTTTGTTCCACATTTTCTGTTTTTGAAACATAGTCCTTGCAATCAAAGCCAGGTTGTTTTTTTTTCTTCTTAAATTTGCCCCTTGAAAACGTGAAACAAGTGACTTAAAAGGAAAATCAAAAATATGTGGAAAACGCTACGGATTACAACGTGGCTAACTTTGCTTTTTAACCCAATATTATCTATTTATATATTTTTAGAGGTTAACCTGCAGCTTCCTCAAAGTACAGCACAGGGTCAACATGAATCATAGTCAGTACTTTACAGAGTTCACATCCACTCAAAATAAATAAATAAAGCGAAATACATGCTTGTAGTAAATAGTGAAGGACACCGATTGAATCATGTCATCGTTTTCATGTCTTAAAGGGAAGTGATGTGATGATTTTATCTCAACTATCTAATTAAGCACTTAGTCTGGCTTTTTCTTGAACCATCGTAATTGACATGCGCTGACACTATGAAAGCATACTTTGAGTTACACAGAGAGTCAAGACACGAAAGCACATCCCAGGAGCCGGGAGGAGCAACTAAAATCTGTTGATATGATACAGTATATATAGGAATAACAACATGCTTGCACTACAAATGCACATTTTTCTGTTGGTGTTTAACTTGGAGGCAGAATCTGGAAGAATCAAACGAGTGCGTAAAGGGTGCATCAGAGAAAAGACAGCGCTAAAACTCACCGGTATCAGGTTTAAGAAAACGTGCTGTAAAATAGGCCTCTCGTGGTGGTGGCAATTTTATTTATTTATTTATTTTTTAGGGTTTAGTAGCTGTGATCAAGCTAAGCACAAACAACAATGCAAAAGAGGTTTAAGAGGTCACATGACTTTGTTTTGTATTTAAAAAAATTTAAATTTAAAATTTAATGTGCGTTACATGGTGTGACTCAGAGTCGCCCCCTACTGGTGGAGGTCAGTGGCTCGCGTGTAGGCACATAAAGATAATTCAGATACTGGCGCTGCCAAAAGAGAGAGTAAATGTCTCCAGTTGGTGAACATATTTTGAGGTGGTGAAAAGAAAACTGAAATTCACTCATTTTTATTTACAAATAGTAACGGTACGCAGTGGAAAATTGGTTAGTTGTGGAGCATGTAGGTTTCCTATGAAGCTCATGCAGGTTTATGGTCGGGGTTTGTTCACTGTGGAGTCTCAGTGACCCACATCCTAAGCATCTGCCAGCACACAGCACACAGAGACTGACATCAAGTAATGTTTCCCTCCTTCAGCACACCTAATTCAAATGAATGGGTCGTCAGGTTTTTATTAAGCTCCCGTTTCCATATCCCCCCTACCCCCCCTTGCAGCTCTTTGAGTTTGCTCTAACTCTGGAGCACGAGTGACATGGGCGTGTTACGGGAAAAAGACACACTTTAATGTGTCATTCACGGAAGCTCGGCAGAGGCTTCACGATTTGATCATATGTCTGAAAGCAGGAAACGTGCAAAACATGCTGGATGGGAAGTACCAAGGTCCCAGGTTGAACTTAATGCAGTTAAAACTATGGCTGTAATGTTGCTGAAGTGTCAAACCACTTTTTAAAAACTCTTTGTAACTAAAAATAATAAATAAATAAATAAATAAACAAATAAATAAATAAAATAGAACTGACAAAAGTGGATGTCAGTTTTATCCAGTGCTTTATTTTTTTTCTGAATATTAGATAGTTTTACAATTAATTGTAAATGGTTTTAATTAAAAAAACAGTAATTAGCTGATCAGGGCTATATATTATAGACAAAGTAAATGGTCATTTTTATATCAAGACACAACAGAATGCAAAACTTGATGATAATAAGTCATTATTGATTTCTTCAAGCATCTGAGGAGGCTCAAGACAATTAATCTAACCAATATATCAATACGTATTGATATACAATATATCAATTAAGTAGAGCAACTCAGCTAATATAAAGCTTGTACAAACATATACCTCCTCATAGATATGGAGAGAGCGAAATGTTTCAAAATAAAGGTTTAGAATCTGCAAAATGATGTTTCAAGGTTTCACAATTCCTACAAAGTGATTTTATATAGGCTTACATTTTTTATTACATTGAAGTGCTCACAAATGTAATGTTTGCCACGTTTAACATATAAACAGAGTGTAACGTGAAAGACAAGCATGACTATTGGTTGTAATCTTTAGTACTGTCACTTGTAGGGTTCTAGTTTTAAAGCCACTATATGAAGTAATACCTCGTCTGACCACATGGGGGCACAAAGAGGTGCTGTGTTGCCAAAGGAATCTGACCAAACTGTTCTGACTGATATGACAGCATTTCCACAACTGTGCTCTCTGGGTGCCCTGTGTGTGTGTGTGTGTGTGTGTGTGTGTGTGTGTGTGTGTGTGTGTGTGTGTGTGTGTGTGTGTGTGTGTGTGTGTGAATATGTAGTGTGAAGTATATGTAGTATATAGTGTAGTTTATCTAGTGTAGTGTGAGAATGTGTGAGTATCAGTGTAGTTGGATGTGAATGTCTATCTGGATGTGAATTTGCTAAAATGTTGCGTTAAAATAATATTAGATTACTTTTTGTATAACTATATATATATATATATATATATATATATATATATATATATATATATATATATATATATATATATATATATATGTTTATCTTTCTCTTTCATAAATTAATAAGATCTTAAAAACTCGATGAATGTAAACTTTAATTATTAAATACTGGAGAAGGGGTAAGATTAAGAAGTTTTACTTCTTCTTACCCCTTTTCAGACATGTTAAACAGGATTTATGTGTTATGTGTGTGCATGTATATATGTGCGTATACACAGATAGGCGCGTGCACATTGTCTACAGATTTATTTTATAGATTTATAGATCGTCCCACAAGGATGCCCATGCCTTTACAACAGACATCCGTTTTGCGTCAGAAAAGTAAATAATCATCGGCTGTGGTTATCACGATAGTCTGTGAATGTACTACAGTTGTCAGGGCGTTTTACACAATACTGTGTAATCAGTTATTAAACAGCAGGATTATAAACAGTAGCAACCTGGCTCTGCCTCATATTCTAAATCCTGATGATAAAAAAAAAGTTGTCAATAGATAGCAGTATTTTTTATGTTTGAATTTGATAAAGATGTGAAAACATTTGTGCAATTTGAACACATTAGTGCATTTACATTGACAATACTGTCTCTGTGAAGCAAACTTTAAAAACCTTGATGAGGCACTCAGAATGGTCAGATAAATGAGCGTGGGACTCCGTGCACGCTTCTACACTCAGTGACCACCGTGTCGTTGATGTAGTGGAATGGAGATACAGTGGTCTGTCTCCGGCGCTGACGATGCCCAATGCCAGCTTTACATTTGGAACATAGCTTTTTTCTTTGTTCTGAAAAGAAAAACAATTAAGTTAGATTCATAGAGGTAACGCTGGAGCCGCATCCACACATTTCTTGTATATTAACACGTTTTTTCCATTGTGTGTGTACTCTGCCTTGGCAGTTGAAAGATTGGCGTGTCACTTTGCATGTGTAGATGTGCTTAAAAAAATAGTTGCACCTACCTGTTCTCCTTACCTGGCTTGACAGGGGAGTGGTGGAAGGTCAGGAATCAACCCTTTTGTTACCTGCTGAGAACACAAGAGATTACAATTTGCAGCATTCCTTTTGTGTTTGCACTGCATACTTTCACACTTAAAACGCCACAAGACTGACATATGCAGGATGACAAGGAGCATACATAGAAGGAGCAAAAGGGACGTTAAAAACTGGTTGTGATGAAAGTTAAACCCTAGGGTGCTTCGTCGTTTCACATGTTTGCTTTTAGTTTTTGACATTTTCATAAGCCTATGTCCTTTAAAAGTTTCCACCAGTACTTGTTTCAGGAGAGGTAGATGCAGCGGTAGCTAGGATACCTCTACATTACTCAGAATAAAATCAGAACATTATATAAATAGAAAATGGCTTTGCAGAACAAGTACAACACCTCACTATGTATTTCATCCACAGAGTTAGGAACCACCAATCCATAACTTGGAGTTCTGGGGTAGATGACTAAATTAGAATTAGAATTAGAATTAGAATAACTAAAGTGACATACAAGTTATTGGTATGACTTTATGGCTTTAGTACTATCTAAAATATTGATTAATAATTAGACTTCTCTTCCCACAGGACTAAAAAAAAATCAAGTATGAGTCACATGAAAGAAAAATATTGGATGTTGGTCACTTCATCCAGATGTTTTTAACAAATCAGTTTCAGGAAAACTGTAAATGCAATCGTGTATAATGCTTTATCCTACTTTTAGAGGTTCAAAATAGTCTAAAACATCCACATAACCTGTGTTACGGCCACCTAGCTGTCATTTAAAGAGGAGTACAGTGGATTAAATAATATATAAAAGGTCTAAAAGAGCAGTCATACCAGGAGCTTTCCAGATATTTTTTTAGTCCTTAATTTAAATAACTTTTTGTTTATTGTAGCATTAATGTAGATTGGTCCTCTAAATTACAAGCATATTTCAGTCAGGTCCATTCATTGGTTAATTTTTTAAAGTAAAAAAATAAACAAACCCCAAAATCCTCCACTTGTCAGTTACATGAGTGATTGATGGTAATCGATGACAGCAGAAAGGACGATGACCGTAGCACACGCTGAAATTAAAAACAGTGCCATGTATACTTACTGCAATATTAATGTACATGTGAACTTCTAAACGTACACAGCAGACGATTAATAATGTCTCCACCTTTTGAAGATTGTAACGGCTGCTGTTGAACCTGGAAGTCTTCCTGAAACCATTAATAAAACTGATATAATTTATCATCTATCTATGTTCCTTTTCAACTTTGAGGAACAAGCTAAAAGAAAGTACAGATAAGATAGTAGTGTTTGCTCGGAGAGTCATTGGTGGAGGTGTTTAAACAAGGAATCTACTGATCCGGTTTTCCAACTTGGTTTGGTGTAAAACCGCTGCTGTTTTTTGTTCAACGGCAGTACCTGTTACATCACTGACCTGTAGTATAGATGTAAAAAAATGTAAAATGCAAAAGATAATGTAACTAAGTGTGAAGTGAAGGATCTGATTACATGTTTTTCATACCGCTTGTATATATGAAAATATATGAGTTATGCCAGCTTTATATAATCATTAAAGCTATGACAGCGCCGTTACATAACACATCACATTATGTATGCCTTTTGCACTGAAATCTCAGAGCAGAGCCGTGCACACTGTGTGTGTGAATCTTTGTTTCTGTCTTCTTAGTTTGAATAAATGAAAAACATCAAAATATCTATCGTGAGCTGACGGCACTGACTCGCCGTGGCAGAAGACAGGTGTTCGCAGACATATGCAAAATGGGTTTTAGACATTGAGTGGGACATCCCATGGCAGAGGCAACCGACCATACACACTCTCTAATTAACTGACATGCATGTTTTATTGATTAAAGAAGGTAAAGTACCCGGAGAAAAAAAAAAAAAACATGTAGACGCGAAGAACATACAAACCCTGCACAGAAAGCTCACGGCTGTTAGGTGATGGTCCTTTCTTTTACTCCCTGCTACAAAGTCTTTGGGACGTATGGAGTAGGAGATTGACAGACATATCAGTGTGGTAAGGAAGGTTTATTTGTATAGATATACATTTCAGCAACAAGGCAATTCAAGGTCCTTCACATGATAAAAACATGAAAATTAAAGAGAAAAAGGACAGAACAAACATTGTGAGTTACAGTTACAGTGTGATGGCATAAAAAAGAACAGTTACACTTAGTTTAAATCTAAATTCAGATGGTTTAAATAATTCAGTCAAAGGCAGCTGTAAACAAATTAGTTTTTAACCTCGATTTATAGGACCTGAGGGTTTCAGCATTCCTGCAGTTTTCTGGAAGTTTGTTCCAGATCTGTGGATCATAAAAGCTGAACACTGCTTCTCCATGTTTGGTTCTGATTCTGGGGACACAGAGCAGACCATAAACCTTTCAGTGATTTGTAAACTAACAGAAGTATTTTAAAGTCTATTCTTTGAGGTGCAGGGAGCCAGTGTGAGGACGTCAGAACTGGAGCGATGTGGTCCACTTTCTTAGTTCTAGTGAGAACTCAGGCAGCAGCGTTCTGGATCAGCTGTAGTTGTCTGATTGATGTTTTAGACAGACCTGTGCAGACACTGTATTTTCACTGCATTTATGCGGATGTCATTGAACACCTTGACAAGGCCAGTCTCGGTGCTGCGGTGAGCACAAAAACCTGACTGGAAGATGTCTAAGCGGATGGTCAGAGTTAAGAAGGTATTTAACTGTTGATGCACAGCTTTTTCAATAACCTTACTGATGAACGGAAGATATAAGATGGCTCTGTAATTTTGCATTTGCAACTTGTCCAGATTGTTCTTTTTCAACAGTGATTTGATGACTGCTGTCTTCAAGGTCTCGGGGGGGAAAACACCTGACAGAAGGGATTAGATGGCTATTTGAATCAGATCAGATGCCATGACGGGTAAAACTTTCTTGAAGAAAGCTGTGGGTAAAATATCAAGAGAACAGGAGGATGAGTCCAGCTGATCCATAGTACCTTCCAGGTTTTTGTAGTTGATTGGGTAAAATTATGTAATTTTGTGCAAACTGGTTTGGATTGGAGACAGCACTGTTCCTGGACTTTATTATATTGATTATATTGACTGCTTTTATAATCTTCTGGATTTTCTCAGTAAAGAAGTTGGCAAATTCATTGCAGGCCCTAGAATGAAGTTCAGATGTTACTGAGACAGGAGGGGTTGTTAACCTGTCTACAGTAGCAAACAAGGCCTGACTGTTATTGATGTTTCGTCGATAATTTCAGAAATGAAGGATTCCCTTGATTCCTCAGTTGTAAATTATATCTGTGAAGACTCTCGTTGTAGATATCATTGTGAACCTGGAGTCCAGTCTTTCTTCATCCCTGTTCAGCTTTTCAGCACTCCTTTTTTTCACTTTTTACTAGTTGGGGATTCCTTCATGGAGATTGAATCTTACCAGAGACAACTTTCACCGTAGTAGGAGCAATAGTTCCTTTACTGAGTTACAGGAAAGAGTGCAGGTGGAAGAGTAGACTTGGTTAAAGGTTTCAGTTGAGTCGTTCTTAATAAAGCATATTTTGTAACTTCTCTTCAGTTACTTGAGTGTATGGAAATGGTGCTTTCAAAGACAACAGAAAAAAATGCTCATCTAGGGCGACATCAGTCACAAAGCTTTGCATTCTTTATTGGAGGCCTGTAGACATTCATCAACATGGCTCGAGACGGACCCTTTACCTGGACAGTCCGATATTCTAAGAAGAGCTTTTTACACCTCAGTAAATCATGACACAGGGTGGCAACTCCTCCCCTTCTCCTATGTTCTCTACTCTCACTTGGAAACAGAAGTTGGGAGGCGCTTAACCATGTTTCTGTTAAGCACATAACACCAAGACCATCATCATTAATGAAATCATTGATTAAAAATGTTTTTTCCCGACAGAGATCTGATGTTTAACAGAACCAGTTTAAGTGACTTAACAGCTGGTATTATTTAGGGGCAAAGTTGTGATTGACAAAGAATAAGTGTAAATGCTTGTAATCTTGTCTTTTCTTTTTCTGTAACCTATTAGCACAGTATTCTCCCATAGCGGTCCAAGCTTCTCATGGACAGAGTCACCGCTGGTAATCGTACCGCATGGTACCAGTACATATCAGTTTGTTCCTGGAACGTTCTGAACACAAAGCTTTGTCATCCTTGATATGCTGAGGAGACAGATCATGATGTCACCTTGAAAGTTTGTGGAGGAGGTAGGGGAGCTCGGCGACTTTTGGAGACTTTTGGAGACTTTTGGAGATTTAGGCAAAGTGTGAGTTGGATTCCAGTCCTGACAAGGTTTTTCATGTTGTCAGTGAAATCCAGCAGTGGGGAGTCGGGGTAAGTGAGGAGAGTGAGGAGGGTGGTGGAGAAAGGTTTGGGGTCCTCTGTTGGGGCTGAGGGGGCTTCCACATGTCCTGTTCTGGTGCCATTTGAATCTCTTCCTTATCTCGGCATGCTCCTTCCTTCTCAGCCGGCAGTAGCAGTTGACCTTCAGAATGTCATCTTATCACTTGTTGATTTCCTTGCCTCCTGTGCTTGGCGGAGACTGCTGGTGTCGGATTTACAGAATAAAAAAATGTTGGAGGTGAACAGCTGTGCTCTAGATTTATTGAGACAGAATCTATCTGCCTTAAAAAATATGTCTGCGTTCCCAGAAAATGTTGAAATTGTCAATTACGTACCCTTACTGGGCAGCACACGTATCTTTAAGCCATTTGTTGAGCATCAGCAGTCTGCTAAATCTCTCATCTCCACACCAGACTGTCGGAAGACGTCCACTGAAAAACACCTCGGTTTTGTGGCCCTGAACCTTGTTCAGCAGATAGATCGAGTCTGCTTTCAAAATGTCCAGTTTTTGCTTCATAACATCGCGGGCTCCTGTGTGTATGACGAGGTTTTTGACTGCTGAATGGGCGGTTGGTGTTTCCACTGAATAGTATTTTTCGAATAATTAACCATCGTAACTTCACAGATCCTGTCCTGCAAGACTTCTCTTCAAAACAACAAAAAAGTAAAGTAAACGTTGAAGAACATGGACAAAAACATCTTTAGTCTTTGACAAATTATTGCAATTGCTGCTACCGCCATTGAGAAAATAGTCAGATGATGAATGCAGGGGATGATCATTCACATGATTATTCAGAGGCAAAGTTCTTATGCATAATGATTAAGTACAGTTATAGAACAACTAAGTTGTATTAATGAGGCCACAAACAGCTGGAAACTAGATTGTGATGACCATCTACGTTACATCTCACGCTACCAGAGACATGGAAATGCACAAAAAAGAGTTTTCCATTACACTTTTGCGATAAATTGGATTATCTAATTACCGGAAAAACCACCTCCTGGAAACAAAAACGCTTTTCGCAATATTTGGGAGTTTTTTTTAAATTAGAGCCATTTCCATTACAGGATTTCTTTTTCGATTTTTGGGTTTCTAGGGGTAACGGAAACAGACTAGTGCCGGCCAAGCTGTTTCATCCAGGTGCTGTGTTCTTCCTGCCAGTCGTCTTTCCAGGTCTGAAGAAGACGGTTTATCTTTTTGATTTGCACCAAATAATATTCCTGGGAGGACGACTGTCAGCCTGTTCATTGTTGTGGTTTGACAATGGCTTCAGTTCCATATAGAGCATTTACCTCAGCACTCACTTTGAGCCGCTGCACTTTCATTTCCATTACTGCTATTTTGCTGGAGAAGCTTGTCATAGTCAGCTGTGGCATACAGGGACATCTTGCACTGATTAGCTTGTGTTTCCAGAAACAAATGCTGCTCCCGAAGTAATCGGGTCCTCGTCTCAGATGTGATTAAAGAAAAATAAAAACGCTGCTGAAAAATCCCTGAGTGCCATTGATTTTAGTCCAACTTTTCTGTAAATTTTGGCTGAGAAGTTAGAATATTTGAGTAAAAGAAGCAAAGCAAGCAGAGGAAGTGTGCGCAGCAGTATCCTTACATTGTGTGGCATCTGCAGTAATGCCGACTGGATTTCTGGCATGGTGAAGAGAACGATGAGCCAAAAGGCAGGGTCTGGTTATCAGCTGATCTGTGTTCTTACTTTCACCTGTGCTCATGAACTGCAGATAAATATCTGCAGAACAGGACTGCATCGGCTGGCAGGGCTCTCCCTTAGGATGAGACATTCAGACGTTCAGGAGTGAGTCAGAGGAAAGTTGCTGCTCCTTCACGTCTAGAGGTGGTTTGGGCATCTAGTTAGGATTCCTCCTGGAACGCTTCAGTATTCCCCCAAAGGAGCAGGAAGAGACAGACGGTTGGATGGATGGATGGATGGATGGATGGATGGATGGATGGATGGATGGATGGATGGATGGATGGATGGATGGATGATGAGTTTTAATGTATACTGTTATTTGTTAACCCTTTAATACCTGACAAATGAACAAATACAGAGAAAATCTTTTTTCTTTTTTATTTTAAGTGTGTGTTATGTATTGATATTAAAACATCCCCAGTTTTGTCATTAACAGATTTTATTTTTATTAATCTCAGAAATTCATGTATCAAATATGATGCATCCAGCATCTCAGTGTTAATAACATGCCAGCATTAAATAAATAACATCAATACAAAACTATTCCAATTAAACAACGTTGCTGTGGGACCTGTATTTGTTATATAGCTATGTTATATCTGCTTTATGGACACACATAAAATCCGCACAAGAAAATGAACTTTGTCGTTTTAAATGTAAATGTTGGGAGCTGTGCTGAAGCCGCAGTGAAACTGCATGCAGGCTGTAAATAAAACATTCCTTGTAAATGTAGGTGAAGCATGTTGCAGAAAAAACAAAAGTTTCCACCTTTTTCTATCGCTATGGTTGCTTTTATTACGATTAAGAGTCAAACATGCAGAAATGAAACTTTGCCTCCTTATTGTAGATATAAGTGTTGAGCTGCAATACCTTGATATGTAGTTTAATATTTCATAAACACCCAAGATAACCCAATGATTGGATTGTTAGCGCAGATGAACTCATTTCATGTGCTTTCTCTGCTGTCGTTCCTGCTCCAGTACCAGGTGCTGAACACTCATCGGTTCCAGGGAAGTTCCCACCAGGCAGCTCAACTCCTCCTCCATCCCTTCCCTCTTGCTCCTCTGGAGTGTTGACAGCTGCAAGGATGAACATTAAAAGACACAGACAAGCAGAGAGCCATCTTCCAAACAGAGACTCTTCGCAGACGGATCTGTGCACCAGCTGCTGAATCATCGGACCGGTTCCTGAACAGCATAATTTATCTCCCTTGTACCCCTTCAAAGATGCAGAGGGTAAGACAAGACTTTACATATAGGCCACTTTTCTTAAAGAAATAATAAAGAAGTCCTGGAGACGGTTTCAGGGTTCTCCTGCTGTAACACACTTCTCCCATTTGTGCTGCAAACGTCCTAAGATGTGCAAAAGTACGAGCTTGTTGCATGCTCTGTTTCATAATATTTAACACATTCTGTATAAGAGAAAGGTCAGAGCTACAAGGGAGGCCAGTACTAGTATATTTAACCTCTCCTTCCTCAGCCATGCCTTTGTTACGTGTGCAGGATAAGGTTTTTCATTGATTCAATGGAAGTAAAGGAGGCTCTAAAATCTCAATGTACTGTCTACAGTAATCACAGAAGTGTAAATGACGTTGGTAAAGGGCCATTAAACGACAGAGCTTGGCAGGTCTAGATCGTCCTCTTCTTCATCGGCCAGTGCACACAGCACCTGTTTCCTCCTGAAGGGTTCTGTCTACTGAGAGAGTTCACCTCCGTTACCTGCTAATGGTGCATGCAACGTAACCGGGACAGCTGTTGCTTGGCAACAAACACGATACTGCAGTGCGATCATAATGATCTTTGGAGATTTCAACCACACGTCTTCCTCTGCTACACTTCCAACTGTCTGACAAACTCAAAAAAAAAAAAAAAAAAAAAAAAAAGATGATCTAGGGCAGTTGTTCACTTTCATAAAACACACCTTAGTTGAGTAAAACTTTTCTTTTCTAATGAAGTTTTACATAATTAGTTAAGTTGACTTATATTTCTTTAACTTTTATCTAACAAAATACAATTGTGAAGCCTGTTAAAAAAAAGAAATTAAAGTCAGTGATTTTTGTTTAGTTTGAAATAAATCGAAAGTTGAGCTTATTGTCCCAACTAAGTCATCGATGCTGACGGCCAGTACTGCACCTGATATGACAAAGAATAAAAAAGTCCAAGGGTATTCGAGCATTTCTCTGCCTCAAAATGTCACGTTCATGTTTAAGTTAAAAACATCAGGTAATACTTGATCCAGGATTAGCAAATGACTAAGTTCTTCATTTATGGAGATGAAGGCTATCTCAACGTGTCGACTAAACATATTTTTTATGTGGTGTTGTTTTGTATTTTCTCTCTCTCCTTGCTTAATTCATTCTCTTATTCTTTCCCTTCCTGCTGACGTACAGGAGGCATCATCAGGACGACCTGCTAAGATCAAACACACCTCATTAGATCATTGAGGACTATTATTATTCTGCTGAGGAGCAGAGAATCATCTCTCAGCTGGGACCTGCAGTTTTTCTCTGTTTTTTCTTTTCTTTTTTTCTTTTTATGAGCACTGGATCAAAAAAGGAGATCGATCCAGCTGCCGGTTCCTTCCAGCTTCCACAACGTCTGCTTTTGCATGGGTTTGAGAATACAATCTAAACCAGGTTTGTACAGCAATGTGAAAAAGGATTCATCAAATCTGAGCATTAATCCAGCTGGTTTTAATTTTTCTGTTGTTTGCTGTTTGCAGGACAGAGTATGTCATCAGCAACTTTTCACAAAATCCTACGACCCCTTCTGCTCACTACCTTCATTCTGGGATGTTTCGTGACTGTGTTTTTGATGTATTTTAAACCGTCCACAAGCTGGTTATATGGTCCGGTGGAGTCAACGGTCTCCACGGACAGGGTCAAGAATCTCTTTTCCACCAAGAGTGATAGAAATGTGACCACAGTGCTGGTCTGGCTTTGGCCCTTCGGGCAAACCTATGACCTGAGTGTCTGCGCCTCTCTCTTCAACATCGAGGGTTGTTTCATCACAGCGGACAGAAACCTCTACAATAAGTCGGATGGGGTCGTCATCCATCACAGAGACATCTCAAGCGACCTGACAAACCTGCCGCCGCTCCAGCGGCCGTCGTTCCAGAAGTGGATATGGATGAACCTGGAGTCGCCGTCGCATTCGTCCCAGCTTCCTGGGATTGAGAACATGTTCAATCTGACTCTGAATTACCGCCAGGACGCTGACATTGAAGTGCCTTATGGGTCCATCGTAGCAGCAGAGACTGAGGAGGACTTTGTGCCACCAAGCAAAAACAAGCTCATCTGCTGGATTGTGAGCAACTGGAACCAGGACCACGTGCGAGTGAAATATTACAACGAGTTATACAAACACATTGAGGTTCATGCATACGGACAAGCTTTTGGGGAGTACATCTCTGACCAAGACTACTTTCCCACCATGGCCAGCTGCAAGTTCTACTTGGCTTTCGAGAACTCGATCCACAAGGATTACATTACCGAGAAACTGTACAACCCGCTCTCTGTGGGCACGGTGCCGGTGGTTCTCGGCCCACCCCGGCAGAACTATGAGAACTTTATTCCAGGAGACGCCTTCATCCATGTGGATGACTTCACTTCGCCCAAGGAGCTGGCCGAGTACCTGCTGCTCCTGGACAAGAACGAGGGAATGTACCTCAGGTACTTTGAGTGGCGGCGGCACTTTAAAGTAAAGAAAGCCTACTTCTGGGCGGAGCACACGTGCCTGGCCTGTGATTACCTAAGAAGGCACAAAGAGTACAAGGCAGTTAATAACCTTGACAAGTGGTACTGGGGCTAACAGCTCTTTCAGGACTACTATAGTGCTCATCACCTTTTCAGAGTGGATAAAAACTGAAAAAGTTGGTGGCCCTACAAAGACTGGCATATATGTGAAGATATGTGTGATAAGTGAGGCATTATGATAAAAAGAAAAAACAAACCATCTCATCTGTGCTAGTGATGCAGTCACCTATGCAGCGTACTGAATTCAAACGTGAAGGTGGTTCAGTAGTGTCATGTACATATTTTTGGAATTCCGTAGCTGTAAATTGTCCATATATTTGGAGGTTTGCATTTGCATTGCTAATCCAAGAGACAGCCCTCTTACTGTTATGATCTTTTAGAGGATGTCGAGTGAATGGTACTATAAAACCTGGGTCCTGCTGAGCTGCGCCCCGCAGGCTGCTGTAACTGGCAGCCGCTGAGGTTAATGATTGCAGTCTCACTGGAAGGGCAGTTTAAAATGTTTCCCAGAAGTGGCCATTCACTTTGTACCGCTGAAGATGCACACTCTGGGTTTTTCGAGACTCAGCCGCTGCTGAGCCATGTCAGGTTACAGATGGCCAATCGAGCTGGCAGCCTTAGACTATGAGTAGGCTTCTACTTTACCGGTGAAGGCCACAGAAAGAAATTCAGTGGACAACAAATGAGGAGCGGTTGATTATAGAAGTTGAAAGGCACATTTATTTGACACCACTTATCATTTTTTTCATATGGACCGCCCTGTTTCCGCACTCAGTGGGACCCAGAAGAAATAACCTCTCTAAACAAATGTGACTGTCATCTGAGAGAAAGGTCAATATTTAACAACGTTTGAACTGCTCACATGTAATGTGTGAGATTAAAGTCGGATTCCACATAGATAATTACACAAAACAGTGCAGAGCAGTCATGCAACAAACGAAGTCCGCAAACACCTTGTGGCGGTGCTTTTCATTTTGAACAGGCTGAAATTTGTAAATGACTGAAAAGAGCACAAAAATCAACATATAAGTCAATATTGACTGAGTTACTTTTCTTTGCTCTGCACCATTGTCTGAAAGTAGTACCTCAAATTTGTGATATTTATTTAAACGTTTTCCAGAACAAGTTGAATTGAAGCTATCATGGGAGGAGGGAAAAAAGAACAAAACGTATTGAAAGATTATCCATATTTTTTTCTGGAACTTCTCCGCAGGTCAACGGTTGCATGCCAGAGAATTTGTTCTGTATTTTCTTTGTTTACTTTACTGTTTACAGCAGCAGAGCTCATGTGCAAAACCACTCTACAGTTCAGTATCCATGGATGTGACTTTTAGATAACCTTGTAGTTGTCTTTTAACCGAATGATTACTTTAACTGCACTCAGAACTATTATGTAATTTAATCATTTTATCTATTTATTTATTTTTGTTTAACAGCAAGTTCTGAGCAAAAACAATGTCAACTTTTTATGCAAAATGAGTCGGCAGCTTCTTGGTCAAATTCCTAAGCATATGTTAGGTTATCGTTCTGATAAAGGGACCAGTGTTTGTATTTATTGTTCTTACACAATCTGGCCCTTAATGCCATAAAGAAACCTGTCCATGAACCTTGTAGTGAACTGGGACTCCAGCTGGATCAAACCAGCCCGATTATCCGAAATCATTCCTGTGCGCGCAGCAGTCTTGAAGCTCCAAAAGAGGTCATGTTTATAAGAAAGAAAAAGAAAAAAAACAAACAGCTTGCTGTATATGTTTTTAATGTCCAAATCTCTTTATAAGATGTAAATGTTGTCAGGAAGTTAATGTGATTCCACTTTATCTTTGCAAGTAATGAATGGTGCTTCAGTGGATTGTGAATGAAAGTGGAAGCTGAGGGACACTTGAAAAGGAATTACAGTGTCACAGGCACACTGCTTTCCGTGTGTGTGTGTGTGTGCGTGCGTGTGCGCGCGTGTGTGTGTGTGGGTGTATGTTACATTACTAAGTTTTTGTATCATGTGGTGATCCTTTTGGCATGACCTAACTGAGAAAGTTGTGCCATGATGCAGCTGACATAGCACTTTTTATTTGTGTGATAATCTGTAGTTTACTGCGCTTTGGGCCATCTTAGACGGAGCTGAGAATCTGCCTGTTCAGTCAATCAACAATGAAACTCTGGATCATGGTTTTCTACTGTACAGTCATCATGTTGTTGTTGACTTTGAGGTTCATATTTTAATTTTCATTTTTTATGCTTGTTATCGGTCTCTGTCATCCCTATTTTTCCTCAAATACCAAGCTGTGGCTTCTTCGTCCCCCTGTCCGAGTCTGTGAGTGTGTCACATCATCGGAGAGTCAATCAAGATGTCTCTTAAATAGTGTGCTTAAAAACACTGTATGGGATGAAATCAACATGACATCTCTCCAGAAATGTTGATGCTCTGCCAGTTCACTGAAATAAGTCAGTCAGTTTTTTGCCAAATCATTGCATTTTGCCAAATGTAGTAAGTGTAGATGTCTGATATTGTCAATAATGACTGAATAAAAAAATGATATGGATAAATGAATACAACATATGACCTATGTATATTCTTTTTGAAAGCACAAATCACAAAAAGACTGAAAAAAAAAAACCCAACCCAAAAACAACCGAGAGACAGTTGTGCTGTAAGGCGTGGAACCGACACTGAACGGTCACCGCTGGCTCTGACACTGAATTGAGAAAAGAAGAAAAACCCACACAAATTATTCCTATGCGTCAGTCGCTCCACGAGCTCTGCAAATAGACTTGGTCTAGAGAACTGGACTAACCTGTCTTTGGTGATCTAGGTGTCAGACGGGTTCATTGCCATCATGAATGGGCAATGAGCGCTCATACAGCTGTCTTGAGTTTCCAACTTATCAGCCAATCAGAAAATAGAATAGAAAAGCGCATGTTAGCGTATGATGTTAACCAACATACATTCTGATCAAATCCGTCCATCAAACCTTCATTCTTGGTACCAAAGTGACATTTGAAAGGAGCAGAGTTCCAGTCAACTTCACCACCAGACCCTCACAGGCAAATCCAGAGCCAGTCACAGTGGTCTGCCAGGACAATGGATTACTTTATTCATTCATTTTCTCTACCTGCTTAATTCTATACAGGGTCACAGGGTTCTGCTGGAGCCCATCCCAGCTCATTGCAGAGGAAAGGCAGGGATGTAAACGATGGAGAGGTTGCCAGTCCATTGCAGGGCCATACTGTCTCTCTCTCTCTCTCTCTCTCTCTCTCTCTCTCTCCTCTCTCTCTCTCTCTCTCTCTCTCTCTCTCTCTCTCTCTCTCTCTCTCTCTCTCTTTAAGGATAATTTCTTTAAATCAAACCACTAGCAAGCCCTTTTTGAAACACCTTCTTGGCCACCACAGAGCAGCTGTCAGACAAGACGGTTTTTAATAATTCACTTCTAATTTTGCGATTTAATCTTTTGGAATAAGTAAAAAAAAAAAAATTAGGATTCACAAAAGCAACTTTTGCACTTACATTTAAATTGCAAATGCATTTGCCTTGCAGTAAAACATTAGTTTGTATTTTTCTATTTATTACTATTATCATTCTTATTATTATTAATAATAATAATAATACTTCTACTACTACTACTAATAATAATAATAATAAAGCCAAACCACAATCCTATCCCAAAGTTTGTGTTTGATGCCAGTGTGTGTTATGTATACATGCATTTTGCCACTTTTAAAGATTATTTGCACACATACTTACACAAAACGTTTTCACAAACAGTCAAACATTAATTGGAGGAACAAGCTTGTCAGGAAAATCCTCAATTCTCCTCAAGCTCCTCCTCCATATAAGAGAGATCACGATGGAGGTGTGCAAAACACGTTCTTCCAGATACTTCAGCTGATAAACATGTCCATTGGCTGCACAGTCGTCATTCGTCTAAGACAACAAGGTTCATCTTTCTCTTTCTCTGTCAAAAGCCAAAGAAGGTAAGAGAAGCTGCACACACCTTCTCCGCTTACGTGTGCTCTTTGTCTGCAACTTTTGAGTTGAAGCAGGTTTATTTTAGATTGCTGCTCTGCAACTTTGAGAAACTGGCTACCTGGATTTGCCTTTCATTTGACTTCCAATGGTGGAACATAAGTTTTAGTGCTCCATTGGCTGTTGTATGTGCATTGGAGCGGTTTCTTTTTTTCTCTTACTTTCTGTAGCTCTTTCAGTTTTTATATGAAATCTATTAGATACAAGTATGCTAAGACTTTGATCTGTTATCACTGAAAACAGGGCATTGGTGGTTTGTCTCAGACTCAGAGTTCAGCTGTCCTGTAAATCAGTAAAAGCACTAACTTGTTACGCCAGATTACAATCTGTCAAGATCCAAATGTGGTTCTGTGAATTCAACCTAAGACTGGAACTATACTTGCAAAAAGCACTTCTTTCCTTTTGTTAATTTTAATTGCCCAAAAAATGTTTTAAGGACCTACAATATAAACTTTTGAACTCATTCATTCAAATGGGAAAGTGTATCTAAACTTTTGGCTGGTAAAATGACTTTTCCTTTCCCGAATTGAAATTATACTGCCCTGTTTTGCTTTCACTGTAAATTCTGGAAATAAAACCTGTAGTGATTTTGCTTTCGCTGTTTGAAAATGTGTGGAGGAAGAATTGAAACCAAAGAAGTCTTTTGTAAGAGACCAGCAAAAGAAGAAGTGTAATGGTGATGCTGTCACCCTAAACCTGTTTTCCTTGTATGTAAATTGAAATTGGGTAGATTCAAATGAAGAGAGTAGGCTGGTTTAATACACTTCTGTATTTGTGTATCCCCTTGTTGGTTGTGGGAGTGATGGGGGCCGCTCCCTGTTTGTTGACACTGCCTGAATGGTGCTTCTTTGGGACTGGGAAGAGAAGTGGCTGATTTAAGGACAGTAGTGGAGACGTGGAGGTGGAGGCCCTGAGCATCTTTCTGGGTTTTCAGATAAAGTGATAAAATCAGATAAAGAAGCAGGTAAGGTCTTCTGCCAGGTTTTGGGGCTGATTTAAGTGAGTGTTTCTCTTGCAGTTTGTAACCAGTTTGACTACTTTTATGCTTCATTTGAGGCCAGTTCTTGGAGTGCTATAGAGGCCACGGCATAAGTTTAGACTAGTTTTTATTTAGAAATATTATCATTGTAGCTGAGCAGTGGAGAGATTTGGTCAGGCAAGCCTGCATTTAGAAATGGGTACATTAGTTACTGGTGGAAAACTGGTTTGTAAGGAAATAGTTTGCATTAGTTTAAGGCCTGACTTAGTCTTATGGTCATTTAGTCAGCGAATAGTTACTTTATTGAGCTGACAGTTCCTGGAAAAAGTTATTGGAGGAGGCATGCAAATGGAAAAAGATTAGATATGCAGAATTAGGGGCAGAAGCTGATCAGTGAGGATGGAAAGTTAGGGCCCATCCAGTGGAGGTGGGATGTAGGAGTTTCATAGCGAGATCAGTAGTCACATTATTGGGGGAACTGGAAGTATGTGGGCAGAGTTTCAGGAAAGCGGTGAAAGTAATGTCAGATGAGGCAGGTAGATGTAATCAGTGGGTTTGGATCAGGATAAATAATCATCAATGGTCAGCTGGGGTCGAAATAAAATTAGAAGTTAGTATTGGTAATTTGTTTTTGTCTCGCTTTGGTTATGAAGATTAGGGAGTGAAGGGGCGGTCGGATGAGGTCAATCCGATGTTTGAGGAGGAAATCCTGGAAGAAAAAATGTATTTAGAGAAACGGGTGCGGCTTATTTGAATTACTTTGTCTGGGACCATGCTTGTAAGTTTGTTAGATGTTAGGGAAGGCAGTATTGGTAGTATTTGTTTATGGTGTGGAAAGGCACACTGCTGTTAAAAAGGAACAATGTGGCAGCGACGTGGCGGCGACGTGGCGGCGACGTGGCGGCGACGTGGCGGCGACGTGGCGGCGACGTGGCGGCGACGTGCAATATGTAACATTAACATTAAAAACTGTAAGGCCATAATGTATTAACCTCTGACCTGTAACTTTAAAAAACAGTTTATATTTAATAGAAATGATTTGATCTTCGTATTAGGCCCAACCTGCTCCGGCAGGGTGTGAAACAAAGGACAGAGTTGATAAAGAGGTGCGCTTTCTTAGGGAGAACTGTAAGTGTGAGGGAGGTTTTGTTGGTATTTTGTTTAAAATTAAGTCAAAATTAAATGTAGAATCAGTACAATTATCCTCCATGATTAGATTAGATCACATGTTTTGATGCTGAATGTTGTTCACCTCTCTCCGTGGTTTCCCCTTCTTCAGGACAGGAGCATGTCATCGCCGTCTTTTTTGCGACTGCTTTTGCTCTCTATTTTTGTTGTGGGATTTTTTGTCTCTGCCTTTTTGATGTATTTCAAGCCATCCTCTAACTGGTTACAAGACTTTATGACATCAACAGCAACAGCTTCCCCTGATAAGGTCGATGAAGACTTAGTCGCTAAGACGGTTAAAAATGTACCCACAAACGTACCCAAAAATGTGACGGTGCTGGTCTGGCTTTGGCCCTTTGGACAAACCTCTGACCTGGGTCACTGCAGCTCACTCTTCAACATCGAGGGCTGCTTCATCACAGGAAACAGACAGTACTATAATCAGTCGGATGGGGTCGTCATCCATCACCGAGACATCTCCGGTGACCTGTCCAACCTGCCGAAACTACGGCGACCACCTTTCCAAAAGTGGATATGGATGAACATGGAGTCACCGACGCATTCAGGGAAACATCCTGGGATGGCGAATTTGTTCAACCTGACTCTCAATTATCGCCGGGATGCTGACATTAAAACACCTTATGGCTTGCTCGTAGCAGTAGAGACTAAGGAGGACTTTGTGCCACCGAACAAAACTAAGCTGGTTTGCTGGATTGTGAGCAACTGGAACCCGGGCCACATGAGGGTGAAATACTATAATGAACTTAAAAATCATGTTCAAGTTCATACATATGGAAACGCCTTCAGTACGCGCATTTCTGGTGCAGACTTCCTTCCCACCATGGCCAGCTGTAAGTTTTATCTGTCTTTCGAGAACTCGATCCACAAGGACTACATCACTGAGAAGCTGTACAACCCGCTCTCTGTGGGCACGGTGCCGGTGGTTCTCGGCCCGCCGAGGACAAACTACGAGGACTTTGTTCCAGGAGATTCCTTCATCCACGTGGATGACTTTGCTTCAGCCAAAGAGCTGGCTGATTACCTGCTGCAGCTGGACAAGAACATGACAATGTACCTTAGGTACTTTGAGTGGCGGCGCCACTTTAAAGCAAAGAAAACCATTTTCTTGAAAGAGCACACGTGCCTGGCCTGTGATTACCTACGAAGACACAAACAGTACCAGGCATTCAATAACATTAACAAGTGGTTCTGGGAATAATAAGGTTTGCCATGTCCATCTCCTAAAGGAATGATGGGAGTGCCAAAAGACTAATTTATTAATTTTCTTTCTACTTTGTCTGTGCTCTCATCCAAGCATATGACCTCAAATGGCTGCTTCAATGTTTAATTCAAACGTTTCAGATTATCTTTAATATGTAAAAGTGATTTTAAAGTGAAAATCGTTAGTTCTTTGCGTCACCGGTTTATATCGGAAAAGTCTTTTGCATTTATGTTTTCTTTAAAGTCTTTCTAGTTGTTTACAGAAGTACAGCACAAGTTCAATTCACACTAAAAAAATATCTGTTGACCTCATATCACGTTTGAATATCTGAAGAGAAGCCTGTTAACCTAGTGATTTATTCAATCTGATTATTATACCATTCTGCTTGTTTTTAACAGAGATTCCTGAGTTAACATTCAGGTTAACTTTTTTACGAGCAAAGCCGTGGAAGCCTCTGGACCAAATTGTCTGAAATAAATCCTTGTCTACTCTGAGTCCCTCAGGAACAACTAAACTTCTTACCCGGTTTCCAAGTCAGAGTTCGCTGTCAAACAAACTAATTTCAACATTTTGTATTTACGATCTCTCAGGTTTCAGTTGCAACCCACACTTCACCATCAGAGGCGGAGGTAGGAATGTAGACCGACCGAGAGCCTTCCCTTTTACCTCTGAGGTTGACACTGTAATCTAACCTGTCTAGCTGACATCCCTCCCCCCTGCTGACAGCTCAACGCCCTCTGTTCACACGGAAAACCTACTAATTTAATCTGTCATGGGGCCATCTGCTGGTTGGAAAAGAACATTGGATAGAAACACCTTTAAACCTCACAGGCATACAACCTTTTTGTTAAAAACAAACAAAAATCAAACAGCCAGCATAAAGGACCATGCTCAATTTCTGTGCTAAAATATGAAACAGAGTACAATTAAAAGCAGAAGAATAATCAGTAAAAAGTGGCCAAGCATGTGATTAACAACCTGCTCTCAAGCTCACTTGCAGAGAGGTGATATTCCATGTCCAAAGAGTAAGTTTTGCCAAAAAAGGATCAGAATGTCGTCACTTCTACCTGTCGCCCTAATCTTCTGTAAAGATCGTACACCAAGGTGGTGTCCCAGCCAGGCGGAAAAAACATGATAGCAGAGTGAGGCTGCGCAGTCAATGTCTCAGTCACAATAGGATGTGAATAAATGATTGAGAGAAGTATTAAAGCTGTAAACAGAACAATATTTATGGTGTGTTTGGGTGAATGTGATGCAGGTGAATGAGTGTATATGTACCAAAACAGGGCATCAAACTGAGGTCAATTCCAACGTCAGTCTGCCAGGGAGGGGAGCGAGGAGGTATTCATAACCTGCTGGGCGCAGCCTTTCCAGGTGTGTTGCACTTCTGACAAGGATCAGCTCCACTCGCTACTTGTTTGAATTCAAGGAAGCACGGCCAACAGGAAAGAGGACAAAGACCAATACATCCTACATCCTCATACCAGCCTGTGACTCTGTTAAGAGGTTTTATACGGCTATTAAGAGTAATAAATAACCAGCTCCAACACCAGCTTGGCATACAATAAACACATACTATAAAAACCGATGTCAAGCTATGTAAATTCTTTTGACATGTGCCTGTCAAAGTGCTGTGTGGGTTCTCACACCGTCTCACACAAGGGGAAATGTATTAAAAACGTTTATTTCCAGATAAAATTGACTTGTATTTGTGAAAGATGTAGTATACTGTATTTATACACACACATGCACGCACACACACACCTACACATGCACACACACACACACACACATGCACGCACACACACACCTACACGTGCACACACACGCACACACACCTACACACCCACACACACACACACAAACACACGCACACACACCTACACACGCACACACTTGCACACGCACATGCACACACACACGTACACACGTATGCATACATACACACACGTGCACACGCGCACACACACACCTACACACACACACACACACATACACACACCTACACACGCACACACACGTACACACACACACACATACACACGCACACACATGTACACACACCTACACACACACGCACACACACACACACATACACACACCTACACACACACATACACACACAAACACACACGTACACACAACTACACACGCACACACACATACACATACACACACCTACACACACACACATACACACACACGTACACACACCTACACACATACACACACCTACACACACACAAACACACACATACACACACCTACACATGCACACACACATACACATACACACACCTACACACGCACACACACACGTACACACACACACACACACACACATACACACACACGTACACACACCTACACACACACACACACCTACACACACACCTACACACACACACACACGTGCATACACACAAATCCCCATCAGGAAGTGAGTTTAGTTCAAACTAGTTTAGTTCACGGCTGCTTTTCTGAGACTCAAGGACGTTTAGGATCAAAAGAGCCAAATATGGAGAAATCAGACTTTGCCTTCAGGGAGTTGCCATAGAGTCATAAAAATCTCACAATGCCTAATAGCTGCTTAAATATTTCATTAAAATGCAAGAAACTCAAAGACTGAATTTTAGAGCACATGATATTGTACGACTTCTCTTCTCTTCTCTTCATTTATTTGACATTGTGCCACAAAGTGAAGATAACACATTAATTTCAGGAACGATCCTATCGGCCAGCTTTAACCCCTCCTCCAGTAGTTGATAGTAGGAAGACGGCCATAAAAAATAAAAAAAAGGTAATAAACAGGCAGAACATGTTCTTCAGACACTTGAACAGATGAACGTGTCCATAAGCCAGACAATCACCATAGCTGTCTGTAACAACAGGCGTCACCTGCCTCATCTCATCTTCCATTTAACACAAAAAAGGTAAGAAAGCTGCAAGCTCCTCCTCTGCTTTTGTTACGAGATACAGCTTTGTGACTAGAAGCACTGTCAAAACTGGGAAAACAAAGGTTCGGAAACACACACACAATCCAACCTTTTGTTTTGTCATTAAACCTTCAAATGCTGAATCTTGGTTTTGATTGTAAGTTTTATGTCTGTTGTCAGGAATGTCTCTTTTTCTGAACTAAAACTTACTTGAAGTGGATCAAAACATTTCATCAAAGATGTCCTAAGACAAAAACGGACATTGTTCAAAATTCTGGCATAACATGTGAGCGTGTCTTTGGTCCACTTCAAATGTTGTCAACTATAGACGAACCCAGTTGTACTTAAGGTGCACACCGGTAACCTGAAACTCGTGATTGTAAGACCTTTGAACTGTCTGTGGCAGTTCCTTTTTCTACCACAACCTCCTGTCTGTCAACGGGTCTTTCTCTTCCTTACCTTCAGATGTAAGCTTCTGCATATGCACACCACACCCACAGACAACAATAGTAACAAAGACTAACAGACAAACACCTCAGATGAATTTGTCTATGAGAAAGTTCTCGATGCAGTAATTAAATATCTGAGCGGCCAGTTTAGAGTTTGTAGTTACAGAATCCGAGATGCAAGTTTGATTTTATCCGACACCTAAAACCTCGGTCAGATAAGTCCGTCACAAACTCTATGACAATAGCGCCCTTTGTAGCAAAGGAAGATTAATTTGATTAGACTGAGATTTATTGAATTAAGGATAATTTGCCTGATAGGTTTGTTCAGAATCCACACGTACAGGTATCTTTGTGGTGACAGTAGAGACGAAGTATGAATAAAACTACAGCTGAAGGAAAGTATTTAAAGGGGATTTTCATAAATAAATAAGAAGCCTTTTCTTTCATGGCACACTGTAATTTTGGACGTAATTGACCACTTTACTTCTAAAAACCACAATGACTGATGACTGTTTTATTCACTTGTTTTCAACAGTGACATGAGTCATGTCACTTATAGTTTTGAATATTTGGGTCTATTAACCATGCACCTGTGACAAAGGGCATAAGTCGGTCACAATATTTAGAAATGAGCTGATATTGCAGATAGTTTGAAATAAGTTAGTATTTTCTGAATGATGAAGGTTTTTTTTCATTAAAAAATGGAACTGAAACATCAGTAATGTTGTTACTTTGGGAGCCCATAATCTTAGATTTGGTTGCTGTCTCTTTCAGTAGGTTAGAAAAGGGAGAAAAAGTATCAAATTCAGTAGCAAAAATTGTCAACTGAAATGCTCTAATTTTCCAGCATTGGGGTTAGTCATAAAGTCTAAACTTCCTCTCTAAACATGAAAACAAAGCACAAAAGCAGAACAACGGAGATAAAAAGAAAGGCACCAACACTACTAAGCCGTGCAAAAATTAAGAGATCCAATCATGCACTCTCACCAACTTCACCAAATCGTGGCACTATTGAGACTGTAATGGATTTAGACGTGAAAATGTTGAAAGATCAACACATACATCCACTATGTTACTGAAAGCGCGTCTGAAAATACTATGATCACGTGGGTAAACGCCGCCAGGCCTTGTAATACCACTTTGACCCAGTAGAGGTGATATAAATGCAGCCATCCGTTATCACTAGAACTGCGCAAAACCCAAACATGGCAAAGCAAATCCTGAAATGGAAACACCTACAATTCAAAAATGTTTTAAAAATGTTTAAAAAAAACAAACCTTTTTACGCAATAAATAACGTGTTTTTTCAAAGGTGTCGATTGACTAGTTAAGTGCAAATGTGTAATGAAAACCTTTTTTTTTCACATTTGCACGTCAGAGTCCTTCAATCACAAGCCATCAAAATCTAGTTACCAGCTGTTTATGTCCTTATTTATATGACGTGGTTGTGTTAAAACACAACTGAATCATTGTGCATGACTGCGTTAGATCGGGGCTTTGCCTTTGAATATAAATAAATAAATATAATCATTTAAATAATAATCTGCTGCCTCTGTGTTATGTTGACTATTTTCACAACACTGGTTGGGGCAGTCGCAATATTTTGTCCAAAACTAAAGATGTTTCCGTCTATCCTCTTCAAAGTTGCGATCTCTTTTTTCTTTGTTTTGCAGAGAAGTCTCGAAGGGCAGGATTCCAGGAGTGTTGTGCTCATAAAAAGAAGCCTTGCGGGACGTAATTTCACGAGAATTATGCTCATTTGCAAAACACCATACAATATACCCACCCCCACCTAATTCATCGAAAAACCCACATCACATGCAAGTGAAAAAAAAATAACAGTAACGGTTCAGAGAAAATGTAAAATGAGAGGTAGTTTCCAAACCAAGATACTAAAGGAAGAGTGAGGCTCTGACCAAAACAAACAAAAGAAGGAGAAAGACTAAACCAGCCACACAATGGGCCATTGGATTCAGATCACTGCCTAAAAACATTCCCACAGAAATAAAGACCTTGTAAAAAAGAAATAAAAAGAAAATGGGAATAACGCACAACTCCGGAGACAAAAAAAAAAATAAAAAATAAAAAAACAACTTCTAAGAAAACTAAAAATTACTGGGGGGGGGGGGGGATTCAAAAGCAGTGCAGGATCAGGGTGGTGGCATTGCAAGGACTCAAAACACTTACCTCATCTGTCTTTATATAATCCTTTGAGACTGGTTTCAGTAAATTGAGACTAGAAATGAACAAACAATAAGTCATACATCATAACATTTATGATAATAGCCTAAAAATAGGTCCACAGAACATAGCTTAAGAGTGTGATCATGCTGGGATAAAGTAATTGTACTGTCCAACCAACATACCAGCAGTTGTAGTTGCTTTAAAGTGGACATGAGATGCCCATTTCCAGCCATTTTTGTCTTTTTTGGATTCTTCTACATTATTTTTGCACCTGTCATCCCTCTGAACACTTTGTAATGACTTTTGAAAGAATAAGAAAAAAAAAATCACAAGTAATGCGAATTGTAAGACCCTGCAAGATGTGGAAACAGGCTCAGAAATACAGCAAAGCATCATGAATCTCTTTAAAGCAGTCGATAACCCCTTAAGATCCGAACTGATCATTGCAACAGTTTAGTCAAGACTGAAGTCCAAAAACATGGAAAACCAGGTCCTTTCTACAAAAACACTTTTCAATTAGAGGTTCAATGTAATGTGAAGTTAGTGGGAAACATTATGAGCAAACGAGGAACCAACTTTGACTGGTAATTTCTAAATTCTGATCTGATAGAAATACTTAAAGGAAAAAATTACTTAGGTGCAGGAACAAATGTTTATATGCTGAATTTATAAACTCAGTGAAAAGACAGACTGCCAGCACACATATGCCAAGCCACAATTATTATTCATTAACTGATGTTGAGGTTCAGCACAGATACTTGTAAGATCAAACATTTAATCCACAGAAACAGCTCTATATTTATCTCAATGCGTAACTTGACAGCAGAGAAAATCATAACTTACAATTCATTTAATAGTATTTGTAAAACAATCACGTGACTGGTGCTGTGTAGCTGCCAGCCAGCTATTGAGATGCAAAAATGTGCATAACTCACTGAGCACCAACATTACCATCGGTTAATGTTTTATCAGTGCCACGTTAAGATTTACACTTTAGACTGTTGACTCCGGGCCCATTTTTATGAGAGTCTCGATAATAGAGCAGAGTCACAATAACACCTTACAGAGAATTCATTTTTGACTGCAACCAAAACTCTTTAATGCTACTCAAAGGTTTATTTTTTCATCATAATTTCTTTAATAATAAGGTTGTCACTAGTTATTAAGATGCAAACTTGACTTAGGAAAGTTTATTTCACTGATGCACAGAACCAACTTCAGGTAACGTGATGTTGGAAAGGTTCCCAACCTTAGAAGATTGGTGATTCAATCTAAACGTTGCTACTGTTTCTGTTTAACCACTGGAAGATTTTTTTTCCCAGCATATTGGGAACGGCTGTGCTGTTGAGGGCAAAGTTATCAGAGCTGCTCTGTCACTGTTTAAGTGTCCCTGAACAGGACACTTAATCACTCACTGCCACATGTGCAAAGAGTGCAGGTCCCACGCCTGGTCAGAAAGTGACGGTTGTGTCAGGGAGGTCTACCGACATAAACGTATGCCTGTTTCTTCAACTGTACTCTCACCCTGGACGGCTTGGGGAGCTACGTACCCACAGGACCTGCTTTGTAGTTGCCATATGGACTTGTCCAATGTTTGTGTCTGTAATTACACCACCACCAGCCTGACCCATTGTTAAATCTTTAAAGGAGGTTACAACTTTGGTTTCCCAGCTACGGTGGACATAAGTCGCTGTTTCAACGTAGAAGCAAACTCACAAACGACAGTGAACCCGCAGATCTGGTCCTCATTCGTAATCATTTTGCATTTTTTGCCTTTTTTAAACCTTTAAACCTCATTTCCATCAACAGTCGAGAGATTCTTCTAAGTGATTGCCTTTGTATGTTTTTAGTAAAACTGAACACATAACACTCACTGGCTCAAGTTTTTCACATTTTATTTAAGCGTTATTCACTCTAGGTGTGATACCTATACTTAATAGATTTTTTTGCGCACAGCTCATACAAACAAATTTAAAAGATGATGGCTGAATGTTGGAACGGTTTTTTATGGTGGAGCTGAGAACTGATGAGGAATACGTGTTTGTTAAATAGTTGCAGGCATCCAAAGACAGTAGCTGTTCCCATCTTCAAAGACACTTGTTTTTACTCATTCTTGTCCAAGAAATTATATTTAACTACCAAAAAATTATCCCATTGACAATAATGATGTGTTATCCTTTAAAAATGAACAAAGAGAAAAAAAGTATTGAATTACAAGGATCAATCAGTAAACACAATCACTCACTGATAAAGTAGTAATTGAAATGTTTAACCAAAATGTTATGATCCCCAACAAACAAGCTCCTTACAACAGTTCTCCTCCTGAAAGATTTAGCAGCTTGATGTCAGCAGCGAAGTTAGAGTTTATGTGAATCCTAGTGGTAAAAAACGCATCCTGTGACAACTTAATGGTCTCTTAATGGTTTGTGCATTCAACCACGTCCGCTGCTGAACAAAACACATCATCGGATTCTCCCACCAGCATGTGGCTTGGCTGGCTGAACTGGAAAAAGGTTAAAGGTCCAGACGCTGTCAGCCGTCCTGAAGGCGTGTGCAGACCAGCTACGTGAGCTCTATAGTACTTCTTTAAGCCTTAGAGAGAGTCGAGAGATGATCCAGTGTTGTGAAAGATCTACTAACCTTGTTGTGGTAAATTAAAGTGTAATCCATTTGCTCTTGATCAATATATGGATCAGCTGCCCAAATGACCACACCACGAAGGTTATGGGAAAACTGTTACTGGACAAAGTAAGCACATAAGCATCTTTCTGGTGTCATTAAGTTGAAGAATATCTGCCTCTTTCAATTACCCCTCCTATAATTTGAACAAAACATGTAGCAATGCGAGGATGTTCTTTTTTTATTTATTGTTCCAATGTAGTTTTAATAAAATTTAACCTGAACTGCAATAAGATAAATTAAAAAAAGCAAAGGCGGAGTCCCCAATCCACTGTATTGATTAGACGGACAGTGGTTTGTTACACTGAAAGGTGTCGTGTCTGAATGGATGGTCACATAAGCTCATTATTTCAGTTTATATACTTCAAACTTCCAGCACAACTAAAAGCACAACTAAAAGACTCCAGAAATACTCAGGTGCTGCTGTGTCAGAGGTGGGCTGGAGGCTAAATACAGAAAACTGGTAGAAAACCTGATAGCACTGGGTGGGAGCAGTCACCTCATCATGAGCACAAGTTAGACAGGTGCTTTTGAAAACCAACAATAGGCTTTTTAGCACAATTCTGAGCTGGAAAAGTATTTGAAATAAGGGAGATTTTTTATTTCTTAAACATCAATACACATTTTTGCACAACTGATGTATTTCCATTACGTGCATTTCATATATTTATTTATTTCAATATTTAAAATAAACAAAACTTCCATAATAATAAAAGCACATCTATTGTGTATCTAAGCTCACATAAAAAAAGAGCAGCAAAAGGATGCCCTGCTGATTTAACATTCAACAGAGGACCATTGTTTTTCTGTTTTAAGGATATAGCGTTATTTTGGGAATTGCTCATTTGCTGTCACCCCCTTGAGTTTTATAAGAGGGCGTCTCCTCATTGTCGCTGCACATAGCCTGAGAGATAAAAATAAACATCCTAATGACTCCAAAATGTTCTTATTGAAATGTTGTGACTCGCACATTGACCTGTTGTAGAAATAACTATGTAAAATGAGATGCAACAGTCTTAAGAACACATATGAGGTAAAGCCTGTGCTCAGCGATCGCCTGCAGCAGCATAGTTACCAAGCAACATGCAATTAGTTTGAGTTCGAGAAGTCTGTCAGCTATCCAGTGCACAGTTTACGATCAGCTTCTGAAACCTGTTGTTATTCCACTGCGAATTGTGACACACAAATATAGTCCAATGGTTCTGCAGAACTACATGCAGCAATACATCCATCCATCCATTATCTATACCCGCTTTATCCGTTTCCGGGTCGCGGGGGTCTGTCGGAGCCTATCCCGACGCATATCAGGCGAAAGGCAGGGGTACACCCTGGACAGGTCGCCAGTCTATCCAGGGCCACATACAAACAACCAATCACACTCACATTCACACCTAGGGAGAATTTAGAAAGATCAATTAACCTACACTGCATGTTTTTGGACTGTGGGAGGAAGCCGGAGTACCCGGAGGAAACCCACGCAAGCACGGGGAGAACATGCAAACTCCACACAGAAAGACCCACCGGGCCGGGAATTGAACCGGGAACCTTCTTGCTGTGAGGCAACAGTGCTAACCACTAAGCCACCGTGCTGCCGCTGCAGCAATACACTTTCAGCCTAATTGGGTTTTAACTGGGTGCAGAGAGAAGCGATTGATAGCAAATAAGCCAGTTCCCACAATGTTGCATGAAAAGCACATATATCTCAGCTTTGACCTCCAGTTTCTTTTAATTATTATTTATCTTGAGCATGGAATTAAGAATATTAAAAAATATTTAAATATAAAATATTTCAGAATACAGACAGAACCAGATTTGTACAGGAAGATGTACGGAAACAAAAGGCAGGAGTAGTTCTTGCAGGATACATAATTCAAATAAATTCAGTTGAGAAATTTATTTTCATTTTCACAATAACACAGTTAGAACAGTGGAAGCATAGTTTAAAAACAAAAGTAGAATATTCAACTCCCATTTCTTTTCAAAAGAGTAAAAGTCAGGAGACTGAATTGAGATAACTGATATTTAAAAAAAATTGTTTAATTGTATTTAAATGAGGAACAAGTTATATTTAGATATTGTGATTCAGTGTAAGTAACGTTACATGATTAGCTGACAAGTCATGGTCTAGAATCGTCATTAAATCATTATTCTGGTTTCTCTCTATGGTTTGACCTTTCCAGGACAGGAACATGTCATCAACAACCTTTGACAAACTTCTGCGACCCCTTTTGTTCACTGCTTTGTTTCTGGGATTTTTTTTCACTGCGTTTTTTTTTTATTTTAAGCCAAGCACCAGCTGGTTATATGACACTGTGGAGTCAACAACATCCACAGTTCCAGTCAACAGCCCCTTCGTCCCTACGAGTGATAAAAATGTGACCACAGTGCTACTCTGGCTTTGGCCCTTTGGACACACCTATGACCTGAACGTCTGCAGCTCACTCTTCAAAATCGAGGGCTGCTTCATCACAGCAAACAGAAACTTTTATAATCAGTCGGATGGGGTTGTCATGCATCACCGAGACATCTCCGGCGACCTGTCCAACCTCCCCAAACTACAGCGACCACCTTTCCAGAAGTGGATATGGATGAACATGGAGTCACCGTCACATTCGTCCATGCACTCTGGGATGGACAACTTGTTCAATCTGACTCTCACTTATCGTCGGGACGCTGACATTAAAACACCTTATGGGTCACTCATAGCAAGAGAGACTGAAAAGAACTTTGTACCACCTAGAAAGGACAAGATGGTTTGCTGGATTGTGAGCAACTGGAACACTAACCATCTGCGGTCGAAATATTATTTTGAACTTAAAAAACACATCTCTGTTCATGTATATGGGCACGCTTTCAATAACTATCTTCCTGACAAGGATTATATTCCTACTCTGGCCAGCTGTAAGTTTTATTTGTCCTTCGAGAACTCGATCCACAAGGACTACATCACTGAGAAGCTGTACAACCCGCTCTCTGTGGGCACGGTGCCGGTGGTTCTCGGCCCGACGAGGAAGAACTACGAGTACTTTGTTCCAGGAGACGCCTTCATCCACGTGGATGACTTTGCTTCAGCCATAGAGCTGGCCGAGTACCTGCTGCAGCTGGACAAGAACAACGAAATGTACCTCAGGTACTTTAAGTGGCGGCAGAACTTTACAGTAAAGTCAGTCTATTTCTGGGCGGAGCACACATGCAAGGCTTGTGATTACCTAAAGCGACAAAAGACGTACCAGGCATTCAACGACCTTGGCAAGTGGTACTGGGGCTGATAGTGCTATGAAGACTGTACATACCTCATCACCTTGTCATGACAATGTTAGAACTAAAAAATGTAAAGAGAATATCATGTTTTGGTGAGTAATTTCAATAAATAAATATGTGAATCTGTACTTTTTTCCCTACTATTTCAAGTTTGCACTAACATTTATAATTCACAGAGAGACAGACAGCCATCATATTATGTTTTTGTAGCTGATTTAGGGTGGACATTACCCCCGAAGTCTCTCACAAGTCCAACTATTATATTTGGATCCCATGTGGATATTGATACAGTGAAGTGGAGAAGTTTTCATTTACTATATATAAACTACTCCTTTGTATGCTTTATATTTTTGTATATTATTGTAATAACTATTTTTCTACCTTAAGAAGAAATACTGTAGGAATGCACCAACTAGATTAATCACCAGATCTCAGTTACTTTTGCTTAAAGATCTTAGATTACAGTAATAAAAGTGTGCTGCTAACTAATGATACCTAACATTCATTCAGATCAATTTTTTTCTCTTTATCACGGATCATTCCCAATATGCACAGACACTCAAAATGATCACTTTTAGGATAATGCATGACAGGATTAATCTGCCGGATGAAGACCAGCACTGCTCTGAATGACATTTGGTCATTGAGAGCATCTGGCCTGTCACGCATCCACCTGCACGTGCTTCCACGACACGGGGAACTTGGTCCTCAGCTGGTTCATCAGGGTGCAAGTTTTCCAAGCTCATTTAAAACATAACCCACAATTAAACTGCACCTTTTCATCCGCACTCAAATTCTCTTGAGCAATTTCATCTGAATTATATCATTTGTAGGTTTTTAGCTTTTACTGATATCAGTCTTAGCCAAATAATTATACTTTATATTATAATAATTGCTGCTTATTACTTTTTGTGACAAGTCAAAATGTGGTGCCAGCAAATTAAATTAATTAAATGACTCTTGCTATCATAGTTTTAATAAGAAATGTTTTATTTTTTTTCGCTGCAGCAGCATTTCTTTGAGTTCATTAGATTCTAAACTCAATTTAATATATATATATATATATATATATATATATATATATATATATATATATATATATATATATATGTATGTAATTTTTTCAATCTTAGTTTGGAGCGTTGAGTTGGTCTCTTAAAGTTCTCCAGAACACAGCAGCAGAGCAGGAACTATTGAGTCCCTGAGTCCACTGACGTAAAGAGACTCAGACAAAAAAAAAAACACCTCAGGTTTAGACAAAACAAGAGAAACCACCAAGCCTGACAACAAAGGAAAACCACAGTTATCTGTATATTAAAATCAAAAACCATCCTCCAACAGAACCGTGTCCTTGAAATGTGCTACTCAAATGTGCAAAAAACACAAACCCGTGCTGAGATAAGACACCTTAACCAGGAACTTTACTTCATGCAGGTGTAGTTTACATCCTGATCGCATCTGATCTACCCAGGTGTGTTGCATCTCTGAGAAAGATTAGGCTCCACCCATTACTTCCTGGAATTGATGACCTCTGTACTTGGTAGTATATAATATGCAAGTTTTCTCAGAACAAGAGCACATATTTCTGGATTTCTTCAATTGAAACAGCAGTGTCCTTGTGTGCTTTTTGGTGTCACTGTTGAGCCAGCGGGAAAACACATTTTTAGAAACATACACAATTTAATTGAGCTTTTAATAAACAGCAGCAAAACAAGGTGTTTATTATTATTATTATTGTTGTTGTTGTTTTTAATACGTTCATTTAACCAGGAAAAAGCTCGTTGAGATTAGAGAAGCGTCCTGGCCCAGATAGTAGCAGCACATTTAACAAAATTACACAATTTCACATACATACAAATAATCATGCATCTTATTCGAAGCACAAGATAAGATCTCAAAGTGTTATCCAATCAATAAAATATATTAATGAATCAGTAGCAGTTGATAAGACATAAAAGGATCATTAAAGCAAGTAAAACATTTAACTCATACATTAAAGTCATTAAAAGCCAATAAGAGATGTAAAACGGTCATGAACATAAGAATCAGACAAAACATTTACAGCCTGATGACTTCACCTCCAGATTGTTTAACTTTCCTGTGAAAGCATGTTTTGGGACCAGTTTATTAGGTTTCAGGTGTTTTTGTATATTGTTTGTATTGGGAACAGCGCGACAGCCCTTTTTCTTATTTCTCTACGAAACTTTGGTAGCGATTAAAGGAATAAATCCTGAGACCAGGGACTGTAGCTGCCTGTATCTTTTGTTTACATGGCTGTTAATGTTACTCAATAACACTGCAGCTCTGTTTGCAATAAGGCGCATACAAACAAATTTGGTTTAAAGCTATGCAAATGTATTTGTATGCAAAGTTTCAAAGCCGTGCCACTGAAAGTATTTTGATAAAACTTTGACAAAATGTCTTGGCAAAACAATGTGACTGAAAAGCAGATGTTTTATTCAAAGGTCTCCGTGTGGGTTACAAAATGATGTTAAAATATGTTTTACAGGCAAAGCACGAGACTCTTGTAGATGCTGAGTTGTGTTTGTGACTCGTGAAGTCTAGGAAATTTTGTAGCATATTTCAAGGAGAGAAAACAAGCCCTGGTAGTAAATACGATGACAAAACTTTAGAAAATGTTCCCACAAACAGCCGCACGGAGGGTTTGCCTTCTAGCATAAGGCTGCACAAACATTTAAAGCTTAATATTGGCTCACTTACTTAATTTTAGTACACAGGACATCATACTATATGCCTTCCTTGCCACTGCTGTTTTATGACCTGCAAAGTGCAGGTAAAGCTATATTTGGAGAAAAGTATCAGGTAGCTCCACTCCTCCTCCAACCCCTCCCTGTTTGTCTTTCCGGGAGTTAGCAGCCGGCAAGGATGACCGTAAAAAGTGACAGACCAGAATGTCGCCTACTTCCAAAGAGACTGCAACAGGAGAATCTGTTTGACAGCTGAGGTATCAGCCGAGCCATCTCCAGCGACCGGCTTCACCTTCCTCATCCTCTAGTAAAGCCACGGAGGGGTAAGACTCCTCTGCTCACCTTTACACTTCCTTGGCCACACTTGAATCAGGTTTTGTTTGTCAAATGCTGAATCTTTGTTTAAAAGATAAGTAAAATGACTAATGTCTGTTGCAATTATTCCTGCTTTTCTTTACTAATATTAAGCGATACTGTTCAGATGTCCTTCCTCTATAAATTCTGGGGACGTAGTCTAGGTCTTTTTACGTCATAAAATGTTATCATACCTATCAAATTTTTGCAGCTGAACTGAAATCTTTTTGCATATAAGAACACTGATGACTGATGTTGGTTCTCTTGTTTTACATATAAACAAAAGTGACGTCACTCAAACGGCAGTTGGTTTTATCATGACCTTCTGATATTAAGTTTGTTGGGACAATTTAAAAAAAATAAAAAATACTGCATGTTTGTGAAAAAGGATATAATCTAGGATTAATTTAATTTAACATGAAAAAAACTGAAACTACAGAAATAAATACATATATTCTGGATGGTAAGGGCTTTAACAATTTTGAATTAACAATAAAATAAAATTGTAAATGTAATTTATGGCAGTTAAGGGGAGAAAATCTTAACATCAGAGAAAAATGTGGCTTAATCCTTTCAGAGCTGAGTTGCCCTGTTAGTGAGGCTGGCTGCACCCGGCTGTTATCATTCACTGAATCATCATTCACGCTCAAGTTACTGTCCCGTCAAACCAGTTTACAAGCTGTTGTAGCTGTGTGAGGCTCTGCTTCAGACTCATTTTAGTTTTATAAATTAATTTAACTGGGAATTTAAGAAAAAAACAAAGAAGGATACAGTTCGCTGAATTGTTATTCGACAGATTACTATTAAATGCTTTCCAAAAAAGAAGGCAATAAAAGCAGATTACAAATAATAATATAATAGTAGAATAACTACCAACACACAACGTTATGGTTTATTGTTGATCTTTGTTAAGGGAAAAGTTTTATATATACATATTAATATGGTGCTAGAGTTGTGTGTGAACTCTAAACATACTTTTTTTTCTTCTCTAGTGTTGCTTTCAGTCGCCCTGCCCTCAATTCTTGCTCTTTTCTCTCTCTCTCTACCTCCTCCCTTGAAGGAAACATCATTAGGAAGGCCTGCTGCTGCTTCAGGATCAACCAGACCTGGCCCTGTATTGTTTAAAAAAATAAATAAAAAGGAAGCATCTCTCAGCTATGACCAGCATTTTGTTTTGTTTTGTTTTTTAATGGGTTTTTTTCACGATCACTAAATCATTAATGAGATAGATCCAGCGAGCTCTTCCCTCCACGTCCCACAACCTGTGCACACAACAATACATTACCTGTATTTCCTGGATTTCAGCATTCAGTCAATACCAGGTATTTATAGCATGTGTCATAAAGGAACCCTCACAGCTGAGTGTTGACACGAAGTTAGTGTAGTTAGTCAAACGGTAATATATCAGAGAAAAATGTATTTAACTGAGGGGCAAATGATATTAAGAGACTATGATGTGGGAACAAGAACATTAACATAAAAAAAAAAACAACATTTATTTTGTTTTATGGCTTGTTTTGATTATTAATTCTGATCCTTTTCTGTGGTTTCATTACAGGAACATGCCATTGACAACGAATCACAAACGTCTGCTTACCACCATCATTCTAGCAGTTTTTGCAGCTGCATTTGTCATGTACAATAAAAGATCCACAAATAGGATGTATGAGTTGGCCAAAGCCAAGGTTTCTACTGTCCGACACATCTACCCAAATTCAACCGTAGTGCTGGTTTGGCTTTGGCCTTTTGGGTCAACCTTTGAACTGAGTGTCTGCAGGTCTCTTTTCAAAATCGAAGGTTGCGTCATCACAGCAGACAGGAGTCTCTACGATAGATCTCACGGGGTCATCATTCATCACAACGATATCTCCGCGGACCTGACCAACCTGCCACAGACCCAGCGACCACCGTTCCAGAAGTGGATATGGATGAACATGGAGTCACCGTCACATTCGTCCATGCACTCTGGGATGGAGAACTTGTTCAATCTGACTCTCAATTACCGTCAGGACGCTGACATTGAAGTGCCTTATGGGTCCATCGTAGCAGCAGAGACGGAGAATTTTGTACCACCAAGCAAAAACAAGCTCATCTGCTGGTTTGTGAGCAACTGGAACTCGAATCACGCGCGGGTGAAATATTATGATGAGCTTAGGAATCACATTGAGGTTCATGCATATGGAGAAGCGTTTGGGAGCCACGTTTCTGTTGAGGATTACTTGTCCACCATGGCCAGCTGCAAGTTCTACTTGGCTTTCGAGAACTCGATCCACAAGGATTACATTACCGAGAAACTGTACAACCCGCTCACTGTGGGCACAGTGCCGGTGGTTCTCGGTCCAACAAGGAAGAACTACGAGAAGTTTGTTCCAGGAGATGCTTTCATCCACGTGGATGACTTTGCTTCAGCCAAAGAGCTGGCGGAGTACCTGCTGCAGCTGGACCAGAACATGACAATGTACCTCAGTTACTTTAAGTGGCGACGGCACTTTAAGGCAAAGAAAACCATTTTCTGGGCCGAGCACACGTGTAAGGCTTGTTATTACTTAAAAATGCACAAAGCGTACCAAGTAATCAGTAATCTAGACAAATGGTACTGGGGCCAGTAGTGCTTTAGAGACAAATACACAGCTATACGTACGTCATCACTTTTTCACGACATAAAAACATCATCAAAATAAGTGAGGCATTTTGAAGGAAAATATCTGCATTTGCTTTGCTAATCCAATACAATAGCGTGTACCTTTAAATATGTAAAGAACTACATAAAGTCAACAGATGAAGTATTTTGTGAAGGATAAATAGCCCCCCACAACAAATGTGATTTTTTTACTTGTGAGCGGCAGGTTACACTTAAATCATTTTGTGAATTGTGCACTTGTAATGTGTGTCATATTGTCATCTATACTGATCAGTATAACTTGATCAATATGACAGTTCTAGAGAAGCAGAGACTTTAACTGTGGAAATCAGTTGGTGCACTTAAGATGAGGAGTGATCTGACATCGATGTCCGATAAGCACAAATATTTTTTTTTTTAAACTTTTTGATATACTTTTTGTGCACAAAGTTAAAGTTAAAATTGCATTTGTCTGTCAGCAAAGAACGCACATTATCATTTAAGTAGAATTAGATTTTTGATTCTTGACAAAGGCTTAAAATAGCAATTTATTCTCATGCTGCTAACTGCCATCTGGGCTAACTTGAACAGATTCCTCCCAGCCAGACACGCATCTTCTGGTCACACTTTGGCATTGGCATCTAGTAATAGTTAAATCAATCTAAATTTCATTAAGATGAGGTAATCACACCTGAAATCAAAAGAAGAAATAATTGAAATGATCTATATTTATGTCAGCTTTTCCCTCAGACGATATTGAGCTTGTTGAAGTGATTATGAATGCATTTGTATTCGTGTGGCGGGGTTACTTTCACCTAAAAGTCAGCACTACTAGGAACACCATTTAGTTTTCTTGACGTCTTTGTTTACGTTATTGTTTACAGCAACATAACCACATTACTATCTTAAGCAGTATAAGACAGCAGCTTCTTGGTCAATTTCACAACCAAATTTCATCTCATTTCGGGCAATAGCAATTGTTTTAAAGACAAACTTATTTATTTTCTAGCAGATTCTGGCCTCAAATATCTGCAGAGACATTTAAAGCGGCATATATGGATGAGGAAGGGATAACAGTGAGACATTGGCTGAGCTGATTATCAACCAATCATTTTAGAAATAACAGAGTTGTCGTGTGTGAAGACAAACGATTGAGACCATCCATCCATTATCTATTCCCACTTACTCCGTCTCACGGTCACGGGGGTCTGTTGGAGCCTTTCCCGACGCATAGCAGGCGAAAGGCAGGGGTACACCCTGGACAGGTCGCCAGTCCATCACAAACAAAGACAGACAAACATACATGCTCACATTCACACCTATGGGGAATTTAGAGTGATCAATTAACCTAGTATGCACGTTTTTGGACTGTGGGAGGAAGCCGGAGTACCCGGAGGGAGAACATGCACACTCCACACAGAAAGATCCACTGGGCCGGGAATCGAACCAAGACCTTTCTTGCCGGCAGGCAACAGTGCTAACCACTAATTCACCTTGCTGCCCACAATTGAGACCAAAAGCGTTTCAACCGCTCTAACGTACTACTACTACTTATAACACGAGAGTCAATAAAGACTCGCTTTTGCAGTCACTTGAGGAACTGCAATCAATCTCAGTTCCACATGAGCCTCAGCCTGGAAGAGGGTTGGTGCTTGATTTTTCCATGCCACTGTTTGGCTTTAAGGATTTTCAACCACTAGGGGAATTTTGACCTTCCATTGTTTATTTCAAAGTTGTTCGGAGGTCTTTGTCTGGGTCTCTGGAAAGCACCTAGAGACAATTTGTACCATAATAGAAGCTATATGAATTAAACTGAAACTTATCAGGCTTATTTACAGAGTCTTTTCTTGGTGTGGCGCAGTCCTGAGAAGCTCTAAAAGGGTTTTCATTTCAATGTACATCTTTATGAACAAATATTTAATGTTCCTTTCTCTTTATAACAATTGAGAGGCTAAAGATATGGTAAATAAGTCTTATTGATTCAATAAATATCTCCTTACCATCTGCAAAAAAAATATTTAAATGTTTAATTATTGTTTTGTTGTTTTTTTTTTTTATTATCAATAGATGTGATATCATCCAAAAATCACTTAAGGATCACTTAAGTAAACGCACAGGATCACAGACTGATGAATTTTCTTTTTTGTGTCATAAAAGAGAAAACTGTTCCAAACTAGATTACATAAAAAGGGCTTTATATTTGTGTGATTTTCTGAAACATAATGTGCTCTGTAACGAGGCTTCAGTGGGTTGACATGTTATCATGCATCATACGATCCTGTTACACAGATTAAATGTGAAATTCCAGCTTACATGATTCATGCTGTACAGTCACGTGTATGAAAACAAGACTGCTTGTGCAACGATGTTGTTGACTTTGGATTCAGAAGGATTTACTTTTCTTTTCTTTTCATTTCATTTTGTTAGTTATCTGCCTCTTTCATCCTCTCTCCTCTCAAGAATGGAAAGGTGTGACTTCTTCGTCGTGAGTCCGAACCCGAGTATGTTACATGACCTGAGAAGCAATTAGCACATCTCTAAATTCAAACAAAAATAAATAAATAAATGCCTGATGTATACATAAAGATGCAAAAAATGAATATGTATACATTTTAACAACAAAGTTGAAGAAGTTATTATTTTTTAATGTACAATTAAAACTTTAAATAAAAACTTGACTTTCCTGTCTTTTTTCAGGTGTTAGGCTTTACAGGATTAAAAACACTGGATTATTATATTTAGTGGTATGACCATGTCCTTCCACTTCTTTCTTTAATTCTTCAATCATTTTTTTTTATTAACTGTTGACTTCTAAAGGAGTCAAGAAAAAACTAAATATTTTTACAAATGAACAAAAATGAGTGCATCAGGTCTCTTTTGAAACATTTTTGAAGATGTGCAATTAAATTAATTGAAACTCATTTAAAACCTACACAAAATCTAAAACTGTAAAGAGACAACGAAAAACATGATGTAAGTGAAAAATTATTTTTTTAAATTATATATATATATATATATATATATATATATATATATATATATATATATATATATATATATATATATATATATATATATAAAGCTTGAGGGTCCTGCGCAGTATCTTTGCTGTTCCTAACACTGCACTTTTCTGGACTGAGATGTCTGAGGTTGTTCCGGGGATCTGCTGCAGCCACTCTTCCAGTTTGGGGGTTACTGCCCCAAGTGCTCCGATCACCACGGGCACTACTGTCACCTTCACCTTCCAGGCCTTCTCCAGTTCCTCTCTAAGCCCTTGGTATTTCTCAAGCTTCTCGTGTTCCTTTCGCCTGATGTTACCATCACTTGGTATTGCCACATCCACCACCACGGCTTTCCTCTGCCCTTTGTCTACCACCACGATGTCTGGTTGGTTTGCCATCACCATCCTGTCTGTCTGTATCTGGAAGTCCCATAGGAGCTCTGCTCTGTCCTTTTCCACCACCTTGGGAGGTGTTTCCCATTTTGATCTTGGGGTTTCCAGCTCATACTCCACACAGATGTTTCTGTAGAGTATGCCCGCTACTTGGTTATGGCGTTCCATGTATGCTTTCCCTGCCAGCATCTTACACCCTGCAGTTATGTGCTGGATTGTTTCCGGTGCTTCTTTGCACAACCTACACCTTGGGTCTTGTCTGGTGTGGTATATCTGGGCCTCTATTGCTCTGGTGTTCAGAGCCTGCTCCTGTGCAGCCAGGATGAGTGCCTCTGTGCTGTCCTGTAGGCCAGCTCTCTCTAGCCATTGGTAGGACTTCTTGAGATCAGCCACTTCAGTTATGGTTCGATGGTACATCCCGTGTAGGGGCTTGTCCTCCCATGATGCTTCCTCCTCCAGCACCTCTTCACCTTGCCATTGTCTGAGGCATTCACTGAGTATGTCATCCGTTTGGGCCTTGTCCTTGATGTACTCATGGAGCTTGGCAGTTTTGTCCCGGATAGTGGCTTTCACACTCACTAGTCCTCAGCCTCCTTCCTCAGTGTGCTGGATTTGGGGTGGAACCCACCATGCATGGTGAGGAGCTTCCTTGTCTTAACATCTGTGGTCTATATCTCTTCCTGCAGGGTATCTGATCACTGGCAGGGCGTAGCTGTTTATTGCCCGGGACTTGTTCTTGCCATTGAGCTGGCTTCTTAGGACCTGCCTTACTCGCTGGAGGTATTCGGCTGTTGCCATTTTCCTTGTAGCCCCTTCGAGGTTACCATTTGCCTGTGGTATTCCAAGGTACTTGTAACTGTCCTCAATGTCTGCTATTGTTCCTTCTGGGACTGAGACCCCTTCTGTGTGGACTACCTTGCCTCTTTTTGTCACCATCCTCCTACATTTCTCAAGCCCGAATGACATCCCAATGTTGTTGCTGTAGATCCTGGTGGTGTGGATCAGGGAGTCTTGTTTCAGAAATGTAAACTTCAAACTGAAGCCAGCAACAGGTTTCAACTAATACGGTTTGTGAGCTAAAGTTCACAAAACTAGTCAGGTTACTTAATTCAGGGATGTGACAGGCTTTCAGAAGGGGTGGAGGCTGGTTTGAGTAGTCGGCCTTTATGCAAATCAAGAATTTATGATATAATAATAAAAAAACATTGTAAAATTGCAGATACAAGCTTCTGTATGATCTTCATACTGAGGCAGCACTGCAATAAAAGCAGAAATTTTTCAGTGATTAAACACTGAATGTTTTCTGCAACATCCTCAAAGGATCACAGTGACTACAACTTGTAACTGCAACAAATGCATCTGAAACGTCACTATGCAAAAAAAGAAAAATCTGTAAACGAGCTGCAGAAACATCCCTGTCTAATTTCTAGGAATAATAATACAAATGAGTTAAAGTGCATTTACAGATAGTGAGATACAGTTACTTTACTTCTAATTTAAACACAGATAATGATTGCAGTCCAGATTTCTACAGGGACTGCAAATAAAATGAAATCATGTCATTACGTATAATCTTTAAATATATTACTTAATGCTAAAAAGCAGTTGTTGATTAAAACACATTTAGGATAAAGTTCAACTGGGGGGCAACTGGTACATATTTTAACTCCCTCTAACAAAAGATGTTGATATGGCGTCAAACATTTTAGAGGTCACTTTAAATGACTAAAATCAATTAATAACGACCCAGTGTGCTGCTTAAAATGGTATAAAGTCAGCAGACGTGTATTCTTGCTGGAAGGGCCAGTGTGACTGGTTTTGAAAGTGGGTTTTGCAGAAGCAGCTGCTCCTGTCTGAGCACCGTTCACGAGAACATGGTTCAGAACCAACCTGGCCTACTTTCACCCCTGATCCAGATGCCTACATTACTGCAGACACGCTGAGATTGCTGTTGAAGACTCACCTGATCCCCTTAAGCTGAGTTGATGATACTCTATTACGCCATCCACACTGAGCTACTCCACCTTACAGAGCAGTGAACAGTTTTCTTATTATTGTGTTTGGAATATTTCTTTCACTTTTATTAACCTTGTCAGTTTTGAATATATATTTTATTTGATTATGACGTACCTTGGTTATCTTTTGTGCATTTTATGAATTTTGATTTATTTAGAATGAATTGGATTATAAATGGATGACAACTAATCTGACTGAACTGGAATATGATTGGATGGGATTTAATTTGATTGCACTGGGATTACATGCGTTGTGAAATGGGAATATTCAAACAAACTAACGTGCGCTGCAAATAAATATGTCACTGATATTAACCACTGCAGCTGTTCTCCACAGTCCTGCTGAGGTTCTCTGACTGTCTGGCCCAGAGTTAGTCACTCTGGGTGAGTCCCATCAATTAACAGTTGGTTTATTTCATATTTCATTTCAAAACCTGCTGCAATCCAACTCTTGTGACTTGCATGTCTGGCATTGTCACCATCACCGGTTATTCCTGGAAATTGCTGTTGTCAGTTCTTGATCTGCTACCTACGGAGCTTTGGTGTTACGTGATTCCTCTTGTCTCCTACGTGCTTTCTCAGTATTGTTCTGTCTAAGCCCTGGGTGGGTCTAGTCTCATTTTCCCACCGCTAATAGATCATGCGTTGGATGGTTCTGTGGGGAGCTCCCTGTTTAGTCCTGTGGTTTCTACCTCTTAAGTATCCTTAGCCTGAACTATCGTTCTTTGTCTCCTGCACCTTTAGAAAGTTTATCGTATTTCTTTGGAAGGAGTTTTTTTTTTATTCTTCTTCCTTGTACCTCTCTATTTATTTGACCTCTGGCCTATTTCTTCTAGTTAAGCTTATCAGGGCTCGTTTATCACGTCACTTATTCTCAGATGAATGAGAGGAAAGAGTTCAACACGGCATGAGTGGAGAAAACTCTTAAGTTAGAAAAAGGACGTTAGAGTGAAAAACAAAACAAAATTCCAGTTAGATTCAGGCACATCCTCAAACAAGTTACAACATCAGACCTGATCCAAGTACATGGATGTTAGATAAACAATGATAGTAGATCAGCTGGCTTTGTGATTCTCAACAGATGTTTTAGATCGGTATTAATGCAACTTTATAACAAATCAGCTTCACATCAAGTCAAATGTACAGATGTGCAAATTACCTGTTAGCCCAGCGCCATTCAGAGTCCTCTGATAACATACAGACAAAACTACCGTTTGTTTGTTTTTTTGTTGTTGTTCTCAAACAGAGATTTCTGCTCAAATGTTTCTGCATGGGTTACAAATACTGGCATGAAATCTTTGTTTTACAATTAAATCATGGGCGTTATGTGAGTGTTGTAGGGTTTGTATTTGCATTTGAGTCTATAGTTTTATGTCTTTGGCAATGATGAACTCTTCCAATTGGCTTTGAAAGATAGTATAACCGCTTTACGACTGGCAGTTGGCTACATAATTAAAGCTGTAAAACACGTAAACAACAAAACAACCGAAACATACTGCTTTTCCCATACAGACTAAATGAGATAGATAAATCACAAACGTTCTGGTTAAATGTAAAATCTTTTACTTACGGGCCAATTACATTGTGAAATGAGAATGAAAAAGGTTTTTACTTGACTACCAATGCCCCCTGAGCTCCTTGGACTGTGGGGGTGTCTATCAACGCTCTTGTCTCTCGCCCTTGGCAGAGAGAACACACAAATGACGCCCAGAGAATAGCAGATTATATCTTAACAGTCTTAGTCTAGGCTTGTTAAGAGGACTTCAGTTTGCCTTGAATATATTTCTGCTGTATTATTTTAACCGTTTTGTGCAGGTTGGGCTCATTGGCTTCTAGTTGTTGCATAGCTAGATCTTCTGGTGAAGCAATCTTTGCCTCACCTCAGTTCAGGACCAAGTTGACAAACCAGACTTACTGTAACTGAGTGACCGAGTCGCTCATGGGTGAATGCTGCCCTACCTGCAAGTGACAGCAATTAAAAAGGAAGGATACAAGTTGCTCCCCTGCTTCATTACAGACGTTTCAAGACAAAACCAAAGGTTGCATATCTTTGAATTTCAGCTGCATCAGCCCTGAGCTTCAGCAGCCACATGAAGGCTGTATCTAAATGCGCTTTTTATCAACTCAGATTAGTGAAAATAAACACAAGAAACTCCAAAGACAGATTAGCACTCAGTGAAAGACGTCAGCACAACTTGAGACATCTTTGGGGTTTTCAGGTGGCTCCCCCATCGCTTCATCTCCAGCAGACTTAACCCTCGTGGGGGTGTTTTGACTGGTTTTTCAAAACAGTCAATTAGACAGCGTCAGCTTATCGAGAAGGCTGCTGCCAGGAAGAACCGGGAAAACTGAGTTCACCTCAACAACAGCATTGGGCTGCAGTATGTTTCTGCTCTCCATGTAGAATATAAACCAAATAAGGTACTGAGATCTTTCTTCTGTCTTATGGATTTAATTTCTGCTTTTATGCTTTGAAACTTTCCCTTGGCTCCCTAAAGCACGTTTCATTGCTTCTGTGTTTGAAATGTCCTCTATAAATAAAGTCACCTGTCCTTACTATTGTTGTGTGTGAGCCGCAAGTGCAGGTGTAGTTTTATTTAGTGGTGTGTATCAGGTAGCACCTTTAACCCCTCCCTGTTTATCCTTCCGGAAGTTGACAGCAGGCACATAAGCATAAAATGTGACAGACAGGAGACCGTTTTTGTTTTCAAGCACAGACTCATCCAGAGGAATCTGTCCAGCCGCCGCAGAATAATCAAATCAGAGTCGTCTGAAGCAACAGGCTTCGTCTGCCTCGTCCTCCGCTGAAGCCACAGAGGGTAAGACAAGCTGCAAGCTCCTCCTTGGCTCACCTGTACTGCTCTTCCTCAACCAGCCTTCTTCCAAATGTAGCTCTGTGACTTCAACTGCTGCGAAGAACAGGAAAAAACAAAGCACAGTTTGTTTTTCGTTTAACTCTCAAATGCTGAAACTCAGTTTTAAAGATGGCTTTTTCTATTTTCTATCTTTCACCATGATTAATCCTGTTCCTAACAATACAACAAAATGCTGCCTTCACCTGCTCCCACTAAAAACACCAGAGGTCTAAACCTCCAGCTGGTTTTCCTCATAAAAAAATGTAATTCAGCTTTATATAAAGGCAATTTAAGCCTTGGGTTTATTTATTTATCCATCTATTTCTTCATTTATTTGTAGTTTTTCTGATACCCCGCCCCCCCCTTTAGTTTAGTTCCTCTGACTACATCCTTGTTAAAAGATACAAATGAGCTGATATTACATACAAGCAACATCCAGGCTGTTTAAAACAATGATTCAGTGTCAGTGCAACGTTAGGAGGAAATAATATTGAGGAAAGAAGGAACTAACTTCCATTAAGGCAAGGCGTGTTTATTTATAAAGCACAATTTAACAACAAGCTGATTCACAGGGCTTTACAGAGTATATAAAACGCCGTCTAAATAAAAAAGCATGAGTGTTCCAGCTGTTACACTTTCTTAAATTATTTCCCAGTTTCATTGTGTTTCAGTCTTCTGGTTGTGTTGACTCTGAACGAAAGCACACGGTGTAATGTGTGCGTTGCGACCAGACACGACGCTGATGATGCATTTATGTTAACGAAGGCGCAGTCGAAATCGAGGAACGGCTGGTTGCCTGAAGGACAGCATGTCTTTGCACTTTAGATTCACTACAGCATGAAGTTATCTGCTGTTTGGGTTTTTGATTTTGTTTGCCTCTGCCGCCTCGTAGATTGTACTCCGTATCTGGTCTCGAACAGTTTTGTTGATGTGCATGATGGACTTACAGTTTAAACAGTCCTACGCTCCATCGTAGTCCTAGAACTTCCAAAAACCAAGATCTCAGGGTCAGCTCAGGAATGCCGTCACTCCCTATCACACCTCAATAGGTTTCATTGTTGTTACAACAGAACAAAAGAGAACAAAAGAGTCACCGTGCAGAATATAATCCACCGTTTTAACTCCATAACTTAAATATAATAGACAAGCCCTAACTATAATAATACCTTTATATACTTATGTAATAGCTAAATGCCAATAATAATATGTAATCCATATTTGATAGTAATTTTGGATTATAGTTGAGCCTTCCTGAGTATGGATTTGTTTTCCATGACTCGATCCACTATGATGAAGGTGTATACGGGTCAGATATAATCCACAGACTTTATGTTTCATCTGTCTAAGAGGATTTGCCCACATGAAATCAGTTCTGTAGCAGATGTCTTTAAAAGGACTCGGACAAATGGTTCACATCACCTTTAGGTGCAAATCTGTTGACTGAAGTCGGAGATGATGGTGTGGATGGAGGAGGTGAAGGCTTGCACTGTTACGCTGCATGACATAAAGAATACCAATCTTTGACTTGGAGGTATTGATCGAGATCCACTTCAGCGATACTACTCTCTCAAGGTTTAATTCTGCGCACTGCACCTCGGCCCACCTGTTGAGTCCCAGAGAACCGGAGGCGCTGAGGGTCTTTGCTCTGTCCTTAGTCTTGAGACGGCAGCGTTCTTTTACAATTTAGTGAAGAGCAAGAATTATTAACAAAAGTAACCCAGTCACGTGTTAATAGAGATGATGCTTATGTTTACATGCCGACTGCACATAAACTGAAACATACATTTTTAAATTGTTTTCTTCTTTTTAACCCTAACACTGTCCAATTGATTCCTTTTTATGGTCTTTCTCCCTCTTCTTATAAAGGAAGCATCGTTGACAACTCAAGGTTAAAACACACGTAGTTACATCACTGAGGACCACTTCTATCCTGTTTAAGAAAAAAGAAGTATCTTTTTAATTCTGACCTGAATTTTCTTTTCTTTTATTTTCCTCCAGTTTCCTCCAGTTTCCACAGCTTGTGGTCTCACGTGGATTTCAGCAGTTATTAAAAGCAGGTTTGTATTGCAATGTGACGGTGGACTAATAATACAATATACATTTACATACAAGTATGTACATAGTGAACCCAATGTGATCATTATTTTTTTTAATGAAAAAAATCATATTAGTTGATTAGTTTTCTTGTTGAATCTAGTTGATTACAACTAAACTCTGGCTTTTTCTGTCATTTTCCTTTTTTAGGACAATTCATCATGTCATCTGGATCTGTTCCCAAGAACCTACAACCTATTTTGATCACGACCATTATTCTAGGAATTCTCATGACTGTGTTTTTTGTGTATTATAAGCCATCTACAAGCTGGTTATATAGTGTGACAGAGTCAGAGGTTTCAGAAGAACAGGTCGAGATCGCCATCTCCACCAAGAGCGGTAAAAATATGACGACATTGCTGGTCTGGTTTTGGCCCTTTGGACAACAATATGACCTGACCGTCTGCGGTTCTGCCTTCAACACCGAGGGCTGCTTCATCACGGCGGACAGAAAATTCTTCAATCAGTCAGACGGGCTCCTCATCCATTACCGAGACGTCCGAGGCGACCTGTCCAACCTGCCAAAGCTTGAGCGACCACCATTCCAGAAGTGGATATGGATGAACCTGGAGTCACCGACGCATTCATGGAAACACCATGGGATCGAGAACTTATTCAATTTGACTCTTAATTATCGTCGGGATGCAAGCATCAAAGTTCCTTATGGATCCATTTTAGCAGTAGAGACTAAGGAGGACTTTGTACCACCGAGCAAAAACAAGCTGGCCTGCTGGATTGTGAGCAACTGGAACGTGGAGCACGTGAGGGTGAAATACTACAATGAATTAAAAAATCACATTGAGATTCATGCATATGGAAACGCCTTCGGACAGCGTCTTTCTAATCAAGACTTCCTTCCTACAATAAGCAGCTGTAAGTTTTATTTGTCCTTCGAGAACTCGATCCACAAGGACTACATCACAGAGAAGCTGTACAACCCGCTCTCTGTGGGCACCGTGCCGGTGGTTCTCGGCCCACCGAGGAACGACTACGAGAACTTTGTTCCAGGAGACGCCTTCATCCACATAAATGACTTTGCTTCAGCCAAAGAGCTGGCGGAGTACCTGCTGCAGCTGGACAAGAATGAGGAAATGTACCTCAGGTACTTCAAGTGGCGGCGGCACTTTAGAGCAAAGACAGTCCAGTTCTGGGCCGAGCACACTTGTAAGGCTTGTGATTACCTAAGAAGGCACACAGAGTACGAAGTATTCACAAGTCTCGACAAGTGGTACTGGGGCTAGATTTCTTTCTTTTATCTCGTCACCGTTTCATGACGTAGAAAACAGGCTTTAAAAAAGTGGTTGCTCTAGACGAATGCAAGCAAATATGTGAAGTATTTAAGGTAATGCCGAGGTTTAACTGAGGCATTAGGATAAAAAGAAAAACAGTCTAGGGCTGTGAATTTGTTTTTCAATATTTTTGTCCAAGAAAGTACTGCGACTGCTCTCTCAAAGCCTTTATTTGTCCTTTAATTTAATCGTGCATATCTTACAATGACAGTCGGATGTCCTGAAAACTCTGGAAAAGTAGTGTGGAAAGCACAACATATGCCCTTAACGGACAAATAAAAAATAAGAGAAAAAGAAGCCTCTTATATGTGTGCATCAAGTGCAATTCATCAGCGGTAGCTCTCATGCCTTTTTATTTATTTATTTTTATGTGGCTCCAACATTTGGTCAAAAGTAAAATCCCTACAAAGCAGTAAATAAAACAGCAATAAGGAAAATATCGAAATAGAAAATAATAAGGGAAAAATAAATAATAGAAATTAATTGCACTATAAAGGAAAATAGATGTTTTATAATTAAAACCAAGAACAAAAAATACATAGATATAATTTACAGATGTTAATATAGTTTGAAACATAAACAATAACTAGATAAATAAATGTGAAAGGAAATGAAAGTACCTTTAACAGTTCTTTTTGTCCTTTTTTTTTTTTTTTTACTTTATATTGTATATATTGTATATATTGTTTTTGTGTTACTGTTATATTTTCATATTCTGGTGTTTGCTAGTTAAAAAAAGAAATATTAACTGACAAAAAGTCCAAGATTACCCAAAACTTCCCAAAAGCATTTTTCCAGTTTTTTTTTTTTTTGTTTGTTTTTTGCTTTTGTTTTTTAAGTCAAAATCATTGTTATCATATTTGTCTTGGATTCATCTTGGAGCCAGCGGCTACACTCAAGGTTTTCTTTGGTATCTTTTATTTCATTTATTGTTCACAAAAGTTCAACAGCACTCTCTGTAGATGTCAGAATTGGACGTATTTGTTTGTTTTTTTGTTTTTCAGTTGTACAGCATCATAAAGTCAACATTTTACACCAGATGAGCCAGAGGTGTTTTTGGTCAAAGGCTCAAACATATTTTATGTTATCATTTTGAAATACCTTCAGTGGTCAACGGTGCACGCAGTTGTAAGATGGACTCGTTTATTTTTTATCAAAGTATCTGTAGATAAATGTCACAGTGAAACTGCCTGTAAACCTTTCAGTGACCCGAGACACCAGCCAGATCGTTCCAGTGAGTGTGAGAGTCCTGAAGAAACCTCTTAAAGTCTTTGCTTTCACGGCGAAAAACTTTTGATGGCTACATTTTTACCGTTTTGATTTTTTTTATAAGTTGTCCAGCAGCCGTTTCAGTATCACAGAAAGCCTTTGGTGTGAGGGAGAGTGGTAGTGGGAGGGGTGTAAGGGGCAATTTATAACTGAACTTTTTTATTTCGTTTTGCCTTTTTCTGTCAGGTGGTGACGCTGTTGATATGATGGCTGTGCTAAAATGCAGCAGGGATGTTTGTGAAGTTCTGCAACTTGGAGCACTTCGTGCTATCGTAGATGGAGTTATCGTGAGCCGGGAAAACGTTCTGGCGAAAACAGCCTGTTCTAAAAAAGACTTTTACTTTTGAAATTTCATCTCATGGTTTCAGTCTCGTTGAACGCATGTTTTCCTCAACTTTGTTGTTGAGGGCCAATGGGCTTGTGTCCATGCCTGTTCTGTCTGTGTTTCTGCATATTTGCCCCAAAACAAACATGTTTGCTCCTCCCTGTCTGAGTCTGTGAGGACGTTACATCCCCAGAAACACAAACAGGGTCCTCTATGATTATTGTCACTTTAAGTCTTTCAAAGATGTTATTGGTCAAGTTTTGGTCAAATCAAATATATGGACTTATATGCAAACATGATTTAAGCATATAGTTTATTTGAAAAATCTGGTGTGGCAGAAAATTAAGTTTTAACTTTAAATAAAAAAAAAAAGTACTTATTTTTCTTCTCTCGTTTTTCTTATTTTTCTTCTCTCATGAGTCGACCACTCATGAGGTGGTCGACCTTTTTTAGCGAGTCAAAACCGAACATGTTCTGCATTCGTTTGCTGCTCTCCAGAAATGTGATCTAAAATAACACAAAAGTGACCCTACATGATTAAAATCCCGTATGAGACAACGACAAGATTAAGTAAGCAGAGAAAGAACATTTTTTCAGCTTCAGTTTAAGAAGTATTACAAAAAAACAACATCCATCATTTAGGAATTACAGCCGTATGAAAAAGCAACTGACATCCAATTTCAGTTGCTCAAAGGTACTTGAACAATTGACTGTAAAGAAGTTAACTGGCCAGGTGTGGTCCATTCTTTAAGTCATTTCAAGACAAATAAAGCTGATGAAAGATCTGGAGATGATGAGAGTTGATATCAGGTCTTGAGTTGGCATTTGGCAGCTGTTTCACTAAAGCTGCCAATATGAAGTCTGAGGAGATCACTGAACAAGAGAAGGAGGTCGTCATGGGCACGGGAAGTCCGGCCAAGTCAAGGTTATTTCTACAGCACATTTAATTTAATGATCATTTGAGACCATTGAAACCACTGATGACATTCAAGAAGAGGAAAGTCAGATTAGACTTTACCAGAAAGTATCAGACTGATGAAAATGTTCGGAGAAGGAATCAATCAGCTCATGATCCAAAGTGGAGACAGTATCATGGTATGGGCTTGTATGGAAGCCAGTACACATCTGTTGCCTGATTGCAATCCAGCAAAGTGTGCGTTTCAGTGACTGAGGACAGAAATGAAGGCAGAAAGGTCGGATTCGGATCCTTTACTATCCAAGTACTGAACATAGAGGTACTTTTCTTAAAATGTTTCTAATTCCTGAATGTGAAATGCCAGTTTTTTTCTGACACCTCTTTATTTTAAGCTGAAAGTCTACACTTTGTTCACAACTTGATTTTTTTATTTAATTGAAATTGCGTTGGTTTATAAAAGATAAAAAAAAAAAAAAAAGACTATCATTATCCAAATACTTCTGATTTCCTAAGTGAATGAGTTGACCCTGACCCCGTATACTGGATTCTGTCTGATATTTATTCTTGCTTACAGAGCACGTCAAATGTAATTTCCTCAGTCACTGGCCATACTTTACACAGCGCTATGAAATGAAAGCCGGCGTATAAATAGCTACCCAAAAGCCTTGATAAGTGATTGAAGAGACAAAGATGTGAGTGCTGTGGGGCTTACACCTCACTCATGCGGCTGTTGTTTGTTACCCCATATCCTCGATGGCACTCTGGTATTTTCAGCGACGGAGCATCTTTGTTAAGCGCCTCCTTTCAGCGGTGCAGGTCAGAGTGTGTGAGTAAGTGTGAGCATGTGTGTTGCTGGGATCAGAGGCATAGCAAATAATCCGTCGATGTCACTTGGGTATTAACATGAAAGTTCACAGGGGTGGGAGGGGGGGTGTTCATTTGCTTGTCAGAATGTAATACAGCTCTCTGTGGTTAGAAGGATGCAGCCATATCAGTGTTTCTATAAAAACAGTAGTGGATCAGCAGGTTATTCCAAATTTGAAAAGGGTCACAAATACTGATAGATCCAAAGATAACCCCCTTTTTTCATATGGCATTGTATTGCACTTATAATGGTAAATCTCATTATAAACTGTTAAAATCAGCAATCTGTCCTCTGTGCGGGGCTTCAGCAGATGGATGGATGGACGGACGGACGGACGGATGAACAGGCTTTTATCTTTCAACAAGGGAGAGAAGGGAATATTTTATAGGGATGCATGTACCGTGTAATATACAACCCCCTTTCAGTGGAGATCCTGTGTCTCGCAGTGTGCCAAGTCCTGTCACCCGGTCATACCATGACTCTCTTTGGTGAGAGCTGGTGGGAAGTGGGAGGTATAGTTAGCTGAGGCATTACCCAGGCACTCACAAAGCCTCCCTGAAGGGGTTTAAGGTTTTGTGAGATTATAGACTGAGATGATTGTCTCTCTTTGCCCCCGGCAATCTCCTGTGTGGCTATCCTGTTCAGTTGAAAATACTGTGTTGAAAGCGAGCTCTCCTCATCGTGGACAAACACAGAGGCCTGCAAAAGGACAGATTTGTGTGAGTCCTCCTATTAACCACTAGAGCTGCCCCTCATCCCAATCTAATGGCTCCCACTTATGCTGTCATCGCCATGTCAACCAGCTGTCAGCTTTGGTGTAACAAGGCTTTTGTTCTTGGGAGAGATGCAACTACGTCTTTTTGATCTGCCTCAGCCTACAACATGCCACCTCAAAAGGAGCCACCAAAATAAATGCTTCTCTTCTCCACAGAGATCTTCTGAGTCAGTGAGAAAAAAAAAAAAGCGAACTGCTGCCGACACCTCATTGTGAAGTCCTGTTACATTAAGATAAGATGATGTCCCAGTACAGGTCAAATAAAGGTCTATTTGTTGAGGCCTTACAGACTGCATACAAAGTCTGCTGGCAGCTGTTTGCTGGTTGACTTCAGAGGATTATGCAGGAAAAAAAAAACAACAAAAGAATATGCAATATCAGCAATCTTTTTGCCCATAAGATTCAGCACTGCCTGCTGTCAAAGTTGATAATCCAAAAAGACAAAGATCAGACCTGTTATCCACCGGATGCAAATCCTGGCTGGGTTGTAAAATTACAAATATGCCAGCACCAGTGTAGATTAACACACATTAAACTCAGTCCATGGTAATCTGCTTTGCTGACATGCAATTCATTTTTCATGACTTTCATATGCCAACACAGTCTAAGAGATAATTGTTTTTGTTTGATGAAGAATATAGGCCACGGCCTGGACGTCACATACTGACAGACGTGTCGCCATGTGGCAGCGAAGATTAGAAGAGGCAGTTGAACACAGTTACGCATTTGGTTCAGAGTTTATTTATGGTCTACATGACTAAGTGATTATCAGTCAATCATCTGGACATTAGGAGGAGGAAATTAATTTTTAATTAATAACGCCGGTAATGTGATCTGGAGCAGAGGTTGACTCTGTAAACCAGCTACTTGGAAATGGGGTTTGGGAAAATCACAACAAATAATACGGGAAGTATTGCAAATAAAACTGGAAATGTTTAGTATCTCAACTATAGCAGGATAAAAATCTGATTTCAGGATGATTTCGGTTCAAATTGAAGCCACTCTACAGAAGTCCAACAGCTGTATCCACTCAAACGTTGGTGATGTTCCTCAGGTAAATGATCTCTGGTAAAGTTTAAAAGTTTATAGAAATTTGCTGGGACGGGGGGGGGGTTTGTTTTGTTTAGTTTGTTTGCTTTTTTTAACCTCTTTGAAATGTTTCTTGCATCTGATGTGATGTACTGTAAGTACCGACGGTCCCACTCTCACAAAACAGCTAAAATGGCTCGTTACACGAATGCACTTCTAGACGCATTCCTTTAAAAGAGCTGCAACTACGTGAATGCAGAGAGAAGACAGCAGAGAAGAAAATTACTTTAAATGTACGTAGAGTTGCATTCCCGTCGGCCTCGTTACCCTCACTGACCTCCCTGCGCACGTATGTGAGGGATTAGGCCTGTGGGCCGGGCTGGTGGTCTTCCCAGGCTATTTTTACGAAGATGTTTGCTCCCCTTAATCCTTTTGGACAACTGATATGGGCAGATGCACTAAGACACAAACGTAATTAGCCAACTGTCACTCAAAGATGAATCTGAACATTTAAACTAAAAAAAAAAAAAAGTGTATTTATTTCAGACAAGCTTTTTAAATTCCTACAGCTTAATATTGGTGACAGAGCTCAACGCGACGCACATCAACAATAGCATTCTGACTTTAAAGCTATGAGAGCACTACCATTTGGAAGAATATCAAAATTTAAATTGCTGTTTGCGCTCCTCTTTTAGTAGATCACACACGTACCGCTTCGACTCCCCCCGTCAGAGGTAATGCCAACGTGCTTTCAGTATCTGCTGGAGTATCTGCCTGGTAAAAATTCAGTACCTGGCAATCACAAAGCCGTTGGCACTTACCTCTGGTAATCCATCTGCAGCCGCTTGTGTGTGTAGCAGGCGCTGACAAAAGCCACAAGTGTGTCCAAGCCCATCATGGCATCCAAATGGTTCACTGTCTCTGCTGAGTCCTAAACATTTTGATTTTTGAGAATTAAACTATCAAATTGTTGATGAAAAATAAGTAAATCTTTGCTAATAATCTTTATTTTTCTTTTCTTGGTGTCTTTCTTTTAATTTGTCTTTTAAACTATTTTTGGGAAAAATCAATAATTGTTAGATCAGTTCTTAGTGATGTGTGCTCCATGAGCTCCCTTAAAAGGTGCAGAGTGATGTAGGAGTATCTCCATTCTCTCCAGAGATTACCACTAATAGGAGAGCCTGTATTTATAGAGGAGCCCCTCAGTGGATACCCCATAATCCTGCCTGGCCGACTTTCATCCCTGCCTCATCCCTGTGTCTGGACCGCTCACACTCTGCAGACTCTGACTTCGTTCTTAGCCCGCATCAGCTGAGGTAGAGACTTCTTTAATGCAGCACTTTTTCTGAAAAGAAGGGGACAATTTGTTTGGTCTCTTTACTTTCATGATGAGAGAGGGTTAAAAAAAAGAAAATTGTGACTTGACTTTTTCATCGTGAGTTCTTTTTCCTTCTCTCTTATTTTTTCCTTGCTGTCCAGCCTTCCTCCTCCTGCTGTTTTTGACCTACAGATAAAAAAAGCAAACAACAATGTCCGCAAATGAGCGCTTTGACTGCCATTACTGCAAAGATTCCCTGCTGGGGAAGAAGTACATAATGAAGGAGGACACGCAGTACTGCACAAAGTGCTATGAGAACCTATTTGCTAACTGCTGTGAGGGCTGCTCTTCACCCATTGGCTGCAACTCCAAGGTAAGGAAACACAGTGACGCCCTGAAGATGATGGTTTTTACATAATATAGACAGCAAGGCCGACGTAATAATATCTATTCAGGTTATATCATAGCCCAAAGATTATACACTAAACTTTTTCTTAATTTTAGCACTGCACTTGGATGTTTAATTCATAAATGGCCTTTTTTTTTTTTTTTTTTTTTAAATAAACAACATTTTGAATATTGACAGGATCTGTCCTATAAGGATCGCCACTGGCATGAGCAGTGCTTCAAATGTGCAAAGTGCAGCCGGTCTCTGGTAGAAAAGGCCTTTGCTGCTAAAGAGGATTTACTGCTCTGCACTGAGTGCTACGCACACGGTTATTCCTCCAAGTGTGGCTCCTGCAAGAAAACCATCATGCCAGGTACAAATGCATGCTGCAGGGATGAGGGTTGTAGAACCTCTGAAATGTATATGCGGCTATAGATTGTTGTATAGATTTGTATATTTTGGTGGAAATACTTTAATGATACGCTCATGAGGCTGCATGCTGGTATTGTTAGTACCAGCTTTAAGCAGGAAGATTTCTAATTCAAGTCATGGTTTTTATTTCATGAATTTCCTCTGAGTGCTCTGGCTCCCACAGTCCATAAATATGCACTTTAAGTTGACAGACTGACCTGGCAACCAGTCTGCAGACAAGATAGATGGCATGGCTGTCGACAAAGTGTCTCCAACATCTCAGGATTATTATCTCTAGGAACTGAATAGTTTGCTTTGGTGTGGACTTTGGGAATTGTAACCTTGTAGGTATTTTATGAGCTCTGCCTTCGCACACACTTTAATTCTCTGTCGTGACATCATGCTCGGCACTGCTTGAAAAACCTGCAACTGATTTCGTCGGAAACCCTGGAACAGGAAGCTTCGGCCACATCTCTAAAGGGAAGTTCTGTGGTAATCCTGAGGCCGTTTAGTATGGAGCAACACACAGGCAAACAGCACCTCCATCTGACTCATTATTGGGAGGAAAAGGCTGCAAAAAATACACAAACACACAAAAGAAAAGGACATAACCCCAAAAGACAGGCACAGATGGGTAAATTGAATGTACCTATAGAAGAGGACTGTACTTTTTGTTGTTTGTCTGCGTCAATGGCAGCAGTTAAGTTATAAAGCGATCATTTGAAAGATAGCAAGATAGGTAATAAATTGAGTCAATGGCTCGCTTACTTTATGACCTGCATATTCCTAGATCATGCATAAACGTACAATTGTGACTTTGTGTTCACATATGGTCATAAAATATACTTGAAAAGCATTTATATAATTTATTCTAAGCTTTGTTTGCTCCTATATTAAAATATGAGCATTTCCAGGAAACTGATTTTATCCAGACTGCGCTGTCCCTTCGTCCGGGATGGACTGGGACTATTTTGGGGATGGTGTGTTTCTGTCGTCAAGGTACCATATGCTAACTAAGCTGCTTCCATCCTGTGTGCCAGGTTCTCGCAAAATGGAATACAAGGGGAACAGCTGGCATGAGACCTGCTTCCTGTGCCATCGCTGTCAGCAGCCAATAGGAACCAAGTCCTTCATCCCCAAAGACACCGGCCACTTTTGTGTGCCCTGCTTCGAGAAGCAGTTTGCATACCAGTGCTGCGCCTGTAAGAAGGTAGGGTTACAGCTGCGGGGTTTCCATGTAATGACCACTGCAATAAATCAAGACTGTGGCAGTGTATTGTTACTCCCAGAGAGAGTTGGAGTGCAAGAGAAGATGCATGTCTATCTTATTTTTTTCTCTACTTGTTATTCCTGGGTTTATCTCAGTCCATCACGACGGGTGGAGTGACCTACCAAGACAAGCCTTGGCACCGCGAATGTTTCCTCTGCATTGGGTGTAGAAAGCAGCTGTCGGGCCAGCGCTTCACCTCCAGGGAAAACTACCCCTACTGTCTCGAGTGCTTCAGCAACCTGTATGCAAAGAAATGTGTGGGCTGCTCCAAGGCCATAACTAGTGAGCCCTTTCTCCTTCTTCTATTCACTCTGTCACAACTGCAGCGCTCCTTATCGTTTGGGATTTGCAGAAGGTGGAGATTTTGCATTAAGCATCACAGTTTTTGCAGATTCGTGTCGTTTTTGTGCAGGTATTGCAGGTGCCAAATACATCTCCTTCGAGGAGCGCCAGTGGCACAGTGAGTGCTTCACCTGCATGCAGTGCTCCGTGTCACTGGTGGGACGTGGCTTCCTCACCCAGCGCGACAACATTTTGTGCACCGACTGCGGGAGGGAGAAGTGATGAGCTCACGGACGGACAACAACAGAACAACAACAGCTCTCGTTCTGGTATCCGTGCATCCATGAATATTTCCTGTCACTGTGCCTGGTACAAATATAAAAACTCAGAATGTCAAGGACTTGTGATGGTGTTATAAATCACCATTAGCCACTCCCTCACATACTCACAATACTATACTCACAACATGAGAAGTAAAGGTATGATAAAATTAGATCAATGCTTCTTTAAAGAAACATTTGTTTTTACAAGGATGAAATAATGGCTGCTTTTGAGACAATTTAGGGCCGGTGTCATGACGAAAAACGGCAAAATGTTTGATGCTGATAGTAACTTTTGCAGCAGCTCTGTTGTGCTTTTGCAGCGGATATAATTAAATGCTCACAAAAGTAGCTGAATATGGTGCATGAAATATGCTTTAAACATGAAAGGTTGCTCCAATAAAGAGTTTTTAAGTCCTGCTTTTCTTTTCTCATCTTGATGTGTCTCGTGCTCAAATAATGCAAAGCAGAAGAGGCCTCTGCATGTTCATCTGAAATTCCTGATGGATGACTTAAAGCGCAAGGTTCAATGAAACAAATATAGTGTAAATTGTGACCTCTTTATGACCACAATGACTCAGTCATACTCAGAAACATACATTGCTGAAAAAAGACAAACCCCGGCTCGGTTTCTGTTGACTCTTGACCTCGTCACACTCAGCTTTGTGCGTAAAACCAAAACAAACTCATAGTGAACGTAAATGATCTACAGATCACTTGTTCTTCTACTTGTCCACTGACCAAAGCCACCACTTTTTTTTTAGTGCTTGCCCATACCAATAGTAAAAGTTGCCGTGACAGCAGCGACCACTAAATGTCCCTCTTCTTCTTCTCCATACATATTGTAAAAAAAAAAATTGTTTTTACTTATTCTTGGAGAAGCAGCTGGATGAGTTATGCAAGTGTCCTCTTCCCGTGGCAGGATATTCGCCTTAAAATGCTGACATAGATTTCCTGTCAGCATGTAGTCACACGGGGGAGGAGAAACCACTTTACACTTCATTTACTTGCGAAGGAATTAAAGCAAGGCTGAACTGCAAAGAGGTAGGGACGTGTTATTGATCATTGATCATATTTAAGGATTTACATTTAGTATGTCACTGAGACTTCACGGTAAAACAAATTGGTGTGTTAAAGGACCCTGTTTCCTCCCTCCTTGCTGGTGAGTTAACACTTCAGCTGCATTTTTAGTTTTTGCCTTGGCAGACCCAACATCCACCATTAGCAATGGTTTTCAGAGCATTCGCCCAAGTGCACGTGTATGAGAAGCAACGAGTCTCAAAAGAGAAGGACAAGTCTGGCATCCAGTGCCTTGAGTGCTTTGACAGAAATGTGTATATTGGGACTAAAGATGCGACGGTCCAGCACCTGATTCTCAGCAACAGCACAAACGGAGTCCTGAGTTCGGGCCGGAGCAACACCAGAGAGGGTAGAGCAAGAAAACTAGGCTCAAGCGGCTCTGTAGTCCAGCTGAGGGCAGTCCCACTTCTCAACCATCTGCTCGTCCTGTGGGACAGAAGCGTCACTGCCCTCAACATGTTCTCCTTAGAACCGGTTCCAGCTCTGACGAAGATCCAGCACGTGTCTCTGTTCGAGGTGTGCCACTCATCACCTGAAACTCAGGGAGCATGCGTGCAGATGGTGACTTCCTCTAGCCGCAGGGCAGTGATCCAGATCCACGTTGTGGGAGTTGGCAGGTGGGAGGTGGTGAAGGAGGTGCCCCTGCTCCAAGAACCAGTGGCTTTGGCAGTAGATGGTGCAAGTGTGTGTGTTGCCACCGTTCACAGGTATGTCATCTGCAACATTGACACTGGGAGCACTGAGGAGCTTTTTTCCCACAATCTCAGGAGGCAGCATGCCTTTGTTGCATCAGTAGGGCGAGGGGAGTTCCTCCTGAATGGTCCTGAATATTTGGGTAAGTGCTGACAAACTGTCCCAAAAGCTGCTGAGCCCATGTTTCATGTATCAGTCCTTCTATCCACCCAGCCAGGGGATATGTATTTTCCCAGGAAATCATTCTCTCATCTTTCTCGCTCCCTCAGGCGTGTTTGCGATGAAGACAGGGACATGCCAACGCCCTCCCCTCCAGTGGCCTCGGGAGGTGCTGGCAGTTGGAGTATGTTTCCCTTACATCCTCGCCCTCGAGCCACAAATGCTCTCTGTTTACAGCATGTTAGATCAGCAGTGCAAACAGACGCTCAGTCTCAGCGGAGGGCAGGGGCTGCTTTCCACATCAGGTAAACCAAGCAATGTCAAATCAGCACCTAATCCAGGCATAGTGTAACACGGGAGCCCGCCAAAAGATGCAGTCATGATTGTTTCAGACAATCCTTCTAGCACACAACACACATTGAGCATCTCTGGAAAACAAATCTCCCCACAGATGGTGTACTAGCATTCACAGAAAGAGATGTTTTCAGCCTGAACCCCGTGCCATTCGAAGAGCAGATCCGTGAGCTGCTGGGACATGACAGGGTTGAAGAGGCCTTAGTGCTGCTGAATGGACTTCAAAGCTATTATCCACTTGACACATACAAGGTAAAAGCTGGATTATACAGAGGAAATTACAGAGGATGCAAACACATTCTTGCTTTAAAATCTTAGTAGGTATTATAGAGTCTGGCTGAGCAGCTCTTTCTCTTCTCCCCCAACTTTAGTTCTTCATTAGCGTCTGCTTTTGCTGGGAAGCGTTCGTTCCAACAAAAATCCTAGTGTTTCATGTCATAAATGCTTTCTAGATCATCTTAATGCATTACATACCAAGTGGCATTCCACTATATGTCCCGTCCTAAAACCTTTATATTGCATCACTGGGAGACTGATTTGTATTCCAGTCTGATAATTCCAACTGAGGGCAGCAGATGGCGTCTGAGGTTTTGGTGGAATTTGTACCAAATCAAAGTGAAAGATGTTAAAATTAACATGCCAGTGATTCTCCTTTGGTTGGTTTTGTGTTGTTATTTTCTACATTTTTCAACTGACAGGAACTGCAGAAGGCCATTACTTGCCTGGCTGGATTTGTTCACTTCTACCAGGAGGATTTTGCTGTGGCCAGAGATCTGTTCATGTAAATGCCTTCCAACATCACTGCTCTAAATGTTTAACATGATTACGAATCAGAATAAAATTGTTCTTTTATGCTGATTTCTACACTGTTGCTCAACACGAAATCAATAATCACTGCCCGCTTGGTTAGTAAAGGTGAGCTGGACCCCAGGGAAATCATCCACGCCTGCCTTCACATGTGGCCGTGTCTCAGCGCGGGCTTTCAATCGCAATTCGATCGAGTAAACAACCGCAGGGATCTCAAGGTGATCTGGCAGGAGGACAGAGAGACATTTCATCGCTACCTTGCTTTCCTGGGAGATTTTCTCAGAGAAGTCAGGGGGACAGCGCGAGGCCTGGCGTGCATTAAGCAGGTGGATGGCGCCCTCCTGTGGCTGTATGTGCAACTGGAGGACGCTGAAAGTTTGCAGCAGCTTGTAGATTTCCCTAATGAGTGCAGCCTCGAGCACTGCGTTCCTGTTTTGGAGCAACACAACAGGTGAAAAAAATATAAATGTTTTTTTTTTCTGTGTCAGACATTTCTAATAATTTGCGCAATTTCTGAACGTAAGCTGTTTGTCATCTTTATATCTGTAGATTTTTTGCATTGGGCTCCCTTTATGAAAGTCACGGGGTTCACACCGATGCCATTGAGGTATTCATTTTCCCAAAACATCATAAACATTATTCCTACATGTGTAAATGTATAAATTGTGTTAACTTGTCATATTCCTCCAGACTTGGTTGAAGATTGTGGATGGCATCTACAAAGATCCCACCTGCTCTGATGTTTATGGACGCATAGTGAAAACTCTTAGTCAGCTAAAAGACAGAGAGACTGTGTGGGCTTTTGCAGACTGGACTCTGCAAAGAAACCAGAAGGTGGACTGTTTTTTGTTTTTTTTTAAATATCCTTAACTTTAACTGCAGAGGGCAGAGTTGTGCAATATTACTATATTTTTAAACATGCATGAGGTTAAATGCCTCCCATCACTTTAATTAAACAGCCCACCTTTTTGTTTTGAATTAAACAGCTGTCCTGTTATTATTTGTAAAAGGTAGGTGTACAGATTTTCACAAAGCGTCCACCAGATGACCAGTTTGAGAACTGCGGCGTCCTCGCTCTCTTGGAGAAGTATCCACGAGCCTTACTTTTATACCTTGAGTTCCTAATCTGCAATTTGAACAGTAAGGTGGGTGCTATACCAGCCTAACAGGTTTTTGAGATGCACAGAGGCACAAATGATGTAATCTGCCCTCAGGAGGAGAGGTATCACAGCCGTCTGATCCTGGGATATGTTGCTGAGGCACTGCAAGAACAACTGGAAACAGAATCGGATGTGAGGGAAACCAGGGCCAAGCTGCAGCAGCTGCTATGGGAATCTAAATTCTACGACGCGTCTGCCGTGTACGGTGCGTGGACGTCCTGTGTAAGAAATAGTCACCAATAAATCATCAGAAAAGCCCCAACAAAAAGTCCTTTTTTGTTATTGTAGAGAGGATAAAATCAACAAGACTGCACCTAGAGAAAGCCATTCTCCTGGGTAGGACTGGTGATCACCCCCAGGCGCTGCAGTTGCTTGTTCATCAGGAGAGAGACCTCCAGGCTGCGGAGGCCTACTGCTGCAGGGCCGCCCGGGACCAGGACTCAGAGGTGTTATTTACTCTGCTCCAAATCTACTTGAGCTCTCCAGATCTCACAGGAGCTGCCTTGGACCTGCTGAAGAACCACCCTCAGGCATTTGTAGCAGAGAAGGTCATCCAACTCCTTCCTGACTCCTGGTCTGTTCAATTAGCCTCCCACTCTATAATTGGAGCTCTCAGAAGGACCTTTCACCAGAGGCAAATGCTGAGGGTGCAAAAGGGTTTGGCCCAGGCAGAACTCTTGAGGAACAAGGTCATTTGGGTGGGTCCAGTGGCATATTAAACTTTTTTTTTTCTTTAAATGAATATTACATCTGTTGTTTCCTCCCTTTTTATGTATCCTGTTGACCTTATGCTCTTTTCACTGTAGATGCAAGCCTCGAAAACTAAAATTAGAGTGAACGGGGAGCAGAGTTGTTCGGTTTGTCAGAAAAACCTTACAGAGCCACAGTTTTCCCGTGATCCAAGAGGTGAGCTGATGCACACAAGCTGCGCTCGCTCTACACTGCAAGGACAATGACGCACAATCCCTAATAGCTTTTTTAAAGCCACTATTTTTCTTTCATTTTTTGTTTATGGCAGAAATGTGGGCCTCTGCAATCTTGAATCAGATTTCTAGCTGGTTAACTGTTTGACTACCTACTCGTTTTTCCAGATTATACTGAGTCATTGAGGCAGAGCCCTCTATAGAGGTTAATTTCCTTGGATCTAGAAACAGACATCTTCTCTAATTAGATAAAAGAAAATACATTGTGTAAATAACTGGTCTCAAAATGCAAGCAGTGCACTTTTTCAGGGCGACATGTCTGAGCCATATCCTACAGACACTGTACACATAGTCATAAAATGAATTGTGGAGGACACTCTGGGGAACATATCCACTGATCAGACAGTGGGGTTTTTACATGGAAACCATATGTGGTGAACTGATGACCAAAGAAAATTTGACCATGCTCCACTGCTGTATATATTCATCTATGCCATCACAGTTTCCACTGTGTATATTTGTCTGCATAAAGCTGAAAATAGGCAGTCAACAAGTAAGAGGCTGCACGTGAGAGACCTTTTTTGTTCCACTCATGCAAAAAATATACATTTATGTCCTAGTGAAGTAACATTTTATAGTTTATTTCTTTTCTTAAAAGAGTTTATGCTATCTGTGATGTGTCTGGAAGATCAAATGAAAGGCTATTGAACCAGCATCATCTCCAGTCTCCACATAGCATTCAATAAAAATGTAAATCATTAAGTCATATAATGTTACTCACATTATCTGTGTTTTTTATTGCAGATTTAACGCTCACATTAAGGCTAACCATATCTTTTATCTACAGTGCATTTTACAGAAAAGACACCTAATAGGGCTTGAACAGCATTTCGCACATTTAACTGAACTGACTGTAAGGTTTCAGCTGGAAATTAAGTATCTAATTGTAGTATGATAAACAATTTTTGCTCACATAATCAATAGGGTCCAAATGGGGTTCAGTTCAATTTATATAACACATAAACATACTTCACAAAACTCTTTCCTTATAAAAGTTCATTTAAATCTCAACAAGGTAAGAGATTTTTTTTTTTTGTATTTGTGCATTTGTTCATTTGTCCTGTTAAATGTGTCAGTTCCTTCAGTTGTAAGCAGTGTGTGTGATTTGGTGATTGTGTTTGAGGCCACATACAAAATCTTGCTTGGGGCCACCAAAATCCGAGTGCCGGCCCTGAAGCCGACTACTGATGTCAATGCAAACTACTATCAATGGACGCAAGAGGACGAGAATTCATGGCCTTTGCTTCCAACACTTGTCTTTCTTGTCATAAATGTACGAGCTGGTACACTAGCTGGTTTCCTTTGCAGCTGTGAACTTCAGCAGCTCCAGAGGAAGGTCTGGTAGGTATCCAGGAATCGGTCTCCCCAGCTGAAGGGAAAACAGAACATTTTCTTCTTTTCTAGATTTCAGGGGAAGAAAAGTCTGCTGTCTGGGATAAGATCCAATTAACTACATGTAAAGATAGTTTTGTTTTGTCATGGGATATTGTAGAGATGGAATAATGTTACGTTCAGGGTTGAGTCCTGGGAATCAGCTAAACAAATGGGATTTTTATGCAACAGTACAGCATTGAGGAACAACCCAATAAAGGCCACTGAGAGCAGGTAATTTTCATAATTAATGCCTTTAAGTAATACAGATGTCTTAAAACTACACAAAGATAAAAACTCTTTTCTTTGGCTCTGAAGAAAGCACATGGGCTAAGTGATGACATAAATGAGGCAGGTATTTCACCAAACAACCTCTAATGGGAAAATGAATGCACAATGCTTCTCTGTGCATCATTCCTCATATTTATAGTCAAAGCCACAAATTACCATATCATGCCCCGTATGACGCATTTTTTCAGTCTCAGTGGTCGCAGAGAGACAAGGAGAATCTTAATTTGTGGCCCTTTTGGGAGCAATAATAGTAAGGCAGGAGAAAACCTAAATGATTGAACTTTAATTCCCACTCTCCCCAGCAAAACTAATTCTGTAGATATAACTAAACTACTATGGGAATAAATAGCCAAAGAGGATGATCAAAACGGCTTGTTTTTTCTTGAAGTCCGAAGGCAACACTCTCATTTTCGTGGATTGCTACCTCAGGGTTTGGCAGAATGCCACTGGGAGAAATGTCTAGGGTATCCCACTGGAGACACAGAGAGCAGCGGTGGTGACCACAGACACCCACCCATACCCTCCTCCCGGTGCCACACGTTATATACATCAGACTGCAAAGTACAGAGTCAAGCCTGAAGGGCTAATCTTGTATCTCTTTACTTCTTTCAGTGCATGAAAGTGTTTTCTTTACTGGATATTTTCAGAAATATAAAACTCAATTTTGTTCATAATTGCTACTTAGAGCAGTTCTCTGCAGAAACATTCAATTATTTACCCTCCAAATAATTAGTTTACCCAAGAAGTAAATTATATTACTACAAATATGCCTAAGTGCTTTGGGACTGTACATAAATTAATAAAAATAGAAGGTGTAGCTGTGGGGGAAAACGGGTCCTCTTAGCTTTTAAATTAAAAAAGGTTGGGTTACATACACTTAATTAATTAAGAGTTTATTTACTCTCTAGTAACTATCCACCAACAACTTCAACTCTGTTTTTCCACCACCTGAGAGGCAGCAACAGGATTTTCTCATATTTTCTTATTTTCTCTGCATCCAACTGATACAAAGAACAAATATCAGTTGTTTTAATTTATATTTCTTTCCAACTTAGAAATGTGATTCCATTATTTGTTTACTAACGGCTGCGTGCAGTAGAAGCAGGAATCAGTGTGAAAACGACAGATACGTAAGCATTTTCAGTTCAGTCTAGCACTGACTCATTTCTTTTACAATAAACTTAAAAACATAAAACATAAGACATGACCGATTGTGCTCAGAAGCATTGTTTGGGTGTAAACAAGTTGTTTTTGCTTTGTTTTTTTTTATTGTTTAAAACAAGTGTTGTTAGTAACATTCCTGCTGAGTGAATTTCAAATAAATCACCAAGTTGTCATTTAATTAAGAGCATTTGTCTCATTTCAGGACCTGTAACATCTTTCATCTCTTTAACGGTTGGCATAATATCCATCCATCCATCTTCTTCCGCTTATCCGGGGCCGGGTCGGGGGGGCAGAAGTCTAAGCAGGGATGCCCAGACCTCCCTCACCCCAAACACTTCCTCCAGCTCTTCCGGGGGAATCCCGAGGCGTTCCCAAGCCAGCCGAGAGACATAGTCCCTCCAGCGTGTCCTGGGTCTTCCCCGGGGTCTCCTCCCGGTGGGACATGCCTGGAACACGTCTCTAGGGAGGCGTCCAGGAGGCATCCTATACAGATGCCCAAGCCACCTCAGTTGACTCCTCTCAATGTAAAGGAGCAGCGGCTCGACCCCGAGCTCCTCCCGAATGACTGAGCTTCTCACCCTACCTCTAAGGGAGCGCCCAGCCACCCTGCGGAGGAAACTCATTTCGGCCGCTTGTATCCGTGATCTTGTCCTTTCGGTCATTACCCAAAGTTCATGGCCATAGGTGAGGGTGGGAGCGTAGATTGACCGGTAAATTGAGAGCTTTGCCTTACGACTCAGCTCCTTCTTCACCACGACAGTTCGGTACAACGACTGCATAACTGCAGACGCTGCACCAATCCGTCTGTCAATCTCACGCTCCATCTTTCCCTCACTCGTGAACAAGATCCCGAGATACTTAAACTCCTCCACTTGAGGCAAGACATCTCCACCTACCCGGAGAGGGCAAGCCACCTTTTTCCGGTCGAGAACCATGGCCTCGGATTTAGAGGTGCTGATTCTCATCCCAGCCGCTTCGCACTCTGTTGCAAACCGTCCCAGCGCATGCTGTAGGTCCTGGCTCGATGAAGCCAACAAGACAACATCATCCGCAAAAAGCAGAGATGAAATCTTGTGGTTCCCAAACTGGACCCCCTCCGGTCCCTGGCTACGCCTAGAAATCCTGTCCATAAAAATTATGAACAGGATCGGTGACAAAGGGCAGCCCTGCCGGAGTCCAACATGCACTGGAAACAGGTCTGACTTATTGCCGGCAATGCGAACCAAACTCCTGCTCCGGTCGTACAGAGACCGAACAGCCCATAGCAAAGGGCCCCGGACCCCATACTCACGGAATGATGGCATAATATCTGTGAACGAAAATCCAGCGTGAGCAGAAAATATGTTTGAGCACAGTTTAACTTTTTTCTCCACAAAACAATTGTGCTACTTTTGGGTCTGCAGGCGCCCCAACAGGCATGAAAGTGAAATCCCAAGAGTTGCTTGGCTTCCTGCTTGGTTTCCTTCCTCTCTGCTTTTCTGTTCCATATTTGCTTTTTTACGTATCATAATGTCAACTGCAGCTCTGCGAGTTAGTTTCATCATTCTTATTGTGTGACACGGTGACAAAATATCCAAAGTCACTTTGGCTGTTTTTTTTTTAACTGATGGCCGGTTTTTAACCGATGATACTCCCAAGAAAAGTTATCAAATATTCCCTCAAATGAAAATGAAATAGCTGGATTTGTTTTCACGGATTGCCTTCCTCATCGATTGGCATCATCCAAGGATAATCTACGGCCGCTAGTAACCACCTAATAGGCAAGCAGAGCTAGAAATGTCTTTTTTCGGCTGTCTTGTACTCAACTTTGTGTAACACAGCGTTGGACGGATGTAGATGTAAAGCAACATGAAAATGTTGCATAGATGGTTCTATTTAGTGAAATGTAGTGTATTAGCCTCAAAAACTGAATTCAGAAAGCAATCAGTGACCATTTTTTTTGTTTTGTTTTGTTTGTTTTGGTTACACCAGTAGTGGTGTGCCACATTGAGAGAGCACGCTCACAATAGACTTTTCTTTTTCCGTTGCTCAACCTGAGGTTTTCTCACTTCAAAATACTATGGATGTGCTTGCTAATGCATCTTTCTGTGCTCAGAACGTTCAGTTGCTTGAATTTAGGCAGATTTCATGTTTCAGTTGAATATGATCTTCAGGAAACATGCAGGTAATGACGTTCCCACAAACGTGGTCTTTCCTATGTGAAACTATCATAATTAAAGCTCTGGAAGCCAAGGGTACGAGTGCTCTGCACCACAGGGGACCTTTATCTGTGAGACTCTGCCTCATGTGGTGCTTGACATCACTGATTATAGAGCATGTGCCGGATTAAGTTACTGTTACTGTATCCTGGGAAAGTCGAAGAGTAGGACCATGCATAATTAGACATTTAGCGCCAATCCTCCCCACAAATGAACACACCCTTCACCACAACAGATAGGCCAAAGAGTTAAAAATGTCCCAACGCCCACCAGAAGCTGAAGCTTGAAACACCCATCTTAGCCTGTGAAGCACAGAACTAACTGTAACCTGTTCAATAAAGGCCCACGGGAGCATGAAATCCAACTTATCCCAAAAGACCTCAGTGACTTTGCTGCTGGAATCAATAAATTGCTGCATGACATCCTCTGACCTATCATAAACTTGCATCTAGCAAGAAAGAAAAGCTCCAAAGCAGAGACAAATTAGGGGTATAATCTGTTTAAACATAGAATTACAAGTCTATCTTTGCAGATCGAAAGCATCGACAGCATATTTTTGTGAATATAACTACTATGTGTATAACTACCATGGGGTGCAGAAGAATGGCACAATTCTCAACAAACATGAAATCTTGTGCACCAACAAATGCTCAGACGGCATTGTTTTTCAGCTATGACCAATGTGACGGTCCGTGGTTGATTTGATAGATTGTGCTGCGGTAGATTATGTCCTGCTTATATGGTCTCCCCATCCCCACCCCAAAGCCGGTAGAACACACTGGAAAAGTTGTGCCTTTAAGCTGACATTTCTTGTCTCCATCTCTACCCAGTCACACTCAACATTCGGTTCCTTCAATCTTAACATTTGGCCTGCTGTCTTTGTACTATTTATAATCAAAAATAAAATAATTCTAGTAATTTGCTCCCTAAATATAAGACTCATGACTTTGGTACCTAAATATAAGTCACCAAGATACTGGCTTTATCTATTACTGACTGCTGTCCACACTAAACTTTCAAACATGTGTTCAAGCCCCATGGGTCCAGATATAGCAGTAACTCAAAGACTAGTCATCACTGTGGTAACGGCACCGTGGATCACAGCAACCTAAATAAAGCGCTTTAGCTTTCCATTGTCTAAACACCAAAAACCACTCCGAGGTCTATAACATAACCCTCTCTATGCTAAACATGTTAACAAAGCAACACAACCATGGCAACAGCCTCTATTATATGTGTGAGTAAACCAGAGCAGGCATGTTCTTAAAGCTCGTAAAACGTGGGGAAGTACGTTTGAACGCTCTGTTCTTATCTAGGGGAGAAAATACAAACACCGTAGGTCGTTTTGCATGGTGTAACATATTCAATTCAATGTTCAATATAAAAAACCCTATTAAAGCAGAGTTTTCATAATTATATTTCTCATTCTGACACGAAGCACAAGACTTGAATGAAATGAAAAAAGATATGCAGTGCAAATTTAGATGTTTAGATGCTTTTTATTCTATTAAAGTGAAAATGTATGAAGTAAATATGACAAGTTAGTGTGCTACCTGTGTTTGACAGCAGTCACAGTGCTCTCAGTTCAGTAAATCAGGGGGGCGGAGCTAGGACCTTCTTTTTCTTTCTTCCTTTTTTCTTTCACCTTCCATCCTGAAGGTTTTATCAGCCTTTAAGAGTTACCATGACCTGCATTTCTAAGAGTCTAATCCAGCTCTAGCCTGGCCAAAGTGTGATTCAGGAGGCTATAGTCCTTTAGAAACCTAATCTGTGTAAATGAGCGATGGTGCTCTCGAAAAACAGGAAAATCCATTTTTCAAGCACATACAATACATTTTAAAAAGGGATTGTTTTCACACAATCCATCACTCTTTGGGCCAAGTGGACAACTGAGGCGGACTCCAATGTTGAAAGCAAATCATAAGGAAGCTGAGACTGGGATTTGTCAATATGTGAACTATGTGCTTCTGGGAGAATATCTGGATCTTTTGGACAGATGAGACAAAACTAGAGCTTTTCGACAAGTCACATCAGCTCTATGTTCACAGACAAACTGGAGCATTCAAAGAAAAAATAAAACTACCTAATAAGAAACATCGAAGTGGTTTGGTTATATTCTTGCATTGCGTTAATGCATTTGACACAGGATGTCATGGATCTGTGCAATGAACTCTTTAGACTATCAAGGTGGTCTGGAGTGACATGTGTCGCTTAATTTCAGAAAGTTTGGTCTCAGTTGTAGGTTATGGTTCCTCCAACAATATAATGACCCAAAAACACACAGTTAAAACATTCAAGAATGGCTAAGAACAACTTACTGGACTATTCTGAACTGCCCAGATCTGAATACTATTTGAGATCTGTGGAAAAACCAGAAACACGCAGGCTTACTGACTGCTGTCCACACTGCACCACAACACTGATGACAGGTGAGGCTGCTGCTTAAGTAGGGAATAACACAGGTGATTGGGATCAGTAATTAGAGTGGAGCTTCAGTGAGATGCCTTCAAGGTTGCCTTGGAAAACCAAAGCCCAAGACAATGACAGTGGGACTCCAGAGGCAGCGGATAGGTACCGGCAGGCCAAGTGGAATGTGTCTTCAGCAGCTGCTGAGGCAAAAACCCGGGCATGGGAGGAGTTTAAAGAGGCCATGGGGAAGGACTTCTAGACAGCTTCAAAGAGATTCTGTGAAGTAGATGAGATGAGAATCAGCAGCTTTAAATCCGAGACCACCTCCGTCAGAAAAGGGGGGAGTGCCCTCTCTGGGTCAGGAATCAGAGTTCAAGAATCTCCAGGAGTGGGAGATTGAAAGGTGGATTGGTGGTCCCAACATCTCTGTTGGGACCCTGGGGGTAGTCTAGGTCCCCATCAGAATCACTCCTTGACAGATAGTATCCAGTCAGATTTGCTTCACCCAAACCCCACTTAAATGGGAAGAAAAAAAGGAAAATAAGGTGAATACCTTCTTTGTAATGATTGTGGTTGGAAAAATATTCAAAAATTGCTTTTGGTGTAACTGCTATGAAACTAGTTTGACAAAGTTCACATTTGACTACATGTTCCCTTCTTATTTCTGCATCCTTGGGTGATTACTGACATTCACAGTCTATTGTATTTTATTGCTATTACATCTAAAAATCAAACAAAAAAAAAAGAAATTAAATATTTTGAAGCTCACTCCACTACTCTTAGTAAAACAATGGTTCATTCTTGGTTGGCAGCATAGTTCACTCTGGTACAGACCGACAGAATGGAGAGACTGAGCTTTTAACTCCCCAAATAACCTTCCCAGATTATAATATAAGGTTTTGGCACATTTCCGACCTTTAATTTGGAGAGGGTGTTTCACAGTCATGAAACCTGAGAGAGATAATAGCGGGTGAAAGTATAGCTTAGAGAGGTTGCATGTGTATAGTTGTGGAATATAATTAGTTTAATTTCAATGAAGAAAACCACTTGTCTGTGATGTATAAAAGAGATCAAACTCAACAGAGGGGCTTCAGACTGTATGTGTAAAGTGAAAGTGTAGGGCTTTAAAATAGGTGTCCAAACATGAAACTCATTTCAGCTATGTTTGAAATCTCCTATTTCACCAAGGAAAAAGACAAATGCATCTAATTTACAGCGGAGTAACAACAGAGAAACAGAAGACAGTAATTCTGCAATGTCAGGCCTAATGACAGACACCGACTCGTAAAAACCATTACTTCAGCTTCGGGTCTTCTTCCTGGATACTCCACTTCGGCAACCATCATTTAAAAACCTGCTCTAAGGAAAGTAGTGGCAGAGCTATACGTATTCTCAAATGTTCAATTCTCCTTGGTTCTACTCCAGCTTTTAATATTGTCAAGCTCATTTAGCTCATTACATGTAACCAGCTCAGCACAAATTAAATTATGGATCTATAAGTCCTTAAGGGCTTCATATATCAGGAGGAGAATCTAAATTCTGACCTAAATTTAAAAAAAAAAAAAAAGACAAAAATAACAACCAATGAAGAGAAGCTGAAATTGGAAAAATATGATCTCTCCTGCTGTGCCTCATCAGAACTCTCGCTGTGGCGTTTTACATTAGCTGGTGGTTTTTCAGATAATTTTATTATGCACCCTGAGTCATATAGGTTCTAAAAATGTTCTACATGTGATGTAAAAGACAAATCCTGGTCAGAAATGACTCCAGGGTTCACTAAGATAGCATTAAATGCAAAGAAAACAACCTTCATCTTTATTTTATTAAGAAGTAATGTCTTTGTTTCGTTATTCTGTTTACCAGCTAACTGACTGATTTCATCCAGCTTCATGAAAAGGTTCACATTTTCATAAAAATGTATACAATTCTTTCAATTAATGTTACTTAAAGGAAATGTACTGGTCAAAAAACAAGAACCCTGTGGAGCAACATGAGTGACGTCTGTGTATCATCCCTGTTTACATGAACAAACTGGAATCTATAAGATAAGAAGTATGATTTAAACCGGGTTAATGTGATGCCTTTGACTCCAAAATGATACGCAAGCCTCTGTGACAGAATATGCTGATCAAAAGTTTCATGTACAGCTCTTTTACTGAGAAAAGTCTATTATCCACTGACATCACGAGGAGATTGATGTTATCTAAATCCATTTGTTTGTTTGTTGGTTTGTTTGTTGATAAGGTGTAATGGGGTTTGTTTCCTAGACAAAGATTTGGGGTAAAAATACAGACAGAGGAGACCATCCTTATGACTAGGTGGAAATAGAAAGCTGTCACCTGCCTCGAACAAGGAAACCAAAAGAAGATAAAAACCCTCTGGCAGCAGACTTCCCCGTGAGCCATGTTAACCTGGAGCGCATTTTTGCCAAAGTTGTAAGAAATTCTACTTTTGTTTTAAGAGGAAAAATGCTTCTGTACATTGTTAAACAAAGGATCACAAGAATTGAATTAAAAACCGTATTCCCTGCTACAACCAAGGTAGGTGCAGCCGGAATTAGATGCACACAGCAACACAGTCTGCTGGTGAGAAGGGTTTCCATCTTTGGGAAAACATGTTTGATCAAATGTTCTGTCCCTTTATTGGAAGGCCACTTCAGAAAGCTGTTTCCATTTAAGTATTTCTGCAAGAGTTTCCAGACGTAGTCCACCTGTCTGTCTGGCACACGATGGGACTCAAACAGCAGCAAGGACCACAGTTTCATCCAACCGCACGCTGTTGCAATCTGACCAGAAAGTGGCCAAACCAATGTCAACACAGTGGCAGAAAAACTGCACCAGTATTAGGACTGTAATTCCTTCTTCCTTTACCACAGGACCTCAGACATCCACATTTGGAGATTTTGTTTGTAATACAGAGCTGTAAATAGATGAGAAAAAATACCAATTGGAAAGTCTTTAAAGTCTTATACGTCCCATTCAGCAAAGTTAGGAGTCCATCCGTGCGATCCACACTCAACTGTCCTCCTCCAGCTTTGTGAAATAGAGGAAGACATATACTTACAGGTTTTAAAATCTGCTTTCAAAGCAAAGCCCTTAACCTTTGAAAACTGTATTTACAGTAACTGCAGTATCCAGGAAAAGAAAAGGGAGATTTGCTGCAGGAATCATAGAAGAGATTAACAAAGACGCTTTGTTGGGAAAAAAAAAAAGGTCAAAGACCCAAAATAGTCATCAGGTCTGTCCTAGAAAGATCTACCGGCAAGCTGTCATTGCAAAACTATACATGCTGCAATTGAGGGAGAGAGCTCTGGGAAGTGACATTATAATTATTATGTTAAGAGGAAGGGAAAGTTTTACATGTGGACTCGGCTGGTTAACAGGTCTGCAGTCGTGGTCACTTAAGATAGCTGCAGTGTGCCGAAATTACAGAGCACAATGACTCACACTCTTTCTGTGTTTAAGACTACTTGGCTGTGCTCGAGGTGGGACGAGCCCTCCCAGTAAAAACAGGCTCTCCACAGCAAAAATGCAGCCTCATCAAAATAACAAACTCTTTGTTCTGCTTTGCAGCACTGGCCATGGAGACCACCTGGAAGCAGTCATTATTCTGTCATATGTCGATCAGCTGTGAGAGTAAGACGCAATTCAGAGCTGCGCTGGCCCACGTTGCGTCAAAGAGTAAATACACTTCAATCCCCAGGAAGTTTACATATGTAAAGTCCCATTTCCACACCTTTTTTTTTTAATGGAATCTGTCTTCAGGATAAATGAGCCTCAGTTTCAAAATCTCACGCGCAAGTGCAAATGTTATAAAAGATTCCACATGTTCACATGTCCTGAAAGTTATCTGCGTAAAACTGGTGTTTTAACAGCTCATTTCATATAAATGTCGGCCTAATAGCGCTTTTAAAGACGTGCAGAACCGTTACTTTTCTTTGAAAAAGGTTTAAATTGCTTGTAATTTCGCAGCATCGTTCAGAAACTGCAAACATGAAAGCTCGGCCGCTGTGTTGCAGAGTAAATGTTCATCAAACCCAACGCAGTCAAATTTAGCACGTGAGCATTTTTACATTTCAGATTTGTTTTGTCTGAACGTCAGGGACAGTCTCAGACCTGTGGTTAGACAGGTTTAATGCTCTATGGTTTCCCTTGTGGTAGCTGATCAAAAGATACACCGAGGGCAAGAAATACCTAAAACCCATGCTGTGTCAGGCAGCGTCCCATGTTCACCTTCAAAAGCCACGCGAGGCTCAGGACAAACTCACACGACACAGATGTTTTTGCAGACTGTATCCATCTTTGGCATGTCTCTTCAAAATATTCAGCAAATATGAAGTTTGGCCCCGTAAAAACCTTAAACAAACTCAACAGGAAACCAGCCGGCCAACCATAAGGGATGGGCTCCGGCTTGTTTGTGTTGTCATTTTGCTTTATTCTTGGATGCTCTTGTGTCTGTGGATTACAAGTTACTCAAAGGACTCTGAAGCGAGCCAGTCGTCTACATGAGTGTTTTTGAAACACCAGGGCAAATTAAAAACTTGAATGTTAGTTTTATGGCTAGAATTCAAATTTTGTTGGTCACATCTGAGTTCAATTGACAGACCAAGTGTGTATTTGCCATTTTTATGATGCTTTCATTTTGCAGAGATTATTGCATGTTTTATTATAGGCTACATTGATGTTTTAATGGCTATTTGATGAAGTGTCTTTAAATCTTTTCAAATTGAAAACTCAAAGCCTCAAATATTCAGCGACTGAAAGGGAATGTAGTAATTTACACAAAGCAGTCATGTTTTAAAGAAAATCCCATCTTCATTCCACCTCCACCCTCAAGCTGTGCATTCACAGTGATTTCATGAAGGCGCAATATTCCCTCCACAGTGTGTGCTTTCACAAAACATGACAGCTTCTCGCAGTCTGAAGTCGGACCCTTTCCTCTGCAACAAGTCTGGGGATTGTTCTGGAGCCTCTGTAGCGAAGGAGGATACGTCATAAAACGAAGAAGATCATCATAACTGAATGTCATGATCATTGCTGTTGACAGCAAAAGAAAAGTCAACTCAAATTCAAATTCCTCCACAAAATAAAAACTCACAAACCAACCAAACACGGCGTTAAATTCAAACTCAGAAATGGTAAAAAAAAGAGACTCGTTATTCATTATTATTACTGCTACCATGTCATTAGTACAGAGCAGACAGGATGGTATTGTTTGTGTGTATTATATAACGTGGAACGACTCCCGGTTAGACACAGTCAGACCTGCTGTTCCAGGCTGTAGTCTGAGTATCAGCCCACACGGTGTCCATCAGCTAGTGAAATAAACCTCGAAACCGCACTGTATGCACTCTCAGGTCCGGTATTGTGTCGGACTCACTGTACTTTAAACTCCATCTAACGTCCAGTGGGCATGTCTTCATATACAAACGTCACATGCTGGGATATGTGAACCGTGTGGGCATTAACTGTCAGTTTGACTCCTACACTTATTTTGAGACAGACATGGCTTTCACCAAATACAGTGTACAGAGACAACACTTGTTCTGTCCCTCCGTAAGTCATTATGGAGCAGCGCTAACTATCCGGCGAGCGAGGTGACACCGCGTTGTGTAACCACCATTTCATGTCACTTTGCATTTCAGACACAGAAGCTGTCATTCCTTGACATGGTATGCACTCAAATCAAATGTAATTCCATGTTATTATGCAATTATGAATTAAAAAAAAAAACAAAGTCAAATTTAAATCTATCTCACTTTCACACTTCTCTTAACACGCTGACAGATTCTTTGACTTTAAACTGGCTGAAGCTGGATACAGACCAGGACACCGAAAATCTCCTCGAGCTTGATGGAGCGGATTTGTCATTATCCTTAAATGCAGGACTCTTCCACCTACACTTCAGCCTCAAAATCCAATGAAGGTAGTTTTATTATACTTTGAAATCTTCTAAATGCTCCCAGAATGAGCTGTACTTTTAGTAGTCTGTCTATATAGTTTTTTTTTTCAACAAGTTCAGCCAAAAAACAGGAGAAGCAGAGTAAATTATGACCGTCTCAGTTTATATTCTTGTTTCAGGACAAAGAAAGACGGTGTCGTCTGACCCTTTTACTTTTGTAGTAGATTGTCTGCAAAAGTGGTATTTTGAAGCTTTCTGGTTGAGTACTTCTAACAAAATTTGTTCTAAAAGTCATTTTTCCTCTAAAGCGAGACTAACAATGTTGCCTCTAAGCAACTGCTGAGTCAGATCTTTCCAGAAATAGACTTATAGCAAACCCTGGAAACACAAACAATAAAATCAGATAAAGTGTCGCTTGTCTTGGTTGACTGGCAATAAGCGAGTTTGAACTTCCAGAAGCGTTCGTAACAGATGCTTCAGCAGGCAGACTGCCGATAGCATCGCACGCAGCGTGTGAGCAAAAGTGGCCAGCAGTTTACAGCTTATCAGTTTAATTACATAGCAAATTTCATGTGTTCACACAATAAAACATACTGAAGGAAAAAAAAAAAATGTCAGCATGTAAGCTGGGGAGGACTTTCACATCATACTACATGCGCTGTTGAACGGCGTCCAGCAGCTGCTCTCGCATCCGTTCCTCGATTTTTCTGCCTTTTGGGCCTTCCACAAACTGGTGACCTCCCAGACATCGTCCCTGATTTTTCAGCTACTTTTACTCAAGTTTTTTTTTCCCAAGACCCTGTAATTTCCCCACCAATCAATCTCAGGGGCCCCCGTCAAGTCTGCCATTCATAAAGTTTAAAGTAGTTCTTAGTGGTCCATGGAGTTTATTGAAACATTAAATTTGTATCCAAGCTGTGATGGTTTATCTTTAGCCGTTGCTTAACTCACGTGCTTGGTTGGGTCTCTTTGCATCAACCACCAATTATGTTCTTCTCTTGGGTGTGGGTTGAGCCTCGGTCAGCATGGTGAAGAAACCAGAAACATCAATTCCTGGGCAGTGGAGTGAACAAAAACAGACAAAATGTAAAAACCTTCCGTCCAAACACTGTTATCATTGTAGAGTACAAGCACAAACATCAGTGACATTTCCAGCAATGCCGTCCAGCAGTGCTCTTTTTGGGAATTCAGGGCTATCCATGGGTTGTTGTTATTCAAGGATGAAGGCCAGAGCAATAGGCAGGACTTCAGATTACCAGCTGCAGAAGGGACACATGAGGAAAGTTTGCACTGTCATGGCTTCCCATGCTTGTTTATAACTTTCATCTGAGTCTATTTCTGTGGTGGATTATACAACTCCATGTCAGAACAGTACAAAACAATGGGGGAAAAAAAGAAAAACAGCCATTCTCACATTTACTTTGACTTTTGTTTCATGTCAGACACCACAAAGTCAAAGAAATGAATGTTTCGTCTTATCAAAATCACCTGATTTGTTATATTTATCAATTCCTGCATTTTAGGCGTGAAACATGTTCCAAAGAAAGTTGGTAAAAGGTTTGTGGTTAGTTGTGAAGTTAAACCAAATAATGATGTTTTTTCAAATAGGTGACATCAACAACTGACCAGTGTCCAAAAACAATGTTTAGTTAAGAGAGTTTACATTTTATCTGCAAATACATAGTAATTAAAACATGTTTAACTGACAATGATCCCTATAATATATATATATATCCCAAATATATAGCCCAAATTTGACACCCGTCATCTCTGCTCCTTCAGACAGCACTCCCTTAAAAATCGATAACTGATTTAACCAAATGCCTGTATTTTGGGAAGTTATATTCACAAACTGCACTCAAAACTTTACTGTTAAATAAAAAGATTATGTGATTACCTTGTCTGGAGGGGGTATCGATATCTTTTGGAAAGGATCATCGCATGTTGGAAATGTGAGCTGTTGTCAAAGAAGTTATTGTTGCACTTTTTTTTAAACTTAAGAATATATAAAGCATTGGTCTAAACGCATCAGTTCAGTTGTTGATGCTGAAAATGCGCACAGCAACCTTGAGGTAAGACGTTCATTTTGACATGAAACCATGACGTGACAGACTCAAAGTTGTCTGTAGCTGGAGTGTAATTGTAGGTAAATTGGAGATGCTGCTGTAACCTGCAAAAGCATTACATTACTGGCGGATTGGCAGTGCTCTTTGTTGAAGTGTAGACACTAAAATAGCTCTGTCGAGGCTGAAAAACAGTGTAGACGTATTTGCTTCTTCAGTGAAACTCTGTCCAGATCTGATAAGGAAATCAAAGAATTGGATTGACAAGCGTCCTAGTATCAGCATCAGTGAAATCTTATCAATTCCCGACTCTTTATACCCTGTACTGCTGCACACCTGAAGATGAGAATTGGACAAAATAAGACCTGAAACATCTTTTAAGTTCTGTGAGGTGTGGCGGCGTCACAAAGTGGTTAAAGGTTGAGTTTCCCAACTTTTTACAGAATCTCTTGCAGGCTTGACATGAAAGAATGGGTAAGTACATTAAAGTGCTCTATATTTAGGAATGAAATCACAATGAAACAGAAGGAAAGCTGTTAAGACAAAACGCTTATCTCAAAGAGGATTATTTTAGAGATTGCCACATAGTCGACATTTAACATTAATTGTGTGATTCCAAAGCTGGAGGCTCCTTAACCTCTTTTGCACTCATTGACTTTGGGTGTGTCCATAATTAACCATTTACTTACTTTACCAATTTCACTTAGAGGATTTTATGTAATTTATCAAGTATATGAAAATGTCAAGAAACTGCAAGCATGTGTGCATTTTACAGTGAGGCACCCGTGACTATATAAGAGCAAAGGGACGTCGCCGCCTTCATTTTTAAGACCGTTAACCTAATTCTTAATGGTTATTACGATAAAGTTTGCCAACCACATCAAGCTGCGGTTCTGCAGTATTGGGCAGAACAGAGAGAGCTCTGCCATGTACTTTCGCAGTCTTCAATTCAGTGTTATTCGCACAGGGACAGAGTCCTTCTCAAATGAGTCCAGCGACATGTTTAGAAAATAAAAAGTAAAAAAAATACTGCACGGTTATAAACAACATCCAAATTATATTGGTAATTCAAGTGTTCACTGGGCCAACGCGTTCTCTGCTTCCAAAGCTCATCATGAGCGTTTCTGTCTCCTACCAGGCTTGCATGCAGATGCAGGTTGCTGTTTTTTTCTCTGCATAAAGGGATGAATTGTTGCACTCAGTACATCGAACTAAACCCAGAGGACCTCTTTTGCGGTGTTTTGAAAAACATAAATAAACTAGAATTATCTGGACCTATAAACACATAAAACTCCACCCACTGTTGCTCTGTCATTTCATCTAAAGTCCGATTAAAGCTGGAAAAGACTGGACCTCTCCTGAGGACATGAGCATAAAGAGGTTTTGAAATAAATAGCAAAACTAGAAAATATCAAGATTGCTGGGACATGGGTGGACCATTAAACAACATTTTAGCCAAAATAAAAAAAGCTGACACTTGACAGAGAAACAACCATTTCCACAGCTGATAAAGCAAGACCAAGCATGTGCAATGGAGACAACAAAAATGTGACTGGCTGTGGAAAAACTGGTCTGAACGTTATATTAGTCCTGCCTGAGTTGCACGTGACGCATGTAATGTGACTTACTTCTATGATCACAAAGGCTCAGGTAATCAGTCTGCACCTTTGCAGTGTGCTGTCTCTTCCATCTGGGTGAATGGCCATATTTCAAATCTTTGCAAAATTAAGATCAAACGCAGGATTATGTTTTATTTGACAGGAAGAGTGCACTTAAACAATGCTTAGAAAACGTGATAAAGTGCTTTAAGCCAGGGAAGGTAGCATTTTGGAAAATTGCAGATAATTTGGTCTAATTTACAGCAAAAAAAAAGAAGAAGGAGGGGGTTCAAATGAGCCATGTTGGGGAATCTTTAATTAACTTTGTGGTGAAAGACATCTCTCGCAGTCACGTGTAGTATGGATGTCTACTATAGGAACCTGGTGAAGCCCTCAATCGTCCAGGTCATCATAGATTCTGCAAATATACATACGTTGCCTGTGCAATACACATATGTCATGAGAACACAGGAAGAACATGTACCAGAAATGGGTCCAAAAGCATTTTGGGATGGGAATTTGCCTACCCTACACATCATTTATGGCTACTTGTGTGTTTGAGAACATGTGATTATTTGGGTGTATGCATTTCCTATGTGGCTAGAGTGAATTTGAGAAATTACAGTTGGAAGACTCAAAGTAAGCAAGGCAAGGTGGAGGGTGAGGGTGGATAACACAGGAGGACAGGGCTGATTGAGAAAATCAAACATCGTGACAAGCAGGCAGTTTAAAGCAGGTTTTGAATAAGCCAGAAACCTCTGATAATGTGTGTAGGCTGACGGGGGGCCAGAAATAACACATGACCACAGGGCTACGGCCGCTTCTCTGCAGCAGCAGCACATCTTCAGTCCCTGAGAAGGTGCTGTACCTTAGTGAAAACCTACCCTCTGGTGTTGAGATGTGGGTACTGCATCTGAAAGGTCTCCCTGGGCTGTATTCACGAGGCAGCGACAAGCACAAATGTCTTTTCCAGTAGTTCCTTAAATAGCTTTTTTAGCTGATTTGCAGACCAAACACCTATAAAAACACATAAGTTAAGCAATAGTGTTTACTTTGAAATGGGATTTAATAAATGCGACTATGGCCTCCATGAGCCACAATAACAATCCGACAACCCAGACGATGGATTCTGAATTCAATATCTGCAATATAATCACAACTGTCCCTTTAATAATGAACTCACATAAATAAGAAAATAATTATTTAATCATGTCTCTTTTATTCATGGCAATTTCTAGCCTCTTCTAACCCCTTTCCCTTTTACGCTGCCATGGCATGAAGCGTCCAGACAGTCAATAAAGTAAGTATAAGTGCCCTCCACCCGACTGGTCAAAGAGTCCTCATTTTAAGTGCAAACTTGCAATTCAGCAAAAGGTGCTAGTTACAGATAATGCTGGAAATTGGAAATCAGATGAGAAGAAATCTGAATTCACTCTTTATGATTCTAACTTTCTTTCATTATTATTTTGTTTTCCTTTTCTTTCAAAAATAAAAAAGGTCTTTTAAATACTGCTGGGGTACAAAGAGGGGAAGAGTGTCAAGTTGAGAGCGAAAACCAAAATAAAAAGGTGTAACCTGTTTAGTTATTTATTTATTGCTTTAAAATGTGATGATTCCTTGTTCAGAAGCAGAATGAAATAAGTGATAATCATGTGTCTGCATATTGAAGATCTGGAGACACCCTGATGTGACATGCCCACTTTGGGTAGATCTGTCTGCTAATTACACCCTAGCTCTGAGGAGGGAGGTACTTGCATGTGTGGTGGGGGCATTTTTTTTTCTAATGATGCAAGGGTTAGATATGGTATAAATACCCTCATCCTTTTGCAGAAGGCAGCATATCCTCACTTGTGCTCCTACCGTTCGGATTTACAGCAGCACCAGGAGCTGAGTGGTGCTGAAGAACTTGGGTTTCCTCTCGGTGGATGCCGGTACGTCCGCTTTCTTTTCCTCTCTAAAGCTGTTGTTTCTGCGGGGGAATGTAAGCAAGATCTGGGCTTTGTGAAGGCCTGCACTTGTTGCTATAGGTTGGAGAAACAGGGGGAACACGGTAGTGTCTTGGTACATCGATCCTGTAGAATCCAGGATTAATGCTCTTACTGGAGAAAAGAAATGTCCAAATATACATTTACTATGATGTATCCTCTTCTATTTGATTTAAACTACATTTTTGTAACAATATCAAGTCTGAGCACTAAGATTAGAAAGTTTTTAACAATATAAAGACAATCATTTAGACAAGTTTGCAGTTTTAACTTAAAGATGGTCATACTAAGAAGTGTCTTCTTTCCCCTGCAGGTTTTACCTTGCAAGATGGACGTACGAGTGGCAAGCCTGCTCCTGCTCATCGTGGCCTCTGCAGCAGCCCATGGAAAGGGATACGTGGTGAAGAAAGTGATGTCCTTCCCTGTGAAGAGCCAGAGTAAGAAAGCGCAGCCTCCTTCCTTACACACAATCTCCAGCAAACAGCTTTTTCTTCATATGTTTTGTCTTCACTTACAAAGACTGAAAAGCTTGATTTTCTTCTGTAAGAGTGAACTTTACTGAAGCAACAGTTTACTATAGTTATTCCAGACCAAAGTGACAGAATGAGCTGATTTCTTTTGGCTGATAAGAGCCAGAAAGGCAGTAAGACAGATGTGGGCCACAGCTGCGTACTTCAAAAACTGAGCTCCACTTTGCTTTGGAACAGTACTGAGTTCTGATTGGCTGCAGCAGTTTGCCTGCCTGTCCAATCACAGTATCCGCTTAGATCTGATACCGAAGAACGAGCTGATTTAGTTAGTGCAGAGCTGGAGATTTTAAAAAGTCTTTACACCATTATCTGTGTGTTTTTGCTGCTATACTAAACTTACTGATTGTCTTACCTGGTACTGCTTTATTCAGTGCAACTGGTGAACTAAATCTCACCATACATTTATTCATATTTTAGTTATTTTAGCTCAAATGTTGCTTGCTCATTCCTTGATATCAAAATAGAGCACAGGTCTGCTCTCTTAAGTTCGCTGCATTTAAAAAGAAAAAAGAAGAAGAAGAAAATCAGATTTTCCAGTACTATTTCCTTCAGAAAGTAATTTCACTAAAAAAAAAAACATTAATTATTGCACAGTTCCCTTTTCCTCAAAATGCAATGTAACATATCAAATCTTGTGTTTTTGTGAGTCAACGCATTGTTTTGGTTTTTTGTTGTTTTTTTTTTAGGGGGGGGGGGGGGGGGTGTTTTTTTTTTTTTTTTTATTTAGAAAGTAGTTGTTAGTGGATTATTTTTAGTTTGACACTGACAATTAGAGCCCAGTCACCCAGTAGTGTGGTTTGCTTGGGTGTGCCTGCCTCACTCAGAAGTAGAAACATCTGTTTTGCTGAATCTAAACTCAGCCAGACTTAACCCAAGGAGTGAGCTTTTTACACTCAAACACATGTGACCACATTAAGGCTACAGAGAGAGCACACTCCCTCTAGTTTTCATCTAATACTGAACAAACAAGCCATATTATGCCTTTTAAACTGTATTTGTATCAAAAATAGATATTCAAATGATTATAAAAAATAGTTTTTTCTATAGATTTACAATATTAAAATCTAATAAGGCCCAAAGTTTGTTTTTAGATACATATAAAAAGGAATCTGCAATTTTGTTCATGAATTCATTGATTCCTTCCTTACAAATTTTGCCATTGAATAGAAGAATAACAAACTTCCTCTCCTCCAAGAAATGATGAATAGATACTGATGATGTCTTTACATTAATTTTCAACTTTTTGATAAAACAGCGAATGAGATCAACATTTATTAGGGAGTTGTCTTTGCAGTTGTCCTCATTTCCTCATTATTTGCTGTGCTTGTTAACGGGATGCCACCAAAACTCACCCGTTCTCAAACGTTTGACATCTGAAAGCTCACAAGTGCATTCAGGTTCTTGCACTTTCTTAGATCAGTTCTAGTGTACTGAGGGGACCACATAGAGACACACTTGAATACTAAATAACCACAGACAAATCTGCGTAAACACACATTTTATATTTGTGTCCATTTTTGCTTGTTTCTTTCTTGTGTACTGATGATTATCACTCCTTCACTCCTCAGTGGCAGGTGAGCCTGGTCCTCCAGGTGAGCCCGGGCCTGAGGGACCCGCTGGCCCACCTGGTCCTCCTGGTGAGGATGGCGTAGGTTTCCCTGGACCTCAAGGACCTCCTGGACCTCCCGGAACTCCTGGCCGATCCATTGCTGGAAAACCTGGATCCCCAGGTGGACCTGGCAAACCTGGAATTCCTGGAGCAGCTGGTGAGAAGGGAGACTCTGGAGCAACTGGCCCTCAAGGACCCCGGGGAGCCCCTGGACCTTCTGGAAGCCCTGGACCTGCTGGTCTGTCTGCTACTGGCAAGCCTGGGCCTGCTGGTCTTCCTGGAGCAATGGGACCCAGAGGAGAGCCTGGTCTGAAAGGACATCCTGGTGTGAGTGGACTGCCAGGTCCCAAAGGTGACAGGGGGGTAGGAATTCCAGGACCTCAGGGTGAGACAGGAGCTCAAGGACCCATGGGCCCACCTGGGAGCCCAGGTGCAACTGGACTAGGAAAGCCAGGAAGACCAGGTACACCTGGTGAGCCAGGAAAGTCAGGTAGCCCAGGTAGAGATGGTGACGCCGGACCCATGGGACCACAGGGACCTAAGGGACACACTGGTGCCCCAGGTGTTGGTCTTCCAGGTAAACCAGGTGAGAATGGTGCCCCTGGTTTGCCCGGTTCAATGGGTCCTAAAGGCCACCAGGGACCAGCTGGAGCCACTGGTGCCCCCGGTGTCCCAGGATATGGAAAACCAGGTGCAAATGGGGAGAAGGGAGAACGGGGAGCCACAGGTAGTACAGGTGCCACAGGTCCAAAGGGTGAGCAAGGTCCCACAGGATACACTGGTGCTACTGGTGCTACTGGCGCCACTGGTCCTACTGGACCCCAGGGTGCAAGAGGCTTCCCAGGTGAACCTGGTGCTGTTGGTCCAAAAGGTGACACAGGTGCATCTGGACCTCAGGGGCCTAAGGGACACAAGGGAGATCAGGGAGCACAAGGTTTCCAAGGCAAACAGGGTTATCCAGGTGCCGCTGGTCCTCCTGGACCCAGAGGAGCCACTGGACCTGCAGGTGACAAAGGCAATGTAGGTGCCCCAGGTACTCCAGGTGCCCCCGGTATTCCTGGTCCTGCTGGACCCAAAGGTCATCCTGGCCGTGCAGGTGAACCAGGTGCCTCTGGATCTGATGGTGCTCCCGGTTCCAGAGGACCCACTGGGCCACAAGGTCCCGCTGGTGCTCCTGGTCTTAAGGGACACCCAGGTCTTCCTGGACCTGCCGGCCCTGCTGGTTTGGCTGCTAAAGGTCTTCCCGGACCACAGGGTCCCCCTGGACAACCTGGCGAGCCTGGTACTGATGGAGAAGCTGGCCCAGCTGGTCCTGCCGGCCCCCCTGGACCTCCTGGTGAGATTGTGTATGAGAAAGGCATGGGAATGGGTGAAATTATGGTCAAGGCCCCCATGTCTGCTTTCACTGCAGCTCTGGCCACTCCCTACCCCCCTGCTGGCAGCCCCATCAAGTTTGACCAGATAGTGTACAATGCCGAGAACCACTATGACCCTGAGTCAGGTATCTTCACTTGCCAGGTTCCTGGTGTTTACTATTTCTCCTACAGCATCCATGTCAATGGAGCTCATGCCCTGGTGGCTCTGTACAAAAATGGCCAGCCTGTTATGTTTACTTATGATGAGTACAACAAGGGTTTCCTGGACCAGATGTCTGGTAGCGCTGTCCTCTTGCTTGATGAGCAGGACACAGTCTACGTCCAGATCCCCGATGAGGATGCCAATGGCGTCTTTGCTGCCGAGAATGTCCACTGCTCTTTCTCTGGGTTCCTCATTGCCTCAACGTGATACGTTGATCCAGTAGTTCCCAAAAGCCAACCAACTAATTTTGCAATCTATTTCTCAAAGTAAACTCCCTGTTCATTTTCCTCAACCCAACAGACAGGCAGTTCCACCTTCTTTGAGGAGTAGTAGCATCTCGACTTGAAAATGACAAGAAATAGGTGCTTAGAAGAAGGAAAACTAATTTATAAAAACAGGTGATCAGGGATGGGGGAAGCAATCAATAATGTTCCAGTGAGTTTTTGTTATGGAGACAGCATGTGAAATTGAGGTGTTATAACTGTGTTGTGTCCTGACTTTCTTCCTTTTCCACATTGTTCCTTTTATACTGATTTAAACTGGTGACTCACTCAATGTTTGTCTTTTGTTTGTTTTGTTTTTGTACAACCTCATTTTTGTTTGGGTGACCGATATTCTTATTAAAAGTACACCAGTTCTTTTCTGTGCAACATTATGTAACTAAATGTGACTTGAATATATTGTGAAATGATGATGGTCAAAGCAACCATTGTAAAGAAATAAGTCACCAGAATACTGTTATACAAACACACACTTCAACCACAACATTGTTATATCCCTGGACATAAATCGTGTCATTTAAAGCATAATGACCAAAATAAAAGATGTTTAAATGAATATTTTGTCTCTGATGCATGTTTTTCTACAATGAGAGTATTTGACTAATTAAACAAGCATTATATCAGCAAACTGACATTTCATTCACACAGCACATCAGAAGAATTTAAATGGAGTGATTGACAAATTGAGGAAATATGGACTAGAAGCTAATATACATGAGAGAAGTTAATTGTATGAATTGACACAAGAAATTGGTAGTTAAAGCCATAACACATTAAATTGATCATATGAACAATTTGCCATGAGGCAGTGGTATAAAAAGGCTTAAAATGCAGACAGGAAGCACAAAAACACACCTGTCTCTTACAAAACAAAAGCCCAGCAGAGCAGCTAAAAAACTTTGAAAAATATTGCAACATAAATACCAAACAATTGCCTGACTGAAGAAGAAAAGAAAACAAACCAACAGATAATGAACTAAAGAAACCTGATACTCCGTTAACAGGTGAACCCAAGTGGGACACAGTAAGGTGAAGCAGAACTACACAAAACCGACACAGGAAACTAGAAAAGTAATCAGGAACTACAGGTAATCAAGTAGCAGTAGAAAACCATGTTACAAAATACAACACAAATGGGGCTGTTAAGAGTACAAAAGCTGGAAATGAGGCAAATACTAACTAAACACAGAAGCAGAGATTTACAAAAGTCCCAAAAGGGAAGCAATTCGGATGGAGATTAAACCCACTCCACCACCACGGTAACCCTTCTGCTGCTGTGTAATAAAAAAAAAAAAAAACTAACAAATGATTTAAAAAAAACACAAAAAAATCTAAGTGTAATTAACTTTAAAATCGCACAGAAAATCAGCAGGTATGAGAAAAATCCCCCAGCCATTTTCACAACAATAATACTACAAAAGCAATGAAATACAAGTTAACCAGAACTCAACCTCCTTGGAGACCAGTGGAAGACGTTGAAGCTCTGTCTGCACACAAAAGTATTAATAATAGAAATAATAATCACAATTATAAGAAAATGAAGAGAAGATTTAATCATGTAGAACAAATGGGAATTTTAGCCGCCTCTTAAAAAAAATATAATTTAGTAAGTGAAAACCCTACAAGAGTGAAATATACAGCGGAAAACACGTCCTACAAATTATTATTAGACTCCGTAAGTAGCACAATTATACATAGGCTTTTACCTTCAGACTTAAATAACTTCTTAAAATGTTATTTTCATTCAAAACAAGGTAATAACTAATCATTATGCTAAAATTAGTGCCAGGTTCCAGTTTTTTGTACCAGAGGATATTTTAGTTTTAATGGTTCTTTTGTGGGGATTTTTTTTCCACCAGCTTTTCTGCAGCTCATTTTTCATGTGAGCAGATTAATCTGCAGCGGTAACAAATGTAATGTGAAACAGTGCGGTTTGAAATTTTGGATGACTATTAATTAATAGAAAAAGTGCTTTGATCTTTGCATGCACTTGTTTGATTTTTATGAATCTTGTTTTTTTTTTTTTACTTGACACATTGCCAACTGTGTGGAGGTCGAGCACAGGGCCAGGTTGACACACCTGTTCAACAATGAGCGCCGGAAGAAAAAAGTGATTAATGGAGTTAATAATGGTGAAGCCTCCTTTGATTTCTTCGAGCAGGTATTTGTAGCAGCTCCGGATCGGATCAGCATAAATATTTCCACCTTTCCTCCTTCCAGAACTGCTTCAGCTCAACTACGTTTGTAGATGTCTGGTCTGAACAGATCTTGAGGTCATTCCACAGCATCTCTGTAGACCCTGGCTCTGATTAAGTTAAAGGGACAGCCACCCTGACTTCATGATGCAGGATGATTTTATTAAACTTTATTAAACATTTTTTGACCATGCTGGCAAATGTTCCACACTCTGAGACAGCAAAGAAAACCCATATCAACCATGCTTCACCTCTGGGGTGATACATCAAGAGTATTCTTCCCTAACAACTCAGACTTTGGTTCATCTGCACACAAAACATTTTACTAGTAATACTTCAGATTGCCAATGAATTCTTCAGTAGACTTGATCCATCCAGAGTTTGTTTTTCCCTTTGAGAGCAGAACTTCCTGACCATCCCCAGACTTACATATGGTAGATCCATGTACAGAGATCTTGACCAGTGCCTGTGGTGTATTCAAGCATTTAGCTGATATCTGCAGGTTCTTCTTGGCTTCACTGAGCACTCTTTATTGTACCTTTGGAGTCATCTTGATTGAACACCCACTTTTAGGACGAGTAGCCACGGTACCAAATTGTCGCCTTCTATAGAAATTCGTCTAACTTTGGACTGATGAAGTCCTAAACACCCGATGGCCTTGCACCTCTTTCCAGCCTTATGCAGATCAACGTTTTGATTGTTACGCCTTCAGAGTAGACGTGGTTCAAATCAAACCACATCTCCACGCTCATTTAATTAATTGGACTCCAGGTGTGGAAACGTCTGGTTTCATTTATGTTTTACCTAAATAATCACTCTGTGGATCCTTTTGAATGATTAACTAAGTGGTTCACATACTTTTTCATGCCACTGTATTTACCACTGACAAGGATGAGACTGAAAAATATTAATCTTTCCCAAAAGGAGGCCAATATTTGCCTGCCCTACAGTCAAAGTTTACAAAGGTTACTCCACCATGCAAGTCTGTGGCTGTGCAGAAAATAACTTGGGTGTGGGACAAGAGACAGGGTTGTTTGGCGAGGCAGCAGATGTTTGATCTTCTTTGGGAGTGAGGGCGAGACGGCGGTTAGGTGAGAGGCCCAGGGAGCAGAGGAGAAAGGAAGCTGGTTGAAAGAAACCGCTGGGATTACCATCTGAGGCCGCTGCCACTCAGGGAAGAGCTGTGGCTTGTGCACAAGGTGGGATGGTCAGGAGTGCAGATGGGGAGCTATCTCTGGTCGAATCTATAAACTCTGCTCCTAAATGATATGCCAACACTTTATATATTTTAGTTTGAAGCCTCATCTGGCATCTTATCTATACACTTTTGCACTTACAAAGAAATAAGCAAAGTAAAGAAGCAGTTGGCAGTTTTAAGGACGAATTGACGTGAGGCATGATGAGTTATTTCCGCATAAGAGGCACAGCGGGGACCAAACTGGGCTCTAAATGCCTCAACAACCTGACCAAGCTGGACGAGAAAACCAGGGAGCAGAAATAGAAATATTATGTGTAAAGCACACCCTTCTTGCGGTGTCCGGAGCTGATGTACACAGGGTTAAACTGGGTGCAAAAGGAAATAGATGGTTTGAAATGAACATGAACACAGCGGCAGACCGCTAAAAACACCCTGGAGTAGTCTGCAGCAACCTCCTCAATTCTTAAAAAGATTCTGCTGTTTTTATGGGGTTTTGAGGTTTCATAGAACGAATCCCAGCATGTCAATGGTGAGCACAAGCATCAGTTAGGTCTGCACCAAACTGTTTGCCGCACACACCAAATCATGAGGCATCTTTAAAAAATTCCCGTGTCAAAATACCTATTCGTAGAGACAAACAAAAAAACTAATGCTGTAGCTTGTGAAAATATGTTGTGGCACCTCACAAACCTAGTCCATAATTTCTCATGAAACACTACCATTAGGTAACAAGCCTATCACAGTCCAGTTTCATCTAATTCAGCTAAAGAAAGGTGCATGCATTTTCATTATTGCTCATCTTTTTAGTTCTTGTTGCTGCTCCGATTCAGTTTCCCTCCAGGGATTAATGAAGTCCTCAGATTCAGAATGTACAACTAACAGATCTGGAAGTGCCAACTGGGTCTGCAATTAAGAAATGCAGAAGTTTAATTATTCTTTCCAAATCTGATGTAGCAGAAAATGAAAGACGTTCTGCATTTTAATTACACAACCTGCAAGCAGATTAGGGCTGCAGACCATTTGCAGATTAGTGTAAAACTGTTTGTGTACATGTAAACAAGTGGGAATACTTCCTTTTCTCCAGTGCTCCACTGGAGGGTGCTGTGAAGAGAGAAAAAAAAAAAAAAAAAAAAAAAAAAAAAAAAAAAAAAAAAAAGCACATTCAACTGCTGATTTCAGACTGAGCAACAGACTCGTCTCCCATTTTCTTCAGTGAACATAAGTCTCAGCTTAGGAAAAAAATAAAATAAGCTCACAGTGCCAATTCACACTTGACTGCTTTATTCAAGAGAACTCACAGAAATTAAACTAAAACACCTTGTAACCAGTTTGTAGGCAATGTTACATTCCATATTGAGTAAGTTGAGCCTCATTATATACAGACAGAAATGCCGCTTGAAGACCGCATTCCCAACGCTGACGTCGTGTGCTTTCTTGTGTAGATTTAAAGTGGTGTTGTAGTTATCACAGCTTGATGCGAGATCTGCTTAAAACATCTCCCAATTTTATTCAATCTTACAAATGGTGAAAAAACAAGAAAACTTCATTTACAATGGGTAATCAGTTAAAAACTTCAATTAGGTACATCTCAGTCATAAAACCAGAAATATCAAAGTCTATACAACGTGCATTACTACAGAATTATTGAAATGGTGGAAATCTAAGTGATGAGCACCTATTTGTTTTGACAGTTAACTAAAACTAGTTCAGGAATAGTTTGTGTCCACAGGAGCATTGAGCTTAAGAGTTGTAAACAACTGTGCACTGCAAAGACAACATGTAAGACTTGGATAAGGACTTTCCCTTTAAATATCACAAGGTGTCAGATCTTGCAGACACAGCTTTAGCTGCTACATCCAATTGCTCAGCACCAAATACTGTGATTAAATATGTCAAATTCAGCAACATGTCATGAAATCATATACGAAAAAAAAAATATTAAAAAAAAAAAAAATCCCACTCACATTCGCACGTTCACACTCACCCATGACACAAATGCAAGCACCATTTAGCAGTGAGGAAGCAGCACACACTCTACTGCACCTCCTGTCCATCACTGCCAGGGACATTGCAGTCATTATGGATGAGATGGTTGCAGAGTAGTTAACAAAAAAAAACAAGAACAAAACAAAAAACAATCCCTGGTTTTAGACAAGTCCTCGCATTTCTTCAAACAGGCTACATCTTCTCCTTCATTTCGGCATCTTTTTCAAGCAGGATTACTCGGCGGCTGCTGTGGCCTCTGGACTGGCTGCGGCCTCTGGCTCAGTGGCCGAAGCTTCGGCCAGCTTCTCCTCTCCCACAGCAGCTTCCTCTGCCGTCACCTCTTCGGTCTTTGGCTCCTCAGCTGCGGGCTTCTCAGCCGCCTCCTCGCCACCCTCAGCTGGTTTGGCCTCTTCAGTAGCTGCCTCCTCTGCAGGCTTCTCCCCTTCAGCTGGCTCTCCTGCTACTGCCGCTGCATCCTCGGTCTCTTCAGACTCCTTCTTGGTCTTCTTGAAGGAGAAGCCACCAAGCTTGAAGGACGGCTTCTTGAAAGAGAAACGCTTTTTCTTCTGCTTGCCGTCTTCGCTGGTGGACGGGGTGCCTTCTTCCGGCTTAGCAGAACCCTCTCCATTTGCAGCAGCCGACTCCTTCTCTCCGTTAGCCTCTGCACCCTCTACCTTCTCAGCCTCGTCTTTAGGCACCTCCTCAGTAGGGGTGCTTCCATTGGCCTGCACATCAGCTTTGTTGGCTTCCTCTGCAGCAGGAGAGGCATCGCCATTGCTCTTGGCATGACCATTTTCCTGAAACGAAACAAAGAAGAAAATAAAGGGAGTAATCTTTAAGCCTGCATAAGGCAATTAGGTGCTGACGATTGTTACGCACCTGAGGCTTAACATTTCCCTATAACTGAATATGCATTCAATGCTTTCTCTTGCACTACTGTCATATTTAATAAAATCCCATATACAAGTAATACCCATTAAGAAAATAAAATATAAAAGCCCCAAAACTGCAGCAACATCTGTTACTAGGAGAATGACGACAAATCTCTGTCATTCAGCGGTAGGCCACTTCAGACTGCAGTAACAACGAGATCCGCTAGGGGGAGTCCCGAGTGGAGTCGCTGGAAACAACATAGGAATTTATATTTTTTCCTCTCCCTTTTAAAAACCTATGAAGGCAACCAGTGTTGATAATATTTATTTGGAGGTCTCTTTCATGTTGTATCATTTTCTTAAACGTTTTTTCGTCAAATCTTATGGTGAGTGTGCAAAAACGTGGCTCTTCTCTTGAACCCTGACAACAAAGGCGTGGTGCCGTTTTTTTTTTTCTTTTTTTTTTTTTTTAAAATGGCCATGCCAAGGCGAGGGCCACCACAACCACCTACTGCAAACAATTAACCTAAATGAGCCGAACATAAAATACATCAAAAACACATCTATTCAGTAAAACACTCTAAACAAATTAAATACAAACTGGTTCGTTCTTTAATATAACCAACAATAGATTTAAATATGCAGCTGCAGCCATGCATGTTCAAAAGGGATGAAGTAATCTGTTTGCATCAACAGAAAACCTTTCGATGGAGAAATTAAACAATAAAATAGATATATTGGGTATTTAACGGTGTTTTGCAAAACGAATAGCATCAATGAACTGTGTGGAAAATAAGACTACATGTGGCCACTTTCCCTGAGAGCCGGTGAGCGTGGGGATGCGCTACAGGGAACATGGAGCACGCCATTGACGCAACACATTGCTAAATTGAGACGAAATTCCTTGTGAGCAATTAGGAGCTAAATTATTTAAAGCACAGTTTACCTGCCCGTTTGCCTTTGATGCAACAGCTGCACCTTCCGCTGGGTTTTCTACCGCAGCCTCGCCTTTTCCAGCGTTTTTGGAGATTTGTGCTCCCATGCTTTTTGTGTCCCAACAAAGGAGCCCGACCGATCAAATGAATGAACAAAGACCGCAAAGCTTCCTCCACAAAAAATTCAAGGAACGCCGACGCCTCCGCGTGCGACCGAGACCGAGGAACGAACTCGAAATCAAAACGACCGCAAAGAAACTACTGAGCGGTTGAAAATGCAGTAAAGGTGCGAAAGAAATGCTTCCAATATTTTTTTTTTTCCTCGACCGGAGTTTGTAGATGGAGAAATTGGCCCCGCCGCAAATGAGATGCGGAGTACAACGCCCAAGTCCGCTGATGAATGGGCGCTTGGCCTGTGACGTCACAGCGGCACCGTCTCCACCAATCAGAGGGCCGGACTCCGGAGAGAGGGGAGGTCATGGATCAGGGGGGGCCGCGGACAATAGGAGAGACAGCAATATGGCCTGCAACTTTCTATCCCCACGTCGGAGTGGCCAAACTTGATTGTTCGTGTTTCGGAACGTCACTGACTTGCTCCATAAATATCCCCATCCGCACCGCGTGTAGTGGCCTGAATCAGAATTGACCACATTTACAAGTTCACAGGGGATGTGGAAATGGATTTTCTTCTTCATAAACACTTTTTTTTGTATGAGCAGTCATCCATCAACTTGAACCACTTTTGTAATGACAAAAAGTCATTCTCTGTACTTGAATGTTTTTACCATTTATCCTTCTTCTAACTTCAATAGTGTCTTTTGTAGTTACTAAATGAAAACACGGGACTGTGCAATGGTCTTAGGTACTCTAAGACTTCTTGTGTAATCAAAAAAATTTAATGGCATCCGTATTTATTTTTCAGCCTTTTCCATACAAACACAAAGTAAAAATATATGGCTGTATTTAACCTAAATAGAATAAAGATTGCATTCCTTCATGGCATAGTGTGCTTAAAAAAAGTTTATGTCAATTGAAATGGTTTTATAGAGATGTATGCAAAATAATAATTGCCTGACTGATTTATCTGCCTACTAACCCCAATTTTGTTTTTTTGTTTTTTTTATATATAATTTACAACACTGTAACCTGTAGCTTGTAATTTAAACATTTCGAGTTCATGCGCGCTGCTGGTAAAACCACAGCATGTTTTCAGAAGGCTGAATTGACTAAGCACAGCTCATCTGGTCTCGTGTTATATTATCAGGGCAGCCTCCTGACATATGCCCCACTGTGTAAACAGACCTCCCCTGTAACTATAAGCCCCTACACCCATAAACTCCCCCATATCTCTTCTTGCATAATAGTGTCTTGTCTGCGTCCTGCAGCTGGAGCATCCCAGTGACCCAGATATAATGAGAGTTTATGGCTCTCTGCTGCTTGTGCTGTCTGCTCCGCCAGCCTGCAGTGCTCCCGCTCCACCACCAGCCACAAGTCACCCTTCTCTTCCATCACTGCATGACCCACATCTCCATGGTTACCAGTCCAAAATGGCTGCAAGAAAAAAGCTTCGCATTAGTTTGTTGAGAGCTTTAATGATCGTGACCCGTGGTTGTGGAGAAGCAGGGTGAGGCTGAGCTCGAAACGACGCAGCCACTACACACACGGCAGACTGAGGATTAGGGTGACTTCTTTCACAAACGCGCCTCTTAGCACGTTAACCAGGCCAAGTTCATTGTTGTAATATTCTGATTCAAAACAAAGCTGTTACTATCATAGCGAGCCGCAATGAATATGTAAACCTGGGACAAAGGCAGAAGAGCACGGGCTGGTTTAAAAGAAAACATCCCCTTTTATTCATCAAAGCTAAGTTAAACATACAACATTTAAACACATATAAAATTCAGACGACCACAAATATTGACACTTGATAAGGCTGCACAGGGTATCCAAGTGGCCAAGACGTTAAAATCAAACCAAAATTTCTCAGATGAAGCTGAAACATTTAGTCCTGATTAGTGAAATATCAGAAAACCAGAACTACTTATAAGTGTTTTAAGCAGGACAAGTGACTTTATTCCAAACTGAAATATTGGTTTCAGTTTTCTTCAAGGGAAAATGTGCTTATTTTTGTAGGGTTGTCTGGCTCTAGCAGTCTCCTTTCCCCTGCTATCAGCATAAACCAAAGTAACAGGCATTCATAGTTACTGGAAGTCTTCTGACAACTGCGTATTGTTTGACAACACTATGTGACACATCAGCAATGTCAAAATTAGCTAAAATACTAGGAGACTCAAAGTCTCATGACTCAAAGTCATGAAGGAAAATGAAACGAGAGGTCAGTATAAAGCTTGGACAGCATTGTAAGAGTCTTAACCTCCACGGCATACCAAATCATCTGAACGTCTTTAATTTCATCACAGTGCACATATACGGAAAATCTTGCAGCAATTCATTCCAATAAACTTGTTTATTCTGACTTTGCTTATGTGGCCCAAGTGGGCCTCAGATAAGACATAGTTTGGGCCCAGGCCCATCTATCAACCATGTACCTAAATATGACCACTGCAAGCAACATGGGACCAACATGGAACCCATGCATAATCACATATGGGGTCTCTATTTTTCAGGCTATTTATATTTCATTTTGGCCCCAAGTACAAATGTTGAGTGTTGACCTGAATAGCAGGTTTGGTAATCCGGTCCCCAGTGTCTCTTAACTCTGTATGTGTCAGAGTATCCTCACAAGCCAGTGATGTAAGATGGCCTATTCTGTAAACGTTAGACTACACATAAGCAAGGCAGTTGGTGCCTGTATTATTTTATTTGAATGGCAAAGATTCAGAATGTTTCTTTACTCTCATAGCTCACAGGTTACACAACTTATGGACGATTAAGAAAATTAGGGTTAGATTGACACTGTTATTCATTATGTTATTCTTGGAAAGGTTTAAATAAATGTCCATGCTCATTAAGTTTAACACACTGTTAAATGGGAGAGGAAAGCTTGTCCTTCAGTGTAGTGTCACGTTTCGAACCCAAGATTTCCACATAGGCTCTGTTTTGTCAGGTTTATTTTATCACGTAAGGAAAAAACAGGTTTAGAATTAAGATTCCGTTTGAGTTAAATTCCTGCAGCAGTATTTCTTTGATGTTTGTGGTCTTTCGTACAGTTTTGAAAACGACCAAATTAAGAACAGGTGATTTTACTTTCTTACTGAAAACAGGAAAATACATTCAACAGAAATTAAAGGGTTGCTCAGAAGAAAAAGATTACAAGGCCGCCACATCCTATTTGTTTATACTCTGGGTGAAAATGTCTGGATTTCAAATAAAAAATGAATTTTGACACAGCACCGAGACTCAGGATGTCCTAACAAAAACAACCAGCCTCCCTGTTTTTCACCTCAACACCCCAAGACCAAGTGTCGCCCCGCCCCATTTCTACATTGTAATTTTCTATTGGAGGAAACCGATGTCAATCAAGGCTCATGAGTCGCGGTGGGAACATTACCAGCAAGGAACAACCGCTACGCACGAAGAACCGTTGCTCGTCAAAATAAACCCATTTTCGATATGTGTCTTATCATTTATTGAACGCCTTTACCATAAAGGTATTTAAAGGTTTTCGAGGGGTTGATAAATATGTTTTTATTTATTAAGAAAATCAAATGAAATTCATCTTCGTTTTAGTGCAAACTACGTTGACAACATATACAGAAGCGAAGCCTTTGGTTTATTTTGAAAGTTTTTACCGGACGCGACCGTTGCTAAGACCAGGGACTTGACGCCGTCCGCCTACGTCGTCATCTGTACACACGGTGGCGACAGGCGCTCCGCGATCAGCAGGGACGGGCTCCCCCCGCTATTCTCCCTCTGCGCGAAGAAAAGACACAGGCAGAGAGGAGAAAGCACCGGCGAATTCCTCCACAAAGGTCCCTCTGAAAACTCCGATGGATTAATCTTGATTTTCTGCGGTAAGCGTGATTTTTTGTTCCCTTCATGTAGTGAAATCCAACCAGCGCACCCGCCTTGTCCCCTATTTCGCACTGTGGGCTGAATCCATCTCGGGAGGGAGCAGAGGAGATAAATAACGCGTTTGAGTCGCTACCATCGAGTCATTTTTTTCATCCCAGTTTTTTCCCCTCCCTGCAGGTGTAATTTTATTAAATTGATGGATAACTTTGGCCCAGGAAATTAAAAAAAAAAAAAAAAAAAAAAAAAAACACAGTAGAGAAAGAGCGGTGATTGTGGATGGTGTTTTGCAGCGCTGCGATTCCGGAGAGGGGCTCTTGTGTGGCAGCAGCAGCAGCAGCAGGGATGGATAGGGTTGCAGAACCGAGCTGACCACTGAGGCCGTGCACACAACAGCCACGGCCACACACACAGACACACTACTATCGATTTCCCTCTAAATTAATTGTCATATTCTTTCAGGTCATTGCATTGCCACGTTGTCAAAAAAAAAAAAAGAACACGATTAAAACTGCCTTTAATCTGGTTATCCTCGTGCGTCTGGAGGTGCAGCCATCCATCTTGCAGGCAAAGACAGATGATGCTCTGTGTGTGTTGCTGGGAGCCTGGTGTTACCCATGTGCGATAAGTTAGGTAATAGTTGGTGTGTTGGCTGAAAAATGTTCACTCAGCACCCCCAAGCTGTGCGTGTTCAGCCTTTCCACGAGTGAATGCACAATTGTTGTGTGTGATATGTCACATTTGAATGAAAGGAGTTGCATATTGTGGTTCATGGAGCATGCACATTTCCCTTCAGGCCCACTCGGTCCTTGCCGTCAAACCTACATATCACACACTGGCCAAGGGCCGGTTCGCCTGAAGATGAAAGTATTGACATTGCTTTGATCGCCTGGGTTTCGAACAGTTAGTCAACTTCTTGAACTTTTTTTCCACAATCAATTTATCATCAATCAAATCTATCTACCTATCATAAATTGGAATGGGAGTTTGAGTCCTACTCGTGTCAACGGGACAGAGTGTAAAGACTCCCATCTTTATTTATTTTTTTTGCCCAAACATATTTTATTTCAGGTGATGGAAAGCAGAGACCGTTAGAAAATTTCAATACAACACAGTCAACAAAAAGAAAAAGCGCCCAGTAAATTGGTTTTCTTTTCTCGTTTGAGCATTTGTACACTTTGTGGCTCATGCCTTGGTTTGTGTGTTTCATCAACTCAGCTGTGATACAGTTCAAGGAAAGCTCCTCCATCCGTCGCTGAAGAACCATTATTATTTCCAGCAGAGTTTTACACTGGCCATTGCCTTCCACTGGCACAAGATTTGGAAAGAAACCTTAAAACTCAAGCACATGTCTGACTGTCAGAGAGCCTGCTCCTGCTTCCTGGAATATATTTTTTTTTTTTCTCTGTCTAATTTGTCTTTCCTCCCATTTGGAAAGCGTTCATCTACTAGGCACAAGTTTCACTGACTGAATGGATATTTACAATGGGTTCAGTGATTTAACAACATGACTCAACGCTCTCAACTAAGAACATTGTGACACTAAAACGCTGTTAGCCTTAAAGCCACATACTGTATGAAGCTCAGCTGTGGGTTTTATAACTGGCTCTGTTCATTCAGAGCATGAAGAATGCTTTGAATGCTCTAACACGACATTTCATTGTGGTCATAATCTTGAGGCGAAGAGAAAAGTGACCATTGTCTTGTTGTTGATTCACTGAATGAACTCAGTTGTCCGACACAAGCAAATGTTGTAACTATTCGGAGAATGGCAGCCATAAGGAGGAGGTTGTACCAAAGCCAATAAATGGAGCAGTGTGCTTCACAGGCATTTCAATGATGCACAAGTTAAAATGTTGCTCTTTTGCTCTTTGTCGAATGAAAAGAGTTGAGTTTTAGACATGAATGAGGTTAATGTGTGACGTAAGTGGGGCGAGTGTAGGAGGTTCAACCCTGACTTGTGTCATGTCAGTGATCTGAGACTCCACACATCAAAGTTAACAGCCTGTTTAATGGCAAAACTATCTTATTCTTGGTGACGGCATTTAAGTATAGTTTCTTAGTTTTTCAAGTTTCAAAGCTAAAAAATGGTTTATAATTTTTTCTTCATCACCACTATCCTGTAAACATCAGCAATTAGAAACCTATATCAGCCTTTTTAGACACTGTCGAAAACCCTTTTCTTTTTTTTTTCTTTTTTTTGCGCTGTATCATATGTCTCGTGTGTTGAAAAATGTAAACTCATTCACTGGATTTCTGAGTGGATTTATACTCCCGGCTAGTATCCAGTGCTGATGAGCACAACACAAATAATTTGCAGGCTTTTAAAAACCAAGCTTTTTTTTTTTCGTCGTTTGATTCTGTAGTTGAAGTAGGGTGAGTTAGTAAACCAGATAATTCATTTCTGTCCCATGCCAGCGACAAGTTCGCATTAGTAATGTCCTATACTTCATTGCACTGAACACCGGAGGGCATGATCCATATTTTACACGGATTGATAGAAAGCAAGTAAAAACAAGGCGTTACAATGAGAGATTCAATCGGATAAAGCGAATAGCGTTAAAGAAAACCTAGGAGATGTAATCTCTTGCCACTCAATAGATATTAAGTGATTAAATACACCATAAAGGGTTGAAATGCTACAAGATATATCGTGAAATTACTGCTTGGTACATTGGTCAACTAGCTGTTATTAAAATAGTTTTAATCTAAGTTTCAGATTAAAAGCAGTTCCTCTGATTATTTATTTTTTTCTGCACCAATAAAATCAGACCAGACAGATGTCTGTTTCTCAGGCCTGTCTGACCGATGACTGTTCACTGTATTGATCAGCTTTTCTATAAATTATTGTCATTGTGGCTTCCAGCGTTGTAAGTGGTAATATAGAGGCTTATGTCATCACAACACCAAAATAAAGCTGTCATTTTGATCAATCAATTTCCATTGGAGCCCTGTGGTTGTGATGATCGCACCACTATTATCATTCGTACTATACTTCATTTAACCGCTCAGAATGGGAAGTTTGGAAGTCCCAGCCTTGATTACCTTGTATTTTGCGTCAAAGCGAAGTCTTTTATCGCCCGTTAGCTCCTCCAACACATTTTGCAGCAGCAGTCCTGTAGGACCTTCATCCTTTATCACGCCGCTCTGGCCTTTTTTGAGGCAAGCTGTTCATTTGGGCCTGAAAATAGCATGATGATTGTTCTCACAGAGGCCGAGGTGGTCATGCGATACCCAAGGAACAAGTCCCGAGGCTGCGGTGCCGTCGCATGCTTTCTTTCTTTCTTTGGGGTGAAACTGTGCCTCCGGTCAGGAGCTCAGCGTGTCCCTGAAATGCAGGGAAAACTCTGACCTAAAAGCTTCTTATTGTAGAGGGTTTGTGCGGATATTTTGATCATTTATTTATTTTCTTACTCATGTAAAATGTAGTAATGGAATAGTTGGATCTAAATCTGGTGAGGAATCCGTCCTATGCTGCTGGGAAAATGTTTTGTCACCCTGTTGCTGTTGTACCAGTAGCTTATATTCTGTGTAGCAGAATGATTGCATATATGTTAGAGCAGTGGAAAGTCCCTGGCCTTTTTACTTGTAGAACCACAAGATTTTCATAATCCTCACAGGCAGCACAACGACATCTCGACGAGATCTCGCCTCATTTACTCTGATCCCTCCAGAAGTGGAGGTAGTCCTATTGCAAGATGCAACCGGTTTTACTCCAGTCGCGTTAGTATTTTCATGCAGCTGCATTTATCTGCAAAAACAGTCAAAGTAGGAGACTGTACTAGTCTGTGCAAGTAGTAGTCATCTCCTGTGTGTCGTAACGATTCGTCACGATTGATTATGATTATTTGCCTTTTTAGCTTATCAAAGCATTTTTTTTCTCGATTATCTGTTGACAAAAAATGTCAATAAGAAAGGTCAGAAATAACTTCAAATGCCAAATCAAAGCTTATATTAAGAGCCAGTTTCCTCACAAGGCTTATAAAAAACAGTTGTAATGTTATATATCCTGGAATCAGTCCACTTCACCCATTTCCCACACACATTAAATCAGAGTAGATTCTGATGGCTTGTGCATTTGGAAATCATACCTTAAACATGATATGATAGATTTAGCTGAAGTATACGTGCTGTACTGTATAGAGAGGGATTCTGTAAACACCAAAAGATTGGAGATGTAAATATAAATGTCAGAGAAGATTATTTGGTATCTTAAGGATTACTGGAGAATCTGCAGTTCTCTCTCTTGTATTCTGGTCCGTGGCCTCAGCTTTGGACAGGGATCATACCGTGAAGCCGGCTCTATAGGCTGGTTTCTTCTTCTGGATATTTTATGAGGTTTTATTGGCAGTCATTAATCACAACCATCTCCTTCTCCCTCCTGTGGCTCCTGGTTAAGCAGAGTGGAGCACATCTTGCCATGCATGGAGAAAATAAAATTTTGCACAGAGGGCATGAGTCTGTAATTGGTAGGAATGCGTTTTCCGTTTTAGATTCCCAGAATACCTCTGGGTACAAGTGTTGTGGGGGTGCAGGTAGCGCAGCTGCTGTGATTTGGACTAGCCATCTGCTTGGGCAAAGCTATTACATCCTATCTTTTTAAGCTTGTTGACAGAGACGACAGGCACATGTTTGCAGGACATGAGTTGCTGAGGTTAATTTAATTTACTCGATCATTTTGAGATAAATGCACTTGACTTTAATGCAGCCAGTGGCTTAAATAAGATTGTTAAAAAAAAAAAAAAAAAAAAAGCCACCCAACTCTTTGGTCTTATCATTGTACCTGTAAGCGTTAACCTCCAGTTTAGTTTTTACTGAGACTGAAATCTGGTCATTTGGTCTGAGTGTGTGTTACTCTGTGGCAAATGCCACCTCAGACAAACAACAAAATCCAATTTATTTATTTTTTAACGCTATAAATATTTATTTAACAAAAAGATGAGAAAAACACAATCATGTGGGGAACACGAAGTAACTTTTGGTGCTTCAGGAGGAATTAAAAGGGCAAGTTGTAGCCAACTGCTGGTAATCATCAGACCTTGATGAACTGATCGTCAGCAGTTGTGCAAACCTCAACAGAAACAGATTTGAGCTGTTCTGGGATTTGAAACTTTTAGGCGTATGTGTTTAACACAATGCCAAGAGGGAAAGGCATAAGCACTGATATTTTTTTTTTACTGTTTTTACTATTGTTTTTGCATTTGACTAAAATGACCTCTGGACCTGCAGTGATTCTGGGTTAAAAGCATCTGATCAGACCCGCTACAATTTTATTTCAACAACTACATGTCATGTGACGCAGCCACGCATGTCATCATCTTATTGTTGTGCTTCTTCTGCTCTGGACTTGTTTTAAACGTCTTGGTGTTGTTGTGTATAAAATCAGGGGACAGATGTATGCTTAGTAAAGTCAGCAACTCCCCTCCAATTCCAAATAAAAGCAGGAACTGCCACATCAAAAACAATATCCCCTAAAACAAGATAAAAGCCATTATTGATGGGTTGCTAGAACGCCCCAATTTTTCCAATAAGAAAACCAAATTCCAATGACTATAGGTTAGTGCATGATTTGAGAGCAATTAACACTATAGTCGCTGAAGAAAATCCTGTAGTACCTGATCCACATACTTTCCTGTCCAACATTCCTCCAGGGGCAAAGTGGTATATGGTGATTGATCTATGCTCTGATTTTTTTCAGTGTGCCCGTGCATCCAAATTTGCAGTATCTGTTTGCTTTCATTTATCAAGTATAGTTATCTGAGGTTGCCTCAAGGGTTTCACCCAAGGGAACAGCCAAGCCAAGGGCCGAACCAAGAGGCAAGCAGAGAAAGAAGGGTCACAGCCAGAAGGGGTTTGGACTTATCCCACAGAAGAAGTACACGTGTCATGGGATCAAGTCCTTTATGAGGTCCATGAAACCCTGTCAGCCAAAGATCAAGGGCTGTGTGAGGAATTTGGAGATGATTGCCCCACAATAATACCAATGCATACAGATTCTAAAGGAAATTGAAATAATGTCTTAAAAGAAATGAAGAGAATGCGTGGAGAACATGTGAACCCTAACCCTAACTCCAATTGGAATACTAAATTGAAGGGGTTCTGGGACTGGATAAGATGGGCTGGACTAAGTTACTAAGAATGATAGGGATGATAGTAGGAGGATTAATTGTGGTGATCCTTGTAGTGACTTGCTGCGTTTTACCTTTGCTGCGCATCCTAATATATCGGGCTATTAAAACCATAACTGGTAACCATAGCAGAGGCTTTGTGGAGCATGACACATGTAGCCTATCAGTCAGGCTGAGGAAGTAAGCAGGCCAGATCAATCTCACGCATCGGCAGCTACACCACACCTAACTTCACTAGGGAAACCGGTAGGGTCATTCTCTCATCATAGGGGGACCGGCGGTTACAGGGAGCAGCAACCTCCAACACTGGATGCCAAGGGTGATGCTACAGCCACAGAGCGCATCTGTTTTGCCTTGGTATGACCAATCCACTACGCTGATCAGCCACCAGCAGTACCAGAAGGATTCGCAAACCTTCCTGATCTGAGGGAAAGGGGGAGGACACCAGATCTTCCTGGGCCGTCATACTTCATGTCCAGCGAGCCCAGATCTGGAGAAGGAATATCAAGAGAATCCTTAGTACGAAGCACCGGCTCCAAAGGAACCTTTCAGACCCAACCCACGTAGAGAACTGTCTCCACCAGAGGAGGAGCTCACTGCAGCTGATAAAACCCAACTAAAGTTCTTATCCTGATCATGGGATCAGTTCGACAGTGAACTGGAAGAAGAAATGGCAACGATGCACAAATTATTTCACACTGACAAAAAGTTGTCTCACCGTGCACTTACCAGAATGAGAGCGTTTAGACGGAGAGGAATGCAGCGTAAATGCTATTATCAAGACTGACACTACAGAGTTACTTCGAGCCAACAGAGAGTTACAACAAGCAGTGGGACAGTTGAAGTATGCCAATGGATTTCTGCTCAGATACTGTGCCAGCAGGCTGCAACGTCCTGCAGCTCCGCCCAATCAAATGGGACCAGGAGTGGGACCTCCTGGGGGACAAAATGACTATCGACCACCAAGGAATGAACAATTGGGTCCCCAGAACATGAATCAACAGGGATTCCAAAACTTGTAACACATGGACAAATATGACCTCTGATGTACAGCACTGGGTAGAGTAGAAGACACATGGAGTACCATTGTGGTGGAGGAGATATACCAAGAGAGGTATGCAGTCACTGTTAATGTTATAAACATAATGTAGTCTACATATAATCCATGCTGATGAGATGTGTATAAAGTGTGTACTATGATGATGCAATACTATGTGTATACAATAACACACAGTAGTACAGTCTTTGGGGACAATTTGGTACGACAAAATTTACATTGGAGGTTCGAGACTTTAAATACCGGTACAACATATATGATTTAATTAGAATAACGGATAAAGTAGTACACAAATAGGGGTAAAACTATTTGTAGGTGATGGCAAATCAAAATGCTCAAAGATAATGAAGGCACCCGTTGCATTCAATAAAGTGTAAAGGGTAAAGGATGGATTCATAGGTGCAAGCTAGGACGCTGGACGTCAGGGAAACTGACATTTAAGTGCCGAAACAAACAGAAAAAACGTGCCTAAGAAAGTTAGTGCCTAAGAAAGTTTGTACCTAAGAAAGTTTGTACCTTAGAAAGTTAGTGCCTAAGAAAGTTTGTACCTAAGAAAGTTAGTCCTAAGATGCTGTGCCTGAGGTTCCTTTAAGGTTACTGATGTGTAAATTACCTATGTGATTGTCACGATCACTGTATTACTCTAAAAAGTATTAATCAGCATATAAGTATATCTTCACCGCAACATCACGTAACTAGTACGTTATCCATGTTCACCACATTTCACTGTGTCACTCAACAGTTATGAGTTATGTTTCACTATGCAGCAGTTTGAAATAAAAACGCGGGTGGGACCACAGGATGCAGGTCTTACCTCTTGCAGCAAAGCCAAAGGGTGTAAGAGGATGTTTTCCCCTGTCACGTCACCCCATCCATAGTTTCCCAGCAGTGACGGCAATCTGGACAATCCCTGTTTTGGGGACAGGAGCCCTGGGATCATTTGGGAAGAACCTGACACTTGCATGTTAGCAGAAGGGGTGACTTCCTGATGGATAACCCTCACTGTGGAATTAGTAGAAAAAGTGTTATTAAACTGTGTGTACTCATCTATAAAAGACCTATGTCATGGTTTCATTTCGCTGACTGTACTGATGAATGGTCCTGATGGGACCAAAGGGGAGAATGTTGTGTATAACATCTGAGGGAATGGAGGCTACACTTAGGCAAACTATGTAAACTTGGAAAATTATATATTATATACAGAAATGTATTAAGCAACGTGGAACTTCAACAGGATGTATATGAGTACAAATGTTGGAAGCAAAACCATATGGAAAGGATGAGTACATGATAATGTGTGTCATATATCACTGTATGTATCCAGGGATTCAACCAAGCATTGGAGGAAAAGGAGGGGGGAGAATCACACCACGCCCGAGCAGAACCCCTTCTGAAAAAAGAAATTGAGAAAGGGCTATACATCAATATGACCAAAAAGGAAATTTAATAGTGGTAAATGGACAAAATCTTGAAATGAAAATAGGAGAGTCAAAGGGTGTAGATCAAACCCTTGACCATAGGTATAAAGCTGGGAGCTTCAGAGCATTGTCGGTCTACCCCGGGGTAACTCACCTTGTCTGCACTGTGTGTTTTGTGAATAAACACCTGTGCACTTGGATTCAGTGATCTCTCTCATGTCTGTGGTCCTGATGAAGAAGATTGTTAGCCATACTTGGTAAATTTAAGTCAGTCAGATTGCTAGTTTCCCAAAAGTGAGAGGGACATCAGGACACGACAGTGTGAAGCTTAATGTTGATTCATTTCACTGTGTTTTTCTCCACCAAAAATACACAATACATTATCATTACACTATATGTGGCAGAATCTATTTCAGTGAACATCTCAGTAGTTTCAGTGATTTGTGGGCAGGAATCATTTTAAACATTTTCTTTATTCCGTTTTCTGCCCCTTTTAACAACGTCAATATGTCTGTTAACATGTCTGTCAAGTCTGTTAATGGCACAGTCATTTCTATCAGGATGTTGAAGCAGAGAAACATCTAGTATACGCAGGACAGCAGCTCTCGAGGAATGGAGTTTGACAACTCTGATTTAGTCTAAAGGCATAATATCACACTATGTGCCACAGGGGACATATTTACATCAGTTTAGATGCAGAAAACATAACTACAAAAAATGTTTGAAAAGATTCCCGCCAGCAAATCACTGAATTACTGAGATAATCACTAAAATACGGTAGTTCATTTGGGGGGAAAATTTTTAATTTACAAATCGCATACATGGCACATTCGCACTGGATTTAAATCCCAGACATCCTCCGTAATTATTACAAATTAACTCACGTCCCCAGAAAATTTGAATCCAGTGCAAATAGGCCATTAGACTATAATTGCACTGCAGTTCTTGATGACCAAACCAGAGTTTGTACGGATATCAGATTCAGCTGTTTAAATGAAATTAACCCATATCTTAAATCTTCATTTAGACTGGTTAACACCTGGGGGAACAATGTTCATGTAGATGGATTGATCCAGAAAAAGAAGAACGGAAAGGGGGGAAAAAAAGTAAAAAGAAAAAAAACAGCTCTTTTTTTTTTTATTATTATTAATAACCACAATTGAATTATAAGATATTATTCAAACCCTTACTTTCTAAAGCATTTTTGGAGCAAAGGATTAAGCATATGTTAAGAGAAATGAGGGGGAAACGTGTGGATGGTGTTTACCTGTGCTTACGTCATTTGTCACTGGCCTTTTCAAGGTCGTGTGATCTGCATTACCAGGAAAAATATGATCTGTCTGCTAAGATGGAAGCTGCAAATGCAGAAATCCAGTTCTTATCAGGTTTATTTCCAGAATGAAGCCTAAAACCAGTCCGTGAATATCTGAATCCATACAGTCCGCTGGTTACTCAATCTGTGCCACAGCAGAGGAAAAAATCGGAATTGGGTCAGCTGAATCATGTGGTGGGAATGTGGCCTTTAAAGAAGTACTTTATGAAGTACATCAGTCTGGAAAGAGCTATTAACAATATCCAGTTTGGAGTTTTATTGTGTGAAAGTTGATTCACAAGTAGTTGCATTCAGGATAGGACCTGCCCAAGATAAGACCATGCAATCCAGAAAATACAGAGCTACACCACAGACCCTACAAGCACAACCGAACATGGTAACTGATAAAGTCCATGACCGCACTATTTAAGAAGACTAAACAAGTATGGTTTGGGGTTGAAATGATGGAAAAGTGATCATTTGAAGCTTTTCAGCCACAGGACCTGAGGTCTCTGCAGACATCAACCATGAACTCCTCTGTGCTCCAGAGTAGTCTGGAAGCACGTGTGCGGGCATCTATGAGACGACTGAAACTGATGCTGTGGCTGGTCCTTAGAGAGCTGTGCATGAAATATATGGTTTTACACAGAAGACAGAGGATTTTAAAACAGGAGTACCACGGTTTGCTCTTGACTGTGAGCATGCTAGTGTTGATAAGCAACAATATAATGCTTTTTTTTAAATGTTTTGTATGTGAGGAATCGATTACTGGGAATGCAGGCGTAGACAAAGTGTTGTAAAGAAAAATTCTCTAATTATTGGAGTAGTAATGATTGAGAAAGCTTGACTTTACTAATGAGTTTGTTTCATGATCATTTTGCTTAATTGAGATGATTAAGCCATTTATGTAATGATTTAGAGTAGACGTACAACCTTTTTTAAAGAAGCTTAGACAGTTTCCTGAAGTCTAAATGTAATGTTTGTCACATTATTTGGTGAAAATACCTCAGAGGTAGGGTACAACTGCACCTTTTTTTTTAACCATGTCTTCTCTTAAGCTCTGCTTGCTGAAACTGGTTGTAGGGGGTGGAGTCAGACGCTCAGCTCCACCTCTCTTTTCCAAGAACTGTGCCTCTTTACGTGTACCACACTGTACATTTGTTTAACTTTGATGTACTCCAATTCTGGGGTACGGAAAATATAATATAATCAAGATATGAAATTGGATGGCACTAAAGATGGAGAAGCTGGTTGACTCTGCTCTGATCTGCGTTTGTGATGTCACAAAACTATGCAAATCTTAGCGGCTCATTGAATGACAGATTTTCAGATGGAGGTGGCTCCAAACAGATCGACAGAGTTGATTATTTTGGAGATTTTGATATGATTGTAACATGAGACACTGAAATATATCCTTTCATATCCATCATATAAAACAATCTTGTCCCCTTTAAGCATAAGCACTGTTTCCCGCACAGCAAAGATGATGAAAAGGCTCAAACCTGAAATATTTAGTGATCAAAAGAAAACAGTTCGTTTTGGTTTTCCTGCTTTTTCTTTTCCTACTATCAATGTTTCCATTTCACAACAAGACAATTTAGAAGTATTTTCAACTGCATCATTTGATTTCTGAGGTAATGAAATCAGCAGAAACCTTTTTAGTTTCCATTTGTCTTAAATATTAACAGCTTTCTAATAATCAACATTCATACATTTTCTCCTCAGCTGCATGTAGTGCCTAACTTTGCTGGTGCGCCTGTTGCTCACGCTATATAGCAAGCAAGGCATCTGTTCACACTTTTTTTTTCCTCTGTAGGCACTGGCACATAAACGCAAAACAGGCCGAGGGGCTTCAGTCGTATTCTGTAGCTTCGCTTGTAACCATTTAAGCTCCAGCCCTTCAAAGCACGGCTCCGATTCCAGCTCATCTTGGGGCACACAAATAGTTTCCTTTTGAATTTTTTTCCTTTTTTTCCTCCTAAAAAGACAAGATCTTTTTCAGATGTTTTCTTGGTTTGCTCACTGGTTTGTCTGTGTTATTATAAGGTAAAGGGTTCTATTAAATGGCTGTTAAATCTGTTCTTTAAATCCTAAGTAATGATCATATTTTCTCATCTCCGTGTCTCATTGTGAAGAAAAATACCTAATATAGAAGACATAACTTGCGAGTTGACAGTCTTTGTTGTTATTTTGGTTAACCGTCTTTAGACGGGATGAGGAGGCATGCGATAGTTCCCTGGTCGTCCTCTGTCTCCTTTCGCAGACACTGTAAACAAGAATGTTTCCAATTAGCTGCATCCCGACTCAGCTGGATGATGATGTGGATGAAGGGCAGCGCCGCTGTTGGCGGCGTCCTTCCGGGCGTGTTTTACGTGCTTTACGGCCAGCTTCGGGGGCTAAAAAGGGGGGACACCTTGAGCCTTGATGTACACGATTTAAACTGAGACTATAAAATTGTTCAGGCTATTTTGAATTGATGAAGCAGGCTGCCCCGCTCGTTATAGAAACTGGTTTAGGGTTGCTTTGGTGAGCCAAACGCGGTGTAGTGCCGGGGAGCAGTTTGCACATTTATACTCCGCTGTGAGTCAACAGAATTGTTTTTGTCTGGCTCCTTAGAAAGTAAACCAAAATACAGCGCATGCCCTCTTGTAAATGCAATAGATGGGTGTAAAATCTTTTCACAAGTGTGGTCATGCAGTTCAGTGGGAAAGCAAATTATAATAAGTAGAGCTGTTAAATGCTTTCATGCCAAGTTCAAGTGGATTTTTCTTGTATGTGCATGAGTATTATTTTTCTTCCACATATAGTCCTCTGTTTAATTTGTAATGGAGCTGAAAGTATCGTGTTTAATTTCCGCCTAATTGAAAGATTTTCAGATGGCTCTCAGTAACTCTCAAAGGAAACTCAGAAATAATGGAACATTGAATCATAATTTGCCCCAACGGAGATGGTTTTTGAGCTATTAATTCACCATAGATGCTAATTGCGTCTGTTTCTCTCTCGGCTCGCAGACAGTAGAGAATGGGCTGTGTCCAATGTAAGGATAAAGAGGCAGCAAAACTCACTGATGACCGGGAGACCAGTCTTTCACACAACTCGGGCTACCGCTATGGGTCCGACCCCACGCCGCAGCACTACCCCAGCTTCGGGGTCACCACCATTCCCAACTACAACAACTTCCCCGCTGCGCCCACGCAGGGAGTGACTGTGTTCGGAGGGGTCCACACGTCCTCGCAGTCTGGGACGCTTCGGTCTCGTGGCGGAACAGGTGAGCTTTCTGCACGATGTAAAAAGATGTAAAAAAAATTTTAAAAAAAGAAGAGGGGGGGGGTTCAGCTTAACCTGGTTTTGGTTGGCTGCAGCTGCTTTGGCAAAAAAAAAATGCAGCTGTTGCAAATCTTTAAAGAGAATGTAAATTTATTGGAAAAGCTTTAAAAAATACACTAAAATGCTGCACTAGAACAAATACTCAGTGAAGTTACATAATATATTTACCTACATAGAAACAGTCTGAGAGTTTGCTACCATTCTCATACTTGTGCGGTAAATAAAAAAGCCTACAAAGCAGGCAGTTTGCTTAGAGACAGACAATCAGTGGAAATTTGACAGTTAGGGCTCCTGCCAAAGGGAAAAAAAGCTTTTGGACAGAGGGAGAACAGCTATTTCCACTGTTGACGCTGAGTAGTCATATTTATCATAAAGGGATAAAAAAAAAAGGCTTTATTCACAAGAAATGACTAACATATAATTTAAGACAATATGATTTTGTAAAGGGAAAATCCAGAAGTGTATCGCTGTTATAAAATGGGTCAAACTACTGATTAAATATTTAAAAGAAATAAAATGTCAGCTTGATGATTAGAAGGATCTACAACATCTCTGAAAGCTGCCCAGTCTTTTACCGAACACGTATTTCAATAAAAAGTCTCTAAAGGTTTGGATTGTAGTTTTTATTGCTTTTGTTTACTATACACATTTCCCAAAAGGTTTGCTCAAAAGATGAATGTCCATTCCCTACAAAGTTCATAGAAAAATGAATGACCTAAATTAGCATTCAGGAATCTATGAGGCACTTCTGACGTGCAGAAAGACCAAACGTTGTGCTGAACTGTACAAAAAAGCCTCCAGCATGAAGATCCGAGCTCTACAGGCTCCCATTTTAAAGATGCATATGATGTGTGACGCATGCACGAACAGCATCTCCTGCTTTGATCTTAACTATTTTGGACATGTTTTCTACAGGTACATCCCAGCAAGTCTAAATGTGTGGAGTCAGCACTAATGACTTTGTGTGAAAAGGAAATTACTTCAGGAGGGCAGCTTGAAGCAACAATATGTCTAAGATTGTATAGATTGTTTACAAAAAACACAATGAAAGTCAAAATGAACAGAAGTTCATCCGAGGTGCAGTACTGGCTGATAAAAGGGTCAGGCCCTTCAGCAGCATAGTCGCTCTCGCAGAAAGAGGAAGATCAAATCAGAAAATGACATTATTTTACAGTATTAGGTTTATTGAAAGATGGGTGACTCAGGAGTCATCTTTATGATGTCAAAGGACTTAAAACTTTTCTGAAAAGATGCAGAACAAGGAGTTTTGTTGATTTACATGTTAAACTTCCACTGACATTCTTTTGAATTTTAAAGTTATAACTAACAAGAAATAGGAAGCCCAGGACATTCAAGACACATATTGTGTCTGTTTTTGCTTCTGTCTCCATCAACTCCTGCGGGAGATGTTTTGTCTGTTTAGCGGCTCAAAAACTGTGGTTTCATGTGTATCCACAAAGGCAGGAATGTGCATAAACATACTTTACACCAGATTTATAGAGCTACATGTACATATGGTTGAAACGCTCTGTCATTTTAAAAATTTCCATATCTGCACCACAAGCCTGATGTCCACTCCCATCTTTAACCGTGAATGGATGCAGACACGCCACTGTTTAATTATTTGCATTCATGAAAATCTTGTTTGGTGCACAACTAAATAAAACATGGCAGTTAAAGCAACAGCAAAGAAGAGGAGAAGATTTATCAAATGTGACACTGAAACCCTCATCATTGAAGTGGAAAAAAAAAATCTGTTTTATTTGTTCAGTTCTGAAATCACAAACAGACCAAAGTGGTTTCTAAGCCAACTATCCTCTGGTGCTGGAAAAATTGGTATGATGCCCAAACCCTTCTTCTTCTTTCAAGATTGTTGTTGATTGTTGGAGTCCGGAGAATCTGGAAAACCTGACAGACAGACATAAGACTATGTCAAATAACTAAAAGAACAAAAAAGGAACTAAATTCAAGTTTCTGTTTCTGTGACGGAAATGGCACATGCATGGATTTTTTTATGTACACGTTGTTTATGCATCCGGCCATTCGTTTTTTTTTTTTGTTTTTTTTTTTGAGGTGTACAGTTGATTTGACAAATTGCATTGACTGAACAAAATCCTGCAACTGTAGAAGTTTGTTCTGCAATAAAACCAAGACAATGTGCCGAAAAAAGCTTAACTGGTTTGGTGAGCTAACAAATGCTTAAATTTTCTTTTAAAAGCAACTTGTTGCACTTTATTCACGCTAACCTCGTTCATCATTGATACGAACTTTTTATTAAAGCCACTTTATGTAGCAATACCACTTCTGACCAAATGGTTGCAGCATGCCCCCATGTGGTCAGTAGTGGTATTGCTACTTTAAGTGGTTTTAAGTGGAGTTATTATTATTTAAAAAAAAAAAGAAAATATTATCTATTTATTTAACTCTAAATTGCATAATGCCACTAGAATATACTCAAGTTAGTAAAAGCTGAAGTAAAAAAGTGTAGTGTATTGTGACAAGTCATTAACATATGCAAAAAAAAAAGAACTGTTTTTCATTCTTGAGAGAATTTCTTTGGGGCTTTGAAGTCACAGCTGATTCAAAAACTTTGGCATGCTGCATCACTGAGACGCTGTTTTGCGTGACATCGGCCCACAAGTCGGTGAGTCATTCATATTTGCAGAAACAGATCACAGCACAATTATCTGGACTCTCCACTATTCTCTCAACCAAACTTTTACAAACATTTTACATTTCACAGACCTTTGAAGTGGGTCACGCAAAGCCTTAACACAGATTTCAAAAGGGGCAGAGAGGGAAGTTGAAATGAGTCTCGAGACTAACTCCGCCCCCTAAAAGTCCCAGCAGTTACTCAGCTGTTGAGTGTTTCTGGTGAACTGTTTATTTCCTGATGTGTCATTTATAATATTTCTCTGTTAAAACACACATTTGTAAACTAAATAAGCAGTGAAGTGAAAGATGGCAATGGTTTTTATTCCACTTACATAAGCAGCAGCCCGTGTGTTTAACAGATGTAAAACCAAACAGTAAAGACAGCGAAACAGCCAGCAAAGACTTCATTTTTTAATCTTCCCATACTAACAGCGACCCACATGTAATGTGTTGCTTTCCCACAGGGGTGACTCTGTTTGTGGCTCTGTATGACTACGAAGCCAGGACCGAGGATGACCTCAGCTTTAGGAAGGGGGAGAGGTTCCAGATCCTCAACAGCACGTAAGTGTGAAAACATCTGCATGACAACATTCAAGAGGGTGGTGGTCGTGTTTTAGCCGCTGCTTCTTGTCTCGCTCAAGGACGGGATGACATGTTGCTGCACAGGCTTAAAGAGAGTAAGCTGCTCTGTGTTTAAAGGCTTGTTTAAACTTTTTTTGATTTACAATTAGAAACAGGATAGTTTAGCTTGAAATGATCACCGTATTTAGAAGTGGAACTGAAAATCAAACTATTACTTTCTCTCTAGGAGAAACGCCACACTGGATATTTTACTATTGTTTTAAAAGCAGTTTTGAAACATAGCTGGGAACACAGAACTCAGCGTAGGTGATTACCATGGTAACGCATGATTGACATCTGAGTTGATGTTCTGCCAAATGCTGCATTTAACTGAATCTGTACCAAATATACCAACCCAGCCACATCTAAGCAGATCCAAACCTAAGCCTTAACCCACATCACGGTAGGGGATCAATTCAGAAAACATCAGTTTTGCTATTTAAAGGGTGGAGAGGCTTTATCGTCATCTGTTGTGGTTCAAATGTGGCGAGAAAGGACCAGATTGGTTCGCTGTCTCTGTGGATGGTTTACTTAAAGTTAACTATAGTCTCAGTAAAAAAAAAAAAACAAACATGTATGGCGTTCCAGCAAAATGAGAGGATCAGATAGTTAACTCCCAAATTAAAGCATAAACTAACAAAAGTAGGTTTTGATGATTCAGATTCAGCAACCTGTTAACTGGGAAACAACTGCTTCAGTTGTCATTTAAGCGTCTGCTCTTCTCAGCTCTTACATACAAAGCTTTTTTTTTTTTTTTTTTTTAAATCTGCTAATCTACAAGATCTTAAACATTAATTTGTTTGTGAATGATGAAAGTGTTCATCCCTGTTTTATTCCACCGTGCGTCTTCCATCCACCCACTGCCACCTTCATATCAGCGAGGGAGACTGGTGGGAGGCGCGTTCCCTTACTACAGGTGGAACTGGATACATTCCCAGTAATTACGTCGCTCCCGTGGACTCCATCCAAGCCGAAGAGTGAGTGAAGTTTTTTTTTCCTCTTCTTTCCTAAGAGTGTGCCCCATCACACTCACTCTGGTAGGCTCGGTAACCTCACCATGCCTCAAAGACCATGTCATAAATATGTGAAAACTTATTCCAATGCTTTTTTGGCGACTGTGACGTACTGGCACGCCCACTACAAACAGAAAATGTGAACTACATTTAAAATAAATACTTGACCTCATATTTTGATTCCTTTTTTTTTCCCCTCCTGCAGTTGGTATTTTGGTAAATTAGGGAGAAAGGACGCAGAGAGGCAGCTGCTTTCCAACGGCAATGCCAGAGGCACTTTCCTCATCCGTGAGAGCGAAACAACCAAAGGTACTCCCACTAAACACCACCAACATGTTGAATGCTTTTAAATTTAAGGAAGGCAGACATATGTGTTTGTAGATTTTAAAGGAACACATAAATGTATAAATAACTTATCAGCATGGCTCATTTGGTCCTGAATTGTGTGCACAAAGCATGATACGCTCATTAAAAATGTTTCATCGTACTCACACATGTGCCATAATCCCTCACTAATAACTACTCATTCACAGTATGTGCTGTTTCGGTTCCAGGGGCGTATTCTCTCTCCATTCAGGACTGGGATGACATCAAGGGAGACCATGTCAAACACTATAAGATACGCAAACTGGACAGTGGAGGCTACTACATCACCACCAGGGCCCAGTTTGAGACCCTCCAGCAGCTAGTTCACCACTATTCTGGTGAGAAAGACACATTTAAGAATACAGTTTGGTTTTATTTCGTAATCTCTTCTGCTTACAAAGATTGTTTCTGTACATTCCTGCAGCCAGAGCAGCTGGGCTGTGCTGCCGACTGGTGGCGCCGTGCCACAAAGGCATGCCTCGTCTGACTGACCTGTCCGTCAAAACCAAAGACGTGTGGGAGATCCCCAGGGAGTCACTGCAGCTCATTAAACGCCTCGGCAACGGCCAGTTCGGGGAGGTCTGGATGGGTGTGTATCTCTTGGCGCAATGGGAGACTTGGACAGCTGTGGCGTGATGTTGCTCAACAGCTCTGTGAGATAAACTGCGGTGACAAAAGATCCAACTTTTTGAACTGGACAAAGACTTTTGAGGTCTTTGATCTTGTGAAAAGATACCATGGAAGATTTTTGTGACACATGTAATATTTCACGTCGTCCTGATCCGATGAAGTATCGATTAACTGCTGAATCCTGGAATCGTGTCTTTATTATAAGACTTTTTTGTCGTAGATTTCTAGTACTATAATATACAATAATGTCCTTCTGTATCTAATTTCAATTGGTAATTATAGTGTTCACAATTTGAACAGATTTTATGAAATCCTAGAGTAGCATTAATCTGCCAAAACTACTAAATATATATATATATATATATATTGTTTTTGTTTCATCAGGAACGTGGAACGGTACCACCAAGGTGGCTGTGAAGACGCTGAAGCCTGGCACCATGTCACCAGAGTCCTTCCTGGAGGAAGCTCAGATCATGAAGAAGCTCCGGCACGATAAGCTGGTGCAGCTGTACGCAGTGGTGTCTGAGGAACCCATCTACATCGTCACGGAGTACATGAGCAAAGGTGGAGCGTTTTAAATAACATGCGAGCATCCTTGCAGGGATCTGCTCATTATCCACACGATTCGACTGGCAGCTGCAGACGATGCATGGCAACAGATCCTAACAAATCTATTGGTTTTCGGGTTTTTGTTCTTGATGGTTTTTTTGCTTTTTTTCGTTTTTGTTAGGAAGTCTACTCGATTTCCTTAAAGATGGAGAAGGGCGAAGCCTGAAACTGCCAAACCTGGTGGACATGGCAGCTCAGGTCTGTTGCTTATAATCCTTTTTCCAACCTTTAAATTCATTAGTTAATCCCAGATGATACCAGTTTATTCATTCAAGAGTTTTGCTTGTTTACAATCGTCTTGGCGAAGATTAATTCCTGCTTTTGCAGCCCAAAGTGGGAGTGTCTTAAAAGTTACGCCTTAAGTTTACAAACTAAATGTGCATTTTTGTTCATTTGAGTTAACAGGCGTGTTAGGGTTAAGGTTATCTAAAGTTAGTGATTTAACTTCATCATTGGACTACTGAGCTGTCCGAATCTTAATTTGAAGTTTATATGAAATTATGATACCTGGGACTGGAATTGATTTTTTTGCAAAATTAATAAGTCTATGAGTTCTCACATGAGAGGTTTAGGCCTATCAGCCATAACTTAAAATGTATATGCCTGATATAATGCAAGTCCGATCGAAGCAAAGACGGGGGTCTCTGAGGCTTTACTGTGGGAACTGGGAGACGCACCTTGAGCTCTGGTACCACAGGAATGAGGTGATTTTAATCTCATGGCTGACAGGTGCCCTTCACTGTCCCTGTCCTACGTACAACTACAAAACATATTGCTCACTTCAGCTTTGACCTTGAAACTGTTCAGCGATTTGATGTTTAATGGAGAAAATAAATCAATTTCCCAGGTGGCAGCAGGAATGGCGTACATCGAGAGGATGAACTACATCCACAGAGACCTGCGCTCTGCCAACATTCTCGTTGGAGATGGCCTTGTGTGCAAGATTGCTGACTTTGGTCTGGCCAGGCTTATTGAGGACAATGAATACACAGCAAGACAAGGTAGGCTTGGACCAAGCTGTGACAGCTCCTCATTTATTCATTAGCAAGTTCCAGCCTGCCAGTTTAGAGATAAGGTGGTGTTTTTTTGTTTTTTTGGCGTTTTTTTACTAGTGAAAAAGTAATGCAAATGTCTTGGAAACATCAGCAGTTTGCTCCAAGTATAGTACACAGGAAGTCACTGCAGCATCACAAGATGCAACATAACTTCCTGGAAAAACATTTTCAGAAGATTAATTTTATATTAAAGTGCCAGACCTTGTTGAAATCCTTCCCATAGGAACAATGCAGCCATCTCCGAACATGATTAAATCATCATAGGGATTAAATGTTTCCAAGTATACCTTGAAATCATTAAACACACACACACACACACACTCACACTCACTCACTCTGCTTATGCTTCAGAACTCATTCTGAGATTCTTCACATTTGTGTTCAGGACCAAAGTGAAGCATTCTTAGTTATCTGCTGCAACAGCTGCATATGTCTTCTGGGACATAAGGGGATACTAGTTTACAAAATGTTAACAAATATGGAGCTTTTTTTTATCATTTTAATCAGGAACCAGCTGTTGGTCTGATAGGAGAGAAGTAGTAGCAAATGAATTTCCTTTAATGAAACCACTGGAAGTGGTCTACGCGCAAAACCATGATGCAGGGTTTATGAGAGAAATTTTCCTTATCAGCATTCTTTGGACGCAAAAATCTGTCTGTGAAGGTTGAGGAATGCGGTCAAACCCTTAATCACATTGAGGAGTTGTCCTCCCCTGAGTCAGACATGAGCTACACGGCCAGAACTTCCAGCTCTGTTAGACACTGTGTCAACATGTTCAAATAGTCATTTGGCAACAGTTTAAATGTTTACTTGTTTAACCTGGGTCAAGTGCAAAATGAGACGGATGGATAATGGAATTGTTCCGTTATTCCCCCAGTGAGATGTGACGATGTGCGTATCTGTCTGTGCTAATGAAATCGCAGATGAAGGGAAATGTCATTACAGCGAAGGCTGACCTACTTGTGAAACATATCTGCAGAAATTGCACACTTCGATTTCACAAGAAAAGGTGTTGTACATTTTTTTCCTCTCCGGCTGTTGAAAATGTGGAAGTGTCAAAGCAAAGGTGCACAAAAGGAAATAAAACAGGTCAATGATATGATTAGGCATAAAAAGATTGTTGTGAAGTCGAGGTTCACCAATCTGAAAAAATCCCATCTGCAGATTGTGAAACAATTTCAGAATAATATTCATGTTAAAATTGCAAATACTTTATGAATCTTATCATCTGCAGGATGCAATATCACAAAAGAGTCCAAAAACCTGGAGAAGTCTCTGTGTGCAGGGGGATAAATCCCAAATAAATCAGCATAAGAATTCTGAGATATTTGGCTTTTCAGGCAGCATGACAAATAAACCATTATTGATTCTATAATGGAAATCAGTGAAGTCAGGAGCACTTCTAGAAACAACAGAGTTCGTCATCCAGAAACAACGCCGTCTTCTACGAGGAAATTGAGAAAAGTGTCCTGTGGTCAGAGAAATTGATGTTTGAAATTCTGTTTGGAGATGATGGCTAATGCATCCTCTGGATTAAAGAGGAGGACCATCCAGCACTCAACTTAAATTCATCCGTCTCTGATGGGATAGAGGTACTTTAGTGCCGTTGGAACTGGTAGTTTACACATCGTTGCTGAAAGACATACAATTATACATATTAGAGCAGGTATAGAGCATGTCCTGTCCTGACAATGTCTTTTTCAGGGAAGGCCTTGCATCTTTCAGCAAGACAACACTAAACTGCACACTGCATCCATTGCAAAACTGGCTTGCCTGCAGTCCAGAGCCAATAATACAACAAAGAAGACCCAGGACTGTTGAGCAGCTCGTCTCCTCTATCAGACAAGAACGAGACAACATTCCTATCCCAAAACTGCAACGACTGGTCCCCTCAGCTCCCAGATATATAAATTGTTGTTAAAAAAAAGAGACAATGATACACAAGAGTAAACATCATACTTTTTTTAAAAATGTCTTACTGTGAATAAAGTTCAAATCTTTTTCTTACAATGGTACATTTCCTCAGTGTGAGCATTAGCTATGTAATCTTTGTTCTGTGAACAATTGTATTTTGTTTTTATTTGCAATTTACACTGCATCCCAATTGATGGGTAGAATGGTGAAAAGTCCTTGGACACTATTGAATCAGGTGATGAAACTTGGTTGTGTCGTGTGGTGTGAAGTCTGCATCATATCTGGAATTCTATTTGTTGGGATTTATAGTATTATTATTTATAGTATTTTTAGTAATCCAATCCGCCAATCCAAAGTGAAAAGGAAGAATTAAAGAGCTGAAATTTCAAGAACACACGCAGAGAGCCTGAGTGCAAGAACAGGGAAACGATGAGATGTTACTCAATCTCCCGAGGTATTAATGAGAAGCTCTCTTCATAGCAATCAGTGATAGGAGCTATTTTGTGCTGCAGACCAAACATATAATTTATATAATCCATCGTCAGACTGAGTCGGAGTGCAACAGTTTAAAGAAATCTACCAAATTAAGTCGCCTATCTTATTTGTTTCAGGTGCAAAGTTCCCCATAAAGTGGACGGCTCCTGAAGCTGCGCTCTACGGCAAATTCACCATCAAGTCAGACGTGTGGTCATTTGGCATCCTGCTCACAGAGCTGGTGACAAAGGGCAGAGTGCCCTATCCAGGTGAGACCACTCAGCTGTGTGGGTTGTGCAATCACTTAAGAATCTTGAAATTGATTGCTTGTCTTTGATTAATTCTGCCGGGGGAGTGTTCATCTCTGATGAGACACTAGACTCTGATTAGCAGCATTTTGCATAATTTATATTAAACAGTGCATTATGCAGAAAAAGGTTCCCACCTGGCTGTGCATACTTTTAAAATGGTCCATTTATCTGCTATGTGATATGATCTTTGAGGGACTGAGCTACGCAGTGTCCAGTGTTTTTACACAGATAAAATGTTGAGTTTATAATGATTTTCCATTCGTTTTGTGAACTAATGAATATGGTTTGTGTAATGAGATAATTGATGAAGTTAAATCTTATAACTACTAGAAAATATGGTCTGCGAGCATAACTATAATATGATAAATATTGTGTTAGAAGGGAAAAAAATAAAACAATGTCGTAGAGCAGCCCACATACTGTGAGCTCATAAATCTAATGAGCTGCTGGCAGCAGAGAATGAGGTCAGTAAGAGCGAGGCGGGAATGTGAATTTCTCCGCTTTCCTCTTTCCCAGGCATGAACAACCGTGAGGTCCTGGAGCAGGTGGAGCGGGGCTACCGGATGCCGTGCCCACAGGACTGCCCCATATCCCTGCACGAGCTGATGGTGCAGTGCTGGAAGAAGGACCCTGAGGAGAGGCCCACTTTTGAGTACCTGCAAGCCTTTTTGGAGGACTACTTCACTGCCACTGAGCCTCAATACCAGCCCGGAGATAATCTCTGAGCGTGGCTGCTCTCCTCTCATGTCATTTCACTGGCCTTCCCATCAGAGGGCGCCAGACACCACCTTTTTCTTTTTTCTTTGTTTTTTTAACCTCTCATGTTACAAAAGCTCATCGACTTCCTACTTGACTTCCAAACTTCATGCAAACAAGGACGTAGGGCGGACAGCAGCAAACCGACGATCAAATCAAAGGATGTTTTGGAAGTGGCGCAGGATTAAAAGTGACTGCGTGGATGAACAACATGAGTTTTGTTGTGTAATTTGTACGTATTGTAAATATAAATTGCTTGTTTACTTTTCTTTTTGGTTCATTTTATATTACTTTTGATAGTTTGGGAACGTGGATTTTTTTTTTTTTTTTTTTTTTTTTTTTTTTCTAAATCCAAGGTCAAAGGCGTCAGATTTAAGGCTCATAGGTGTGTGACACTTGCAGCTGGTTACGAATCCTCACATATAATAACTATTATTGGTATAGTTTAAGTTACATAGTGTGGACTGAAGTATCTCAGAGATTTTTTTGGGGCGTTCACTGACCTTTTTTATGGGAGGGGAGGGGTAATGTAACATACTTTTCTCTTTTTCTCAAGGACTTTAGATGTACTATAACACCTGTTCTTGCCTTCTCATATTTAGTAATATTCTTATAATGCAAGGGAATGCCTTCATGCGTTATGCACACTAGCGTATTGCATCATCCATCCAAACTGTGTGGCATATATGCACTCATAAGTGCATCCATTGCATTTCGGCTTCAGCCAGCGACTAATAGATCGGCTTAAAATGTTACTTTTAGTTGAGCTTTACGTAGTTGACAAGGGGCTGATTTCCTCTGCAGCTGCAACCATTGTTTAGCTGACTGCTTAGTATGCTGATGATATTTTTAAAGTGTATGTTGCATTAATGTGCGGCAGCAGGCTGTGTAAAAACTTGTCCTTTTGCTTACAGAAGTGGCCAAATAACAAACTGCAACTGACAAGATGAGAATGAAGGATGTGTACTCGTATTTGTCTCTCCATTGTGTGCGTTTTTAAATATGATGTTCTTTAAAGGACCCTTTTTTTTTTCTTTTTTTTTTTTTTTTTTAATATATTCTACCAGTGTTAAACATCACTCTTTTTATTATAATTATTACTATCATTGTTTTTATTTCCAGGGAAGTCTGAGGCTTTGGAAACATTTTTACCATCCTTTAAATATCAAACTTGACCCTAAAGGAGACGGTGCATTTATGTTGGTTTTCATAAGTCTTTAAGTGAACGAGAACTTTTTTTTTATTTTGTATCACTTCTTTAACCCTAATTTATTAGACATGCAGAAGGATTTTGGTTTCGTCATTATTTATTATCTGTCTATTCCTTGTACACAGCTGGTTTTGAAATAAACAATCTTGAAATTATTCTGTTGCTGTATTTAATGCAGGTTTAAGGGCTTGTGTGACGGTTCAGAACTGCACAACACATTTCTGTTCTGTTCTGGTTTTGGTTTCCACCCTCATACTACTCATACTAGACGGCAGAAATTCGTCACAGTTGTGTAAAAGCAGCTGAAATGAGCCTCTGTGAGATTTAGCCAGTTTACCCTCACGGTGGATTTACCACTAAAAACACAGAGCTGAACGCATGCATGTCTTTTTTTTTTTAATATATATGTTTATCATAAAATAAACAATAGAAGAATTAATTAAACCAGAAAAAATAGCCCCTTGCTTCAGAAAACAGAGAAAATACAGATTATTTATTTATTTTTTAAGTAAAATTACACATTTTACAGCTTCTCTCTGTGTTGTTCGAGCCTCTACTGCTAAGTTTGGCTCGACAAGTCACACAACTTCCTCGGCTCTTATTGGATGCAACTAAAGCAAGGATTTCCACATAATAGGTTCTATCATGTTCTATCAGAGCCCACGCAGATGTAAAAAAGTGAACCAAGATCACAAGAGGGAGTCAAGTCACGTTGTCCAGCGTCAAGAGGTCATGTGGTCATGTGGAGAACAACAGAGAAGAGGAGTTACTCCTGCAGCCACTCCAGCAGAAGTCCATGAGATGGGTGCAAGAGGAGCATACAGTTGTTGGGGCTGCGGGCCAGATCAGTATGGAAGAGATCCAAGCGGGTACGTGAGAAAACTGTTGGTGTGGGAGAGAAAATAATACCCAAGAGTAGATTTCAAATTGAGCAATGTCTTTTTACAAAAATCAGGGGGGAGGATGAAAGCAGTCTTCACGCTCAGAGCAACGCAGAGGAAGAACCTGAACCGCTCAGAGACGGTGATGACTGGTATCAGCACATTCTTTTTCTACCTCTACTGTTTGTAATTCATTTTCTTTCCTCCCTGTCTTATGGGACATGATGAAAAAGTTGAGTGTGGAAAAAAAGACCAAAGAACTTAATTACTTGTAGGACAGTATGTATGTTGGGTTAAAGGTAGGGTAAGCAATTCTACATGATTTCTAATCCAGAACACTTTCTGTCACATTCACTGAGTATCTCCTCACTATCTGGTAACTTAACCATCCTGCGAATACTATGTTTAGAAAAAAAACAACAAAACAAAGCTGATTTGTCTTCATACACAGTCCAAATTGTTTTGTTTTGATAATGCACATTTATGATGGGACATGTTTCCTCAGCGAACTCTTTGTGCTTTGCTGAGCTTTTTTGATGAACAGTAGGTATGACTGCGCAGAGGGAGGATGGTTCAACTTCTGTGCAGCCAACAGGTACCCTCCTCAGTCGCCTCAATTCTTACCGTGCTGCCTTCAAAACTCCAATGACCCTGAAAACTTGCAGTCACCTATCATTGTCACCCATAAAAATGCCCACTTTGAGCCATGTGGTGAGGAAGTTTTGCATTTTATTAATCTTTCCAGCTGGAATAGACTCCAGAATGACGGTGCCTGTTTTTGTGGTGGTGTGACTTGACTCGTGGTAGTGTGACAGGTAACGTGCCTCAGGTCTCCGTCCTGGGAAAGCTACATTTTCTTCTAACCTGGGTCTGTGATGTCACAGTACCATCAAAATTTTTAAGACTTAGTTGGGTGCAATTTAAGCGATAGAGTACGTGTCCTGAGTGATTTTGATTTGGGAGTCAGTTCAGGAACTCAAATATGCTTTCAAACACAAATTTATATCACACAGAGCAAAGTGGAAATAGTACTACTAAACATCATTTACCCAGGTAAAGATTTTTTTTTAATTCAAACTATTTAGACTTGATCTCCTCTCTTCTCAGAAAATGTCTTCATAACATACTCTTCAACGTGTCCTCGGAGATGGTCACTTTCGTAGACTTTGTCGGATTTCCATATGTTTAATAAAACTGACAATGGCCTGAAACCTCCCTTTTGTTGGTTGCTAATTTGTTTATTTCAGTTGCCTTAACGTGTCTGTTCACATGTTGCATTGTAAAAGCAAGCCACTAGATGGCGCTGTGCTCACCCACAAGCTGGACCTCACTTTTTAGTCCGTTTAACTCCCTAATGGTTTTGGAAACTTGTTTTGAAGCAACGTCATGACACTAGAAAATCCCTGCTAATAAATAAATTTAAAAAAAGAAGAGGAAAACATCACACAACAGCACACAAGTAAACAGTTTATTAGTATTTTCCAAACAGTGTGTGTGATTGGTGGCCTCATAATGTGAGAAGATTGTTCGCTTTAAGCAGCAAATTTAAGTTAAGATTATTTCCCTTTGCCTTGTTTTCCATGACTGATTTTGGGCACTGAGTTTGTTGTTAAGAGAGCAGATTTTAACGCCAACCCGTGGGGGTGCTCGACCCAGCCAGCTGATCTGCTCTACACACCCTTCAAGCACCAAAAAAGGCCTGTCGGAGCAGCTGGTGTGCAGGGCTCCAGCTAAGAATAACCCTGACTTTGAGGAGATATAAAGTTACCCTGAGGTCCTCTGCTCTCTGCGTGGACCTATACCCATGTGAGGCACCAATAACACTGGGTGGAATACCCAGCTTGTCCCCCTCACCCTGCCCAGTCCTGTGCTTAGTTTGGTTCTTTCCTCCCCTGCTTTGCTTTGCCCCAACGTCCCCAGTCCACCCTCTTCAATGCTGCCACACTGGCAGCTCCAAATTTCCAAGCCCCTGTGAGCCAACCATTTATGTTTTAGTTTCCATTTTATTCTTTTTTCCCCAATTGGATGAGATGGGGAAGGAAACAAGACTCTGATCTCCAAGTGGAAATGGAAAAATGCATCAACAGGGACTGGAACATTTTTGATTTCTAGGTCTATGCTGATTGGACATACTGAAGATACCAGCAGCACCTGCATGAGGAGCGCATGAGCGCAAAACTCCTACCTGAGACAGTCTCCACATCACCATGGCCGAAGGTAGGATTGTTAAAGATTTAAAAAAAACAATTCCCAACAAGCTGTTTGTACATTTGCAAGAATCCTCAGTAATACACGCCACCTGAGTAATCATCTGTAATGTTTTGATGAGCTATGTCATCTTCAGAATATGTGTTGAAAGTCGGTTGCTATAAATACAAGATATCACGTTTCCAGAGTATTAGCATTGCTCTCCTGTGACTGAGACGACCGCTGCTGCTGCTGACCTCTGTGGTGGAGGAAGAGTTTGGACTTAAACTATCAAATCACTCTTGTAAAAATAGTGTATTACAACTAAAAGTCCTGCATTCGAAACCATATTTATATGTGAGCCAGAGACACCATGAGGACACTGAAACTGAAAAACGAAAGTTTCGGTTGATTCCTGTTCGTAGGTGAATACTGTAAAAAGCATTTTACAGTCATAGTAAAGTCATTTGAAGAACTATACATTAACTGAAGTTGGTGAATCGTTGAGCCTAGAGTGTTAAAACGAATCTGTCCTGTTTCAGTCACTTTGTCCAGACAAGTTGTATTTTAACACCTTTTAATCCTTTTAAGACTTTTGCCTACTTAAGCTTAATGGCCTCAGTACTAGAAAGTGCTATAGGGTGTAGTTTCCTGTCAAATGATATGCATGAAGGACTCCTTGCAGTTCATCACACTTTGAAGGTATCTCTAACACCTTCAAATCACAGCACTCAAGCGCTTCAGATACGGTTGTGTTCTGTTTGCCAGTGAAGGTGCAGATGTCGCTAAATACTGTCGCTTGTAAATATTCCTAACTTGTCGACAGCAAAATTATATAACACACCATTTAATTTATTATTCTGGGAAAGACTAAATATATCAAGGATTTCTATAATGAGTTACTGAGTTACATCTGCTATTTTCATAGTTGGCTTTTTAACTGGTGATTTCACTCGAGCATTTCTCACTTTTCTTTGCATGTGTACCAATCAAGAGTTCACAAACCTGTGACTGAACATGCTGTGCAGTCATATGGAAGCTGTGCAGTCACCCAGATGTGATAAAAACCTCACCACGCAGTCAGATGAAGATGTTTTTTAGGGCTTTGGTGTGATGATAGCAGGACCAGAATTCCTTTTCACTGCAGCTGACAGATGCTGACAGAACATGCTGGTATGAAGAACTGCAGGAAAGATAAAGACACTCCAAAGGAGCTTAAAAAAAAACTTTTTTTGATATTTTTCTACTGATTCTATAATAATCAAACATTAAGACGGACCCTTTATGGAGAACCTAATTTAAGTGAGCGATACAGTGACATGAAAACACTGCCATCTAGTGGACAAACTATATAATTCTGACTTAATATGTTGCGCATTTACACTAACTGCTATTCGAGTCGTTAGTCATATTTGACAACATATATGTCTGACAATTTTCTAATATTAGTCCATAATATTTATAAAATAGCTATTAAGAATTAAATCTATTCAATAGACGGGTGGTGTATCAAAGTGGTGAAACATATTTGTTAAAGAAAACAACAAGTACTTATTTCCTGTCTGTGAAATGCTCTTTAATACACAGGAGCCAAGTCCTCGGCCGCCGCTGCAGCCGGTGGACCCAATGGAGCAGCAGCACCACAGACGAGCTCTCTCAGATCCAAAGGTCTGGAGCTCCTCAGGAAGGTGAAGATATCTGTGGAGCTGCTGATCGCCCTCGCCGCGCTCCTGTCCTGGGTGGTTGTGGGGGTGGTGATGTTTGACTTTGTGGAGTACAAAGCAGTACCTGGTAAGTCCCAAGTACCTAAAATACTGTCTCCATATGCACTTTCCTCACTTCAGTTGATAGATTCTCACCATGCTTTCCAGACGTTCAGCAAATTATAACAGACCCTGTCCAAGCTGTAAATGACGCTGCGGATGAGGTGGCCAGTCTGCTTAATAAATTTCAAGGTACATAAATAAGGAATTTATCATTGCTTTTATATATATATATTAGTGTAAACCCTGCACTGAACGATCCACTCCTCTTCCAGAATGTGCACCTGATTTAAGTGACCCCATGTCTGCTGCTACTTATGCAGCTGAAGAAATAACAGCAGCGAAAGATGGATTTGTTCGCTATTTTTCAGACGAAGAAGGTATGACAGCGCACTTGCACTAAGAACAGATCACATGAAGAGAAGAATCTATTAATAAAGGAAGCGTTTATGTGTCCAAATCGCAGGAAACTTCTATCTCAGCTACGTTGACCCTGTGATCATCGGTAGACAAGCTTTCCATTCAACTAATGACCTTATGAGCGGCGTGATGGGCTCTCTCCAGGACACGGTGTCTGCTGCCGTGGATACTACACTGGATACAATTGAGGACATAAGTAAAGGTGTTTATTGCCTTTTTTTTAATCCCTGTTTTCTGACCCTTCTTTTGTGTGTTTCATACATAATAAGATGACCTCAACTCTGTCCTCTGAAAGACTAATTATTGACTCTGGCTAAACTTTGGTGACTTCTAACTGTCTGTTTTGATTAATATTTTAGATCTTTAAACCTGTCCCTGTTTTTATCTATTTTTTTCCATAGGAAAAGTTGATCTTAGCCACATTGACCCTGTGATTATAGGCAGGGGTGTCTTCGGTTTTACTAATGAGCTCATGTGTGAAGTGGCAGGCTACGTCCAGAATGTGCTCTGCTTAATGCTGGACACTGTAGTGGATGTAGTGACAGGTATTTACTCTCTTGTTTAACCTGAAGCCTCTTAACATCTAAAAATGACACTTTAACAAAATGTACAAGTGTTGATTGTTTTTTTTAAAGTTTGTCTCATTTCATTTGTTTCCTGTTTGTGCTCCTCAGGAACCACTGACCTAAGCTTTGTTGACCCGGTGGTAGTCGGCAGAAAGGTCTTCGGTGTTGCAAATGACAATGTTTGTGGAGTTGTGGGCTACATGCGGGATCTGCTCTGCATCATCTTAGATGCCATTCTAGACTTCAGCAAAGGTATATCTCCTTATGTTCTTTGTTTTCTGGTTCAATAAAAACATGAAACCCTGATTTGAGGAAAGTTCAGCTGTTGTGCAAAATGATTTTCTAATCATTCATAATCTTTTAGAGATGAATCCAAAAGCAGCTTTACATTCATTTACTGCCGCAACAAAGTTTAAAATAGGATTTCAGACTTGAGCAGACGTGCTTCTGGATCTGCTTTGATTTGGATGGAAACATTTGAACATGCATTTAGGGATCCAGCCAGAAAATGCTTTGCAGAGGTTTTCCTGAGCACGTGCACTGATCTCAGCTACACAGTTTTCAAGGATGAGAGGATGATTTTATGCATGCTTTTATATATATCTTTCAAGCTTTTTTGGAAACAGGGTTGCACTTTTTGATGTCTACATTGTTTCACATGTATGATCTCCTCATTATCTCTAAATCTCTTACAAACTGGTAAATAAATCAACAGTAAATCTCATGTATGAAAAGGTTGTGCTTTTGTAAATTGGAATAAACGTTTTACGTACATACACGTGAAGTGATAATCAGTTAACTGTAAACCTGGAAACTTGTTTTTAACATGAAAGTAATTTTCACTTTACATTTCAGCATTTCCCTCCGACTGTTTTTTTTTCTTCTGATGTTTATATAAAAGTGAATGTTAAGAATGAAGTAACTCACTGGAGCTTTTGTCCTGAATGTGTGCTGTTCTTCTCAGGAACGACTGACGTGAGTTTCATTGACCCCGTGGTCATTGGCAGAAATGTCTTCAGTGTTACCAATGACTTTGTGAGTGGAGTGGCAGGACACATCCAGGACGTGCTCTGTGCAGTCTTGGATGTGACACTGGAAACATTAAAAGGTACCAGGTTTTTCAGCTGAATCATCAGAGTCTTCTAACTGTAAATCTCTTAAACTTCTCAATAATTGTTTCTCCTTTCTCTGTTATTAGATATCCAAGAAGCTGTGGGATTTAGTCCTGCGTCAGTTCTTACGACGACTGCAGAAATCACCAAAGAGCAGATTAACATGCTTGTGAGCTACGTCTCCACAGCACTGACTGGTGGACAAGGTCTGTTATGACACATCCTCTGCACAAGCATGCCTTTTTCACAATGCAGGGAGACAAAAGATAGGAAAAGGAATGTTCTAAGATGAGTTTTGTGCCCTTATTTCTTAGGAATTGTGCCTGAAGTGTCTGTAAATCCAATGAAAGTTGTAGAGGACGCAGTGTTGGAATTCACCGACAAGAAGGATTTGTTCTTGGGTTACATGTCCGGCATCCTTGGTGGCGATCAAGGTGCGAATGTTTGAATAAACAAAATAAAATAAAGCTGCAGAAATACTCTGTCATCTCATTTTGATTTATTCTGCTTCAGGTGAACCTGTCGCCACTCCGGTTGTAAATGTAGTTACAGAAAAAGGTTTCACCTTTTTTATCCCTGTTTAATTCACTTTAAAACATCCAATTAGCAGTTTATTGTGAGACATACATCGGTTTTTTCTTGAAAAATAAAAGTATCTTTGCTTGTTTTTGTTTAGATGGAGCTGTAGTTTCTCCATCTGATATGACTTTGGTAAGAAGGAAAGGTCAGTCTTTTCTTCTTTTTGTCTTCAACATTTTCATTGCAATAACATATGAAATCATTCCTTTAAAAGCAAGTTTTGCATTAAAAGTCTTCACCTAAATCTTTTAAATGTAGGTGAATTTCTTCCTCCGATTGAAAAAGGTAAGATAATTCCTCCATATTTTGTTTTGCACATAAATAATAGATGCATTTTTTTGCCAGCTACTATAATGCATAGATGTGCAGATTTAAAAAAAATTGTTTTATGCTTCTCCTGCATGTTTGCTCTAACTTTTGTTTTTATTGCTACATTATGCAGTTTCATAATATGATTTTAATATGGAATGCTTTACATTTCAGTGTAACACCCTGAATTATTATAAAATTGTGTCAGTCGTATTTTAATAAACTTTTTTTGTACATTGTGGCATGAAGAAATATTCATCACAACCACTATATACATATGTGTTTATTATCTTGTCTTAATCAGCCTCTTTGTGTCGGGTTTGGTGACTGCATTCTTGTCTTTCTTTATCACACACTCACTGTTTATGCTACGATTTTACGAAATTGCACATTAACATGTTTTGCCATGATTCTGGTCCAGTCATCATGTTTTGTTTATGTTGGGGAAAAAATAAAACTTTGTGTAACACTGCACATGAAAACTCATAAATGAATGAAACGTCCTTCAGAACAGCATTCCTCTGTTGCGCTTTCTTGCACTTTTTGTACAACTGACTGGAGGTGTCATAAGTATAGTTGGGATGGAAATATTTGAACACTGACACAACTTTTTTGTTAACATATTAAAGTTACTGGTACATAATAAATATGGGATGAAAGAGCTATATCTTGACTTCAATTCATTTTAAAGCTACTTAGTGTAGTAATTCCACTTCTGACCAGATGGGGGCCTTTAATAACGAGGTGAAAGATACAACAAAGTGAACAACTGGTGCGATAATGTTTCATTGGCTCAACACGGCAGATGTATACGCCGCCATGTGGTCAGAGGTGGTATTGCTACATAGAGTGGCTTTAAATCTTTTGCGTTACTTGAAGGGAGGGTTCATCATTTAAGCAAGTAGAACCTGTGCACAAGAGTATTTGTATTTATAGGCAGATAAGCATCTTATATGACAAAAATTGGATCAGTGTCCAGATATTTTCAAACTTGACAATAAACATTTTGATCGTTTCGACTGTATTTTGTGTGTTTTAATCTAGATTTTTTTATTTAATCTGTACATGGGATACAAAAAAAAAATCTACACCACATGTTTAAACCACATGGACACACAGGACAACCAGACTAGAATTCGGTTTATGTGACCCTAAAACACAGTAAAACTAAAAATGAGTTAATGCCAATATTTTCTGTGTATCCTCATTTGCATAAAAAAAAGAACTTATAAGTGTTTGTGTGTTAAGTTGTTGTTTTTTTAAAGTTAGATAATAAAAAAGTTTTTGAGGCATCTGCAAGAATACAGAATACTGCAGCAAATCACATGATGCCTTTTCGACTGCAGGTTTAAACTTACATTGGTTTTTTTTATTGACTTAGTACTTCACAATTGTAGCTTTCTTTACAGTTTCAATTAAGTTTTTCACATTTCATTGATTTATAGAATCCCAGGCATAACTTCTATCCAAAAGAAAAACTCCAGTTAGACACTGATATTTATGTTTTATACCTACATCATCCTTTTAAAGTTCAAATATTTGAGCTATTTTCACTAATATAAATGCATCACGGAGGTCACTGGTTGCAACATGTGGTGTAGACTATTCTTCATAAGGTTTGACCTATCATTGTCATTTTTGCCATTTCATCACATTTCATTTTGTTAAAAACATCTTGAGCTATGTTTCCTTGTAAAATACCAAAAGACGTCAACATTGTTTTAGAGTGATGACACAGGTTCACAATACAGTTACAGAGATGATGCCTGCTACCAAAGATGAAGCTCTGGAGATAAGTGCAGACTCAAAAACAGAGGAGGCCGAGGCTGATGAACCCATTGAAGTTGCCAGTGAAGCCGACGTGACCAAGGAAGAGGAGGATGAGGGTATTCAGATGCTTGCTTGATGTTTATTTTCTTCTTTAACAGTCATATTGAATGGCACTAAATTTACTGCTATCACATCACCAGTGAAACATGCTGAAAAAACACAACCCGAGCCTTCACTGAAGGAGGAGGAAATCATAGCTCACGACCGCGAGAAGGAGGACGAAGAAGAGACAGATCATTGGGAAGAAAAATTTAAAACAAGAGAGGATGCAGAACAACTGGAGCAAGAAAAGGGTGAACACATAGATGGGGAATTGAAAATAGGTGAACAAGAAGAGGAAGTTCTCCTAAAAGAAAAGGGTGACGAGAGATGTGCAGGAGGAGCAGTGGTAGTAGATATACAAGAGAAGAAACAACCCCAAACTGAAGATAATGTAGAGAGTGAGACAGAAGAAAAGGAAGAGGAACCCAAAACTGAAACCATTTTACCAGAAGATAAAGAGGCGGAGCTGGAGGAGATCAAACTTACAGATGTAGAAAAACATCAGGATAAGGAGGAGGAGACTAAAACCAGAGAGGTTGTAGAAGATAAGATGGCAAGGGAGGACAAAGAACCTGAAGACGGTTTGGTAGATGAGACGGGGAAAGACCAAGAGGAGGAAATAAAAACCACATCTCCAGCAGAAGAGCGAGATGAAGAGGAGGATATAGCAAAAACAGAAATCAAGGAAACTGAAGATCCTGAGCTTCATGCTGATGAAGACAAACGTGAACAAAGCACTAAAAAAAGTGTCAGCGATGTCAAAGATCAGCTTGAGAAATCAGATGAGGAGGATAAAGATTTAACCGGTGATGCAGAAGAGAACAAACAGTTGTCAGCACAACAACGTAACCTTAAAATATTGTTATCTGAAATGGTTGATGGGGATGGTGATGGGGATGGTGATGGTGCTGTACCCAACTCTGAGCAACATGAGGAGGAAGGAACAGAACCAACTTCATCATCTGATTACAACCAAGACCAATTCACAGATGTCAATGTTCACCTTGATGAAAACAACAACAACAGTGAGAGCAGAAGAGCTGAACCTGAAGGGCTGAAGGAAGCTCAGACTCCTTTTGAGAGGCTCGGAAAAGTGTCACTCAAAGATGAAAACATCAATAAATATGAGAAAGGTACAAAACTCCCACTATTCCATCGTATATTCATCATCCTGTTTCCATTTAATCACTACAATCTATCTATTGATCATGCTGATTTATGGCAAATGTTACATGGACTGTTTGTGAATTTTCACTTTGCATGCACCTTGTTATAGTCAAACTTTATAGGATGTGTCCAAAGATATCAGAAAAAAAAATTGTAGGTTCAACTTGTGTTGATAAGCTTCTTTTATTACAGGAAAACATGACCCCCCCTGAGTTTTGTAACCTATATTGCCTAAGGTATTTGCTCACCCATCCAGATAATCAAAATCAGGTGCTTCATGGCCACAGGTGTATAAAATCAAGCACCTCAGCATGCAGACTGTTTTTACAACTAGTTGTGAAAGAACGGGTCACTCTCAGGAGCTCAGTGAAGTCCAGCATGGAACTGTGATAAGATGTCACCTGTGCAACAAATACAGACGTGAAATTTCCTTGATCTTAAATATTCAACAGTCGAGTGTCAGCTGTATTATAAGAACGTGGAAGTGTTTGGAAATGACAGCAACTCAGACATGAAGTGGTAGGCCACGTAACCTGATGGAGAGGGGTCAGTGGATGTTGAGGCACATAGTGTGAAAAGGTCTCCAACTTTCTGCAAAGTCAATCTCTACAGACCTCCAAACTTCATGTGGCCTTTAGATTATCTTAAGAACAGTGTGGGGTTGCTTTTCAGGAGCTGGGCTTGGCCCCTTACTTCTAGTGAAAAGAACTCTGAATGCTTCAGCACACCAAGACATTTTGGAGAATTCCATGCTCCCAACTTTGTTGGAGCAGTTTGGAGCTGAACCCTTCCTCTTCCAATGGGATGGGATGTCACATATGCGAGTCAGGTGTGCAAATACTTTTGGCCATATAATGTACGTTACACAGAGGCTCAGGAGACAATGCAAAAATGAAAATAGATCAGCAGGATGTGGAAAATAAATGATCTTACACTCGAGTAGCACAAAACAGAGAGAAATTAGAGTTATTGTGCCACATGGACAGATAGCGTCACATAACTTGAAAAGCGAACCAATTATGTGGTTTCTTTTAACTCTGGAGTTTTATCATTTTTTCTAGTGTATCAAGGTGGTTCTAGCAGCCACAGAAACACCCATATCTGTACCCTGTCTCCCAAAGAACACAGGTTTGGAGATACTGTTGCTTAAAATATCTACAAGAGTCTGCTAAGATTTATTTACATATATCTGACATATGTGCCACTGTCAGAAACTGTTAGGAGTTAAACAAAACAGTAGCCATTAAAGACAACTTTGGTTTTTCTTCTAGATGACACATCAAACAAATATTGTTTTATTGTCATAACAGTTAAGTCGTGACCTTAAAATGAGCTATTGGTATTGCCCACAGCTAGATGGCGCTAAAGGTCTGAAAATAATACTGACGGATTTCCATAGGAAGATACTGTATCACTGTTGTACATTTCTGCAGGAAACATAGCTCTGTATAATTTATAAAACTAACAAAACAAACTTGTAGTGTGTTTTTAAAATCGATTCTTGAGCTGTAGTGCTTTGAAAGCCTTTTGTTTTGTTTTCTTGTTTTTGTTTTTTGGCGTGATGGCTACTTGCACAGTGATGTGGTTATCAATAAGCCATATGAAAAACAACCAATGAAAGAGGTTCATTGGCATTCAACTCACAGAAACCGACTTTGTATAAACTCAGTGATTTAATCTTTGCCTGTGGCAGCCTTGTCCTTTGCTTTAATGTATTCCTTCTTACAGATCTTGAAGCTGCAGAGCCTGAAAAGAAGGAGAAAAAAGAGAAGAAAGACAAAGTTAAAGAAACTGTTGTTCTCAAAGTAACAAAAGCGAAGCTGGAAAAAGAAGATGAAACAAAGGAAAAACCTGCTGAGAAGAAACGAACAAGACCTAAAGGTAATAGCATACAACACTGCCATGTAGACGTGTATAAAATTGTGCCAATTTCATATAAAAGCAGTCAGATTATCATATAAATATATTTCTTTAACATTAGTGTTTACTTGTATGATTGTGTTGCATGTGTTTCCTCTCAAAGATGTGGACGAGGTAAAGGAACCATCTAAAGCTGAGACAAAGGTTAAACAGTCCCTCAAAGAAAAGAAAACAGAAGACAAACCACTTAAAAAAGACAAAGAGGTAAAGGAAAAACCTAAAGTTGAAGACGAAGTGGAAAGGATGCCTTCTGCAGAAGAGGAGAGGGTGACCAGCATAAAAGAAAAAGAAAATGAAATGCAACCCAAAGAGGTAAAGAAAGCCCCAGAAAAAGAGAAGAAAGAGAAAGAACTCCCTAAAAAAGGGATAGAATTAAAGAAACCTCTGACAGAGGGAAAACAGCAAAAATCTCTGAAAAAACTTCCCAAAGAAGAGAAACCTCAGGCAGAGGCAATAAAAGAAAAGGGGCCACCCAAAGAAGAGAAAGAAGCAGGTACACCTCAGAAAGAAAAGAAAGAAGAAATAAAGACTTCCAAAGAAGATAAAGAAGTTGAAACACCCAAAGAAGGAAAAGAACTTAAGAAACCTTCCATTGCAGACAAATTAGCAAAACCTGCCAAAGAAGAGAAAGTAGAGATGAAGCCTTCTGAAGAAGAAAAAGTAAAGAAACCACTCATAGAAGAAAAAGAAGTTAAGACTTTCACAGATGAAAAATTAGGAAAACCTCCTACAAAAGAAAAAGTAGAAAGGGAAACAAAAACAGAAAGGAAGCCATCTAAAAAGAAGAAAGAATTAGAAAAGCCTACAAAAGAGAAGATTGTAGAGAAGCCATCTCTAGAGGTCGAGAGACCTCTGAAAGAACAAAAAGAAGTAAAGAAACCTCCCAAAGAACAGAAAGAAGAGAAACCTTCCAAGACAACTAAAGCAGAAAAGAGGCCTTCTAAAGAAGAAAAAGAAGTAGAAAAACCTCCCAAGAAAGAGAAAGGAATTATAAAACCTCACAAAGAAACTAAAGATGTAAAGGACCCTACTAAAGAAGAAAGAGAAGTAAAAATCCCTCCCAAAGAAGAAAAGCAAACACAGGAACCTCTCAAAGAAGAACCCAAGAAACCTCTCATAAAAGAAGATGAACCCACTAAAGAAGTAAAAGTTGAGAAGCATCCAAAAGTAGAAAAAGAAGAAAGGAAGCCTTCTGAAGAAGAAAAAGTAGAGAAACTCCCTACAGAAGAAAAAGAAGCCAAAAAGCCTCCTAAAGAAGAAAAAGTAGAGAAACTTCCTACAGAAGAAAAAGAAGCCAAGAAGCCTCCTAAAGAAGAAAAAGTAGAAAAACTTTCTAAAGAAGAAAAAGTAGAGAAGCCTGCAAAAGAAGAAAAAATAGAAAAATCTCCTAAAGAAACAGTAGAGAAGCCTCCAAAAGAAGAAAGAATAGAGAAACCTCCTAAAGAAGAAAAAGTAAAGAAACCTGCTAAAGCAGAAATCAAGAAACCTCCCAAACAAGAAGCCAAAAAGATTTTCAAAGATGAAAAAGTAGAGAAACGATTCATAGAAGAGAAGAAAGAAGTAGAGAAACCTCCCACAGCGAAGGACAAAGATAAAGAGATCAAGGAATCTCCAAATGTGGAAAAAGAAGAAAAGAAACACCCCAAAGAAGATGCAGCAAAACCTCAGAAAAAGGATAAAGGCGAAAGAAAACCTTCCAAAGAAAAGGTGGAACTAGATCAACCTCTCAAAGAAAAGAAAGAAGTAGAGAAACCTTCCAAAGGAAAGAAAGGCTTAGAGAAACCTCCTAAAAAGCAGAAGAAAGTAGAGAAAACCACCAAAGAAGAAAGGGAAGCCTCAAAACCTCCCAAAGAAAAGAGAGAAGAAAAGAAACACCTCAAAAGAGAGAGTGAATCAGCAAAATCTCTGAAAAAGGAGAAAGAAGTACAAAAACCAATCAAAGAAGAGAAAAAAGTAGAGAAACCTCATGTTGATAAGACAGCAGCAGAGGAACTTTCCAAAGAGGACACAAAAGATGAGAAACAACCAAAAGAGATGAAAGAAGCAGCGAAACCTCCCATAAATGAAACAAAAGCAGTAAAACCTCCTAAAGAAGAGAAAGAAGGAAAGAAACTCCCAAAAGAAGATACAGAAGATAATAAACTTCCCAAAGAGAAGAAAGAAGCAGAGAAACCTCCTAAAAAAGTTAAAGTAATTGAGAAACACCCCAAAGAAGAAGAAATAAAAGCTGGTAAACCTCCCATAAAGGAGAAGATAGCTGATAAACCTCCCAAAGAGGTGAAAGAAGAAAAGAAATCTCTCAAAGAAGAAAGAGAATCAGCAAAACCTCCCAAAAAGAAGAAAATAGCAAAGAAACTGCCCAAAGAAGAGAAAAAAGCTGAGAAACCCCCCAAAGAAAAAGAAGAAAAGAAACCTCCAAAAGTAAAGCGAGAGGTAAAGAAACCTTCCAAATATGAGGAAAAAGTTGATAAATGTCCCAAAGAAGAAAAGAAACCTCCTAAAGAAAAGAAAGTAGGAAAACATCCTAAAGAGAAGAAGAAAACAGTGAAACCCCTCAATGAAGAAAAAGAAGAAAAGAAACCTCCAACAGAAGAAATCGAAGCAGGTAAGCCTCCCAAAAAGAAGAAACAAGTACACAAACTAATTATAGAAAAGAAGAAAGTACAAAAAATTCTTAAACAAGATAAAGAAGAAAAGAAACCCCCCCAAAAGGAAAGTGAAGAAACAAAACCTCAGAAACAGGAGAAAATAGCTAAAAAACATATCAAAGAAGACAAAATTGTAGACCAACATCCCAAAGAGAGAAAGAAAGCCCCCATAGAAGAAAAGACAGAAGGAAAGAAACCTCTCAAGGAAGAAAAAGAAGCAGTTAAACCTCCCAAAAAGGAGAAAGTAGCTAAGAAACCTCCCACAAAAGAGAAAGTAACAGAAAAAACAACTATAGAAAAGAAGGAAGTAGAAAAACCTCCCAAACATGAGAAAAAAGAAAGGAAACCCCCCGAAACAGAAAAAGAATTATGGAAACCTCCCAAAAAGGTGGAAATTGTTGAAAAAACATTCAAAGAAGAGATAAAAGTAGAGAAGCCTCCCAAAGAAAATATATCAGCGAAACCTCCCAAAGATGAGAAGAAAATTAAGATACACCCCAAGGAAAACAAAGAAGAAAAGAAATCTACCAAAGAAAAAATAAAAGCAGTTAAAACTTCCAAACAGGAGAAAGTATTAAAAAAGAGATCTCCCAAAGAAAAGAAAGCAGCAGAGACAACTCCCAAAGAGAAGAAAGTTGAGAAACCCCCCAAAGAGAAGGAAGAAAAGAAACCTTCCAAAAAAGAAATCAAAACAGATAAACATCTGAAAGATGAGAAAATAGAGAAACCTTCCAAAGATGAGAAGGAAGAAAAGCAACCTCCCCAAGAAGAAAGTAAAGCTATAAAACCACCCAGAAATGAGAAAATAAAAGACAAAATAGTAGAGATGCCTCCCAAAGAAAATAAAGAAGTAGAGAAACCTCCCAAAAAAGAGAAAAAAGTTGAGAAATCTCTCAAAGAAGAGAAAAAAGAAAAGACACACCCCAAGGATAAAATAAGAGCAGTTAAACCTCCCAAAATGGAAAGAGTAGCTGAGAAATCTCCCAAAATGGAAAAAGTAGCAGCAAAAGTTTCCAAAAAAGACAAAGTAGCTGTGAAACCTCTCAAAAAGGAGAAAACAGTAGAAAGACTGACCATAGAAAAGAAGGAAGTAGATAAACCTCCTAAACAAGAGAAAGTACAAAAGAAACCCCAAAAGGAGGAAAAAGCAGCAGTGAAACCTCCGAAAAAGGAGAAAATAATTGAAAAACCTGCCAAAGAAGACATAAAGGAAAAGGTGCCTCTTAAAGAAAAGAAAGAGCTAGAGAACCCTCCCCAAGAAGAGAAGAAAGTTGAGAAACCTCCCAAAAAAGACAAAGAAGAAAAGAAACATCTCAAAGATAAAAGAGAAGCAGTTAAACCTCCCAAAAAGGATAAGTTATTAGACAAACCTTCCAAAGGAAAGAAGAATGTAGAGGAAACACCCAAACAAAAGAAGAAAGTTGAAAAACCTCCTAAAGAGGAAAGGAAAGTTGACAAGCCTTTCAAAGAAGAAAAAGAATCAGTTAAACCTCCAAAAAGGGAGAAAATAATTGAAAAACCTGCCAAAGAAGACATAAGGGAAAAGGTGCCTCTTAAAGAAAGGAAAGAAGTAGAGACACCTCCCAAAGAAGAGAAGAAAGTTGAGAAACCTCCCAAAAAAGACAAAGAAGAAAAGAAACATCTCAAAGATAAAAGAGAAGCAGTTAAACCTCCCAAAAAGGATAAGTTATTAGAAAAACCTTCCAAAGGAAAGAAGAAGGTAGAGGAAACACCCAAACAAAAGAAGAAAGTTGAAAAACCTCTTAAAGAGGAAAGGAAAGTTGACAAGCCTTTCAAAGAAGAAAAAGAAGCAGTTAAACCTCCCAAAAAGGAGAAAGTAGCTGTGAAACCTCCCAAAAAAGACAAAGTAGCTGCGAAACCTCACAAAATGGAAAAAGTAGCTGCGAAACCTCCCAAAAAGGAGAAAACAGTAGAAAGACTCTCCATAGAAAAGAAGGAAGTAGATAAACCTCCTAAACAGGAGAAAGTAGAAAAGAAAACCCACATAGAGGAAAAAGAAGCAGTGAAATCTCCAAAAAAGGGGACAATAATTGAAAAACCTGACAAAGAAGACATAAAGGAAAAGGTGCCTCTTAAAGAAAAGAAAGAAGTAGCAAAACCTCCAAAAGAAGAGAATGAAGAAAAGAGACATCTCAAAGATAAAAGAGAATCAGTTAAATCTCCCAAAGAAGAAAGGAAAGTTGACGAATCTTTTAAAGATGAAAAAGAAGCAGCTAAACGTCCCAAAAAGACGAAGGTGGCTGAGAAACCTCCCAAAAAGGAGAAAGTAGTAGAAAAACCTTCCAAAAAAAGGAGGGATGCAGAGGAATTTCTCAAAAAGAAGAAAAAAGTTGAGAAACCTCCTAAACTGGAGAAAGTAGAAAAGAAACCTCCCACAGAGGAAAAAGAATCAGCAAAACATCCAAAAAAGGAGAAAATAATTAAAAAACCAGCCAAAGTAGACAAAAAAGAAGATGTATCTCTTAAAGAAAAGAAAGAAATAGAGAAGTCTCCCAAAGAAGACAAAGAAGAAAAGAGACATCTCAAAGATAAAATAGAAGCAGTTAAACCTCCCAAAAAGGATAAGTTATTAGAAAAACCTTCCAAAGGAAAGAAGAAGGTAGAGGAAACACCCAAACAAAAGAAGAAAGTTGAAAAGCCTCCTAAAGAGGTAAAAGCAGAAAAGGAACACCCCAAAAAAGAATCAGTAAAACCTCCCAAAGATGAAAGGAAAGTTGACAAACATTTCAAAGATGAAAAAGGACCTATTAAACCTCCCAAAAAGGACAAGGTAACTGAGAAATCTCCCAAAAAGGAGAAAGTAGTGGAAAAACTTTCCAAAGAAAGGAAGCAAGCAGAGGAATCTCTCAAACAGAAGAAGAAAGTAGACAAACTTCCTAAAGAAGAGAAAGTAGAAAAGAAACCCTCCATAGAGGAAAAAGAAGCAGTGAAATCTCCAAAAAAGGAGAAAATAATTGAAAAACTAGCCAAAGAAGACAAAAAAGTAGAGGTGCCTCTTAAAGAAAAGAAAGAAGTTGCAAAAACTCCCAAAGAAGAGAGCAAAGAAAAGAGACATCTCAAAGATAAAAGAGAAGCAGTTAAATCTCCCAAAGAAGAAAGGAAAGTTGATGAACCTTTTAAAGATGAAAAAGAAGAAAAACCTATCAAAGAAGACAAAAAAGTAGAAGCATCGCTCAAAGATAAGAAAGAAGTAGAGAAACCTCCCAAAGAAGAGAGAGAAGAAAATAAACATCCAAAAGAAAAACTAGAAGCAGTTAAACCTTCTAAAAGGGAGAAGTTGTTAGAAAAACCTTCTAAAGAAAATAAGGAAATAGAGGAAACACCTCTGGAGGAGAAGAAAGTTGAAAAACCTCATAAAGAGAAGCGAGCAGAAAAGAAACCCCCAACAGAAGAAAAAGAATCAGCAAAACCTCCCAAACAGGAAAAGAAACTTTTCAAAAAAGAAAACGAAGCAGTTAAATCTCCCAAAAAGGGAAAAATAGCTGAGAAACCTCCCAAAATGAAAGAAGTCGTAGAAAAAACCTCAAAAGAAACAAAGGGAGTAGAGGAATCTACCAAAAAGAAGACAATTGAGAAACCTCCTAAAGAGAAGAAAGAGGAAACAGTGAAATCTCCCAAAAAGGAGGAAGTGGTAGGAAAACATTCTATAGAAAAGAAGGCAATAGATAAACCTCCCAAACAGGAGAAAGAAGAAAAGAAACCCCTCAAAGAAGTAAAAGAACCAGAACACCCCAAAGAGGTGAAAACAGTAGAAAAAGCATCCATAGAAAAGAAGGAAATAGATAAAGCTCCCAAACAGGAGAAAGAAGAAAAGAAAACCCCCAAGGAGGAAAATGAAGCAGCGAAACCTTCCAAAAAGGAGAAAATAATTGAAAAACCAGCCAAAGAAGACAAAAAGGTTGAGGTGCCTCCTAAAGAAAAGAAAGAAGTAGAGAAACTTCCCAAAGAAAAGAGAGAAGAAAAGAGACATCCAAAAGAGAAAACAGGAGCTAAACCTTCCAAAAAGAAGACGTTAGTAGAAAAGCCTTCCATAAAAAGGAAGGAAGTAGAGAAAACACCCATAGAAGAGAAGAAAGTTGAGAAAGCTCTTAAGGAGGAGAAAGCAGAAAAGAAACCTACCAAGAAGGAAAAAGAAGCAGCAAAACCTCCAAAAAAGGAGAAAATAATTGAAAAACTAGCCAAAGAAGACAAAAAATTAGAGGTGCCGCCCAAAGAAACAAAAGAAGTCGAGAAACTTCCCAAAGAAGAGGGAGAAGAAAAAAGACATCCAAAAGAAAAAACAGCAGTTAAACCTCCCAAAAAGAAGAAGTTAGTAGAAAAGCCTTCCGTAAAAAAGAAGGAAGTAGAGAAAACATCCATAGAAGAGAAGAAAGTTGAGAAAGGTCCTAAAGAGGAGAAAGCAGAAAAGCAACCCCTCAAACAAGTAAAAGAAGCAGCAAAACCTCCCAAAGAGGAGAAAACAGTAGAAAAACGATCCATAGAAAAGAAGGTAGTTGATAAACCTTATCAACAGGAGAAAGTAGAAAAGAAACCTATCAAGGAGGAAACAGAATCAGCGAAAGCTCCCAGAAAGGAGAGAATAATTGAAAAAACCAATCAAAGAAGACAAAGCAGTAGAGACACCTCCCAAAGAAGTAAAAGAAGCAGTTAAACCTCCCAAAATTGAGAAAGTGGTTGACAAACCTTTCAAAGACATGAAGGAGGTAAAGAAATCTCCCAAAGAAGAGAAGAAAGTTGAGAAACCTCCTAAAGAGGAGAAAGGGGAAAAGAAACCTCCCAAAGAGGAAAAGAAATCAACAAAAGCTCCCAAAAAGGAGAAACTAGTTGAAAAACCAATCAAAGAAGACAAAGTAGTAGAGACACCTCCCAAAGAAGTGAAAAAAGCAGTTAAACCTCTTGAAATCAAGAAAGTCGTTGACAAACCTTTCAAAGACATAAAAGAGGTAAAGGAATCTCCCAAAGAAGTGAAGACAGTTGAGAAACCTCCTAAAGAGGAGAAAGGGGAAAAGAAACCTCCCAAAGACGACAAAGAATCAACGAAAGCTCCCAAAAAGGAGAAAATCATTGAAAAACCAACTAAAGACGACAAAGCAGTAGATACACCTCCTAAAGATGTGAAAGAAGCAGTTAAACCTCCCAAAACTGAGAAAGTGGTTGACAAACCTTTCAAAGATATGAAGGAGGTAAAGGAGTCTTCCAAAGAAGTGAAGACAGTTGAGAAACCTTCTAAAGAGGAGAAAGGGGAAAAGAAACCTCCCAAAGAGGAAAAAGAATCAACGAAAGCTCCCAGAAAGGAGAGAATATTCGAAAAACCAATCAAAGAAGACAAAGCAGTAGAGACACCTCCCAAAGAAGTGAAAGAAGCAGTTAAACCTCTTGAAATTAAGAAAGTCGTTGACAAACCTTTAAAAGACATAAAAGAGGTAAAGGAATCTCCCAAAGAAGTGAAGACAGTTGAGAAACCTCCTAAAGAGGAGAAAGGGGAAAAGAAACCTCCCAAAGATGACAAAGAATCAACGAAAGCTCCCAAAAAGGAGAAAATCGTTGAAAAACCAACCAAAGAAGACAAAGCAGTAGAGACACCTCCTAAAGATGTGAAAGAAGCAGTTAAACCTCCCAAAACTGAGAAAGTGGTTGATAAACCTTTCAAAGACATGAAGGAGGTAAAAGAATCTTCCAAAGAAGTGAAGACAGTTGAGAAACCTTTTAAAGAGGAGAAAGGGGAAAAGAAACCTCCCAAAGAGGAAAAAGAATCAACGAAAGCTCCCAGAAAGGAGAGAATATTCGAAAAACCAATCAAAGAAGACAAAGCAGTAGAGACACCTCCCAAAGAAGTGAAAGAAGCAGTTAAACCTCTTGAAATTAAGAAAGTCGTTGACAAACCTTTCAAAGACATAAAAGAGGTAAAGGAATCTCCCAAAGAAGTGAAGACAGTTGAGAAACCTCCTAAAGAGGAGAAAGGGGAAAAGAAACCTCCCAAAGATGACAAAGAATCAACGAAAGCTCCCAAAAAGGAGAAAATCGTTGAAAAACCAACCAAAGAAGACAAAGCAGTAGAGACACCTCCTAAAGATGTGAAAGAAGCAGTTAAACCTCCCAAAACTGAGAAAGTGGTTGATAAACCTTTCAAAGACATGAAGGAGGTAAAAGAATCTTCCAAAGAAGTGAAGACAGTTGAGAAACCTTCTAAAGAGGAGAAAGGGGAAAAGAAACCTCCCAAAGACGAAAAAGAATCAACGAAAGCTCCCAAAGATGAGAGAGATTTAAAGAAACTTTACAAAGAAAAGAAAGATGTAGAAAAACCTCCAACAGAAGAGCAAGAACTAGAGAAACCTCAGAAAGAGGAGGAAAAGGAAGCTGATCAACCTTCCAAAGTAAAGAAGAAAGTAGAGAAACCTCCCAAAGAAGAACAAGAAGCTGTAAAACCTTCTAAAAAGGAGAAGGTAGTGGAGAAACATCTCAAAGAAAAGCATGTAAAGCAACCTCCCAAAGAAGAGCAGGAAGTAACAAAACTTCAAAAAGAAGAGAAAGAAGTTGGGGAAACTCCCAAAAAAGAGACAAAGAAGACATCAGTAGAAAAACAGGAAATACCTTCCAAACAGGAAGAAGAGCCAATGACCCCAATTAAAGAAGAGGCAGAGCCAATAAAATTGTCTGAAGCAATTGAGCAGGAGAGACCTTTAAAAGAAAAGAGAGGAAGAATTACCAAAGAGGATAAGGAAAAATTAAAGCACCCTAAAGTAGAGGAAGAAATTGTAGTTACTCCCAAAGAAGATCAAGAATCTGTTAAGAAGAGGGTCGCCAAGACAGGTACATGCAGGTCAACTATGCAACCATTTCCTACAGAAATGAGCAAGGAGTTCATTTTCCAAAATAGGTAAAAGGCAAATAATATTTGGCCATAAACCAAGCTAGAATTAAATCATGACCTAATGACTGTGTTTGATGACATGTCAGATCATCAAAGGTCAAACCCCTTCATGGGAGGACGTCTGAACAAAAGGTGTTTTGGATAAAGAAGTGAACTGAAGCAATACAGAGATAGTCCATTTAAAGTGAAACTGATTTTCAAGTCAATGAAAATGTTTCAACCGCAGTTTACCTGGAAACACAAATCCCCTTTTTGTTTTCCTTTTCCAGCAGCCAGACCTACAAAGGAAATCAAAGTAGTCAAGCACAAGGTTTCACCCATCCTCAAGAAGGAACATCTTAACGTCACTAAAGCAGGTGAGGCAATATGCAAAAGTATTTATTGAGAGCATTAAAAGGGTTATTGAAGTTTTGCATCCAAAATGGTTCAGAAACAACACTTTAAACATCTCAAACAGCAATCCTCTAATCGTTTTTGTTGTTTTCTCATACAGTTGTTACATGTTGTGTTATAATGTTGGTTTGGAAATAGCATAATTTATTGATTTGAATGCTCCCCAGTTTCCAAGGTGATAGCTGCAAAACAGGGGCTAAAATAAAAAGTGAGACTGTTGTGTTAATTGTCAATTATTGTATAAAATCAGTTTTATGTGTTTGGAAGCTTCACAACACAATATATTTATAATTAAAACAAACTAGATTTGTTTATTTCTGCATTTTATGTGTAAATGTTTGCCGGTAGTTACATTTTATGAATAAAACATACAGAAAGTAATATTTTCATAGAAGTCAAGCACTGATATTTCTATATATATTCTCCTCCACTGACAGTTCCCAAGGAGCCTGAAAAGGAACCAGAAAAGAAAATTAGACCTAAACCTGTTAAACCAGGTATACAAACTATATTCACTATGAAAATAATGCATCTGCGTGCACTTTAAAGATGAATTCATCATTTAAAAGTGTAATAATTTTAGAATATACTGTAAATGTACCAACTGTAATTTACTGAGTTCAAAATCAAGTGCTGTAAATGTGTTAAACATAAAGATCGTGAACATTAACTTCGCTGTAATTCCACAGATGTAGCTGAAGTAAAGGAAAAAGAAAAACCAACCAGTGAGAAGAAAGGTGAGTTTGATCTCCTAAAGGACTTTAAAGGACAGTTTTCATACCAATAAATTCACAGTTCTACTTACCATAAACTGATCTAGGCTCCCCCAAAAAATCTTCTCTTCCTTTGATTTCTGCATATTGCCGGTGACAAATATAAATAAATGCCTAGAAGTAACGTTAAGTTGTGGGGTTGCGCCTATGGGAAAGATTTTTTGGCCATACCTCTTGGCCGTCTAGGGATGCTGTTAAAGGTAGTCAAGGTGAACAGTAAGGAGCAGAAATAGGACTAAGTCATGCTCTCATGCTATTGTAACATTCTCTAGGTAGTTTTTTAACTTTAGATACTGATGTCTCTAAATAAAAGGGGATAATAATGAAAATACTACCAACATAAATACACAAGAGGGCAGAGTATCACAAATATGCAGTCCAGCAAAAGAAATGGAATGACTGCAATCAGAATGTGATCGTAGTCTTTGTTTTACTACAAAAATCAAAGTGATACAACCGATAAGATTAGCACTTTACAAGCCAAATGTCACCGATGTAACCTTTAAAAAAGTTACTTATATGTGCTATGTTGTTACTCAGAAGTACCGAAGGAAAAGGCCAAAGCAGCTCCTGCCAAGAAAGGTTTGTTTGACATTGGATTAGAACATCACTGCAGTCTTTTGTCTTGTGTCTTGTACGCAAAAATGCAATAAATTGCTGGTTGAAATTGGAAAAACAAAATAAATCTCATGCAACAAATGTACTTTTAACAAACAGAAGCTGCTCCTAAACAGAAGGTCAAATCTGTCATCTTGGCAAAAGGTATTAAAATGTTGATATTTATTCTAAAAATTGAAGTAACTGTAAACTGTACATAAATATATGTATTTACCTCTTTAATTTATTTTAACAGAAACGGAAGCCACGCCTAAAAATGCCTCTCTGGCGAAAGAGAGGGTCAAAATAGTGCCTCTGAAGAAAGGTAAACTTTTGTTATTTATCAAGTCTTAATACTACACCCTACAGTTGACTAAAAGGCCTAAATCAGTCTTATTTAGCTTGTTACCTTCTCTCATGTTTGTTTTTATGCTGCTAAAAGTAATATGTCTTTATTTTCTACAACCCACACCAGTCAAGGCAAAACCAGCACCATCAGTTAAAGGTAAGACGATACAACTTTGGCAGTCACGTGTAAATAGCTTTCACATAAATGGAGTCCAACATTGATTTGCTTACTAATATTTTTGTTACAGAGCATGAAGTACCAGGCAAAAATGTCTCTTCAACAAAGGAGAGAGTGAAGGCTGTACCACTGAGAAAAAGTATATCTTTTACTTGATGCCTCCTTTCTTTAAATATGCTGTTTTTATTACGCAAATTAGCATATGTTTAACCTAAAAAGCTCAACAGAAAATTTCAAGAAGGTTGAAAAATGGCAAAAACTGACCGGAGCTTGTGTTTCGGTGCATGTTTTTCTGCCGTCAAGTCTTTATTGTTGGAAAATGTTTGGCGTCACGTCGACAGAATCAACTCAGTCACAACCTTCAACAGAAAACTGGCCTGATTTGTTGTGATTATTTGCTTTCCTGCAGTCCTCAAAGAGAAGAAAGTTGAGCCAGTGTCTCTCAAAAAAGGTTTGTATTCTTTAATTCCTTCACAGTTCGTCTATTTCATTTAACTTCGTGTTACATGTGAATGGTACAGTATTTAATATGTTTATTGTTGTCCTTGTCCAAGTTTCTTGCTCTGACTTTGGCTGTTTTGTAAAGAAAGCGTTAATAATTTAATGTATTCCAGTGCGCCTCGCCAGGCCAAAGTCAAAGCCTGTTGAAAAGAAGAAAGGTAAGAGCAGCGCGATGTCTGTTTGTGGTACTTTGGATATTTCAAGGGGCTATTGTTGTTCTAACTTGAGTATATGTGCAAACTTGTAACTTAAAGAACGACCTTCGTCAAATTTAACTACAGTCTGTTTTAAGGACACAGCACTTGCACTTTCTATTTCTTGGATTCCACTTCTGTTTTACGAATTAAAATGTTTCTCAAACTCATTACAAGTTTCTGATCTTAATGACACCTCAATTATTTATTTTCCCCTTTATTCTCCTCAGAAACTGTGCTCAAGCCAGTCCATGCGAGAAAAGGTAATGCCTAAAATATAATTATTATACACTTCATATTGTTAACTATTATCACCTGTTGTTAAATTAACAATTTTATAACGAGTAACAGAAGAATGGGCTCACAAAACAACCAATAAAGGTCCCATATTTAGCTTTTTCTGACTATTAAAATTGACATAAACTGAAACATACTCAGTTGTGGTAACAAGTCAAAGTAAACAGCGTGCATTATCCCCTACCAAACTTTGTTTTTTATTTTTCTTTTCTTTTTTTTAAGGCAAAACCGTCGTGAAGAAGGCAGCTAAAGTGGAGACCAGTGGTAAAGTGTTCAATATCCTCAGATACGTAAACTAAAGTTTATAAATAGAGCTACAGAAAAACTTTAAAGCTGCGTTATGTACTGCTTCTGACCACATAGGAGCATTTCGATCTGCTATGATTACAAAAGTGCCACTGAGCGTATTGTGTTAATCAGTGGGGATGATCCACCACATCCTGTAATACCGCTTTCTCCCACTAGAGGCGCACTTTGTTGTTGTGTCTTTTGTGCTGCCCCCATGTGGTCTGGAGTAATATTACTACACAGAATGGCTTTTAAATGCTTTCCAATAACAAATAGATAAATAAAAATAGATTTGTATGATTTCTTGTCATTTACAGAAGACAGAAGAGTTCTTAAAGAGATACAGCAGCCTCCAAAGAAAGGTTTGTGAAGTAGTTTGATGTCTATCAGTTTTGTAGTTTCATTTTTCATGTGTACTCACAGAATTGTTCTTCTAGAAAAACCTGCTGAGAAGAAAGCTGAAAAGGAGAAGAAGGTTAAAGGTACTGAGCAGTTTTTGTCATTTCAAATGATAAAACCTTTTAATGTTCTGTGATCAACATTATGTTTTTCTTTTTAACAGAAGAGCTTGCTGACAACTTGTTCTTGGATGGTAAGTTGAATTTTCTTTTTTGTAACCAAACCATACATAAATGTACAGTCTGCCTTTTTTTTTGTTTGTTTGTTAAAGTTGCACTGTCCTCCTTCCTCCACAGACGAGCTGCCCTTCTTCCAGTGTTTCTTTGTGGAAGAGGATGAGATCCAGTTTCCGTTTTACTCCTTCTCACCTCTGAAGATTTGACACATCCCTCTGAATCAAGTCTGAGGGTCACTCTTTTGTCAATTTAATGATAATGACAAGGTCACGTCGCACCCTGGGCTGCAGATACATGGCTGCAGCACTTCACTGCTCTCCTCCAGCAGGATGCGCTGGACAGCAGGGCATGATGGGTAATTTCACACGATGGACCGATGTTTTAACTTCCAGAATTGGTTGAGCTCTCGTACCAAGTACACGCAGTCAGGGTCATTCCTTTTTAATTGATTTTTTTCCTTTTATTATTATTTTTTTCTCCACATTTTAATAGTAATAAATGGAACAATCAGGTGTTTTAACCTCATGGATCATTCACATAGTTCCTAAACACCAGACGGTTTTATTGGTCATTTAATTGTCTTGTAATACCTCTTCAATGCTTGAGAAACTGCTCTTATGTGCATTTTTATATGTTTAACTGCGCTATTAATTGGGTACATACAGAAAAAGAATTACTAATTTAAGGTGGATGTGGATTCTTTTCCTCTAAGTTTACATTTCTATGAAATAAATGGCTTGTATAGTAAATGAGAGCTGATAAAAAAAACCTTTATCATGGCAGAAACTAAAGCTTCTGGTTGTGTTTTAAGATCTTCAATTTTTTAAGACAATGCAGCAGTCTTTTTTTCTTTTCTTTTCTTTTTTTTTATTATTCTGTTTTGTCCATTAAACAAAGGGAATGACCATGCAGTGGATATAAGAGCTCCCAAACTTCCTGACTGAGCACTACCTGAAATGTTGAAAGTCTTATTTGATCAAACGTTTTTTTTTTTTGGCTGCAGCAGCTCCTCGTTTCAATAATGGAGCTCACGGCCAGCGTTGACTGTATTCAATTCAACTTTTTAATTGTTTCTACGTTGTTGTAATTCCTTGACAGACCAAACGCGCACGGTCACTGACTTTTGTCACTGGCTGTTTAGCTGTGTACACAAAGTAGAAACATATTTTGGGAACCTTCTGAGCAGGTTCTTATGTACAAGAACCCAGGTACCATTGTCTATTTTTATAGGCATACATGGGATTATTTCATATTTTTATAATGGCATCTCAGATGATCTGTGTCAGAGTGGATCATAATAAGAACAGGATTTCTTTAATCAGAACATTCTGTTCTTGAGATTTGAAGTGAGGGCTAAGAAGGATGTTGAATACTTGTATTGGTTGAGCACCAACAGCCAAATCTTGTATTCAAAACCTCTAAAAGCCACGCTGCTGACAGCGTGGTTGAGTCTAATGTTGAAACATTAAAATCTTTGATTTTATCAGCACAGCTTGTGATCTCTCTCACACACACACACACACACACACACACACACACACACACACACACACGACTGGGCAGATAATGTGGGAACATCATTTCTCACATCTTGCATAGGAGACAGTTGCTGCAGATTGTGACTCGATTCCCGAGTCCGACGCGAATCCATTTATCGTTTAAATCGAAGGAACGGGAACATGCTCCTTCATCGGTCCGGGTATGATGCACACACGCTGCAGTACCAGTGACCTTCCCACGTGACCGATGAACATGCAGTTCAGTCGTTCCTAAACGAAAACACGCCGTCTCATGTTCAAACAACAATATGATTTCTTGGAGACGTTGCTTGTGGTGAGAACGGATAAATAATTATTTTCAACAAGACTCACTTTTACCACGTGAACATGTGCAATTCTTAATTTTTGATAATGTCAGTGGTGATAGCACTGTCTGATAGTATTTGAACAAACAGTGCATGATGAGTGTGTGTGTGCTTTATGCTCTTAAATGTTCCTCCTGAACTTCATGAATGGAAGACACACTTGAATCTTTGAATCAGGTATTTGATACCAAAAGCTCTTTTTTTTCTCAGCCTGTGTGTTGAGACACACATGCATTATTATTATTATTATTATTTATGCACAATTGACAAAAGATTTTTATGTAAATAGTTTGATTAATTAAAAAAATATATTGTTTAAGGTGGAACTATTACTACTGAAACTGCTCTGTAAATGCAGTAACATTTCATTATGTATATCAATGTATCTGTTATACCCTCAATATGCTTGTGGATAGAAGCAACTAGTCATTAAAACATAGCACTGCAACTGTCTGTCTCGTCTTTAAATCTCAAACCACAACATCGCTAAGACAAATGTTTTTCTCTTTCCGGGAGTCAGTGATTTTATCGTACAAACTGGTCAACAAAATTCAAGATTTGAGTATAATAAGTTTAAGTCAGCCATATCCATTCACTTTGCAAGAATTTTCACTCGTGAAATGAGTCCAGTGCGGTTCCCATTCACCACATTTCCACCGGTACCCGACGTACCGAAGTGCTGCAGCAGGCTGGGAGTGGGCTTTAAACAACGACTTAAAAATGTCCAAGAGTCACTATTCAAATCAATCAATACAGCTGCAGAACTATTAAAGAAATGCATCAATACGTTTTTTTATTGACTCAACAACATTTACTGCCTTTCCTGCTCCTCTGGGCGCCGTTTTGGACATCTCTTGTTGATACCGGCCTGGTTGTCGCTCCGCGTATGTCTCACGCTTTGTTTCCTTTACTGCTTGTATGTCGATCTAATGGTGTCTAGAGCCAGTTTTGGCTTCCTCTGCATCCATTCACACTGCCCGCTGAAAGCCAGACTAATTTTTTCTAACAAAAAGGAAAAGAATTAGGATGGCAGGCCAGACTTTGTGGTCCTTAAGTCAAGAGAGGTATGACAGGTTTTCAGCTCTTTTTGCCAGTTGGAGGAGTCAGCTCTGTCCTTTTTAAAAAAAAAAAAACAACCTGTATCTGGACATATAATTGGGGCTCATTCTTCACAGGCACAGTGCTCCTTTTCGCGGCTGTGTACTAATGACATACTGCCCTTAAGTCCTACGGCTCTTGCTGGATTCCCTGGCGACACTCTGTGCGTTTTTTTAAAATTGGATCGTCTCCAACTAAACTCTGACCCGTTTAGGGAAATAGGTCAGTGACTGATTTTAAAAGGCTTGCTCATACTCCAAATTAAATGTATTTTATGCGGTTGTCACTTTATGTTGCACTCAGTCAACAATAATTATTGTTGACATTTTAAATCATCTTCAGTTTGTTCTATACAAGTAAGATTTGTGTGTAACAGTTACCACCTAGAAGCATATTATTCTGATTGATTTTGACATTGCAAGCTGAGTTTTGAAAGCCCGCTCCAACTAATGATCATCAGGTCATCATACTCCTGCTGAGCCAGAGAGGGGTTAATACAGGTCAGTTTACACCTCTGACACAGATTCCTCACAAAGAGGAACCTCCTACCACACTGCTGAGAACATTGCTGCTATCGCTCATTGTTTCTGCACGCAACACGGCAAGTTCTATGTTTCCAGTGCAATCGCAGCGCTGTGAAAACTGTGACACCACTTGCCTTTTAATTATATGTAGCCTGAATATTTATGCAAATGATGTTGTGGGAGTCTGGGCCGCATTCTGGTGAACTATAACTGGAGCATAAAGACAGATTTCACTTTGGATTCGTTTGGCAACTGCTAAATGAGTTCTACTCCAGTTACCACAGTTTCCTTTGTGCTGCCGACTATACAGAGGTAGCCAAAACCTTGGCAGCTAAAGTGCTCGGATGAGAATAAAGGCCATTTGTTGCCACAGTGTTCAGCAGGCTTGACACAGCACACACACAGAGCAGCGAGGCTGCGGCACATGAAAATGTGGGAAAGGCTAAAACGGGCTGTGAGCATTGGAGACTGTGTGAAAAGGCCTAAAAGACCTGCGTTTAGACAAAGGTTTATTGATAGACTATTTATAGACGTTGAACTACTAAGTGCTGACAATTGGATTGATACAAACTGCCTACATTCATCATTGTGTCCATCCTTATCATCATCTGCTCATCATGCCAGAGGGAGCGTCGAGTCACGGTTGGTCCAGACACCATCGAATGATGCCCCTACGTAATCACACCACAACTTAAACCGGATTATCCCAAGGCGAGTGACATCACCTCCCCCACCTTCCCCCTACAACAACCTCCTCATCGTCTCAGACCATCTGGGGGTTACTAGAGGATGTTCACTCTCAACGGGTTCACCGGTCCCACTGCTGCTGCTGCTGCTGCACGGCCGGCTCTGGCCCGAACCGTCACCCTGCAGCTGCCACCTGGAACGGACCCCATCACAGGGACGGCACTGTTCCGACGGCGCTGGGACGGACATATCTGTGCACAGATGTACAGCCGTGTGCACAGTTGCAAAAAAAAAAAAAAAAGACTTAAATCATGTTGCTTTGATGGTTCATAAAAAGATCAAATGAAATGCGGGAGGCATTGCAAATGTTTAATCAAGTCATTTATTTCTCTTTTTCATGTTGAACACAGAGATCAGAACATTTTAGGCCCAGCGTTTTTACAAAAAGATCTTACAAAAGATATTTATTGTTACAACAAAACGTCAAGTGAAAAACCACTCCAGAGAGTAAAAACAGATTTTACTTTTATTTATTTATTTATTTTTTTAGTATAAAGTGGAACACCTTGTTGAAAATTCACAGTACTGGGATTCAAGTGGACAGTGTTTATGCTTTCTCATATGTGCGGACCGCCGAGACTCCCTCAAAGGTTAATGTCTGAAAACACAGAAGAGATCATGTCAGAGTCAACCTGAGTTACACAAATTCATGTATGAAAGTTAAATTATTTCACGCCATTTCAGTTATCGCAGAACTACAACAAGGCAAAGTCACAGTCCAAGGATCAGACTTGTATGTGGCTCATACTGACATAAGTGGAGAGAAAGCATAAGAAGTTTTATTTAAACCTACCATCACCATCTTGTCATCCTTGATCTCTCTGACAAATCTGGTCTCTTTGTCATCCCACTTTTGCACATGCACAAGTTTGTCCCCCTCCATGGTGAAAGTAGACTGAAACAGAGGAAACAATACTCCAATTTAAAACCAGCACATAAATGCAATAAGGCACCATCGGACAAGTTCTTGCAAGATTTTAGCCATGCTTACTTTGACATGCCGGTCATCGGGCGTTGTCTCGTCAAACTCCTCTCCCAGTTTGGAGGAAATCTCAGTGTTTCTGAAGGTGCTCAGAGTTTTCACCACCACTTTGTCTCCATCCTGGCCGATCACAACTGTTGGTTTAGTGACATTGCCCACTTGTCTTGTGGCAAAACCAACGCCTGCAAAAATTAAATAAAAGAGAGAGATGCATTATGATGGACAAATATTCAAATGACTCCTGCAGAAAATTAAATCACATTTCTTGTCCTCGTTACTCACCAAGTGCCTTCATGTAGTCATCAAAGTTCTGGCTGTCCACCAGTTTCCAGGTAGCGCAAAAGGCATCAACCATTTTTGCAGGAGTTCTTGATCAAGTTCGGGACTCAAGTTAGACCAAATCCCGCTCTGGGAGCTGTGAACTGCATTCTGGCAGCGCGTCCGTTACATTATAATACTGCCCAGGGGGGCGGGGACAACAGCTGTGCATGGAAGGTCTGATTGGATGTTGGTGAATCTGCGTGGGCTGTGATTGGTCGACGTAAAATGTGCCGTTATCTCGACAGCGTCGTGATTAATTGAGGACGAACGATCACAAGAGTGGGGCTTCATCCACTCTGTCGTGTATTGAAAAGAAGAAAAAAAAATACAATAAACCGCATGATTTTTTACCAACGGAAACATTTTACTACAAAGACAACTAAAATGACCCATTTACATTATAATACAGGTGTAGAGTCGTTTTTTTTTTTTTTTTAATTGACACACACATTTTATTATATAGACTATCCATGTGCTGGGGATTTCATAGCTGCAGAACAGCTTTCTATCGATTATTTGCACTCATCACTAGTGCTTTAATGTTAGTGCCAAATGTCATAGTAACTCACTGAACAAACAGAGAGAGAGAGAGAAAAAAAAAACCTTTGTAGGGAAAGCAGTTTCTGTTTGAGCATTATGACTGGAGAATGACACAGTTACTACTGCATTCCTTTATTGTTCACAAAATACTTTCTGCAAATACAATCAGACGTGGATACAAACAGATTTCCACTGTAACAATACAGCAGATCACTCCTCATTAGAAACAGCAAAGATGTCGACAGTAATATTAGTGTGTAATATGATACAAAATGCAATTCAACCATTTCTGAGCAGAATTTCAAAGTGTTTATTCACCTATAGATTTCATAACTACATGCATTTTTTGGCACTGGTCAAGACCAGATTAATATAAAGCAGCTTCAAAAATATTCAACAGCAAAACTCAAAACTCCCTTCATTAACAAAAAAGAAGAAAAAAAAAATCACAGTAATTTAATCAGTTTTCTTCAGATAAATTCACCAAAAAACAATTTTAATTCCCTGAAGATCAAATGGTGCATGCAACTAAAACACTGTTTACTCTTCAATTAAATTTCAGGCATTGTCACATTTACTAAATGTTGTTTTTTTTGTACGTTTATCTGTCAAAATTCATGTGACATCTGAACCAGTCATATTCATAACATTTTCAGCACAATGAAACACTGAATGGAAAATGGAACGTAGTGAGAGCCGCTTTTAAAGTCACTCTACAAAGCAAATATACGTCTGACCACATGGGGGCGACATATCCCAAGAACGTAAATGGTCAGCCCCTGCACCTCTAGTTGGACCCTCCTCACTCGTTAGCACAGTTTCAGTGGCTCTTTTGTCAACACAGCAGAGCTATACGCCCTCAGGTGGTCAGAGGTGGTACTTCTATGTCGTGGTTTTAATTTTTCAGCTCTAAAAAGGAATGGATAAACTGTTTATTTACCCAACATATCTAGGCAGAAGCGTCATGACACACCCAGTACTGAGTGTGCAGAGCTAAAATTTACAACAGTGAGTCCTTGTTTGAAATCTATAACCTGATTAAAAAGAGCAATAAAGGAACTGTTAGGGTTATGACAACCGATGAACATCAGAGAGAAGAGGTAGAGACAGAGGATTGGGGGAGGTTGAGAGTGAGGTAGGGAGGGCAGAGCAGCTCTGAAGCTTCTCCACATTAAGGCCTATCTCTCCTGTCCCCGAAAACAAACCTATCATCAGAGCCAGAGAAACCTCTTTTCGTTTTTCCGTTTTATTCAAACTCCACAGTGGCAGGCTTATTGTTAAAAGCGAGAGTTAATTACTTAATCTTATTAGGATAATTAGGAATTAGTGATGGCAATTTCCCGACAAAAGTGACTTGTTCTATAAAAAGGATGATTAGTTAAAGAAAACAAGAATTTAAAAGCCACGAGCGAGTGGCTGCCGTAGAAATTTCCACCCATTAACAAAACTTTATCTAGAGCTTCCTTCTGCAGATCAGAACAGCTCATCTAAAATATCAACAAAAGAAAAATAGGACAGTTTTCTCTGAGTAACTTAATGGTATAAAAATGCTTTAAGTCGCAATTTTGTTGCTGTTCAACAATAGGGTGGGGAAAAACAAAAGTTAGGTTTATTTTGACAGGAATGCCAAGCATGGAGCTTCTAAAAAAAAAAACTTCACTGAGGAAATAGGAATTACAGCCAGTCTTTACAAAATAGCAAATCAAAATTTCTCCTCCTCATCCACCCAACCAAGATGAGAAGCAGATAGAAATTTAGGGCTCGTCGTTAAACCACATTTAAAAGATTTGTTGAGATTTTAGCTCGGATGTACCAGACAGTATATGCAGGACAGGTGGAGAAAAACAAGTGGCACAAGACTGATTCAGCTAGATGGTTCTACGTTTGTAATTGCATTGAGGCAACTCACTGTGTGTGCACAAGTACTGTTACAGGAAGTCCCTTATTTGTCCATGCACCAATGCAAGGGGGACGCTATCTGAATTGTCCAACGCTGATTGAAAGCGGCACCTCCGGCTTCCTGGGTTTGGTTGTTCCTGCACCATCAGAGGCTGCAGCCTGGCCTCTGAAAATAAGCAAGAGTTGAAAAGGTGAAAAGGGAGTTGTAACTAGAACAAGCAAACACAATCTGTGCGGATTCACGCTGAGCCTTTTTCTTCCGCTTCTCCTTGCAGTAACATCTGTAAAGCCACAAGTTTACAAAAAAACAAAAAACAACAAGCATTTTACAGCTGCTCAGCGTGTCGGAGCTGAGGTATCCCACCCTTTCCTGCGTTGCTCTGCCTGCTCCCTAAGCCTCTGCTGGCCCTGCTCATCCTCCGCTGTAATGAAGTCCCTGTTGTTGTCAATCAGAAGGTTCTGGAGGAAAACAGAAGAAACCAGTCAACGACACAGTCAGCATTTGTCAGGTATAAAAATTATTTTAAATAATTTAAACAGGGGTTTTAATCATTACCTTGATGCCGACTGTGTCACCATCTTTGAGGTAAAATGGTGCTCCGAGAAGTGATTCGGACTTTTTCTTCTTCTTCTTTTTGGAAACTTGCAGCATCTGTGAATAAAAGAGAGTATTCACTGATAACTTGCAAAAGTCAAAACGTAAGAGAACACAGAATTTCAAAGAAAAGTCAAAGGCCAAAACAAAGATTCATATCTGATGACTTTGCTAAACCGTTTAGTTTTCTGAGCCAACGTGCACATGGATAACCCCTCAACCCCAGGAAATTACTCTTCGCATTACCCAGATGGAGATTTCTTCCCAGATGTGCTTTTCTGGCTGGTGTTTGGCCAACAACAGTGACTCAGGGGAAAGGCCATAGTGTGCAGCCAGGCAGGTGCACAGAGAGCGAGGAGAAGAATCATGGGATGCGTCCCAAACCAGCTCCTCTTTAGGGTAGTAACACCGCTCCCCTGGTACTCCCATCTTAATGTTCAGCAGCACTTGTCTAGGTCTGGTAAGGAGGAAGAAATTTTCAATTTAAAACGTCAAGAGACAATAAAGATTTTACGCAAAGGCAAGTTGGAAAATAGTCAACAAACACATGGTCTGTAACAAAAAACAGCAGTGCGCCAACACTTACCCAAGATCCTCTTCTCTCAGTAGATGCTGCACGCAAAGGTCTGTACCGCTGGTCAGCTTCAGCTTCCTGCGCAAAACAAAAGTAAACCGGCCATGTGGAGAAGTAACATCCTCAAATCTTCAGTAAATGAGTTACATTAACCTGAATTAAAGAGCTTTCAGACCTGAGTGCGACTTGCTGTCCTCTGAGGATACGCGTCAACCTCTGTCCTTCCAGCTGCCACAAACGCAGGAACCCCGTGGTTGGCACGCACACATTCTGAAGAGCTGGCAGCGTCAACAACTGAAAGGGAGGGGAAAAAAAAAGGTGAAATACATATACACAGATGAATTACCCCATTTTTCCATTCACAATGTATACCATCTTGTTCATGGGACCAAAAAGAACTTTTAACTCTACCAGAGTCTTGAGATCTTCCAGAGAAGCCTCATCTGATATCTCAACCTGCCCCAAACTTGGCAGCTTTGTCACGTTTTCACTGCAGAGACAAAGTGACTCAACGTCTGCTCCATCTGTAGTCGCAAGCATGTGCTCGTCAGCATGGTTTCTGCCTGTGTGATTGAAATCCGCTTCCACGTTTTTCCGATCCATGTAGAGCCACACAGAGAGCTGGAGAAAACCCTGAGAGGAAAATGAAGACATAAGAGGCTCAAGAGAGAAGACCGAGAGGCTATGATACATCATCATCATCATCATCATGAATTCACAAACATTTAAAGTACCTTTGGAGGCAAAACCCCCTCTGTAACAACTAGTGTCTCTCCATTGCTGATCTTCAGCTCCAACAGTGTTGCATCCTGGGAGCAGAAGGCTGTTCTTAACATGTGGTCACAAAGGATTACACTTCCACACAGGGATTTTAGTTTGAACAAACCACTCAGAGATCAATCAGGATGAAAGGACGAGGGCAATGCCATCCTAAAATAGTCAGCCATCACCAAGACAGAAATGTATCACGACGGGAGAAAAGCGATCAATCAATAAAATACAACACTGATTAAGTGAACCTTCTAAATGAACAAATTAAATTATGCCACTAAAATATATCTGCATAAGATGCATCCATTCACTGGAGGGGTCGGAAATCAAGTCTTTCCTGTAATCCGGGACCCACCTGCATGTTTAAAAATAAATAAATAAATAATAAGCAAAACACAAGAAACCACTAGATTTTTTAAAAAAAGGTCACCAACTCACCTCATCCGTAAGTGGCTCTCCAATCTCCTCACACCAATCTAGCCTCCGTAAGTGCCAACAAGTGCCTAAAAATGTATGTATTTATAGTTACAGATCTTTGAAACAATAAAAACCTTCAGTATTCATATAGATTTTTTAAAATAACACAAGAGTATCACCATCAAGTCCAACAGCCTCCAGCATTGCGTTAAGACACTGCAAAAATACATTCATTAAGTAAAAAATGTTATTCCCCCCCTAAAAAAAAAAAAAGTATATAATCTTCTATTGTAAAGATGGTGAGAATGTTTAAATGTCCTTACGTCTTTCACCGTGCTGGTCCTCTCCACAATGATGTCTATCTCCATGCCAGCAGAGGGAGCTGCACCCACACTGAAGTGCAAGAAGAGCTGCAATGGAGCAGAGAGAGGAACTCAGACTTCAATCAGGCACGCTACACCTGTGACAAGTTGATTTGTTTTCCCTTTTAAAGTTTCGTAGCTTTCATCAGTGGCAGCTGCAACTAAAAAAGGATTTTATGGAGGAAATAAAAAAAAAAAAAAAAAATAAAAAAAAGACACACCTGTGATGCCTTAGGGCTATTTCCAGGACAGAGCGTCAGTGTGGTCATGAGTCGCACTCCTGCATCTCGAACACTCAGCTCCTCACATCCTGTAAGGAAAACCAGGATTTATTATTCAAAAGAATTTAAAAAAAAGTGCTACTGTTACTAATAAACATGCTTCAAAACTTCAAAAGACACAAGATGAGAAGGAAAATTACAAGCAGGGGGAGTGCCTATTAAACATTTCAAGAGGAGAGTGAGAGTGTTTCTTGATATTTTGTTCAAATGAGGGGGAATTCCATGTCTTAGGTAATCTGCACCACTGAAATCACCCCCAGCTAACAAATGACTCAGTACCTGGAGGAAGGAGTTTCCCTGTGCAGTCAACCTGCCTCAGACAGTACTGTGCACCTGGTCAGCAACACAGACAAGTTTCAAAGTGTGAACTTATTTAAAGCCAACTGAAAGATCAAGCAGCAAAAGTAAGTAACACATAACCTACTCTAATAGTTTTCAGTTCTGCAGGATACATGCTTATATAAAGTTTTAAACTCAGTCTGGACCTGAAGCCAGCAGAGCATCTATGAAGAGACTTAAAAACTGCTGTTCCCAAGGACACTTGGAGCTACAAAAGCTGCCAAAGCCAATTCTAACAAGAACATAGTAATAAGTCTAGGAATATTTGTATAAATGCGATATTTCCTTTTTTTTTTGCTTCAACCAAATTGAGTTTACTTTGTATTTTCCATTCATTTGCAAGGAAACTACAATCTTCCATAAGTTAGTTGGATGAGTATGTTCGGGAGTCCATCTGCTGCGGCCGTGGCAGTACTGAACACGGGCTTCCTACCCGACAGCTCCTCTTGCAGCTGCAGCTCCTCGATGGCCCTCTGTTTCACGTCACGTAGCAGCTGCAGCAGGGAGAAATTAAACGAAGACTAAATTATTTTACATGGCTGTCGGACGGAGGCGTGCGCTGGTTGCAAACACAGGGATGTGAAAATGATCATGAGTTTCTCCTCTGTAAAAATAAACTATCAAGCCGGTGGATCTTTAATCTAATTCTCATTAATGCACATAACTTGCAGCCATGAGCCAATCATATTCCATTTCACTGCAGAACTGAAAGGGAGCTGCTCTCTCTGCATCTCCATGGCCTGTATAGTGGGAGGACAAACATCTGCCTGTGAATCTTTTTGGAATTGAATCCTAGGGGGTCGGAGTTTTGAAAAAAAAAAAAAAAAAAAACAACAGAAACCAATTCCCAGTGAATGAATCTGAACAAATGCACGCATGGGTCATTGTCCCCAGCAGCTGTGAGAATGCACTTTCCAAAACAAACCAACACCCAAACCTGCCATGATTACTGCAGAATTAAAAACACTGAGCACAAAAGATGAAATAAGATTATTTCAATAATTGTGAAAAGAAAGCAAACTTTTGTTTCGCTGTACATTGCAGCAGTACTATTGCAACAGTTCAGAACACAGTTTGAGGTTTGATCACTTCTTCAACATGGATCCCATACGATATTGTCTATTCCTGAGTCTGAAACTCAAAAGAAATTAAGTTATTGCTCAAACTTTTGAGATTATCCTTGAAGATAACTTTAAGCAAATATAAAATAGGATTGGATGCCACATTGTCCAGCTGATGGCAATGTTCAGGTAGGTATAAAGAAATTTAAATATAAATCCATAATGAACAATGCAAATTAAATATAGTTTTCATGTGTTGATATAAAGTTCTTTTGGTCTACAATCACTTATGTAACCCCCACTTATCCAAAAGTGCCAGACAGGCCTGTTTTAATTAGGGGAAAAAAAAACAAAAAACATTGAAACACCATGTTTAAAGTGAGAAACAACCACAAATGACTAACCATATTTCCTGCGGCTGGAACCTTGACTCTCCTCTTCTGCTCATCTTTTTCCTCTGTGGCTCCTTTTAACTGTGGATGAAACTCCACCAGGAGCCAGCGGCAGTCGGACGGCGTAGTCACCGTGACTACATCTCCATTCAGGGTGAACAGGCTGAACCCAGTTAACAGGCCAGATGTCAGACGTTCACAGAAATCCCTCAAAACAAACGGAGAAGATCAGAAAACCTACCTGCTGTCAAATGACTGTGGCTCCAGCACCAAAACCGCATCTCCATCTTTCAGTGAGAGCTCCTTCAGAGTCCGCTGCATGTCATCAGGTGGGAACACCCTCCATCCACTTGAGCCCCCTCCCTCTCCTGCCCCCTGCTCTCTTCCCGTTCCTCCCTTGCTCTCCTGACACAGCAGGCTCTCCTTAGGCTCTCCCAGAGCCTCCCTCACCTCCCCAAGGGTTGCAGCACCTGCAAACCCTCTTTCTTCCCTTATTAGTCCTGAGCTCCCATTTTCAAAACCTTCTATACTCTTTCCACATTCTTCCCCAGTTTCTACCGCTTGCTCTGCATCTTCACTTAAAAAGGGTCTGACGACAGTCAGCAAGACGGGCTCCCACTCGGCTCCTGCTTGGACAGTTGCACCACACACCTAATTTAAAAAAAAAGAAAAGGTGAAAACGTCAGTAACATGAGCAAGTCTGCGTTTGGCCAGCAGCGATGCAGAAAACAAAAACCTACACCTATCCTCACCTCTCTGCCATTCCACACAAACAGGTCGGTGTTGGTGCAGATTCCTGCGCCGTACAGGGAGACGCCGTCATCTGTGGGATGTGAAGCAACAGGGGGTAGTTACAAAACAACCTAAAGACTCGTACTTTTTCCAATTCATTTTCTCTCAGGGGTCTAACCTGTAAGAGTACTGTAGAGGTGTAAGCCTGCCGGGAGACTCTTGGCTATAGTCAGAGCCATATCTCCTTCCCAGAATTCCTGCATCTAAATTTAAAAAAAAAAAAAAAAAAAAAAAAGAGAAGATTATTCTAACTGTTACTTTCAGGATTTCAAAATGCCATAGCTGTTTCTGCAAATACCTGATAGATAGTGATGCGCAACTCTCCCACAGTTTTCCTTCGGTCAAAAGTCAAGGCAGTGAAGCCATTTGAGTCGTTACCGACTGGCTGCAGGGCTCCATTTTTCAGCCTATAGCAGGGTGCCAGGTGAAGGTGCAGCTCCACCGTGTTATTGGCTGCTTCAAACTGCGCACTGAAAGCAGAACCATGGTGGACTCGCATCAGTTCACATTTAACAAAATTAAATTCCTTTTTTTACCTGCTATATATATATATATATATATATATATATATATATATATATATATATATATATATATATATATATATATATATATATATATATATATATATATATATATATATATATATATATGTCAAGCAAAAAGTAACTAAACAGCCTTAGATCCATAAAAACAGTATAATATGGTAAATATGAGGGTTTGCATACCGCATCTCCTGCAGTTTGAAGTTCTCCTCCTGAGCCATCTGGATGAGGTGAGAAGGAACCTTGTATTGGGGATTATTCAGAGCTGGAAAAAAATGAATACATGACTACAACAACTTGTATAGATGGTTACATTTAAAAGGACATGCTTAATTAGGAACAAAAAAAAAAAACAAAAAAAAAACCCTTGTTTAATTTGTTTAATTCCGGTATTCGCTTCTATTCCAGGTTGTCCCCCAGTTCAACAAGGCAGACAAATTCTTTCCAGAACAATGACAAAATACGGTCCCGTCAGTACCTTCGCCGGGCCGGAGCAGCTGTGTTTTTCTGTAGAACAGCATGTAGGCGCTCTCTTTTCCCTGGAACTGCTTCTCTATGTCAGACTCCCTGATGGGAGTCACAGTGGAGTCGTTCAGGTCAAACCAGTGGCTACCCTGCTGTCAAACAGGAGGATGCACCATTAATTAACCAAGATAGACATACACACACATACAGAGTCACAGAAGCTGCAAAAAGACTAATAATGGTAACACATGTAACTTTGCGAGCAGTGCAGTCGCTGCAATACCTCCGGTTCGGATTTAGGCCTTTGGTTTGCGTCTTGCTGATGTTCTAAAGCTCCTGCGTCTGGAGCCGTTGAAGGATTGGAGTCTGTGGTCTGCACTGTTGGGCCAGCGGGCTGAGTCGCCGTGCTCGGTGGGTTTGCCTTCAGTGCAACTCGAGTGCCATTGGACACCAACATGAAAACATCGCTGTGGGACTGCAAGAACTGAACAAGAAAAGAAATAAACTAGGGCATAAAAAGTAAGTGACTACAAGATGTTCAATTTTATGTGTATTGCAAATTATAAACATTAACTACATCACCAAAAAAACAAAACAGAAACCATTGATACCTTGCCAATGGGCCCATACTGCTTTCTGAACTTTTTGCTCCAGGAAGATCCAATTTTATTCATAAGTTTCTGGCCCAGTTGATCCAACAGAACACTCTTTGATGACTCCTGTTGGACAGGAGGGAAACTGCAGTTTATAAATGTATAATAGGTGTGCTGTATCAACAGCTATTCAGGTTTTAGAAACTGAACAAAATCCAGGCACAGGACAGTCCAAACCAGAGAAGCTGATTTTATACCTGAGCAATTATAGCAGTGAGGACAGACAAAGGGTCGTCTTCCTGTAGTTTTGGCTCACATGCATCCTTGACGTCTTCCTTGAACTTCTTCTGAGTTTTGGGTTTGCTCTCTTCCTCCTAATAACAAGACACAGAGATCCTGATCTACATATTCAAAACCTTGCAGATTTGGACAGGCTGGAAAGGTATATGAAAACTGACATTTTCTGTTATATTATTTTAAAAAAACTAAAAAAAAAAACTCAAGATATTTTGAATCACTTGATAAACTCTCCTTACCGGTGGCTCCCATTTACCAAGTTCATCAATGTCCCTGATGTAAACATGGTAATGGCCACCATAACAGCCGCCCTTATGGATAATGACAGAGAACAGCTCATAGGTGAAATCGCAGTCCCCTCCATCAGTCTGTAAACACAAAGATTTTAAAGAGGTTTTTAAGGCAGCGAATCATCCGAGGCCTTGACAAGAGTAAAATGTTGTCAAAACCTCTCTTGTACCTGTTCACAAAAGGGTCGCAGGTTGATGGTGAGGGGGAAGCAGTAGCGGCCCATCTCTTTGTATCGCTCACATTTGGCAAAGTCAAAGCTGAACCTCAGCAGAGACATGGTCATGAATGGAGGCAGCTTCTTCAGCTTGGCAGACTAAACAATGACGAAACATAAAAAGATCTATTCATGTTTAAACCAGAGGGGAAAAAAAACACCTCAACAAAGTGAAAAGTGTTTTAAGTTAACAGGTTAAAAGACAAAAAGTATAAAAAAGAAAAAAAAAAAAGGGTGAATTTCTTCCTCCAGATTAATGCAATAAAATAAATTAAAAAAAAAATTTGTCACTGACCTTTGCAGCAGTGACCAATCTGTCACACCGAGCACAGCGGTACAGGTTATTCCCTTCAAACAACTCTTCCTCCACAAACATGTTCCACAAAGCCTCCTCCAAGCTGGAAACGCCACAAACACACACCGTCAGGTCCAGAAAGTCCTCCTACAAATGACAACAACACACATTTAGAAAACCAGCACAAGTAGTGTCTGATAGTTAAAACGAACTAGGAGCTTTTAAACAAAAATACAGTTTCAAACATGGTTTCAGGTTAGAAAGTCCTGTGCAGGGACCCACAAAAGAGACGCACCTGTCTCTGGCTGACATTTCCACACTCCTTACACACAATGCTGTTGACGATGGTCCCATGGTAGAGGCGGTGGATAAATGTGCTGCCACTGGTGCCCACAAGAGAGTGCTCCAATGCACTGAACAGAATCCTGTTCAGCTCCTGCACATCATGCTGATTTGTACCCTTTAATTAAAAAGACAAAAAAAACAAAAAACAAAAAAAAAAAAAGAGTCAGAGAGAGAGAAAGAGGGAGAGATCGGCATAAATCACATTCATCTTACATATTAAATGTTAAATATTTGTTATCAAGTTCTTTAGTTAACAAAACAGAAAATGAGACAGCAGACTTTTCAACCATTGTGGGCCTTCTGTTTCTCTGTGTGGATATACTCTATGTTGGTCAAATTTTAATCACACTTGCTGGCATGTTGAAAGCATGCATGAAGACAAAAATGTTTGAACAGATATGGTTCACTTTTGATTTAAAAAAAAAAAAAAAATGCATAATGCAGAATTGGCCTTAGCAGGGGAAATGTTCTGCCAAGGACGAATCGCTGTTTCAACATGTTATGGCACCATAAACATTAGAGAGATTTAAAAAAAAACGAACATTAATCAAACCTGAAATAGCTCTGAGCAGATTCAGATTTTACATTTCTACTACTCTCTTAATCTGACCTTTAACCTCCCTAATGGCATTTTAGACACATACAGATAAAAGCAAATGAATGTGTCAACACTGCATGCTGATTCAACTTTATTTCTAGGAACAAACTTAATTTTTTTTAAAACCTCAATATGTTGTAACCTGGGACACTAAAGTATGTCACTGTTCAATATCAGCAATTTTCAACTTGTTCAAGATCTTGTCTTCTATCTGACATAGTCCACTTAACAACAACTTAATGGTTTTTGAGCACTCCTTCAAGTTAATCATATGCGCTCACTCTTTTTTTTTTCCACTGGAAAATTAAGTTTGAATGCCCTGAAGCAAATTCGGTTTCTGTAAGTCCTCCTTTACGGTGTTCATTTTGCAATAACACAGCTGGATGCCCTCCAGAAAAACAAAGAGGAATTCCAATCACATTACTGCCCTGACTACTATTTCATTGGGATAAAATCAATTCGTCCTCACTTCAGCATGCAGCACCTGAAATTGCTAGAGATGAAATCAATCACTGAAATGGCCAGAGTGTGACTTGAGTCTGTCTTTATCCCTCCCACCGTCACAGACCTCGCTGCTGTTCCAGCCGAAGCTGTCAGTCAGGCCAGCGGTGGAGGCGCTCTGCTGATCCACCAGCAACAAACGGGAAAATAGTCTCTGGAGCTCCAGCGGAATCACCCTGACCTGAGAAGAAAGGGGAAAACCCTCATTTCATAGACTTCTGGCATTAGTGGTCACAACTGCAAGCCACCTGTGGTACCGACTTTTGCTTCTGGTTTGTCTTTGTCTTCCAAATATCCTAATTCTGCTGGACCCAAACGGAACAGCTCCTCTGAATAAAAAGGGAAAACAAAGTCAAGGAGATTAAGAGTCACAACGCCGCTGGTTGACTTTGGTAGAGTCTCCTGGTCGTACCTCTGAACTCGGGGGTGAACAGCAGAGTCTGCAGCAGAGAGTTGAGGTAGCAGGTCCCTCCCTGGTTCTTGATGCCGCACAGATTGCTCCTTCCACGGGGAGGAGGCGGCTCGCCTCCCCCTTTAGTAATTTTTCCCTTGGAGGAGATCGAGGCGAAGCCTTCGTCATCCTCTTCCTCAAAAAGATTCCCAAACATGATGCCTGGTGTTTTTCTCGCTCGACTCTTGGATATGCAGGGATTCAGTTGACCAGTAAAACGCCTGTTAGCACTCCGACGTGCCCTCTTGCTATCTCATCTTGGTCTTTCCGAGTTCTCGGTTGACAATAGCTGGACTAACTCTGAAGTAAGATGACTTCACGGGGCTGAACATCGCGACTAGTACCCGATGTGAAGACCCTGGGCTCGCGGTTATGTCGTTGAGCTGACTTAAACGAGTAGCGAAAATAAAATATATCTGACAGACCGTGCCTGTCTTTGTCACAGCGACTGGGGGAGGAAAGCGCCGTCCAGCTGAATATCTAACAAAAAGTGAGTGGCAATTTTAGTCGAAATAGCTTCGGACGCAAGTCCGTTTTTCCTTTGACTGCCTTAAAGCAAAAATCGCACGAAACGTAAATAAAAGTACCACCACAGAACAGTAAGTAGCCATGTTTTTTCCTGTATGGAAAATGTAATGATGCATTGTGGTACTTGTAGTATCTTGGTTTATCAAGGCGTTAGCTGAAATAAAAGAAGACAAGGGCGTTTTTATTAATTTATCACGATTAATTTCACATTTTTGTTATCAATCCAAGAACTAGTTATCAAATAAAATTTTAAGCTCTATTTTTCTTTAAAGCAAAAATCACAAAACATGAAAAACTTATTTTCTTCGCGTTTCAAATGCATTGTGGGACTCGTAGTCTCATCAGAACTACAATTGTGGCTAGTTTTGAGAGTAGACCTTTAAATAACGCTGGGGTAAAATGAAAAATAATAAAGGTACGGAGTAGTTTATTAGCCATAAACAAATTATTAATTAAATTAAAATAAAACTATAAATTATTAGATAAATACAAATAGCTGTTTTTCCAATTATCTAAATTCAATAATTTACTGTCACTTATATTTATACAAAATCCATGCACATAGAAAAAAATACAATAGTCCAGTTTAATTTTCTAAAAGATAACACATATTCTACACATTAAACACAATATTAAATATAATTTCAATATTAATAGCTCTTACAGATAAATAACAGCTTTACAGAAGCTTGAGCTCAATTCATTTTTCACTCTCACTCCCACACGAGCACATATATACATCCCTGTGACCAAATTAGATAAATCCTTTACCGTACCACTGTGTAGAGAGATACAGTCTTGGTCACGGTGCCATACTCTACAAGCAAAAGCCCTTTGAAAATATTTGAGAAACAAGTATTCACTTAATTATGTTTCCTGTTTTAGTAACTACAGTGATTTTCCTTTTAAATGATCATCTTCCTTGATGTTTCAAAGCCTCTTTCAAGTGACAAAGATGTAAAAATACACTCAGGAACACAATAAATCACATACAAAGCCACATTAATTTATTCTCTAGTAGGTTTTCAACATAAATACTTTGGAGAGAGGGGTTTTGGCACTGGAGTAGATCAGATATGATTTTCCTTGAGAGGTGAAAAACTCCCAGTCACTGCATCCGATTGTCGGGAGCCAGTGAACAGGAACAAATCCTTCATATCCCTGCCACCTATAAATAAACACAAAAGAATAATTACATTATTGAACTGTTTACATCTACATATCAATAACTAAAGCACCAGTACGTAGTTATTTTCTCACATATGAAACATGCCTGTAACCTGCAACCTGTCAATCTCACTATTAAAAGGTAGATTCAGACAACAGCAGTAGGTTTCTAAGATGGTTTTATGACAGGTAGCACAATGTAATTAAGGATAGATGAAAGACATCCCATGGGGAGAAAGGTTGTTGACATGTTGAATACCTGTAGAGAATGCTGTTGAGAGAGTAAGATTCCCCGTTGAAGGAGTTCGCAACAACCAGGAAATATTCTTCCCCGAGGCTAAAGAACTCCCAGTCCACTGCACTAGAGTAAAACGAAGGTAGGTGGTGATGGCGAGTGAGTGAAATGCCAGCAAGCATCTTTACAAACAAAAATGCGCCTACTGAAAGTGTTTTGACATCCATCTGGTGCTTGCATCTCGATACCTGTAAGTGACAATGTCCTGGAAGCGGACAAACAGTTGTCCACTCATGTCCAGTTCATAGATGGTTGAGTTGATGGTGTACTGACTTGATCCGTTTCCATGGAGTCTGTGTCCATTGGCAACAACCAAGAACACTCTGCTGCCGATCTGGAACATTTCCCAGTCTGTGGCACAATACGTCTAATTTAACAGAAAGAGTGGAGGAATTAATCAACCAGTCACAAACTTTATTCATAAAATGCATTTAAGTCATTTTCTGACATGCTGTGGCTTCCATTAATCTGGACGATACTGAATGCGTTGGTGTGAAATCTGTATTACACTCCCAGACCTTTTTTTTTCATTACAATTTTGCAAAAAAAAGCATCATATTGTCTTTGTTTTGTTTTTTTGTTAAGATGGTGTTGTTATCAGATTTACTGTCCTGTCTTGTGTAAAGAGCAAATATTATACATTTTTGAATAAAGCGTAGAGAAACATAAACCCAAAATGATAAATGTACAAATTACTATATATTATCGTAACAGAGCGACAAAGCCACTGATGTTGTATATATAAAGTATACATTTGAATTGAAGGCTATAAAGTGTGTGTGTGTTTCTGCAGTGCAGTTAACACTCAATAAATACTCTGTGGTATAAATAAAAATGCCAAACACCTCCCGTTTGGATTTGTATCAAATAAACAAGAGGGAAAAAAATGTAGTTGGCTTTAAAAGAGGGTACATTAAGCAGATGGCAGCTAGAATTTAAAACTATATTCATATGACGGGTGTTTCAGTAAGAAAAGTGGCTGAAATTATGTCTTAGTTCACATAATCAGAAAAGACTGCAAATCTGATGCCTGCCACCGTGCCTGCGCACTAGTGTAATACTTAATGAAAAAACAGAGTTCAACACTTCCCTCAATAATGCATAAGATTGTCAGCAGCAAAATGTTTATCATAAACAACATCTTTGCTTGTTTTGTCAAATTAAAACTGCCACAGCAGTAGAAACATCAGGGAATTATAAAAAATAATAATAAAAAAATAAATCACTTTATCATTTGATCAATTACAGACAAATGTTGCATCATATTACCTCACAGCTCATGAAGCCAAACGATGTCATTAGTGTCTGGATTCTCACTATTCCCTGTTAATTTCAGGTAATTTATCTCCACTAGCCCCAAGGTGTTCTTGCAATTCCTCCCCTCTCTGGTTGGAGTTCCCCTAATCACACATCTCCCAGTGTTTTCTAACATGCCTATCAATGTCTCAGCTCACATCAGAAGTGGCAAGATTCAAATATTGTCCCCTATCCGTTACAAAGCTCCACCATCGCACAAGCAAATCATACCAAACCACACAATCTATTTTTGGCTCTGTTTTGACAGTTCGACACACTTGTTCCTTGCTGCACATTTCATTTTCTTTCTTTTTTTTTAACTCTGTATTCTCTTTATTCCATCTATGCCGATAAGATCATTTTTAAACACAGATATGGACCTTATCAGAGGAAGTCAAAGCCTGGAGGATGAGAAGATCAATGGTATGGAAATCTTTATCAAAATGCTGCCTTCAAGGGCTATTAAATCCAACTCTTATCTGTGATCAAAAAGACTCCAGATTTGCAATCTGCTGCCGTGTGGTCCCAAACACTAGCTTTTAAATCAGAATGCATACATGATATGATACTTTTTGCAGCCTCTACAAGCAATTGTTAGAGGCAAATACATCATTTTTGATGCTCCTCCATGCTCACCTTAATTGTCTGAAAGATCTGGAAGGTTCCATCAATCCAAACGTAGATGACAGAGTCTACAGAAGTGGTCACTCCATCGAAGGCATTCGCAACCACCAGGAAATGGTACTGGCCCACTGTGAAGAACTCCCAGTCATAGGCCCCTAAGGTCAGCAGCTTCTGGTGCACCTCAAAAGACTTTGTTGATTTGCGCCACTTGTATATCACACTGTCTATCGTGTGATTGTTGTTGCCTAAAAGACAAAGCAGTACAATGGCAATGAAATGGTTGTTTTTTGGGGTTTTTTTTACAGCATGTCAGAAACCATAGAAGGTAAGAGGACATAATTTGAGAATTATCTTTTTTTTTTTTTTACCCTGTCTATGATTGGCCACAGCAAGATAGGTGTGATGATTGATTGTAAATGCCTCCCAGTCTCGTGCACAGTAGGTCTGCAGAGTTTGAAGCTGCACAAACCGTTTTCTTCTTTTGCTCCACTTGTAGATCACAGAAACGTCAGAGCCAGACTCTTTGTTAATTTGCTTGTCTGCTCCATCCCCAGAATTAGAGACCACAAGAAATTCCTATATCAAAACAAAAAAATAGAAAAAGGGTTCGGCTAAAGCTTCTGTTGAGAAATAAAAGCGGTCTCTCCAATGATCTGTCTCACCCTCTTGCCCATGGTGAAATGTCTACAGGCCAGAGCTCCAGATGTGCTGATATTCTGGTAGAACTGGAACCCGGACTGGGTCCACAGATAGACAGCTGAACCAGAGAGTGGAGACCGGTGAGCCATAGCAGCCATCAGACCCACACCAGGAACCTGGAACACCTGGAGATCAGATGCGAGACAGATTTTCATGGGATATGGAAGAGTAAGTCAATAGATGTGCATACAAGAAATAATCACAAATAAATACATAAACCAACTTTTGTTGCAGTACCTTGATTAAACTCGTCAAACTTTTAGGGACAAAAGAGAGAGAGATCTGCAGCTTTATTGTTGCAAAAGAAGCTCCATAAAATATTGACTTTTTGTTCTATTTCTTGTTTTGCGACATGAAATAATTAGATATGTTGTCTTGATCAAAGTACACAAACCCTCCAAAATGTTTTGGGTTTTTTTTTTAATAGCAGGTTGTAAAACAACAATATAGGAAACATCCCAGAGAGGGCAAATGTTTTCACTGAAAAACGATTTGCTTATGAAACCGTCAAAGATTACATGTCTTTAACCTAACAGCAGTTTAAATCAGAGGAATTTCAAGACTAATTTAATGTTTTTTCAGATGTCTAAAAATATGTACATTTCTTACTTTGGAATCCTTTAAAAACTAAACTGTCCCTCTGTAGAGTTAGAAAGATAGCAAAGTTAGACACAGCAAATCGTGTAAATACAAATAGTGTAAATAAAATAATTGTGGTAAATACCTCCACGTCGTGTGTCTCTGAGCTGGTGGAGAGGACCTGATCTTCCACCACATAATCCAGCCTTCGGTTATCTGTTTCATTGGAAATATATTTTAGCAGTCACTAACAAGAAGAGAAACTTGCTTGTGACTGGCTGCTGCATTCTCACCCTCCAACACTGTGACCCACACTGAGCCGTCACAGAGGTAGAGGCCCTTCTTTACTGGATTAAACCACAGCTGGCCTTCTAGTAGCTTTGAGCATGATCTCTCCAAACCCACCGACACTCGCGCCTCAGCTTCTGGGAGATCACATCAATACCACAGATGAGTCGGAGAAAAAAAAACTCCTCGCCTGTTTTCGCTCAATTTTCTTGTCAGTTGATTGTGTAAATTACCGTAGGGAGTCGTGTGCCTGTTGCCCCGCCTCTCTTTAATCTGCAGGTCTAAGAGCAGCGGGGGTACTGACAAGGTTGCCAACTGGGAGTCAGAGGAGGGGCAGATCTGATGGGAGGCGTCTGAGCCTGGTACCAGAACCAACTGTCGCAGCAGACCCTAAATATGAGACCGTGCGTGAGATATTTTTTGTCAAGTGGTTTAAGGTAACATTGTGATTCATAAATACTTTATCACAGTTTAAAATTCAAACTGGACTCACTGAAAACAAGCCTTTCCACCTTCCTCGACTACCAATGTGGAATCTGGATCCCTGAATGTTGAGGTCTGAAGGGAAAGGCCTGGAGGGAACACTGTTTTCCATAAAAGATCATTAATTCTAATAGCAGAATTAAGCTGTTTTGTCTTCTGCAAATGAGCCAAAGGTTCAGCGTAATTACTTTTCATCTATTCTGTTTTTAATAAAATAAAACGTTGTAACATGAAACTAGGAGTGCATCGCATCTATAAAATACTACAGATGGTGCACCTTTCTGTGTGCCGGAGGGAGTTTCCACTAAAAAAACATCTATCACTTAATGTCAGTCTACTGTGATGTGACTGCAGGCTGTGAGCAGATTTAAAGCAGCAGCGTTTTATTGTGGTGAAAGATCGACTGTGCCTCGAGGAAACAAGTAGAGAGAGTGGTGGGAGACAGACACAGATCAGGAGGAGGCAAGGACAAGGAGGGAGAAGGAAAAAAATTACATTTCCAGAGGTGAGTTGCAGTCTACTGTGAGCCTGGTGTGATGACGGCCAACGGTCAAAACCAGAGTGTGCCACCGGCTGTCAGCCAGCTGGATGTCTCGAAACACCCGGTTCTCCACAGCCTCGCCGTGGCCTTTAAAAATAAAGTGCAGACACTTTCGAGAGACTTTAAGTCCGAGGATGACTCGTCCAGGTTCCTCTTTACTATTGACATGCTTCTCCTCCATCAGCTGCTCCTCGTCCAGTGAACTTGTATCTTGGTTTGTAGGTTCCAGCAGTGAAAAGACATATTCACTTCTCTGTGAGGAACACAGAGAGCAAGATTTAGATGCTGCATTTGGAGTAACAAAGTACATTCACTTTTAATACTATAGTTTGGCATGACATGGATGTACAATTTATTTAAAACCGGGGAGCCAGGAAATATTGGAAACACAATAAAACATAATGGGGATGTGTTGACACTTTGATATAGACGATGCATAACATTTTTGAGGGAACTATCTAGATGTTGTGTAGTACATTAAAATAAACCAATTAACTCTAACTGATATTATTTACTTTAATTTAGACTGAATATTCCTACTTGCAGCAACGCATCATCACCGGGGGCTCTGGCCTGATACTCACCTTGGTTGCCGCACGAGTGAGTTTTAACGTCAGAACAATGGAGAATTCTTGTGGGAAAAGGTCACAGTTCACCAGCAGCTGAGAGGACGGGAAGCTCATCGAGGTATCAGGGGTCAAAAAATGAACACCTCTCACCCCGCCGGCCTGCTTCAAGCGCACTCCAGGTACAAGTTTGGAGGTGTCCCTCTCAAGAACGAAGGACAGAAGATCCAGGGGGAGCAAATCTGAGAACAGCGATTGAATAAAGATGCCTTAAATGACTGTAAATGATGTCCTGTGAACCGCTGAAAAAGGTTTAAAAATGCAACCTAAAACCAGAAAAGAACCAGTGATTCATGCACTGATTTTTTTTCTTCATTGCAGATCCTATAAATCCAAAATATTTCATGTTTCATTTCATTCGTAAATACACATATATTCATATATGTCAGACCTGCAACTCTTAAAAAAAGCCCTCACAACACTTAAAACACATTATTATTGTTTCAAGAACTGCACCGTCTAGTTAAGCAAATGAAAACGTTCTCAAAAAGCTGTCTTCAAGAAGCAGCATTTATTGGTCAAAAAACATTCATTTAATTTTCTGAATTAATGCTGCTGTCAAAGGAGTGTAAATGATCGCTGCCAAGCGCGGTGATGTGAGAGCACAGCGAGCCGACACTGGGTTTTGAGCTTTTTGTTGGAAACAGTACAGACGGTGCTTTTCACCTTTTGGTGCAGACAACATAGTGTCTGGAAAAATGATTCACCTGAGTACAAGATTCTTCAGCTCAGAGGTGTCAACGCTGTCTGTGGACCAACATGGCTTTTCTTGGGTAAGTGAAATTTCCACTTTGCATTGCAGTGCTTTACAAAAACATTTTCCAAAATGAAGTGTTGCCTATATGGTTTTATGATCTATTGATGGTTCATGATGCAAGGCCATCTGAGGAATCTGAGATCCAGGATGTCCAGTTTGGGCTTGTGCTTTTGGCTTTTACAGTGGCTTTTCCATATTCCTTTAACTTTTTCATGTCATGAAGCTATGGAGAGGGAGAAATATATAGTGTTTCTTTGATTAATATTGTTTTTTAAAGTTTAAAACTTTGCCTTTTTTTTTTTTTTGCTACAGGCATGAAATGGGATGATTTGAGACAAATTTCTTTGTCTTTGTCTGTAAAAGAAATTGTTTTCTTTTCTTTTATACTCCCATTTTCCATAGTGTTTGAGGGTTGTTTTTTTTTTTTTTTTGTTGTTGGGTTTTTTTTTAGGGATCTGAAGCATCTAAAGCAGTCCTAAGATCGTTTCATAAACACTGAAATCACTTAAAGCCTTGAAGGAACGTTCTGGAAATTAAAAAACCCATAGGCCTATTATTATGTGGTAAGGAATGTAAACTCTTATTCGGAACCAAAACAAAATGAACTGAAGCGGTTTTGAGTGAGAACTGAATATGTGTTGCAGCAAAATGTTAGCAGAGAGGAACAACGGCGCCATGTCAAAAAACATTACCACTTTAAGCCTCCACTAAGGCTCAAAAATACAACGACGGTCTCTGCATTTGTTTTAAGACCATACAAGTCGACTCCAGATGTTTATGGAGGTCATGGCCTCTGCTTCCACACGTCAGTACTTTCAAGATATTTATAACCAAACAGCAAGCGCTGGAAGCAGGAGTGAAGTCTCCTCCGTTTTCATCATGTACAGTAGTAACTTGTACGACTTACTGTATGACAATGCAGATTATTGTCCTATCCACACACACACACACACACACACACACACACACACACACACACACACACACACACACACACTATTTTGAAATAGCACCATTCCCTTCGGTGTTAACATTAATTGTTATTTTGCAGCAATACGTATTCTATTTTAAATTCAAACTGCTGCTGTTGACATGATTTTGGTCTGTAACAAATGTTTACACTCCTATCTAATAACAGACCTAGAGTTGTTTTACCTCTACAATGTTCCTTTAACGTTTCTAAAGTGAGATCCGACTAAATGCCTGGAGGAGATAAATCACTCCGCAGCTATAAAGAAAGTAGCTACTGTCAGTACAAGTTATCATCTTTTTAACTACATTTACTATACTAAGCCCTTTAGTCCTTCATAGTTTCTACTTCTCCAATGTTATATTACTTTATACTGCTTACTATACTGCATTTTTAACAAAAAAGTGCATGTAAAGGCATGAAATGTATGTTTTTGTAATTAAGGGAACTACCCACGAGTATTTAGTATCAGAGCTTAAATAATGTTAATCATCAAAGAATCACATGCATAATTTAAACAAATGTTTGCCTAGAGATATTTTTACTTTTTTTACAGTGTGTTAATAGTGTTTTCAGTTGAGTCTAGATCTGAACAGATCTTAAACATTTACTTCCTTTCTTTAACAGATTACAGGTCAAAACGGTTTGAACCATAACTATAAAGTAATGAATACACGAAACCCCCACATGTCACTGTGATGAGGGAGAAACAGCCTCAGGAGCTGGTGTAGCTCGGTGACGTTTGGGTGGGGTTGACATTAACCAAACATAAGATCGTATTCGGAAAGTGACACTAATGGAAAAGTACAGTCGTGCTTTCGGATTGATGGGACACCGCTTAAACATTCAGCCTGTAAATACTGATATTCCAGTGTGTATAGGATCACTGTGGAATTCTAACCACATTCAGTGTCTGTACATGTTTGTGGAAGTTAATTTAAGCCAATATGGCTCACACGCTTACACACACAAGCACTGCAGCTAAGCAGACGCAGACAGTTGGAATTATCCAAAAGAATTTTAGCTGGAGGGCCTTCCCAGGTTTTAGATGAAACCATCAACAATCCTCTAGATAATCATTTACTGTACACCACTTGTGGTGAACTGGGGTGAGGTAATTCGGCATAAAGTGGATGTTGGGAGAAGTAACATTGAATAAAACGGTTTAATACCTGTGCACTGTCTCCATGTGATGGTGTTTGCGTCGGTGACCCTTAAACCCAGGAGAGGAAGCAACACAAACATCAGCGTTGACATTGTGGAAAGGCTGTTTGCTTCAGTTGCCATTTAGTACCAGTGTCTCCATGATGCAGCTATATTGTGATTTATCTTTCCTTTTGTCTTTAAGAGATGATACACGCGAGAAACTGAGCGTCTTTCATGCTTGTAGAAGTAAGAATTTTCAAGTCTTCCAGCTCCACAGGAAAAAAAAAAATCTCAAGTCAACAAAGTTAGTTGAAAACCTTCAGTTATACTGGCATCCTACTGGATTTACTGACAGTAAACAACTATAGAAAGTCCTCCCATCTACGCTTGGAGAAATCCACTCATCTGTGAGGAGAATCCTACACCTGCAGCTCCTTTTAAATGCTGGAGCCATGCAAATCACTAACCCTGCTGTCACTCATCCTCCCTCCACCGCAAAGCTTATGACAAAGATCTCCCAGAGGGGTGAACGCTTCAACTTTGCGCTTACAGCTCACAGACAGATAGGCAGGTACATGCAATATCTAACTGTAACTAATAGTAAAAGTCAGTCAAAATGCACAGTTTAAATCACAGTTTTTATTAAAAGGCAGCCAGAAAAACCCAAGAAAACTAATGACATTTGGGCCACTTGTCAGATTTGAGCTGAGCTTTTTAAGCTGTCATCCATATAGTTTATTAAATGAAAAACCTAGGTATGTACATAAACCCTACTGTGATATTAAAATAAAAAACCTGAATGTTTTCTTTACTTAAGTCAGTCTCAAGACAGTGAAACTAAACTATAAATTCACTTAGAAATCTTAAGAACAATGTGCTATTGAATTAGAAGTCTGTAAAAATAACAGTTGTGCTCATTTTCCTACTGCAGTGATGGTACCGACACGCAGATTTCTGCAATACAGATGAACAGTCACTCAACATATTCCTAGCCTGCTCTTTCAGTGTCTCTTACATTTCATGGTTACAAAAGTGCATAGGAACGGCAGCACTGAAGCTCGTGTTTGTACCTCTCAGAAACCTCCCGCCCACCAACCGGCATATTTACCAGGCAAATGCACCCTGTCTCTTCTTTACTCCCACATTAAGATCAGAGACAGATCAGGATGCAAGATAGCCACTCTGCATTACTTCCCCTGCTCGTTATCCATTAATCAATCGCTCTTCCTGCCAAAAAAAAATGAAAGAGTGTGGGTGTTAAATTCCTGTTTACATGCAGAAAAGTTGATATAGATTGTGTCCAGACGCATCCTTTTCCTTATTCCTGGTTTGACTCAACTGCTGAGATTAATCTTATCACTGTCCTCAGCTGAACTGAATGCAGCCATTCAGTTTATCAGAGATCTGGGATTCTAAATTTGGACTAGTATAACAGAGATCCGACTTTTAAATGTGTTTGAGATCTTAACAGATTTGATCAGCCTATTGATCTTTTGTGCATCTAAATGAGACCATTATTGTTACGGTCTGGGCCTCGAGTGTTTAATTTCATTGCTTCTGTCTTGTATTGCAATAATTTTCATCTTTCAGTTAGTTGATTTAGTTTAGCATGCAGCCACGGCATTTATTTTCATTTCTAAATAGCTTTTTGGATTGGGAGAAGCAAAAAAACGCCAAATTTGATGGTTATGGGATAAATGCAGCTCAGTGGCGCTATCTAGTGATCCTTTATAGTCGAGCATATCCAGGAACACGCTTTAGTGGCAAAAGCCCCCAAAACTGGTATTTAAAATAAACAAAAATGAATAAAACCCAACCAAACACAAGTAAGGATTATTTGGAGATCCATATTTCATACAATTCATTCAGAAACAAAACAAAAAAAAAGTTGCTTCAACAACTAACAATTAATATAAGCTACAGCTTTACATAGAAGCATATGAAGTTATTAATATCCAGGATTATTTAAAGAAACACATAGTAAAAGGCGTTTTCCATTATTCTGCATTTGAACACACAAAATAAAGAGTGCAACTTAGAATCTGAGTACCAAACTATATTTATTGTATACAGTAGTAAAAGACCACAAATAATGTACAAATCAGTAGAGAAACATAACATGACGAGACCTGGACCCCGTTCTTCATACATTACAATGTAGTTCAGCTGAATGCCAAGAAGACCTCTGTCCGGCTAACTCGCTTCCTTCAATGCAGGGAGGGGGGGAAGGCTAATTTGTTGGCATTTACAACTGTGCTCTTATTTATTTGATGTAAGCAGAAATCACCGTTTGTGACCCTTTCATGCAGAGACCTGTAGCACAAAAGTTTAAACGCGTCTCTGTACCACACAATTTCTGAGAGATGCTCGTTAATGACAGAGGAAGGATGAGGGCTGGAGTGTCAGATAAAAATGTCTTTTCATTAGTCAAAGTGGAGAGGAAAATTAATGCTTCAAGAAGACATGTATAGATAGTCGTTTAAAAAAAAAAAAAAAAAGTCTTTATATCAATATTGACTCTTGGCTATTACTTAGAATGCAAAAACAAAAATGAAATGTAGGAAGCTTAATTTACAAGGGATATTGGGCAGCACCGTTCTAACTTGGCCAAGAGAACTACAAGCAAGGCCAACCTATTTTCAACAGTATTGGTTTTAATTTTTCCATATTGTCTAGTAAGGATGATATTATTTAAACCCGTTCAGTCACCATAACACTGATTCTGACTACGCTGAAAAAGAAAGTCATGTTTGTTGTTGTGACTTTCAAGAATCAAATGAAGCTCAACTTGCTGACACGCTTATAAAAAATGAGGCCCAGTGGGTAGAGAACAATTATCTCCCGAACTCCACCGGCCGACCTCGCTGCTCTCCTGATATGCAACAACAATGCACCTCTTTCTCTCTCCCACCTGTAAAATAGAGAACCCCAAAACTTACTTGTACACACACCAGCAAATGACAACCTCAGCAGTTGATGTATCAATAGAAATGTCTGACGAGAAGCATTAGACTGGTTTTGTTGGGTATCCCCGCTCAAACTGGAAGCACCACTTACTCCCAGTTCACTACAAACCACAGGGAAAAGTCACTGCCAGCTTCATCACAAAAATGAATGGGGGACAAAAAAAAAAAAAATAAAGAAAAAGTGTTCCACATCAGGAGACTGTCCTTGCATGGCCAAATGCAACCAATGATGCACTTAAATGGTGGAAAGCAACTTTGTCCCCCTGAACAAGTATTTTCCTGCCTGAGCAAATAACCATCTGCACCACCGATGCCCCAAATCTCTCCGAATTAGTAGAGGAACCACAACCATTTGTGTATTTTACCTTTAAATGAACCAGTTTTGACCTTGAATTCAACTGTAGCAGAGATGTACATCACATATGAAACTGGCATTCTGTCTTTGGATAATTGTTCCAAGCCTCATATTTATCTAACACTCATTCTAATACTTCTGTACAGAAAGCAGAAAAAATACACAAAGCCCCATGAGTGTTAATTCTTAAAACAAGAGGCAAAGTACAAAAAAAAAAAAAAACAAAAAAAAACAAAAAAACAATGCAGATGCACTTAAAATGCAAAGGCAATTAAAAACACCTTTTTGGGGTGGGGGATGAAAAGAAAATGCGCACAAACAGAGAAGCGAAGTGAAATGGCAAACAGGTTGTGTGTCAAGTTCAGACACTGCTTCCACTTCAAAACAATTTCAGCCCACTGACTGTGACTTCAAGACAAAAACCTGCAGAGCGTTGTGCGACAACGGATGAAAACCGTGAAAAAACTAGTGGACACTAAGCATTCACTAGACAGTGAACTTGAAGCGCTGCCAACCAGGAGGGGCTGTGAGGAGCTGTTGGTCCAATTACAGCCTGCAAGGCCAGAAGGGAAGGGTTGCCCTGATTGGCCAACAGAAAGACTGTTGACACACAAAAGTTCAGTTCTGACTTGAGACAGTACATAAAACAGCTAACGAGCCCCCATCAGGCAAAATATCATGATGAACATCTTTAAACCGTGGAGGAAATAATAACAATAATAATAATAATAATAACAATAATAATAATAAGCTGAGAGGAGAAGTAGGAAAGGGGGAGACAGTGAGGATGTTTGAGGGCGTGGTATCAAGATGGCCATAAACGAGGTGGGTGGGGCTTAGCAGTTCCCGCCTGTCTGCTGCTGGAAAACATCTATAGTGTCTTCATCTTCCATCTCCAGCTGAGAAAAGCAAAGGAAATATGATCATCTTAGAGAATGTAAGCAGTAATCAAAAAGACAAAATTATGCAGGGATGATATATGATGCCAGGATATATTGCCATTTGGGATGTATGCACACTCCAGTCAGTGTTAAAACTGAATGGCTTGCTTTAAAAAAAATATGTGCTATAGTGGAAAACGATATTTTCACCAGGAGTAACAAAAACATGATGATGATGAGCAAATAACCTTACCTGTGCGGGTGTATCCGTCTCATTGATAGGCTGGCCATCAAACCTGAACCTGATCTGCCTTATCGAGAGCCCCTGTTGATGAAGACAAGTGAAATTGAGTTCAATGGGATTTTGATTCAGCACCAGCAAACTGAGGCGTTAATGTGTTCTACGATATCATATACGTTGACGGGGAAATGTGAAAGCAGCCAACCAGGCTTTCGGCCCACCTGCCGTTCACAGTACGCCTTCATTAACTTGCTGAGAGGTGTGTGTCTTTTGATTTTGAACTGGACCACTGACCCATCCTGCCCCGCAACCTTGAGGTTGATGTGATCGTTCTCGGTCTTTACTCCCTCCTGGAGAGGCAAACATGTTTAACACTGCATAACCCAGCCAGCTGTCAATCAAAACAGACGAGAACTTCATGCTGAAGCCTCACACAGGGACCAACAAACACGGAAAAGGTGAGACGGAACACAAATACCACAGCACGCCGAAGGCGTTTTAAACAAAACAAACCTACAATGGGAATAAAAAAAACAAAGACATTATATTCGGTCTCATGACACGGTTAGATATGGTTGGAAATGTTCCTACCAAGCAACCAGAATTGTTGCCCTATTATTATTATAATTATTATTACGGCATCATATACGTTGGCATAATACACTGAAGTGTTTGACAGAAAAAAAAAAACGTAATATATGTATATATATTGTGATGCGTGTCTGTGCTCCTCCACGGATGCTAACGTTAGCATGTTAGCTCCGGGCTAGCCGGGCAGCCGGCTAGACAATTAGCTGCGGGGTAGCCGCTAAAGCGGCTCCGGTCGCGCAGATGTTCGGATTTAACGCCGCGGGTCTCCACACACAAGCAAAAACAACGCGGCCACGTTTGGGTTTTCGGCGAGTGCGTCACCTCCGTTTGCGCTATTTTCTTTTTTTTTTTTTTTCCCCTTTTTTTTTTTTTTTTTGCCGCTGCGGCATTTGCAGCGTTGCGGACATAGCGTGATCCCGTTTCGACAAAGAGAGGAGAAAGAAAGCGCAAATGACAATCATAGTGTAATTGACACCTTTTACGATCACGACACTCGAAGCCCCTGCCGCGAGGAAACGTTTCTTAGACGTGTAACACTGCGACGTGCAGCGGATTTAACGCAAACGCGGGAGTGTTGCCTCATTCATTTGCGAAATAAACATTGCGCCGATTCTGAGAAACGTGCAAACCAGGCCATTTTAGATTGCACATCTGAGCAAGGGTTTCGCAAAAGCTCATCTAAGCCATAATTCCAAAATAAAAAATGATCTTTAAGCCTTTCTATCTTACCTTTGGCTTTTCCTCTGACATTTCGGTGGGATTTGTTGTTACGAGTTAGAGAAGGGTCTATTATTGGGTTTTATTTGTCTTCCTGCCGCCTTCTGTCCTCTCTTCTGTCCCACTCACGTGAACGCGCATAGGACCGCTGTAAGAATAAACGATTGGCCCATGAAGAACACGTGGATTTCTGCCGCGGGAGCGCGGAGACGTGGACGCGCATACAAAAATACTCGATCACGCGAACTCAGCAAGCGGTGAAGGTTAATTGAGAAGTCCTTGCATTAAAAAAAAATACAACATGTATATAAAAACACGTAAATAGTCACGTGAGCACACGAGCTGACACACTCCCCTCTGTTTTGGGATGTGTTCCCTTTTAAAAATACAACTCTGACCCAGTAACAAATTTGTTTAGTTTGGGGGCCACTGTGGACCGAGAACTGACACGTGTTGGATACTTAAAACAAAGTAGATCATGGACGACCCTGAGCATCGTCTTCACAACACAGTGATTCATCAACTGTGTCAGTCAGAGGCTTCTGCAACATCTTTCATGCACTCAGTAATAACCCTCTACAAGGAATGTTTGAAGAGACTGAAATCGTGCATACAGAACAATTAATTTCCCTTTGGGTGTTAAAAAAATGTATTTTTTGAATTAAACTCATCAACTACAGTGTGTGATGTGTTGAAAGTTGTGGTAAAGTAATGCTACAAACCAAACAAATGTCAAGTTGCTTTAGAAATTGTGTAAAGTCGTGTTGAATTAGATCACACGTTCAAATATAGGCCCAGTCACATAAAGGCATGAGCCTTTTCAGAAATGTGATCCACCCTTATGGAAGAGGACGCCTATTTGAACAGCACCTTGGAGGAGGTTATGCTTGCCTCCATAGATCACCACGATGACAAAACCTCAGCAAATCGAAAGCCATAAAGATGCCAAAAAAATGTTTTTATTTGTTGTATCTTATACTAATTTTAATTTCTGTGTATGTGTGTAATGTAAACAAGTAAATAAGAAGAAATCTTTTTATTTAGTTGCCCAATAATTCAAAAACATTTTTTTAAACAGTCCATTGATATTTTACATTGGCCTGCAGGAATACTCCAATATCAGTCTGTAATGTTTTGTTTTGTTTTGTTTTTTTAAGGAGGATTTCAGTAAGGACATTGAAGGTCTGTATTGTTGCATAACAGATTACAATTATTTCAGAGGGCACAAGGGCATTTAAGATGTTGTTAACAACAAGATGAGGATTTTCATGGCCATGGACTCAGTATAACATTTAAATATAAAAAAAACCTTGCATATAAAATATAAAATTAAGAGAAAGACTGAAATATGTACCAATATGAAACATGTCTATAAACAACAGTCCAAGGAAAACAAGTGTACAAGATTGGATATAAATATATAAATATATTGCACAGCAAAATAACAGGAAATACAAAGCCAATGTATAATCTCCATTCCATGTCCAAAAACACAGCCCTAATATCGGGTAATTAGACAAGGAATGGAATAAATAGGTGTACATAGGTGTGCATGCGTGTGGGTGGGAGAAGGGGGTGGTTATTGTGAGTTTAGTAGTCTGATGGCCTGTGGGATTAAAGTGGAAGAGAATCTGGATGTTCTGGTCCTGATGCTGCAGAGCCTCTTCCCAGAGGCAAGTATGGATTACTGGGAGAACAGTCCATAGAGGGGGTGGGTGGAGTCTTTTAGGATATTTTCGTCTCCGTCGAAACAGCGTCTGATGGCCAAGTCCTGGATGAATGGAGGAGTAGTCCAAATGCTTGTTTCTACCCTTCTCACCACTCTCTGTAGTGATTTCCTGTCTGAGGTTCTGGAGCTGCCAAACCAGAGGACGATACCATACTGTACTACACCAGCTTTGTTTTTAAAACACTTTAAAACAACCGCAGCTTTCAATAGATTTGGCACAACCCCCGCCCATGTGTGCTCCAGTAGGACTGGATACTTACCCACCATGCACATTAACATTCATACCTCAACATGAGTCCTTTGAAATTCCTCCTGCATTGTCCCAAATGTCAAAAGCACATCCTAACAGCACTCCCGACTTCACAGCCTGGATCCTGGACTACCTTCCTGGCCAGCTCCAGCTTGTTACACTGGACGGCTGTGTTTCTGAGGTACTGAAACAAATATCTTGGGGTCCACATCAGTAGCAAATTATTCTGATCTCATAATATGGATTCCCTCTACAGATTCCTGTAACAACTTGGATCTCTCAATATCTACAACAGACTCCTGGAGATAATTTACTAGTCTGTAACAGTTAGCAGGCTCTCCTTTGGTGTAGTGTAGAAGTGGGTTGAAATCAAGATTTGTGAACCGACTTACACTTGTGAGGAAGGCCTGTGTGTGGTTTGTCTTAAACTGGACAGTCTGGAAACGGTGACGAACAAATCCATCCTTTACAACCCTCGTCATCCTCCCCATAATGACCGTCTGCCAGATAGGTCGCAAATGTAAATAAGATAAGCCCATTTAGCCACTGACTATTTGCACTTGGTGCAAAACAGAGTTTTAGACGCAAATTTTAGATGCAAGTTTTAGACAGCAATTTGTCTGTTCTGAGCTACAACTGCAACCTTTAATTCCAACAATTCAACTGTAACTTGAACTGGCCGTGTCATCCACTTGTCACACAAACACTTCACCTCATCATGAACATTGTCCTGTACTTTATCATATTCGTTATTTTATTTAGGTAATCTTTCACATGAACATAATACATATGACATCAGTAATCTTAAAAAAAAAAAAAGAATAATTCAAGAACAAAAAAAAAGCATAAAATCTATAGGAAATATTAAAATCAGAAAACATTTGAAAATGTACAGGTGGAAGATGTTTTCTTAAGAAAAAAGGGAAAAAAAGATATTCAGCACTAAACTAACATCTTTTAAACCTTAATAAAGATGAATAAATAAGTACATTGATGCTGCAGGAGCTGCAGGACAGACCGCTGTAGTGATGAAGAACACTACAGTTACATGTGCAAACTCTAGCTTTGGATTAAAGCATCTTTGATCACTAAAACGTAGCATTAGTTTAATAGACCTGTTCATCTGCTGAATAATACAACATTTTTTAGGTTATGAATTCTCATAAATAAGAGACAAGCTGTGGATTGAGTGTAAAATCTCGACTCGCTGATCTCATGCAAATCTGGAGTATGGATTTTCCCCATTTAGACCTGGACAAAAAAAAATAAAAGTAAACGGTGCATTCATTTACATTGTTTTCGAATTCCCGGAAATTGTTATTTTTATTTTCCTGCTGAGTAGTTCAACACAACTCCATAAAGACTACAAACAGGAGGAAACTCCCAGCCTCGCAGGCGTTGCAGACAACCACCAGTACCAACTCATTTTCACTTTCAGAGACAGCTGGGATTAAAGGATGTGCCACTGTCAGGGTTTATCATAACCAAACTGACTATTCTTCACTGTTCAAACTGTTTTTGTAGTTACATTGTGTTTGGTCATTTCTTTCCGTTTTACCATATTTCTGCTACAGGAAAATGCGAGACATGTTCTACATTAAAAGTAGTGTTTATCAAAACCATACCCTTCAATTCATGATTTAAATTATGAAACTTTAATAGCTCTGGAGAGCTGTCAAGTGAAGGTGCATAATAAATTCAAACTCCGCTGTCTTCTTTTAAATACTTAACTGCTAAAACACACCCAACATGTGTATTTGTGTTAACCCACTGAGACTAGATGAAACACACAGTACATGATTTTACCTCTCAAACATGAAGCAATGCATATGCCAAATTCTCTTTTTCAACACTAAAACTATCAACAGACAACTATTATAACATATGATATGTCTTTATTAGGTATGCCAGCAGGTGTTCCTAATAAATTGGCGGGTGAGTGTGCATGTGTGCGTATCAGAAAGCAAAGAAGCTCACCATATTTCTGTCGTATTTCCTGATGTCTCTGCTTCATCTCTGCCCTCCTGCAAAGACAAAGCATTCTCCAGTGAGTTGCACATTCCTAATCCTCTTTCCTAATTTGCACATCCTCGACCCCTCTGCTCATCTTATTCCCTCAAGCAGTCATGGACAATCACAAGGAGATGGGCAGGAAGTTGACAGGCAATTTCTCTCCGAGACATCTTTTTAAAAACTTTTTCTTTCTGACACTGATTTCTAGGACGCCGGCAGGACAGTTGAGGAGAGAGGAAACGAGGAGGCAAAAATTAGACAAGACCACGATCAACTGAGGTTAACTGACTCTAATGACGTTCCTTACTTTGAGAAGTCATGAGACGACGAACCAGTTTGGGCTGATAAAAGTGTGACGTTTGTACTTCTTCCATATCTATACTTTGCTACGAAAGGTAACTGATAAAGATCATGACTAGAAATGCAGTGGGGGCAGTTGGTGACCAGACACATCGCACATACTGTATATTTATCATAAGAAACTCTCCAACAGCAACAACACAAAAGAATTGTAAAATGTTCTCCAATTTACACATTTCAGCCTCATGCTTATGCTTGTTGGGCTACCGTACAAGCGGATATATTTAAAAAAAAATTTAAATATACTTTACTTTTGCAGATTTAAGCAAATCAATGATTAAAAGGGGAGTTATTCCTTTCCATCTGCTGCTTGTTCAGGATGGGGGATCGTATTGAAAAAAGATTTTGATTCAGTCTGTTGGTTTTCTTAGCAAAGGAAATAATTATTTATATTTTTATGGAGTTGTATTAATTTGGCTACTTTGGAATGAATTGAACTGGATTGTTGAAGCATCTTGAGATGACATTTGTCATGATTCGGCTCTATATAAATAGAGCTGAGCTGAATCGAATAATCAAGGTGAAAACTGATGGGGAAAACTATTTGTGATGTAATTTAACACTTTTCTTCAAACACATTTCTGACACAAAACATAAAATACACCCAAAATACTCCAGAAGCTGTGTTTCTTGTTCACCAAAGTTTATTTTTACCTTTCCTCCTGCTTGGTTTTCAACTTGTTCGCCTGCTTCTGCATCTTGAACTCAAATCTCTTAGATCTTGACAGAAAAAACACAAAGATGAGTGTTAGGCCATAGTCTATGGACATAAAAAAGTATTTAGTGCAGATATGTTCAAATCAGAATAAATCAATGTCAGATGTTCTCATGGAAACATGTTATGTGGGTCTGTTGCCCTAAACATTTTTCCAACTAAGGAAAGCAAACTCTGACCCTGTGACCCTGCCTACACTGTAATGCAATGTAATGTAATACGTTGGGCACCTACAAAGCATTAGGCTCAAACACGCCTACTAGCAGTGTACCTGATAACTAACTAGTCAGCTGATCTGCCGTAATCACAGAAATCCATCTCCTCTGAAGAACTTGTGCAGCCGACTAAAACCGCAGAAAAATAAAGAAATGAAGAAGAACCATCTAAAAAACTGGCACCACACGCCAGCTCAAAGAGTTAAACTTCCACCTGGCAGCTTATTTCACTTTCAGAAACAGCCGGGATTAACAGATGCGCCACTGTCAGAGTTCATCATAACCAAAATTAATTCTTCTTCCCTATTATTTAGACCATTTTTCTAGCTGTACTGATACTGTGTTTGGTCGTTTCTGTCCATGTTGCCAGGATGTGTCGGACAGAGTAAAACGCAAAGCTTGCTGTACACTCACCCAAAGTTCTCACACTTGCAGCAGCAGAACAGACAGACAAAGAAGGCAATGATGATGACCCCACCAATCACAGCCAAGGTGATTATCAAGGTCTGGAAGTTCACTGCACAAAGAAACACACAGTTATGGGGAATGATCACAGTCGCAGATATAGATTTGAGATAGTAAACACATTTTACATTTTGTCTTTGTTTTTCCTACATCGTGAAAATTATAATTATGAATAGAAAACACATATTTGTATTTTTATTTTCCTTCTCTTTATCCTTTGAAATCCAATATTGCAGACTATTGCTCAGACGCCCCCTAAAATAAATTTCCTAAACTCTGGCTTGCCACAGGTACACAAATGGCTCTGTTCGTCTGGGGTTAAACCAGCATTGTGTACACACATGAAAAATGTTATTTTCCATTTTTGTTTTAAGTCCTGGTCCCCTCAATCATTTAAGATTGATCAAAAGATTAATCTTTTCACTTGAGAGAGTACAGCTCCACTGATAACTCCCTCTCGGTTACAAATGCATGCATGTCTCAGACTCTCTTCAGGAAAGTAAAAATACAGGCATTAAAATTTGAAATGTAAAATTATTTAACATGACAATAGAAAGATACAACTGTCAAATGTCATAATTGCCATAGGAAGTCTTTGATTTTAATTAACTAAGCCAAGAAAGTATTCTCTAATGAGATTAACGAAAGTGGAGAAAGTCAGGAAAAAAAAAAAAAGTATCATGATTTTGCAGGAGAGAAAATGACCAAACAGGAAAAAAATCTCTTCCTTTTACATGGGGACATTGTGAGGTGGAAACAGGACAGGACTTTAGAATAAATGTGTGTACATTCACATTTGAACAGACAATTAAAACAGACTCAAGAACTAAAGGACACAAAGTCACGTGGAGAGTCTTTTTTGTGATGACCAGTATATGACTGCAGGCGTCAATTCAAGTTTAACTTCCTTAAAGTTCTGATGAGCTGATATTCAAGGAGAAGAATCTTAAAAACCCAATTTTCCCTCACTTTACACGTCCATTTACGCCCAGCAAAATGTCCTGTTTCACTCAAAATATATATATTTTGAGTGTGTGAAAAAAATAAATAAATAAGTGAACCAGACTAGTGTAATGAAAAAATTACAGACAGATAAAGGTGACAGTATTTCTGAGCGGCAGCTCGACATACGAAGAACAGAACTGGGAACTTTTCTTTGAAATTTAATCAAGTCAAGGTGACAAAGCAAATCCCTCTTTGTTCGTGTGGATTTGATGTGTGTGAGCGTGTGTTTCTTACTCCAGCAGAGGCCCCAGCGGGCGTCGTTCAGTGGACAGAGTGCATGTGGTGGAAGGATAGTCCGCACCGGATAGGTGACGCATGCCTTTGTTTTGATGCACCACAAGCACTGTCAAATAAATACACCCAAACACACAAATTATATAAATCAATATATGAATCTTCATGCATCAGGCCAACTACTGGATCAGTTGTATCATCAAAACAGACACTACATGGAGGGAGGGGGAGACGAATGTCAGACCAGTTACTCCTCAAACCAGTCTAACAGGTGTACATGCAGAGGAGGAGCCACTCATTTCTGGTTTCTCCACCATGCACACTTTTTTTTTCTCAAAATGCACGTACACACACACACACACACACACACACACACACACACACACACACACACACAACTTCTCCACCGACGTACCGAGACATTTTTCAGACATTCCTCACAGCTTGTCCCATTCTTCTTCTCACACTCTGTAGGACAAAAAAGTGCAGCTGTTTAAATCAACACAACTCTTTGAAAATGCAAAACCATTTCATATGACAAGAGGAAATAAAAGTGATTTAATAAAAGGGCAGATTAGCTGCACACTCTCGGGGGTAGATTACACGGAGGCCTGTAGGTTTGTGCTCAGTACAGCGCTGTTAATCCTGCTGGGACATTTTCTATGGAGACAGACCACAAACAGGTCCTTAACTAGTCAGTATTCTCAGCTTAGCACAAGAGGGAGCGACTGGGTTTATGTGGCTGAAAAGCATCTGGAAAAGGAAGGTTGGACAAAAAAAAAAACAAAAGCAAATCTTCATTTTGTTTGTTGCAACAACTTCTACTTCTGTTTTTTTTTTTTTTTTTTTTTTTTTTAACTCTTGAGCAAAAGGGGGTTGAAAGGCAGGCAAGGAGATAGAAAACAACAATAGACCACAAAACATACATTTGTTTTTTTTTGTTGTTGTTTTTTCTTTGTATTAAGTGGTGGATGCTGTCCGGATTTGATCTAAAACATTTTTAGGACGTGAAACTATTGAGCAAGACAACCTAAAATAAGAACTGTAGTTAAGTATGTGTGAAAAAAAAAATAAAACCGTAAAGCAAATAAGCTTGAATGTGACGAAAACAAAACAAAAAAAAAATGCAGAAATGATTTTAGGTTCAACCATTAAGTCATCTTCCTTCCTACCTTGACCTGCGGTGCCTTCGGCAAAAACCGTCGCCAAGCCGAAGACGAGGAGGACAGCGGGCAGTAAAATCCGAAAATCCATCGTTCTTTCAGCCACTTCGACGGCGCAAAGTGTTGCCGGCGGTTGATCCGACTTTCGTATTTAAGAAGATTTGAGAAACACGACCGCCCTTAGAGGGGAGCGTTTTGGCTGCTTTGGTCGAGAACAGAAACACGAACCTGGCGAGAAGGAACTAAACCAAGTTGTGACGCAAGAAGGTCATTTAGACAAAAAACAGGAAGGTGTAGTCTCAGTGGGAGCTATTAGGAAACTAATATTTTACATTATCCGGAGATGTGAGACAAGTCGAGTGACTGGTATTTATGTGTATATATAAATATATATATATATATGTGTGTGTGTGTGTGTGTAAATCGGTTCAGATGAAGAATGGAGAATATCTATCTATCTACCTATCTATCTATCTATCTTTATCAAAAAAAGAAGAAGATAAATGATAAATGCAGTTATTAAAGGACCTTTCCGGATACAAAAACAAAACTTATTTGTGTTATTAGATGATGAAAAATATAAACTTTAGTTAGGGACCAAGACATTGTAAATCGAAGTAATTACGAATGGAACATGTGTTGCAGGAAAATGTCAGCTAATGTTAGGTTACTGCCAATCAACCTACATCAAAACTATCATTACACTTAAATGATAGTGTGAGCACAGTCCCTACATACAAACCAGTGTCATTTGAACGTTGTAGGTATACAGAAAGTGTATTAGAAGATTGTTTGTACAGGCATCTCTTTCCCATTGCCGCCAGCAAGTCTGTACGAGTTGACTACGTCTCAAATGCTGCACAAACTACTCTAATATGTTAGAAAAAGGAGCATAGTAGTAAGTGATCCAGTAGTACGAAAGCAGAGAACTCCTCATTTTGTATGTGTTTGTGTTTAGTTTGCACGTATTTCCATCTAATAATAGACATAATAATAGACATCTAGAATGCTCCTGCAAGTGGACGAGCAGGCTGCTCAACAGATTAAGGCAAAAAGTCCCAAAAAGGCCCCGCCACATCTGTTTTTCAGTCTGGATCTCAGTCTAGAGCAGGATATGGCATTGTTTTGTAAAGTTTTACCACTGTACTCTGTGTACATTAAAAATAGGTGTTCGGGGACAAATAAAACAAAACTGTGAAAAGTGAATTGAGCAGAAACATTTGGTTCATGTTTTCTAGCTGGAAAGTTAGAAAGTCGAAGTTTGGGCACGAGTGGTGGTCCCATGTCATCAAAACTCTTAAAAATAAGTCACATAATTTTAAGCTGGATCCTTAAATGTGCTGGCAGCTGCTCTGTGTGTCAAAGAAGTGCACAAAGGAAATATCAACCAGAGGACAAATTTTAATAATTTATTAAAGCATAATCTTGTAAAGCCAGTTACAAATAAAAAAAACAAACACATACACACACACACATCTCTCTCTTTCTCTTTTTTTTTTTAACAAGCACAAGGATTTACAATGTAATGATGATAAGCTCAACATAAGATAAGAACGGGCCCCACTCTGGCCGCCTGCGGCTATTAGCAGGACCTTTTATGATGAAGTCGCCCTTGACGTCAGAATTGTGATCAAATACTTTAAACCACTTTAGCAACCTGATCACACTTCAGCAGCAAGAGGGCAAGTTCTTCCAACATCGGCGACAGACAGAGCCATAGTTGTTAAATGACTAACAGACTTCTCCAGCCAGCTCATTGTTCATGGCTTAAGAGCTTAACTTTTCTTTTTTTAATAATGAACCTTTGAGTAAGCTGTGATGATTCTACAACCCCAAGGGGCTTTTAGATGCAACCAACTTTGTCAATATAATTTAAAACACTGACGATGTATTATAGTTCTGTTAATTATTTTTTTTTAGTTTCTAGAAATGTGGCTTGTTTTAAATGGCACATTTATATGTGGTTAATATTCTAGCCCGATAAAAGCGTTATTGGAGAGTGAATTACATTCTGGAGAACTGAATTAGTATTTTTTTTTTCTCCAAAAGGACATTAAAAACTCTTTCCTTGAATGTGTATAAGCTGTATTTGCAAAATTTCTACATTTAGGGAGTGTTGAGAGTCTTGGATTCACAAGCTCAAAATTTCTAAAATCATTACTTACAGCCCAACATTGTGTTTTATATCATTTATAAACAAACAAACAAAAATCAACAACCAAAAAAACAAAAATCCATCAACTTACAAGGTTCATCTTCATTTTTCATCTGGTGTTAAAAGCCAAACCATTAATGTCTTTGGGTTCAAACCTCTTATTTCCCCAGAAATATGTTTATAAACCTGAGCAGAACCAAATCGAGTCAATTAAATGGGCAATGTTTAAACATTAGGATATCATTTTCCATATTATCCAAGTTTCCCTGATGGATACATGACGTTAGCCTGACCAGCCATCCGAATGCTTGTTCTCTTGATACAAACAGTTAGTCTGGTTCCTTTCACCTCAAGTTTGATTTACAGGGAACAGAACCAGCAAACGTAGAAGAAACCGCCTCTGGACACCACTTGATTGATCGATCGGAGGCTGGTTTTATGCCTATGACAGATCAAAACTCTACCAGTCATGGCAGGATAAATATAACTGAGGTAAATGCCAGCAGAGTAGAAACGAATGCCATCAGTTGTGCAGTAAAACGTCTGCAGGCATCTTGGTTGTTTTGATTAGTGGCTTTCCGATGTTCCTGTGTAAGTCACCGCTTAAAGTCAATCCCGTTGCACTGGTTCGGCACGTTCTGTACTGGTGAAAGTGACTGTAAATGGATGCGGCTGACCAGGCTAACGTGACGTAAACGCCTTCGTTTCCTGTGTTTTTGTTCTCCAGATGGGTTCAGACATGCAGGGTTCATGCACAGGTTCATACCTGTGCTTCCATCCAGCTACAGTCCACAGGAGACACCGACAGAGTCGTCTCTCCGCCTCTCAGGCCAAAAACACACACATGAACACAATCCAGTGTTGACTTTCAGCATTCAGCATTTCAGTGCACAATTTAACCACGACGGAGCCCATTTCGTCACAGTGTTTCACCTTACACTGAGATCAAAATAATCCAGTATATTCAAATCCTTTCAAACAGACATCGTAATACATACAGTACACAATAAGTAATAAATAACCCCTAACCCGTCCTTGAAATCCCATATTTTTGCCTTTAACTCACTGTTACAACACCATTCCTTGCAAAGATTAGTGATTTAAATACATCTTGTTTCCCAGAAATACACTCAGCAAAATCACTTCTGTTTTCTCGTTTGCCCATTACGCCATAACACCAGACTCACACACACACACCAGCAATCCCAACATCGCACTTAAGGGTGGTTAAATAGTGGGGGCATACAATAATAATAGTAATAAAAGTCTTAATGTTCATTAACGGGCCGATATACACACACACACACACACACTATGGAGCTTGTATAAATTTTAGAGGAAATCCCTCGATCTCCTCAGTATAAAAAAAAGACAAGGATTAGGATACAGAGTATGTTATGGCTCCAGTTAATGCTGCAGTGTGTTTCCAGCAGTCAACAACAATGATAAATTCATCAAACAGTGTGAACATGTGACCACGGTAGCAGCCAGTATCAGATATCTATTATTTCTATATTTTAAGTGAACTTGCATTAATGGCACAGCCAGTGAATGATGTACAGTATTGGCATCATATTCAGACATACAGTGGGCATTATTAACACCATAAACTTGTATTTTATATGACATGTGTCACATTTCATTTAGTATGGCATCTATATGCTTTACAGTGCAGTGGCCACCAAAAATTTCAATAACTCTTATTATAATGTTCGGCATACAGTACAAAACAATACACGTTTGCTTAGTTTAATGTGTACATGTTTGAGACTATACAGAGTAATGCAGTTTGTGTTACATACAGGAATGTGGGGGAATGTTTGAGCTGTTGTGGAGAGAGAAATGGGGCTTTTAACCATACACAGGCTCTCCATATCAGGCCAAACCTAACCAGTGAGCCTCCAAAGTAAGAAACCTCCTTGTTTCTCTGTCTGCAAGAAGTTTGTTCAGATGTATTTAAAGCCACTTCCCCCGTGGCTGTGGTTTTCTTCTCGTGGCCACACGGTGGCACTGATAAGCGAGCAGGTGGCAGGTCGATTTGGTGGGTGGGTAGCGGCCCAGAAGCAGAATCAATACCAAGTCCTTTTTTTTTTTTTTTAATCAGATGTAATGTTTTTATAGATAAAAGAAAGAGAGAGAAGCACAGTTGAAAAGCAAGCAGGGCTCAGCAAAGCAATGGAACAGGAGTGAGGAGACATGAAGAGAAAGAGAGAGACTTTGAAGCAGGAAAAGGAGTGAGAGGCAAACAAATATATCTGAGTGTGGCTTTCTTCTGTCTGGCAGTGCACGAAGGAGGGTGGAGGATCCACCCGGGACCTCCTGGGGCTTGGCGGCTGAGTTGTGCTTGTTATTACTGAATTTTCTTTGTCCGGAAAAGGAATACAGAGAAGTTAGGAGTGTGCTTGAACATCTACATGCAGGACTACAGCTGAAAGGGTTATGAGTTTTATGTGACCCCCCCCTAAAACACTGATTGTGTACTTTATCATGCTTATTGTTAGACAGAATTCTTATCCCAAGTGAGACCTGGCTAGTGGAGTGTGCGTTCGGTTCCTGTGGCCCGTTTTGCTCATTGACACTAATCCACTGCTCTGGATTCAACCTGCAGGGTCGGCTGGTGGACGTGGCTGTCGGTTGCCGCGGGATGGATGGACCGAGGGACGGGACTGGCCGGCGGTGATCACCTGGCCCAGGAACTGGCCACGCTGGTCACCGACATGATGCTGCAACGTTTCTTCACCATCATGTTAATGTAAGCCCTCATGATCTTGGTGACCTCCCCAACCTGGAGAATTAAAACGGATGTGTTACCATGACAATACAATATTACCTACCCAATTTCAAATTAAATAAGGAGATTTTCTAAAACACAACCAAAACTATAACCTTTTGAATTTAAATCAGTGTTTACGTAATAAACACAATTTCAAAAGAAGTGAATTTCTTTGTCTTCCTCAAAGACTTTACTGTACTGTACCCTTGTGTTATATTACTCTTCCCTAATTATACTTTTCAATCGTTTGAGAGAAGAGGACCAACTGCTGCAGTTTTGTGAGATGAATTGGCGTCTATTCTTGCTGAATAGAAGATTTCATCTTGTTCAACGGTCCTCGATGCCCATTTGTTTCTCATCTTCATCCGTCATCCGTGACTTATGCCTTCAAAGTTCCATTCATTCCATTTTGATAGCTCACGCAAATTGACTAATGACCAAATCATATTTTTGTTTGTTACAAAGATACACAGTGAAAATATCTGAACAACCACTGCTAGTTTCCAGCCCAAGCAATCAATTGATTAATTGTGAAGATTTGTAGTTATTAAAAAAAAAGAATATCAAAGAAAGTGAATAATGATCTCTTACCAGCGGAGTCTCAAAGTACATCTCCCTCTCGTCAACGATAATCTTGTAGGTGCAGGGTTGCGAAGCTCCAAAGAAGGTGATGTGCTCGTACTGGAAGGTCTCCAGTGGTTTGGGTTCACCTCGTTTGTACACAGACACGTTGTCAGCACTCACACCCAGCCACAGATCATGAGGGAAACCGCCCTCCTTACACTATCCAGAGGAGAAACGTCAGGAAAGAAAGGGGTTCATTTTTAGGTACTTTGTAAGTGAATCTTAGTGAAATCCATCGTCTAATTTCTGTATTTGCTCACCTCCACGTCAAACAGAGTGGACCCATATCCAGGCCACTCTTTAATGATACTCATGTACTTAAGCATGGCCTGGTGTTGTGGCATGCCCTGCAGACGGGTCCACTTCTCCAGTACGCTTGTCCGTGTGGCAGACGTCTCCTCCTTCACCCACATCTCCAGCATTTGCTCCTCCTCCACCTATATGAAAAAAAAAATCTATGGTGAAACCATCGTTCAGTCAGTGATTCAGTCAGCGAACAGGCCAAACTCTGGCGTGGTGGAGCGTGATTAGAAGGAGAGACATTTGACTGAACTTAAGAGTGCAGACATTCATGCAAATTTTAAATACTTAGTTTTAATTACTGTCTGACAGGTGCAAATATCTGTCGTTTCCTGGACTCCTTGATACTTATCAAGCTCATAATTACAAGGCTTTGGTCTGTCACATGTGTGCACTTTTACTTCCTCTCTTCTCTTTGGTGCCAAACCTGTTTTGTTTTTTTTCTTTTGGAGGCGTTGCATTTTACACTAAATCAGGCCTTAATGTTGCTTCAGTGCCACGTTTGACCACAAGGGGGCATCATATCACAAGAGGTTTAAGTCGAAGTGGACCTCTAGTGGGACAAAGTGATATTACAAGACATGACAGACAATTCCTATTCTTCACAGCTGCATTGGCATTGCTCTTTTATCAAAACAGCAGACCTCCATGCTCCCATATGCTCAGAAGCGGTATTTCTACATGGTGTCATGAGAACATTTTGATATACCTTTTTCCTTCTTTTTTTTTTATAACCTTTATACATTTTAATTTAAACCCTAACCCTTTCCCCCCAACCACCAACCTTCTGCTTCTTCAGTGAGCCCGTTTTGAAGCTTCTCCTGAGCGTGCCATCCAGGAAGCTTGGAGTCTTTCGCTTCTCTGTGCCCGGACCGATAACGGCCTGTCCTCCCAATGCACCGATTCCATCTCCTACTCCTCCGCTTCCTCGTGCTCCGGCTCCGCTTGCTGCTCCAACACCCGGTTTAGTGGAATGCAGGATGCGATTGCGAAGACGTCCGATAGGATAAACGCTCCCCAGGCTCCATCCGACCCGACCTGCCCCATCACCGTGGAGATATTGGAGACGTAAAGCACCCAGGTGCTGCAAAGTCTCCTCTGACGCTGGGAAGTGACCACTTATCAAAGACTCGTGGGCCTGACAGAGAGAAAAAGAAGCAGCAGTTTAATTTTTTTTAATAAGAGTTTGAATGAAAACATACTCTGAGTCTGTATTTTGAAAAACGGATTAAAAAGATAGAAATAGATCATCTAAACCACACCGCTATGGAGTAAATCTCACCTGTTCAAACATAAATGCAAACTCCACTCCCTCTTTGGGCATGCTCTCCACATCTAGGAAGCAGTACAATTTGAAGTACAACTTCCATTCCCCCTCCTCCTCCTCCTCTTCGCTGCCAGCCAGTCTGAGCAGATGAACAGACACGGAGTGAATCACCACAAAACAACTGCATCAAACCGTTAACACACAAAGCTGCTGCAATCAAATACAACAAACTCTCCTCAAGCTATAGTGTAATGTACGGAGAGACAAATATACCTCTCAAACTTGGCCAGAACATCTGCCACAATCACCCTGCTCTCAAGAGCTCGATCTGTAAACGTGTTGTGTTCAAACAGAGAAAACAGGTTCTTGCTGTCCTCCATGGCCAGACCTCTGATCAGCTTCTCCACAACCTGCAGGACCAACATGGAAAGATCAATTTGCTTTGCGTCAGGGATCCGGATTTTCTTTTTTGCAGCCTCCCACTTTGATCAGTTCTTTCTAGACCAGCAAAAGTGACATTTGACCGTCTGGATTATTTTATTTACTTTTTACTAGGGATGCTTCAGAAAATCAGCCTAAGATCAACCTGTGGAACGCTTCATCTCTGGATGAGCATATCTGTACTCTTATTGGTATATTTTTGCTTAAAATAAATTTATCTTGATAAAAGAAAAAGTAGAAAATATAAGTCAGAGCACAATAGTGCAACAGTAAATAAAGTGGTTGGCCGGCGTGCACGTGTACGCACCTCTCCAGCTGTGGTGTGCGAGTTGATGGAGATCTTGCAGGAGCCTCCTCCGTGGCAGTACACGGTGGTGCTCATCTCCTGTCTCACCAGCAGGGCAGCGATCTCCTCCTGAGAGGGAACAAACTCACGAGTCTTGGTCTTCTTTAGGGATTCCCCGATGAAACTGGCGTAACGCTCGATGTCCGTGCCGGGAAAGCGCTCTCGTACCCTTAGACATAAACACATGGAGCGCATTCAGCATGTGTTTGATTTGTCTTGTTTTGGGTTTTTTCTTTTAGAAATGATCTGCTCACAGAAATATCATTCTATTTGCAGACAGACACCTTTTGAGGTGGAAGCGGAGGTATCTGAGGATGGCTCGACTGGGCAGGAAGGTGCAGCTCATGCAGGTGAGCAGGTGCCAGTGCGCCCGATTAGCCGGGCTGTTAGGCTGAGGCACATGATTGGTCTGCTTGATCACCTGACAATATACCTGCAGGAAAAAAATAATCAAGTGGGTAAAAAAAACAAAAACAGAAGAAGCTGAATATTTTATTAATATTTGAGTACTACTAGATGAGTGTAACTATCACTATCAATTCATTTATGTGCATTATATACGTCAAATGTTATAGAAATCAGAAATGGAAAATGTCACAACAACCTCTTTGCATGTTTTGTAAGTGGGAACTGAGAGAGAATGAATCACAAGTACCTCGTCCCTGAGAGGGCGCAGGTCCTGGCAGGTCTGCAGGATGCCCTGAATGATGGGCACTGTGTCTGCCAGTGTCTCCATCTCCTGCAGCGAGTTGAAAACTCGCACCGCCTCATCCTGCAGACTGGCATAACCCTGCTGCCTTTGCACTGCACGCAGAAACAAAAGGTCATCGTTGACAGAAATGGTCACTTTAGAAGAGCAACTTTAGGGGATAGTGATAAAACTAATGGGGGGAGCAATGAAAGTGGAAGATCTGGGGAAAAGTTTGGTTTTGACCTGAATGAAAGCTACGCAATACACAAGTAAGAGGCTTTTCTCTTCTTTGCGAATGGATTGGTGGAAGGTGGTATGAAGGGAGAATTGAATTTCAAAAGTCTCGCTTACAGCTGGTGACCTCTCCGTAAGGAAGCGGCAACAGCGGAGCGTGCAGAGGATGCTGAGTGTATCTGAGAATGGGGTTCCTCCTGTACATCTGCTCCACAATGTCTGGGTTCACACTGTTCTCCTGAGAGGACAGGAAGAGTGTAGTCATTTTAAACTCATGTACTCATGTTTCTGAACTCGCTCTTGTAAAGTCTAGCATTTTTACCTTGATATCTCTGATAAGCTGCAGAGTTGGAGTTTCTATCGGGGTCTTGCTGTCTATGACTCCTTGTATCGCAGCTGTCCACCTCATGGCTTCATTCAGCATCTTTGTGTAAAGGCGGTAAGAATGTTTCCTCCCGTACACGATGATGTTCCAGTAGCCTGGAAAAAACAAGGTCCAGCCAGCATGGTGTGTTTTCTAAACGTCCTGTGTATGATCCCGGATTAAATACACCTTTTCCTCATCTCCTCTTAGTATCTGCTTTCCTTACCTGTCTCCCTGTGGACTCGTTCATCTGGCTGAATGACAGAGCAAAGGGAGTTAAGGACCAGAGTTCCCATCTTTGACGAGTTTCGCTCTGAACTCTTGTAGTAATCCAGGGAATTGTGGGTGAGGACAAACCAACGCTTCTTCAGCTTCAACGAAGTGCTCTTAGCGTTTGTCTTCATCTCCTTTTGAAGCCAGCCTGAGAACAATAAAACCAGACGTTAGGGAAAGAAGATTAACAGATGATATATTGTAGTTTATAGCTCTCTGTCAGACTTTTTATTGCATCCCTTTAAATAGTTGTACATATTTTTCTAATTGTGCCATTTAATATGTGACATGCCAACTGAGGCCTGTGGAGTCTGAGATTCAGATTTGGTGGGTTTTTTCCATTTAATCAGAGCATTACACTGTCTGAGTTTGGGCTGAACTTGCTGCAACATCCACTCCTAGGAAGATTGGCAACAGTGATTAATGTTTTTGACTTGTGACTAATCTCTTTTATGGTGGAGAATCCAAGTGGTGTAGAAATGTTTTTACAGCATGACCTTTCCGAGATCAATGTGCAGCAACAATTGCTTCTCTAAGATCATTGCTGATGTCTTTTTTCCTTTGCATTGTGTTAAGTGAGAGTTCCAGACCAATCAAACTGTCAGACCTTATGCTTTCATGAAGGTTTTCACATGTTTTCATGATCAAATAATCACATGTTTTCGATTATCAGCACCTTGCTGATGTTTGCCCTCAAATTCTGGTTGAAGCAGTAAAGACAT